>CM029121.1:22445342-23072842 GCA_016859345.1 Istiophorus platypterus | reverse complement strand
AATGCATTTCCCAACTCATAAAACAACCCTAGTTTTAAATCTTCTGAAACCTCCTTTGTTTACATCCACATGTTCCTCTTCTTATCTACTTTTATAGCTACATTGCTACATTTTACAGTGAAACTTGTATCACGTCAGTCACCTGTTGTGCCTGTGAATCCTTGTATTGATGGAACACAAACACAAGTGCTAAAGATAACTGCACAATATCTTTGAAGGTGCATTAGTTAGTATTTAGGCACATTGGAGGCAGCAGAACATGCAGAAAAAACAACATTTGATAAATAAAGTTGTTGTTGCAAACCTTTCTGTAAACATTTACCTGTGTACACATCCAGCAGACACTGAGCAGCATTTGCAGTCGCCTCTCTGTCCACCTGCAAAATGTAAGTCCTGCATTCACTTTCTTCTCAGCTTTGTTTTGGTCTCCACGATCTCCTGGGTGAAATATCTGGCTCCTTAGCTGCTAAATGCTCCAATGTGTTCACCAGGTAGTCACCAACTGTGCCTGTCCGCTGTTTGGCGCTGGTCAGGTACATTAAGTTTATCAGGAAGCATTTGACCCTTGGTTCTGGAAAATAACATTGACAAGCTGAGTCCGGAGACATGTAAAAAACTAAAACAATACACTAACAAAGGCTAAAAGGCTCCATAGAGCTGCGTAGTTGGTAATAATTCTCTGCTCCTCTCAACTATGGCTTATTATATATATATAGTTACTGTTCAAAAAAATTATTCCTCCTCTCTATAATGGCAGTAGAGTGATCCCCTTGAAGTGGGAAAAGATAGGGTGCGAAGGTCCAACAATGGATTCTAAAGTTTACGTGAAGCTAGTACAAGGCTTCAGTAGAGTGGTCTAAGTTAAACAAATCTAGGGGATTTCTTCCAAAATCACAATTTTTTTAGTATTAGTATTCTTTGTCACGCTCATCCGTCCCTTGCAGCTCAGCAAGGAAACACTCAAGAGTAAGTCATCATCCCCACTTGACTAACTCAGACTGATGGAACCTCACATTAGCTTCAGATAAATTGTAGAATTGATTTTGACACGTGGACTGTAGATTTTATCCCCCTATCTCCTATGCTGTCATGCTGGGAAGGGATCACTACCCCAGTCACAGGGGACAGGAAGAAATGGTTACAGCGTTCAATAACTTTTTCAGTATGAAATATATGGACACGTCAGTATTGTAATTAGAGAGAACCAAACAATCGGAACGTATCCTATCCGTCTTCAACAATGTGCCACATATGATTCTGCCACCGCCTCATGGGTGGGTATCTCTGTGCCTCTCCTGAGGTTGGGGTCAGCTCAACAGCTCTTCCCAGATCTCATTCTCTCTGAACTGATGTAGTCGTCCCACAGAGCACAGAGATTTTTTGGCCGAAAAATTCTTGCCTCACAAGATCTCCCCGGGCGGAGGGAAGGGCCTCTGCTTTTCACCCCACGGCCTCCAATACCACCCTCGTATTTTGATTCTGGCCAGACCACTGCAATGTTCTCTGAATTCTTGGCTTGATTTAACCGCAGAAAGTATGTCAATGTTATTCTAAACCTTTTTTTTTTTTTTTCTCCGTCAGGATAAGAAGTTGAGCCAAAATGCCAGACAATCAAGCGGTTGGGTTTGATCACCATGATTTACTGTTTTCAAACTACACTGCAATAACCACGTGGCCTCAGAACAAAGAGCTTCAGTGGGAATTGGTGAAAGCGAGGACCCTGCTGAGGGAAACTATGACCACTTCATAATAACATTGTGCAGGACATATCATGTTTTTATGCCGTTTCAGCTAATAGAAGGCCACTCAGCTACTGCCTGCTGTCTCTTAAGTACAGTATAGTGGCTCATTTTCATTAGCTCAGTTGTTTGACTAATACTTACGTTTCCTCTCATTTGTCTTAATTGTTCTTCAACGGCCGTTCAAAGAGGAGCTGCGTGGAAAAATAATAATCAATAAACCAAAATGTGCAATATTAATCCCCGAATCCAATATTTTTTTTTCCTTTCCATGACAACCAAAGTTGAGAATGAACTATGCACCACTTGCACAACATCAGCGCTCCCCATGCAGCTGGCCTCAGGCATGGTAACTGGACAGGATTTTATGAGCGGAAAGGTTTTTTTTTTTTTTTTTTGAAGAGGTTGCAGGTTGCAACCGGCTGTCAGTTAACAGCACAGGTAACACTTTGATGAGTAGCTGTGAGAGAAAGCAGCACCAGGAGAGGTGAGGCTCATGGGGACCTCGACTCTAAACAGGGCAAAGAAGGTTATTTAAAAAAAAAAAAAGTCTGTCATAGATAAATGGTTATTGGAGAAAAGCCTTAAAAAAGAAACATTGAAGAGAGACACTACTATGTGATTAAAAACCTGATTTTTAAAAAATTTGTATTTTAAAAGCAGGTTTGTTACATTACAAATAAGATTTGTGAACAACAGATATCTGTGATGATCAATTCATCTTTTATATCAAATAATTGCCTCAGAAAACAAAGGTTCCAGCTTCCCCAGTGTGAGAACTGAATATCTCGTGTTTTCAGACCCTTATTCAGACAGACCCTTTGAAGGCAACCTTTTGAACTCTGAGAAAATGTGATGCACAATTTTGGCTTTTTTCAGATGTTTTACAGACTAAAAAAATTTTATAGATTAATCATTGTAATTACAATTGTGCCAAATGATATTATAATGATAATAATAATTATTTGCCATCTCAATCAGTAACTTTTTTTTATTTTTTTTTAATAAATCATGATCTCTACATCTGAATTCTAATTTTGTAAAGTAACTTTCTAATCTCACTACTTGTGACCTGATGCATGGCAGAGATTTGATTAATTTTAAGTGTTACTGTCCAGGAACAAGCTCCTGAACCCAGAGAGGAATTTGTCCCATACAGTACTGAGATAAGATTAGCATTCCAGTGTCCTATACTGTGTATAATTCTGTACACGGGCAAACTGCCAAATAGCTAAATATGCCCCTGCGCGGAAGATGTCGGCAGGCTTATATGGATAAACTCTGGTGGTATATCAATTGAAAAAAACTGAATCTATTTTAAGCTTTGAGAATCCATGTTTGCCTAACCCGCCGAGGTCGAAGTGTTACAGCGTGATTAACGAGCCCGACACCGCCAGAGAAGTGTTGATTGAACCCAGATTTTCAGGTTGCAGCCTGATGTTTACGGCGACCAGACAAAAACGAGGCTCTGCGAAATTACCTGGGAGGGATTTATTTATTTATTTTTTAAATCAATAAATGATCCGGACACCGACAAAGTCAGTTCACTCACAGGATGCATTTACAACTTCCAAAGGGCTCCCAATGACCAGCAGATACCATTTTCTGATTAGAATAATAAAAAAATTAAAGCACTGAAAATATAATTTTACAGGCTTCGATTTTGTGCTACAAAATTAGAAACACCAGCTGTCAGAGTTACTTTCCTCCTGCTGTAAGCCTATTACTCTCCTTTTTTGACAGTCCATCAGCAGTGTCAACTTAATTTGCTTTTCTCACCTCAGCTAACTCATGACACCAGAGGAAAGCTGTCGACTCATTTGTGGCGTGCGTCCATGTAGCGTTGCGTTTATCAATAATGCTACTTTCTGTGCAATATTTGTGTCACCTTCAGTTTTCTTAATAGTGCTCATTTGGTTACGTTTGCTCAAGGAGAGGAGAGGATTAAAACTTACCAATCAAATCATCCCACAGCCTTTAAAGCGATATAACTTAATAATAAGTGGTTGGAGCCTAAACTTTGTTTTTGGCGTCTTGCTGCAAACGTCATTTCAGGGATTTAATCTCTATTAACATGTAGTTTCCAAAGGCGCAGGGCTCCCTGGCTAAATCCTGAACCCCATCCAGTTTGTTTATCTTTTCCCTGACAGCTTTGTGACTTTGAATCCCCGTCCCTAATGCAATGCCAGTGGGGCACATTGTAAGCAGATAGATGGGGATCCTCAGGTACTAAATGATGCTTCTGAAGGAAAAAAATGGTAAATAAATTAAACACAAAGATGCATGAAAAGTGGAGGATAAATAACTAGGCAAAAGAGTTAATGAAAGCAGACTGGGAACTGTGAAAGGGAAAGGTGGCATATGACAGTAAACACAGAGAGTCTTCTATTTGTCCTCTTTTGCAGCCATTTAGCTTCCATTAGCAGTAATCTGATTACTCACCAGGTAACCATCTCAATTCGTCCCGAATTTCAGAATAAAATCATTGTTACAGAAAAAAGGACAACAACACCACCAAAAAAAGAAACAACAAAGAAGTTTTCTAATCTTATTTCGTGACAAATGCTTAGTATTGTCGGGCACAACAACACAGCTGATGGCCCAGAACTTGATCCTCCCTCCATCAAAGCAAACAGATCATCAGCGTGACAAGACTGGGGCAGAAATATTTCTAGCGATCGTTTGTGTGCCAAAGTCAGCGTGCGCGTGACGACTAATTCGGAATTTCACGTGCCGTTTGACTTTATCGAGGGGGCCGGGGGTGAGGGTCGTCCGCTCAGCTGCTCGCATGTGCACTTGCTAAATGGAGGGAAAGACGGGAGATTGGCAAACCTTGTTACTGTAACACTGAGTCCCCCTGCCGTGCTCTGAACATCAACGTGCTTTAAAGCAGGAAATATGCAGCGGCATGAGGAAGACAGAACGTATAAAGCTGCCGGCTTTCTTTGGAGACACAGTCGGGCAGTGACTGAAACAGAAAAGTTCAGTTAAGGCACAGGAGGCTGTGAGGCTTCTTTTTATTTGAAGTATACGAACACATCCTCTGATATTTCTCACCTGAAATCAATAAGTAATGCATTGCAGCATGTTCCCCCGAAACACTGTGAGCTGAGGCATGGACCTCGTGTATCTACAAAACTGAATCCACACCGAAAAAAAAAAAACAACAAGAAAAAAAGTTCTTCTCACGAGGTTCTTGTCTTACAAGTATTATGAGCTATGAGGAATCCTGATCCTCATTAATAATCAACAAGTGTGGAGTACAGAAACTACAAAGTCAGGGTTAGTATTGTATGTTCTAAGGGGGAGGCACTGTAATTGACTTAGTCCACTACAATTCATCAAATTCTGTTGAAAATGGGAAGATTAAAGGGATAGTTTGACATTTAAGTGCTTTTCTTTGCCAGTAAAGCAGCTATATGATGACAAATCTCAAAAAGCTTTAGATCATTTATTCTTCGTCTTATCTTAACTTCCTCACAAAACCTATGTCTCTCACTTTGCACGGATACAGTAATTAGACATGACATCTTTCTCACCTCGCAGATTCGCACCCTTTTAGTCCCTGAATCAGAAACATACATTTGTGTCACATAATGTGAAGTGATGGCGTCGTTTGAATTGCTGAGGTGTGGGTGGCGAGACGCTTGCCCTTGCAGAGGTCAGTGCACGCGCTGTACCGCTAAAAACAAGAGAGGAGAAAAGACTTGGCTTGAAGCGATAATATTCAAAAGGAAACTACTGAGTAAGTGTTGTCCAGTAATATAACATTGAACACGCTGCGGGCTAAGGCTAAGCTACACGTTTTATTACTTTATGGAAAAACAGCCTTGCATGTCTGGACCTTGTCATTTCTCTGGGCTGCTGTCGAGAGCTGAAATTAGCTTTGTGGTTCACGTGGCAGAATATCAGTGACTTGATCGCCTTCTCTTCTGTCACCTGGAGTGAGGATGCCATGTGGAGACTATTTTATTTATCTATTCAGTTTTTACATTTAAAGAAACCAGCTGGGAGCCTAAAAAAATTGTTTGACTCTCTTTTGTGTGTGCACCGGGCTTGTTGAGGCACAAAAGACACAGTCAGATACAAAGCCTAGCACAGTGCGACGAGGCGATTATTAAAAAAAAAAAAAAAAAAAAGCTCCATTTCAATGCTCAACAATGACTCCATGCATCCTCTGTTCTTGTATTCTGTTTTTAAGAGGTGCTGCCACAGATCCAAAGCACCTCCCATCTATGCTTTGTGAAAAAGGAATGAGTGGGTTTATAGCATGTGGAGTCAAGGAAAGGAAAGTTTCATCCCACACTGTCTGAGAGCCGCAGCTGCACAGTGCCTACTAAACACTGCTGTACTCTGCAGGAATACAGAAAATACCATCAATGCATTGGACAGCCTTAACATCTGCAGCAATTGGTGGCTGTGTTTTTTTTTTTTTTTTAACGTGGTCTTATTATGCATAAATGAATTATGCTGAGAACAGATGAGCACAGCTCTGAGGTAGAGTCGTAGGTGGGAGGAGATGCAGCCTCTGCACCACCGGGGAGTCAAGCGGAGCTCTGAGGTCACGAGAGCACTTAGCACTGCCCTCTGGTGGAGGATCAAATGAGCTTTGATGGCCGCCCATCGGATCTGTTTGCCTCCACACTTGCAATTATTGTAATGAATGGATTGTTGCAAGGGGGCATAGGTTTTTCCCGTATAAGAGCCAACGACGGAAGCACGCCTCACCAGATACGGCTCCATGGGAAAAATCCCACATTAAAAGGCTTCCGGTTCACAGAGCAGGAACTGTTAGTGATGCTAGGGTTTCATCCCAACTGCTTGTGGAAGAATCAACCATGTAAACAAAACTGTGGTGAATAAACAGTCATTTCCGGTGGGCTGAGAAAGAAATGGTCAGAAATTTCAAGGTCAGCCCCGGTTCCCTGGGAACGCAGCGCTGGAGGCTTGTAAAATTAAATTATGCATGTGAATATAATTTCATTAGTTAGCTGTGGTCAAAGGTTATCATCACTAGATGCTGACCGAATGAATCAGAGAAAGTGATCTTGTCTCACATGAGCAGTGCGACCGCTATGTATGAAACTGCATGTGCCCAGATTGAATTCAATACTTCTTAGCTGATGCTGATTTCTCACTTTGTGCAAGGGACAACTGTTCCCATCCTTAAAACCCTGTTCTTTTATTATTATTAATAATAATAATAATAAAAAAATCTCACCACTGTTCGTAATTTCAGTGACATTTAACGGCGAATTGTATTTTCATGCCAACAATCAATCTGCAAAAGGTTTCCCATTTTTCAAAAGCCCTCTTTTCTTATTTTACGAACTGTGTAAAACCATGTGGCAGTCCATTCATACTTTAACAATACAACATCCCAGAGTGATAGGGGAGGCTCTGGTAAGTGCCATAGCAAGATTATGCACAGTGCAGCATGAATGGTTTCTAAATCACTGTTTAAAAATGAACAAGATGGCCTCCTGTGGGTCGCTGTCGGACCCTGATGTCTTGAATGATATCGACGGTGAAGTTTGAAAGGCGGTTTTGTTCACAAAAATGGTCCCCCGTGCAAAGACTTCTATCCAGATACAAATGCATCGGCGAGACACAGACACACTATGTGGTGATTGCGTATATTTGTGTGTGTGTGTGTGTGTAGGTGTCGCGCAAAATCAGCACCCACTCCTGTGCCCTGCCAGCCTTGTAAACCAGCTCTATGAATACACCAATGTTGAGCCAATTTTTTTTTTAATGTGTTTTATGTGTTATGACGTTTTTTTGTTTTCCCAGCAGACTCTGGCTTTCTCTGTCTCTCTCCATATCTACGCCTCTGTCTCCGTCTCAACCACCGTCTCTTCCTCGCAGTCCCTCTCCCCATCTCATCCTCCTCTTTCTCCTCAGCGCACCGGGGCCATTGTAAAACACTGGCCTGAGTCCCAAGCCTTCAGGAGGCTCAGGGGCTCAGGGTTGACTGATCGCTGGATTTCACCACAGGCTCCCAGAACAGGGATTGTTCAAGAAGCTTTTCCTTCCCACTGAGACCCCTGTGGATTAAGGATTCCTGGCGTCTGTTGCAATAATAAGGCCTCACACACTGCCAAAAGAAAATACTGCAGTAAAGCTCTGCACGGCTTCGACTGTAGATGCTGTGCATTGACACATTTTGTCCCTTATAATTTTTTTCCTTTTTGTTTTTTCTCTTGCTCTATTTACCTTCTGGAGCGCTCTGGTATCTTGGACTGAGCGACCGGGATTTAAAAAGTGTTTACAGTAGCTGGATATCATGCTGTATGTTTATTATTTACATAAATAGGATTTCAGTGCCATGAAATGAGTGATATTATCAAAACAATAGTGATTTAACAACAATAGTTAATCTCTATTAAATGTTTCTAGATGGATATAACTGTACTAAAGTATGGTAAAAACAGAGGAGATGAAAAGCCTGATATTTTTGCTTCACTAACATAATACAAAACAAATTGAAAGATGTAATGTCATATAATGCAATACAAGTATTATTCGAGTAGTATTTCTAATTAAAAGTGAAGCACCTTGGGATAGTAAATGCAGACTGCAAAGCTTGTTGCTAAGATTCCCGCCCACATACATGACACCGGGGCACACGCAAGTGTATACGAACACATGGGGCCTATATGTATACATTGCATACATAGGCGCCAACAGCGGCCAAACTGCTCCGGGAAAAAGATGCATATGTTCTCCGCGTTTCCTCTTCAGAGGCAATCTATTACTCTCTCAGCACTCTCAGCTGAGTGCCAGCAGGTTGAGGCTGAAAGCAAGAAAGACCAAAATGCAATAAAAACTAAACAAATCCTGAAGCACATAGTGATGCAAAAGGGCTGGATGTGACGAGGCTGAATTATGAGAACTTCAATCAAAGAGATGCAGTACGTAGGGCTGTAAGTATTTATATTGCAAGTATTTGCCCTATTAACTCGAGCCCTTGGGTAGGGCTTCTCCAACATGTATCGGGCTGCGCTATTGGGTTAAATCAAAAACGACATTTTTCGCAGGTATAGAATAAAATCTTGTCAAAATATTTCTTAGGTTTATCTATATTCAACATATATTTTGCCCATTACTCAAGAGATTTAAGCAGAAGATGACATGATGTGAAAATCAGTAAAAGATTTTGTTGAATTACTGCCCACCTCTACCTTGTAGACCAGTAAAATTACATAAGTCGTCCCTTTTTGTAGCCAAAAAACATATCAAAGTGTAATACTCAAGTGTGGTCTACTTTGTAAAATAGGTCTGAAATGCTCTTTTAGCCTCAAAGCTCCTGAGTGGGCCTAACAGCGAATGCATTTGATTGACGGCTGAGTAAGCAGGGACGCCAAGAAACTACCTTTCAAGCTGAGGACAGACAGCATTTCGTTAGCAGTGGCACCGAACGAATAAGAACCACATTGCTCGGTATCTAAAGCGACTCACGTTGACATCTCCAGGTGCATTTGTTTTTTTTCATGCTCTGCGCGCTGCAGTTGACTAGGTAATTAGCCAGCTACCTCTCAGACTCACAGCATCTCTGCTGTTAGCTGGTGCAGGAGGCCAAGGTGCAAACGCAAAACGTGCCTCCACACTTGTGGGTGGGGAAGGAGGCATTCGCTTGAATGTTAGTGTGGGTTAAAGTGTGAGGCTCCCTTGGGCTTTTGTCACAGCTGTCGTCTGTTAGTCAAACAAATGACAGATAAAGGTGAAAGTTACTGCTGTATGTAAATAGATTTAAATTGAAATCACTAGACTGAACGTGTGCAAGGAATATATCTGCAGTTGCGATAGGTCACATTTGCGCAGACAGAGGGTGCAGTCTCAAAAAAAATAATAAGCTTACAGATTTTTTTTTCTGCATAGAAAAATTTTTTTTGCATATGATATGCATTTTAGAGAGCAGATCTGTATGTGGAGGCTGGGAAACAAACAGAAAAGCGTGCAATTTAATTAGGAGAAAGTCAGACACAAAGATATGACGCAGGGGAAGAGATGGAGCAACCAAGCCTGAGACGGCCGCCTCAGCGCAGTGGCCTCCTCATGTGATGTTGATTGGCTTAGGTACAGTAGCTGTACTCATTGCTAATGGCATATCCAGACGGGTGCCATTGGGCTGCGGTTCCAGATGGCTCTCCGCGGCGTTTTTCATGCCACAGCCTTCGCCATGCAAATTAGCGGCAGAGGCTGACCAACATTAGCTCTTTATGGAAGTCAGATTCCATTAACGCCGTTCATTACATTATTGTAGAGTGCCTCAAACAGCCATTGCCCCCTCATCATCATGCTGTCTCTCTAGCCTCGCAGTAAAGTAAAAAAAAAAAAATAAAAATCTGCATTTTGGGCACAGTTGCGAACGTTTAGATGGAGCCTTCTGGAGCCAACATTTCCAGCCTGAATTAATCAGTTAATACAGAGAGGAGTACTTTAATATGGAGGAAGAATGAAGTAAATGGACAGTAATGACAAAGTTGGACTCCAGCGCCGGTTCAGTAGCAACACTGACATGATCAGACGCTGGACCCTTTCGACTCTCGGGAACCTGACACCCCGCCAGTTAATTAAATGCAGCCCTTGACGGCTAAAAAATGCCAATGACGGCGCCCGAGATTCACCGCGCTGAGGCGTTCAGGACGGACTGATGTTGCCGGGCCTTTGTCAACGTGAGCAGTGAATTCTAATGCGGGCTGGCGCGAATATTTAACGAGACACCGCTTCCATCGCACAATGGCGAGGATTACAGAAGCCCACTTCCCTGATCTCTCCGGGGTCAGGGGAAAAGTAATTGCTGGACTTCTGCACTTGATAAAACCAAGCCGGAGACAAATGGACAGCCTCCATGGTTTCGCTTCAAAGTGAAAGTAGTCAATAATTCCTCTGTTAATCCTTTCTCCTTGCTTTGAGATCTCTAAAGAAGGACTTGAAAGTCATTTAAGAGGAGGTGCGGTGGGGAGGGAAAGAGGTGGATCGTTATTTTTCTCCCTAGAACAGAGAGAAAGAAATTGCACACTGTAGTTGCTCCATGTTGTTCTTTTATTTGGAATGGGATTTATCAGGCATTCTGCTTTCTACAAATATCAGATACCCCTACACAGGTCTACTGTTTCAGTACCTATCCAGAGGCTATGATATACTGCGGAGAGGTTGTTTTACTTTCTAATGACTGCAAAGTGGTATTGATTGCTTATTTTTTTCCTTTAAGTACCACCATATCGACAAGACTTATTTAACCGCCCCTCAAAAGCAGATCTTGTTTGCAGATAGAGATAAAACACCTGTAGGTGTGAATATTTTTTATGTCTTTGCAGTCAAACGCACATGCACACACACACACACACACACACACACACACACACACACACACACACACACACACACACATGCACACACACGCACAGATGCACACAGACGCGCGCACACACAAACACACACACGTACACCCAGGCAACCATCCAGAGAGTTTTTCACAGACTGAATGCCAGCAAGTGTAGATTAAGTACAACATACACAAAAAAATAAAGAAAAAAACTCCCCTCCAGTATATGTGCATCATTCTTCCCCAGACTACTTTGTGGCATAGTGTGTCCTGGCACATAAAATTCAAAGTCACCTTAGCTCCGCGCGCTCGCAGGGATCCCTTTCAGCTTTGAAAGTGATAGCAGCTCCATTCTTGTCAGTTTGCAACCAAAATCCATTACCGCACAATAAATGTTGCTGTAGTGGAAAAGTTTTTTTTTCCTTTTTCTTTTTCTTTTGATATACTGAAAACAATGACACAGTGAGAGTCTTTTGACATGTAGCAGTTGATAAAAGCACACAATGGAGGCAGGAGGCTCTATTTTGAGTTGGATTCTGTGGTATTATACTTTCATATCATATATGAAGGGCACAGCTGCAAAAGATATTGTAAAAGAGGAAATTCAATCAAGTCACAAACAGAGGTAGATTGAGTTAAGTGACCAATGATAAAAACACATATATTCCTTCAGATACTCTGTTTTGTTAAACTTGAACTCAATTTTCGGCGGAATAGAAGCTCAAGCTTGTAACCTTGGCGGTGGCTTAATAATATAAACGTAATCATTTTTATAGTCTGGTACTGATTCTGAAAGAGGAATTTCATTGACAAAACAATAAAAAGTCTCAGGAGGATACGGGTGGTAAGTGTCAGAAATTTTTGTCGGCTTGAAATTAACTTTTACCAGGTGCATTGTACAAACCCGAAACTTCAATCTGGACTGCGCAGCACCTCACTTTCCCCAGAACAAACAAATCAAACACACACACACACACACTTACATACACCGAAAAATCAACAATGCCAGAAAAAAGAACATCCGGAGATGCTCCACTCATCAAATATCTGTGGGTGAAACATTGAAACTAACCTCGTAGGAGGTTAAAGCGGAGGCCCCGGGTTCAGCCTGCCCGAGGCTCTCTTCAGTGAGGGGCCGTGCACTCGGTGACAGGTCCGGCATCAAGAGGAGCGAGCGCACAACATACTGACAACGCACAAGTGTTTACATATATAAAGTGTACTAGTCAGCAGCTGGGACCGGACTGAGTTATCAGGGCTTAGTGTGGGAAAATGGAAAAATGGGATGACAGATATCATGACACTGTCCCCTGGGCTTTGAAGACAGCGGTTAATTATTCTAAATCTGTGGGCGAAGACTGGGCACATTTCTTGTTTTCTCACGTAGGAAAGTCATTATTTACTCAAATACTGTCCCCAAGTACTATTTTTGGTTGCTTGTACCTTGCTTGAGATTTTCTTCTTTATATTACTTTATACTTCTTCTCCAAAACAGGGAAATATTGTACTTTTTAATCCACTGTATTTGACATTTTTAGTTAATTTGTAGATAAAGATTTTATTAAAGAAAAACACATGGTTGATTTATATAATGTGATGCATTCTTTTAACTTAAACTACTTAACAGTACTGAAACAGTAGTGAAAACTTTAATTTAAATGCTGCTTAATCAGTTATCAAGAATCATTATAATATAAATTAATCAGCAGCCATTACATTACTATTATAATGGTTGCTTCTGATATTTATAATCCTTATAATGTCAGTACTAGTTGTTTCTGCAACCCTTGTAGTTTATATTACAATTTTGGGGTTTTGTTTAAAATGCTATGTGTGTTGACCACTGCTGGATCAGTGAATATACCTTGGATGTCGATTCTGTTGGAAATACAAGAGAAGAACAGCAAACTGAGCATCTGTTTACAGTGCAGCCAGAAAAAAAAAACAACCCAAAAAACAAAACAAAACAAAAAAAAAACAAACAAACTGTGGACTGAGAGGAATCACTAGGTCAAGTTTTTAGTAAAAAGTTAAAAATTTTGCAGAATACCAGCTTTTTTTTTCCACTTCATTTGTGATATGTGCATGCGTCATTACTTGTGGATCCCTTGTGCTTGGGTATGCAATTTGAATCCTGCACAGGGAAGGTGGAGGCGATCACAGACACACTGAAAAGCTATCACTGGAAAGACATACACACCATAAAAGGTTTGACAAATCAGGTATAAATTTAATAAATACTTGGCTTTAAAGACTATAACTTTTTACTTTCCATTCATTTTTACCTCACTACTTTTGCTTGAGTAAAAGTTTGAATGCAAGACTTTTACTTGTGATGGAATATCATTATTTTTTTTACATTTTTACATTGTACTTAATTAAAGGGGCAATATGTACGTATATTAGTTTAGAATATTCAAAAATTAACTATGATTAAAGACAAAATGTGAAGAAAGATGACAGTTTTATACTTTTGTCATAGACATCTATGTATTCTTTTGCAGAGAGACTGTATCTACTGAAGCTGGCATGCTAACCAGCTCTGTGGGCAGACTGGTCAGACTGACAAGAACCAAGGAAAACACCGCTGCTTACATGATTAGGTTGCAAGGTGTAAACGACTGCCCTGTGCCGAGGCTTGATTTATTCAAGCTGATGTTAGCTGCAGCACTGTGCACAGAGAAGACTTTGGGATATATCTCTCTGATACCCTGCCCCTTTATTTGCTGGGGTATGAATTTGACAGTCGCACAATACTTGCACATTTCTTTTCTTCTTTCAAACCTTTAAAGGATCTAAACGCTTCTTTCTCCGCTGCCATCTTCTCTCTCTGAAACACAGTCATGCAAATACATACATACCCAGACACAAACGCACACATAACCTTCATCTTCACCTCCCTCCGACCCCCCTGCACCCTTGTTACGCTCCACAGCTTGGTGGTGCAAACCCTCTGCAGGTCTAGCATCAGTGGTTCCAATATTCACGTAAGAGGTAAAAGGGAGGTTGCATCTTTCATAGGGAGCGTACTTATAGGATAGGCATCAATAATGGCCGGTTAAATCCATCTGTGTCATGGTGGGGCAGGAGTGGATAAATACTGATCCCCCATAAGTGCATTCTGATGCTTTGAATGAGTTTCTGATATTCTGGGTCAAGGCGTCTTTTTCAGCTTTTTATGAAAAAGCGAAAGAGCAAACTTGCAGAGATATTTGGGAGAATCATGTCGGAGGCATGCTCGCATTCGCTCTCCCTTTTTCCAGTGGAGAGACAAGGGGAGAGACACAAAGAGACAGAGGCAATCAGAGGTAGTGAGAGGGCAGGCAGTGCTGGCAGACTGAGCATAACAAGTATCTCAGGATCGGAGAGGCTAATGTCTCTGAGCTGCTCTGATACTGGGAACTGAAATGGTCGTTTGATCCTTACAGCTGTGGGGGGTATAAAATCCATTTGGGTCTTTCTTGGCTCATTAAAGATGGAAAACAATTATGGTGTTAGTGGATATAATAAATGTTGAACATTGTGTATTTTTCGTATTTATTGTCTGAAGTGGTACCGAGAAGCTTTTCAAAATTTTAAATTCTCCCACATTCTTGAATTTATTGCACTTTGGTGTTAAAATGATTCTATTTTTGGTTCAGATGCTCTTGAAGCACTAATAATCTATTGTACAGGCTATAAACTTTGCATATGAAAGTGAAAACATATGAGACAGATCTCACACATCCCTGTGAAAGCTTGGCTAAAAAATTCATCAAGTTAGAAGCACAATAATATTTCATTTTAATGTATAATTCTTCACGTGTTTGTGTATTTTCAGAAGTGAAAATGTAACTTAGAAAGTACATGCAAATGAGTCTTGTCAAAGAACAGACTTGCTAAAATTTTAATTTTAATTTTTTTTTTTCTGTAAAAAACTCCCCGATCTTTCTTAAAAAACTCTTTCTCTTAAAATATGGAATTTAACTTAACAGCCCACAAGGAGCAAAAGACTGGAGACTCTCAACCTCCCATCTGTCTAATCCAGTGAGGTCAGTATAAAGATGTATGCGTTCAGATCGTCACGCCTGCTGGCTCTGTTTCAGGAAGGGGGGAAAAAAGAAAGAGGAGAGCGTCCAAAAAATCCCCCCCCAGGGCACATCTGGAGTGCGGAGTTCAATAGACGTAACACTAATTGGCCTTAGTTCCTCTCACATTCCTTGTGACACAAATTTCAGAGCTGACCAGGCTCCGAGGGGGGAGCTGTTGCTCAAAGCTCAACATGTGCCGACCCCGTGATCAGCAGATCACCGGGCGGCACGGCGGGCCAGTTTCGGTCCGCCGAGAGAGACGGCCTGTCACACCACGGCCCACGGGGAGCCCATGGAACTCATTTACAAACAGACTGTCAGGAGTTTAAGTACTTAACCTGATGTAGATGGCTCAACGGCTCGACTTAACCCCCCCCCCCATCTGCTTTCCTAACCTCTTTTCCGTCACCTCTTCAAAGCTGCGGTCTTGCCAAATTCATTTGTAGCTGTCTCTCACAGTAATAGTAATTTCTCTAATCTCCAAGGCCCATTGTTTCCACTCGTTAAACTCTCTTGCATGGTAGCAAAACAGACAGACACGCAGACAAATCGTTCCAATTTTTCTGAGATGACTTTCGTGATAACAGTCAAAAGGCTGGGCAGCGTCACTAAAATGGCTTTGCATACAGCACAGGATCCACACCCTCTATGAGACCTCATGGCATTTCAGAATCTACGTACAAAAATCCTCTTCGCTTCCACAAACTCAAACCTAGTCTCCTGACAACTGTGACATTTTCCAAACTTCTAGAAAAACATGTATCTGATTGCATAAAGGAAAATCAATGCGTTAATGCGAGGGGCAAGCCTCAGAGAGGAGCTGTGAAAATGGCAGCTTCCGAACCCCCCCCCGCTTAAAACGCTTATCATTTACATTTACTTATTTGGCGGATACTCTTATGTGGAGCTGACCTAGGATTCAGTGTGTTGCCCAAAGACACTTCAACCACATGGATAGGAGGAGCCCAGGGATCGAACCACCAACCAGTGTGACCAGCGGACGGCACACTCCACCGCCTGAGCCACGGTCGCCTGTTGCAAAAAATGTCACGAAAGAAAGATATCCTCTTTTTATCACTGCAGTTTGAACCAAACTTAAACCGCATGATATCTGTGTGTCATTGTCGTCATTGTTGACGGCCGAATGCACCTGGTAAAGCCCCTTTCAGTTGGACGAAGAGGATGGCATCTTGGAAGTAGGAGTCCAGTTCTATTAATTCTCTCATTCTCCATGATTTTAATCGCGTCCATTCAATTTTGGGGGTGGGATGAATGAAAAACAAGCAGAAAGACACACACCACTGACATACAGTATATTATACAGCCAGCTCATACATCCCGCAGATACGGAGCAATGTAATTTTCCTTTGAACTAGTGTTGACCTGACATGTATTTACAAGTGACACCTTTTCAAATAAAAAAATAGTAACTTGATTCAGAATATACATGTTAAATATTGATTAATGCAATTTTAAAACTTGCCAAACTTATTTCACTTTTGCTTTTCCTGCCCTGTTGAAGATTCATTGAATAAGAAACCGAATCCCAACCAACTTCCCAGGTGCTGTACCGCAGCTGACTTTGACCTCTGACCTCCATGGCGAAGTCAAAGTAAACGTTTTCACAACGGGGGTAAACTCTATGAATGAATACATCGTAAATGAATGCTGTGGATCAAATAAGAATAAATCAGCCAGCAAGAAGAACCAGGTCAACACTGCTCCTTAGCTGAGCCGATGATGGAACGGATTTTTTGCGAAGTTGCTTTTTCAACAGGCAGTGACATTCACATTCGATAACGTATGCAGAGACACCAGAAACTGCAGCCCGGCGAAATCACACTGAAACAGATCTACTGTGACATGCAAATGAATATGCAAATGACAAAATTTTTCGAGGCCTCACATCCACTCAGCCGAATTACATATCTGGCTCCAAAGCATGACGAGTGACTTTTCCAACACGGACCTGGGATTTTCTCTGCTGCTTCCCCAATTGTAATATCTACTGTTTTCATATATTTGTAATAAATCCAACTTGGTCATTACTCCCGGTTTAGGAAAGTGTGCTTAGTTCAATAGTTGTTGTCAGAATTATATAACGTTACTACTGTTTGATGTCAGCACGACTTCTTTGAACAGGAGGCTGTCAAAATCCAAGGAACTGATTTTATGTATAAATTCATATTGGGGTCTCTTATGCGCATTGGAATGAAGCTACACGTTTGCCATTTCAGTGACATGACAGGTGGATTCACCAGCGTTCTACGGCTGCGAGGCATCTCAATCCTGCAGCCCATGTGAGCATTACTGAGCTGTTTCATGGAGGGGGATTATTTGTCTATAACATTGTCACCTTTATGTTTTCTAATAGACAAAAAGTCCTGTCAGGAAAAATAGACTTGGGCTGACACAGGTGTGTTTCCCTTATCATCGTTTAAAGAAGTTACCAAACACTGAACCAGTAAAATGGAGGCAAGACACCTAAAGCACTTAAGTGGCGGCGGTTTGTTGTGAGTCAGTCGGTAATCGCTGAAACAGATTGCACTGCTCTTTCACAGCTCAAAGGGACCAAGAGAACGAGGGAAATGGCAGAGCTGCCATCTTTTTCGGTGTCGAGGAGATTGTCCTTCTGAGTCAAAGCCCGATTCCAGTCGGAGAACAGCTGCGTTGAGCAACAATAACACGCTGCATCCTCGTGTTCGGCGCTGCACAAAGCAGAGGTAAACAGTCTGAAACACTCTCCCATCATATCACTTCTCCGGGACTGGGACCAAATAATGCGTTTATTTAAGAAAACAGCCTTGGAACTGTACTGGTTGCGGGGGGGAGGGGAAGGGGGGGGGTCTGTTAAATGAATAATAAATGAAAAGTGCAATAGAAAATGAGCAATAAAGATTTTAATGTCTGCATGACAAAGTGATAATAATATTTCTGCTGGGCTTTCAAAACTCATTATCGAGCCTTCACTTAGACATATGACATCAGAATTATTAATACAGTAATTTGCATTGTGACATGTATATAATCCCCACTGATGATTAATGTCAATTGAAACCGCAACCTTGGAGAATTTCTCACCAACAGTGGTGGTCTAGGTCTCTATTACTGAAAGAAATGCAACGACTCTCCACTCGGGGGCAGCAGAAGGAGCCGATGCTTTGACATACAGTACAATGAACATTGAAGGTGATGGTTTGATGATAATCACCTTTCAAATTAAATAGTTGTTACTCACACCTCCCCAACTCACAATTTTTTGCGGCTGTGTTTTTTTTTGGCCACATGATCGAAGTCCAGAATCCACTCTCCTACCTCTGATTTTGGTCTTAACCAACTCTTGAGGAAACGATCTGGCTCTTTGGCTGCTAAAAGCTCCACTGGTCGCTGCACATCTGCTAAACTGCAGACGTCTTTGTATGTCTGCAGAGTGGTGCTAATCAAGTACAGTGCAGAGTACAGAACAGGAGCCTATTTATTTATTTATTTATTTATGTCCAAATCAGCTGCCCGTTGCCGTGGCTGAAAACCGGTGAAGCGAGAGCAGTGACAGTGAAGGAAAACGGTAAAAGTTTTGGGAAGGACGGCGAAACAACGATCTGAAGCTCACTACAAAAGCTCTGTAAGCCTTGAGGTGAACTGCAGATTCGAGAGATAATTCTCTGTGAGGCTGGAAATATGCCACATTTAGTCAGATTAATTACTCTATTCGGAGATAAAACTTAAAGTGAGCCCATCCGCAATGTCGATAATAATCCACTGCACCCAAAAAATAAACTTGCGCGCACAGTTATTGCTTTCATTTTCTCTTCCAAATCATCCAGATCTATCCTTTAGTGTTACTTTTTAATTTAAAGATGTAACAGCTAGATAGTGGAGCTCAAACACCTTTTTGACTGGATGTGATTTAATAGGAACACCGAAAAACTGTGAAATTGTTGTTCGCTGCATAGTATTTTTCCCAGTATTTATGAAATCTGACATGAAGGGCCAACACTAGATGCTCAGCATATGTGGATGTTAAAACCAACAGAAGATTCTCAGACACATAGTTGAGGAGCATGTGGCGTAATTGACCATAAAGTGAACACGATCACGGATAATCCCATTTCATATGCAGGGTTTTCAGTGTGAGATGCTGTTTGGATGTTAGAGAATATACAGTCATATTTATGGCTGACAGCACTGCGGGAAACCTCGCCGTCACATGCGCAGACTGCCATTTATGTGTCTCTACACAGTGGAAAATGGTTGTAAAATCCAGCTGAATGAATTCTTCTCCTGAATGTCTGTATTTATTGTTTGACACAGATTACAGCTCCCACTCATCCCGCGTCTTTTGCTGCTACAGATTACAGTTTGGAGGTCTGTTCGGCTCAGTCTTATACGGGCTTTCCGTTGGAATTTGTCTGTGTACAGTATTGAGCAGAAGTACTGATTCATGCCATCGTTTTTGTACTTTGACCTTTGACTGTCCCACTTTCAAGCACGAAATATTATTATCCCTCAGTATGAAAACAACAAGATCTAAAAGTCAAATCAGGTTCCCACATGACAGGTCAGGAGTTACCATGATCCACAGCAAAAATCCGCAATAATCCGGGACAGAGAAAGATATTTAGAAACCAGCTTGGCAAAAAGTTTGTGGACCAGTTGGTGGATAGACCTACCAACAAACCAATATAACAACAGTGATGTCCCGAAGACCATCTGCTGGCAAATAAAATTAATTCTAAAAAATCATAAACAATGAGTATTTCATGGTGAGTCGAGATATGGTATCGACTGAAATATCATCAGCAATTTAAATTTTCAGTGCTGTTGAACTACAAGACACTGAAGATACCCTAAAGCAAATATGTAAAGATGTCTAAGGTATTTATCATTTTGGTAATTCATTTATTTTGAGCTGTGACAGTCCACAGCCACCACCGAACCAGTTTTTAATCTTATGTATTTGGACGATCCTGGGGAAACGGCGCCCCCTTGTGGACTGCGATGAGTGGTGAAGGTGAACGGTGTTACCTGCTCCCTGAGGGGTCATGTGAGGCCCAGGTGAAGAGACCAGGTGAAGAGACCAGGTGTGGTTGATTTATCTTGATTAGTAACCTACACGACGTCGTTAAACTGGAAGGTGAAGACAGTGGGAAAGTTAAAGCTGCTCAGGGAGCTGTTTTAGCTTCACTGGGCCCAGTTAGCAATGTGTTTGAAAAGGAAACAATGTTAGCGTGTTTTCCTAGTTTTGCTAACGATAACCTATCAGCTACTGTTTTTGTTTGTTTGTTTTTTTCTCTTTTGTCCGATTTTCAAGCTAGCGGGCTGCTCAAAATGAGACTGAGACTAGAGACTGAAGTTACTCAGGGACCGGACCTGAGCCCAGGTAGAAAAAGTAAAGTAAAATAAAATGAAATTTAAAAAAAGAAAAAAAGGAAGGGGATGGATTCAGAAGACCTGTGCACAGGAGGAAAGTGGACACTCAAATGGAGGTGTCTCATAGTGGAAGGCCTGAAGTCCATTGGAAGGGAAATACAGGACATGGTTTTATTTCTTTTAATCTTGGACATCTTTCCACCGTGGAGGACAGTCGGTGGAGCTTCAGACATGTGGTAGGTGAGTCAAACAAATCCTTTCTCCTCACCATGGTTGTCTTGCTAACCGTGGGGTCGAATGCAGCTTCTGTTGAATTTGGAGTCTTCTGCCTTTTCTTTACAGTTAGGGCTGAATGACTTTAGCTCAAGGTTGTCATTGTGGACGGGAACTGCTTTGAACCAACACAGAATTCTTTAATTTCCCTGTTTTTTTTTGTTTGTTTTTTTGATATCAATAGCTGTCAAGTCACACATTACTGGGTCATGTGTGATTTGTGATTGTTTTTATAGCCTTTGAACAGGTCTGGTGATTGTATTTTTGGACTTTTTTTTTCCATCCTGGCTTTGGTTTGTTTGTAGTTGTTCTGTATAACGTCAGCTTTAATAGGTAAATACAGTCTGTCAGCTGAGTGCTATGTGGCCTGTTATGTTCTCTCATAATAATGGGCTTTGGCATTCCAGGAGGGAAGACTTCTGGCTAAGCTGTGGTATATACACTACATTTACTCAGGTGTTGTACTTCACTAATGCACTGCCGTTTTCTGTGGTTTTATACTTCTGCTCCACTACTTTGCAGAGGTGACTGTTGCACCTACTCCACTATGTTTCCTGTCAGATATAGGTAATAGTCTTGTTTAAGATTGAGTCAAAACACATGCTCAGCAAATGACATACAATGCAGTGTTTACCTACTTGACAACAAACCCACGTAGTTAACATTACCTCCACCTTGACAGCACTAAAATGCTGTTTTTATATATAAATGCATCAGTAAAAATATTTCAATAATATACAATGAGTATAACACACTTAAACAAGGCACTGCATAAAACTTGTGCTTTTGATACTTTAGATTCATTTACTATTATTATTTAGTGAAAGATGTCAATTCCTCCTAAAGGTTTAAGGACATAAATAAGGGACACAAGTCACATATCTGTATAATATGCATTGTTTTTTTAAATTTGATTTGATTTTCCCCTCTTTTAGAAGGTTTCTATTTGCAACCTATTGTTTCACTTCCTATATATTATGATTAAATGCTACTAAACCAGTTTTGCACAATTGCCTGTGTTAAAGTTATACAGTACTTAAATGCACGTTCTATTATGAGACAGACTGAGCATATCATGGCTACCGTGTCAGGGACCACATAGTAAATCTCTGGTGTATGTGACAGGATGTTTTTATGTCCCAGTCTGCCCCTGGTTAAACCTAATTGTTTTTCTGCCAGGGAACTATAAAGAATTCCCATTTGTAATGACTGCCACCATGATATGTGCGGCCTCTACGAACATTATTGGTCTTCTCTCACCAGTGTTGGGGAAACTTCACTGGACTGAAATATGTATAGACCGGGTACATAAGAGTTCTCCAATTATTAAAAAGTCCATCAAACTTTGAGTAGTGGTAAATTTTATTTTATAATAAGACAAATGCATACACACACACACACACAGATGGAAAAAAGAGAGTAAGTGGCAAGAAAGAACATCAGTCAAAAACGGGCATAGCATCACAGTGTTACCACTACAGTGGCAATGTTTAAATGAGTTTCTTTGCAGAATGTATAAAAAAAGGAGCAGACATGTCTTTTGTTTTTCACACACTTAAACATATTTGTTTCTTCCTATAATGTTGCGTAGTATTGCTCATAAAGTTAGTTTTAATTGTGTTTAATGTTTTAAATACTTTTCTCTTCATTAAATTGTTTACCATAACTACCGCCTTAACAATGATACTTACTATGAGAAGCTGCCTGTGTCCTCGTTTCCCCAGGTCTTATTTATTCATTTTTTGCATATATTCATCCGAATGTAGCAGAGCCCCCCCCCACCCCCCCATTTGCTGCCGTTCATTCTTGTACAGTAGCAGCAGTAACAACTACAACTTCCGCCGGAGTGCAGTAATCCACTGCAGCAAACACCGAGACTAAATTTGGGTCCGCCACTGTTGGTGTGTTTTTATTTTATTGTGCTTGAGTGTATTTTTTTTACATCGGTGCACATGTTACGTTATGCTCTACTTCCTGTCAATCACCTGATACCCACAGGAAGAAATGGAGGTCTGTGTTAGCATGTGGACTTAACACGTTCTTGTTGTCTTATCTGGGACACAGTTGTTAGCTGGGACAGCAGTGAATTTTAAAATCGGTCTAAAAACAAAGGTTTTGGTTTACCAGTATTTCACGAATGTGAATGTCAGTCACACTTGGTGTGCATTAGAAAGTAGAGAGCAGTAAATAGGTTAGATTCCACTTAAATAAAACTGATAAACATTAATCTAATTATATCAGTGTATAATTAAAGGGCTACATTTGATAGAAAACCAGTGTACAGGCACTGCAGAGCCATTGTTGGAACACTACAGTAAATTCTGTTGCAAATCGATATGAGGGGGGGGGGCATAGCTGAAGCCCTTGAAGTGCCACAAGCTACAGAACTGTTGAAGCTAATCACAAGAAAGATAGAAGTAATGGAATGAGAAATGTGTCAACATTTACGAACGTACCACCGGTTAATGCGACTCGGCCTGCTGCAGTTACTTTTGCACAAGCCTGCAGCTGCTCCTCTGCCATTGAGGGGCAATCTGATTCTTTTTTTTTTTTTTTTGATTCACAGACGGTTTATTTGAGGACTTTTACGCTTAAATGAGCTTCATCGCCTTGTTCGGCACGGTTTGTCCTGCTGCTTCAATGCACACAGTGGTGGTTCCTACTGTTCATTGTAAGTCAGGTGTCATCCTCTCTGATAGCATGCAATGTATTTTCTTATTTAAATGTACAAATATGACATCTCATTTTGAGGGAACAAGGGCCATTTCAGCAATATACATTTACATATACTGTGTATGGTGAGTGACAGTTCCTTTTTTCTTTAATAAAATGTATCCATGTACCCAGAAACTTACATATGTATGTGTCACAGTCACCTTTTCTACAAACACAGAACTGACCATAGATGATGCAAATGTGTCATAACTGGAAATCTCTCTGCGAGAAAGCAGAAAAATTAATTCTACTGCATGTCCATCTAATTGGAGTACATATTGATTTAGAAAGCGTGTCAAACCGATGTTTCAAAGAGAGTAGACCCGAACAAAGAATTTCTCTCTCTTTGGCTGCAAAGTTTGGATCAGAAAGTTCAATTTTAAGTTTAACACAATACAGGACTTCATCGGGACATCAACAAGGGCGATTAAACCAGGTGGACCCGGTTCAACTCTAATCATTGTCATTGTGGCGGGAGGTCAAGCCAGCGGGATACAAGAGCAGGCAGGAAGGTATTGTAAGAGAGAGGAGAACAGGGGAGATGTGCCTGATGCCTCAGGGAGGGAGGGAGGGAGGGAGGGTGAGAGAGAGATGGTCAGAATGTTAGCGAGAGATTGAGAAAGCAGAGTAGACAAGGAGCCAGAGGAAACCAATTAGGACAGTGATGGGCACTTAAATCAGCCCGTTATTCAATACTGCACAGTCTGCGTAGGAGTATTACAGTTCCCTGAAGGTTTGATGGAGTATTTCTTGTCTCTAGTTGACAACGGCTTAAAAGGGGGGATAATACTGATTTTTAGCTTTGTGTGTTGCTCTTGTGCTCCAGGAAAACTGTCTGTATTAGTGAACATTTTCTGCAGCCTCTTACAGCCAGAAACAAGAACAAAGCTTGTCGTGCCTTCTAAGCTATATGACACCTTCTGTTTATATCCCCTCTGTAAAAACACATTTTTTAGAAGATTAACTCCACAATAAAACATTTTTTTTGAATTGTAAACTGCTTGTGTCTAGCGCCATTTAATCACTAAATACAACAATTGTGGTCATATTTTAAGCATTTGAGCACAGAGTGCTTTGGCGTTGTGTTTATTCCAAAGTCTTTTCAGCAGGCCCTCTAGTACTTAAAGCTGCATTAATTCATATTTTTCAGCCACCTTTTGTCTGCAGAGCAAGTTGAGAAAACAACTGAAATATCATCACTGGATAGAATTATAATGTGAGGAAACAACTGCCTATTTAAACATTGTGAAAGCAAAAAACAATGGAGTTTGTGGGGCAGAAAAACAAAACGAAACAATAAGCGAAAGTGTCTAAAAGTTTCTGTAGAACTGATGGTAGCTGCAGACTTTGGTAATAAGTCTTAGTTTGTCACTATATAAGCAAAATCTTTCACATTAAGACTTTTTATCAGTTGTTTATAAACATATGAATTTTCATTAGTGTAGCCTTAAAATATTTCATTAAAATTTCATCCTACTAGAGCATAGATTGAGTACAATAAATTTTTGCAGTTTGAGACAGAATTTTACAAACTCTCTTCTCAGATTCAGACATAATGGTGCGTGAATTCACTCAGATTTGATAATAAGATGAGAACATTTATTTTACTCCTCCCTGTGGGGGAATTTCCTAGTCATACAATAGCTTAAAAATAAAAGCACCCACACATACCAAGAGCAAAACACCACAACAAATATGATCAACGAGAGAGCTAAGATATTAAGTGCCTGCACTTGTTATCAATTTATTTTACAAAGAATGTCAGCGGAGGAGTGTTAGTCTGTAAACTGATGCTAAGTGATGAGAGACTGGAGTCTTTTCTATTTTTAAGGGCGGCGTTTCTTCAGAATTCATTAGACTGATCCAAACATAGGTGTATCTTTCTTTTTAATTGTTGTGCTTGGTAGAATACTTGAACAGTATTTACTGTAACTCAAAGGCAAACAATGAAATGCTCTAAAAGAAACTGCCAGCTCTACAGTTCTCTCAGCCAACAGAATAAACCCTGATATGTTGCAGTTGTAATTGCCTCCAACACTGCTTTTCCCATTGATTACCACACTGCACCCTCTCGTGATAATACATCTAATCCAAATTCAAAGTGATATCAGTTTAAAACTTATTGCCATTAAGGCTGATGCACCTAATTAGACGTGTTGGGCATTCAGTGTTTGTTTGTTTTGCTGGCACTTAAATCCCTTCCCATAAATGCATCACACACATACACAAACCCTCCTGTCCTCTTGCCTCTAGAGATATAATAGAATTACTGAGTGTAAATAACAAGGAATAAAGAGGGAAGGCTTTATGTCCCGTCACCTAAGATCTGTGAGGGAGGGCCCTATGAAATGGGCCAACCTCTGGGATGGAACACAGCCACCGTCAGTTTTTATGCTCAAGTTACTTGTGTTTGTGGACCTGCATTGCACACGACCCCGTCAATGATCCGTCAGTGGAGCCAAAACAGGAAGAAGCCGGGGCCTGCTGCCCGATTTCAAAAAGACATCTTCATTTCTATTGATTTGAGCAGAGAGTCTGCTAAGAGCACTCTGTGTTCCCTGTCATGTGTTCTCGGTCTTGTCCTCAACAGACCTATATTTGGGCGCTGGGCACTTTATTGCATGGTTACTGTGCCGTGATCAGCAGTTGAGGAAACTGCAGAAACCAATGCGGGAAATTTATCCGTCTTACCACTGAGACTCTCAGTAGTTGCTTCATTGGCAGATGGCTGCCCATAGACACACAGATACCCATGCATATATACACACACGTACACAGCATCAGCTTCGGTTTCCGTTAAAAAGTTAAAAATAGCCTGTCTGGAGCTGAATATGTAGAATCAGCCCAGCCAAAGAACATAGACATTAAGCAGTGATGATTAGTTAAATGCAAATAACGCTCAATTGTATTGCCTTTATCCAAACTGCAGCCATTTCTTCATTTTATCGTACCTGGCACGCAGCGAAGAATTCACCAAAATTAGTATTCCTGACTATTATCAGCGGACCTCACGGCCATTTTGGTGAAGATGGCAAATGAAAGGCTACAGCAGTTCACCTGAAGGCACCACCCATGGTGCTGAAGATCACACCTATTACCTGGTTTGACGTTCTTTCAACAAACAATTTTGCAACATCTCATTTATCTCGAGACCGTTGTTTTTAAAATTCATATGAAGTTGCATTGAAATTTGCAGCAAAGTACAGCTATTAGTCTGGTAAAACTGCCTCTGCAACAGAACATGAGAGAAATATATTAGTAACTGCAAGAAGTAAGTTACTGCTAATGATGATGTAACAGTAGGTCTTCAAAAAAAAAAATGGCTGCCATGCAGATAAATCAATGTCACTCGAAATGGCAGTAATCCTCCTATTTATGGGGCTGTAATAATGTGGGTTCAGATATTCCTTGGCACCTTATGTTAGCATGGTTAACCTTTGTCTAAACTGAATATCATACTCCGTAAAGCATGTTTATGAGGTAATCAATCTCAGGTTGCGGTAGCGTTGTGATCACACTCTAATAGGGTTTACGATTCCCCCCGCTGATGACTCCAACAGTGTTGCACAGACAGATCAGACATGGTAATCCCGCCGGGCAAAACCATCATTATTTCCATTTTAATGGCCATTATTGTCATTGTCAAGGTTACAGCTGCAGCAATGCGTGCTGACATTTTGTGTTTGTGAGGTGTAGATGATGCATATTCTCCCTTCACTGCACACGGTTATTGGATTCCCGAGCCATATTTATGTTTTTAATCCCCTGCGACAAGTCACCAGAGGGAACACGCGCACATTACCACCCATATCTGCGTCTAAGTCCAGTAAAAATCTGCAACATTTTATCCTCAGATATATAGAGCCCTACAGCTGGAGGCTGGAAGATAAATAGCCATATGAGTTTGTTTTGACTTTCCTGAAAGTAGATATACTCAGTTAATTCTAAACGGCCCTGAGTAAGGCTGTTTTGCATTTCAGGAAACTGTCGCTGTCTTTTAACTGTTAACTGCACAGCACTTAAACTGACAAACTTCACGTATGAAGGTTTTAATGACCAGTGATCTGGAAATTTAAAGCCTATAATTTTATTTTTTTTTCTCCCCCTCGGGGCTTCCTGCAAAGCTTTGTTTTTCGTGAAGTGTTGATGATGGCAGGCACTTTGTGGAAGTGTTGAAGACAAGACAATTCAAAGAACAGTGTTGTCCTCTAGATTCTACATCTGACAGTTGAGCTGATGAGGTGTTAGGTGTGTTTTCTGGTTTACATCACTATGTGTGGCTGATTTTCATTATATTAGTGCTAAATCTAAAGTACCACCAGGCAAATTCAGAGTGTTTAAATCACAGAGCTAAGCAAGACAATTTTTTACAAATTCAGCTCCCAGCAGTACACTACATTTCTGTTAAAGGGCAGACGTACGGCTTTCTTTCAAGGAGAGACATCTTGCTTCCCCTAAAGAATCAGATTCCCTCTCTACTATTTAAGTTTTACCACTTTCTGTGCATGGAATCAATTCCCTGCCAGTGTCCATCGAATTCAATTTTTAAAAATTGAGTCAATCTACTTTGTTTAAATCTGTAAGGATAAGGGAATGTCCTTGGTTTTAGTGTTCCTTTATAATTTGTGCCAACAAGACTTTTTTTTTTTTTTTAAAAAGACAAATATCTTTCCCAGCATGGCTTAAATCCTTGATTCAATTAAGTAGAAGGGAAAAATGGCAGTATGGAAATTTGATAGTATGCTAGAGAACAGCAGCTCAGTGTGGGTTTAAAAAAAAAAACCAAATGTACCAGTATACGATATTTCTGCATTTAATTGATTATGGCACATATGAACCCTGCAAAAGTCAATAAATGAATACGGAGAGTAGGGCTATCTTCTTTTTTGATCTGTACAGCAAGAAAAGCCTTACAAAATTATGTCAGGTTAACTTTATGCCATGTGAACACACAAACGTGTGCACAATACAACTTGTCTGCACACAGTTGGAAGGTCGTGAGTTATTGATAGACTGGTAGATTACTCGTGATGAAGTCTGGCCTTGTAACAGTCTGTTAGGACAGGAAGTGTATGGAGATGTTTTATGGATAGCCATCAATCATCAGTTTTATGAATCATCAAGTTCATTGAAGCACCAGAGTTACGAGCCGCAACTCTTTTGACTGACACAGCACTGATAAGTTCATATCTTTTCTCGTGTGTGGTCATGTTGTGCGCTAGGAAAAGTTCCCGTAGAAAGTATCACTGTTCCCGTTGTGTTCAGGTGTGTAGTTCCTGTGTTACACTATAAAGTGTGTTGTCACATCGATAGATGTTGAGCTTTAATGGTGTATCTGTGGCTCTCAGCCAGTGGGCAGCTGGCAGCCAAAGGAGTTGTGTGCATGATGAGGTCGATGTGGGTACAAAAACAGATGGTAAACCAAGTACCACGATTCATACCAGCGAAATTTTAAAGGTATGTGATAAAGATTGTTATTTGAAAGAGCATATGTCATTTCCTACTGGGAGTGCAAAAGTTGTGAGGATTAGGAATTTTTAAAAAGGTATGGTAAATGCAGGATAAGCGAAAACCTCCTGAGTCATATAACTGTACATAATCTATCCTCATTTAACACCCAAACAGATGTTTTTCTCTTTTATGTTTATCATCCAGCAGGTCAGCAATGATTTCACTAGCCTCTGGTGGCTGACTAAAGATGCACTGCAGTACACCTGCAATCTATGCGACAACTTTGTGTCTTGATATGTGGCCAAAATGGGTGATTTCTGTGTCTCTGCTGCAAATTTCCTTCAGTAAATGTAGGCTCATATGCTTCAGTGGGCACCTGTTTTAATTCCACTTGCAAGACGGCACAAGATTTCCACGGTGCCGCGTCCCGCTCTCTTGTGCTGCTAGCAAAATGAAAGTAAAGCTACTTTCTTTGATGTAGATGTTGAGTCCTGTGATCTTACTTAGACTAATTAATTAATGGCATTCAAAGCCTTTCAGTCGTCATCCTGGCAGGTTTACTTACAGCCGAACCACGTTTGTAGAGTAATGATCAGCAGCTCTGGTTCTCGGTTGACGTCGCCTGTCTGACTTCTTCCTCTTTTTCTTTCCCCCTCTCTCTCCTTCAGTCCCAGCAGCTAAAATACAGGTCATTTCACGAGTTTCTAGCTTTACCCTACAGTGCATGGCGAGGCAACGAGGCAGGTCTGAAATGTCCAAACGTGGTCCGTGTCATAGAAAACTGATCACGCTTCAATCAGAATATATTCGCGTCATTCTCGCGAGCCCCCGTGCCCCCCCCGCCTTTTTTATTTCCTGATGAGGGGGTTTTGAACGGAAAGGCAGGGCAGCTGCTGTTGACGAGGTGGATGAGACCTAGTTTCAGCGTGGCTCTACTCTGTCAAACCTGCCAGGAGAGGGAGATGGACTCTCACCACGGCAGAAGTGGCATCCGGTGAGGGTGACGAGGTGGAGCAGATAGCAGACTGACAGCTGTCATCAATCACTTGCCCCGCCAGCCAGATGCAGGTTGACAGGAAGGGCCAAGTAGGCTGGGATGGCGTTTCGTACACAGTTTACCGGAGATGTCTTTTTGCCAGCAAGTCTCTGGCTGAATGCTGTCTGTTATTAATTCATCCAACCATCTATCAATCAATTACTTTTGCAGGGTCAAGCCAGAATGTGACATGCTCCATTTCACTGCAGTGTTACGGAGCTGTGGCGCTGCTTCATTGATATTTTCTGAGCCAACAGGCTGCATTTGCCTGAGGAAGAGAAACTGCACGTCTAACCTACATCACATCAGAGTTTGCCACCACATCCAAGCACTTGCCGGTCATTTCGACAGTGACGTCTTTGTGCTTAAATGGAGGAAAACTTAGAGGGGAGGGGGGTAATTAAAAGTTTCTCAAACTGTTCTCAAGCCCATACCTTGAGAGTTTTGAAACTAGGCAGCAAAGAAATGTGAAAGAATGGATTACAAAAGGCAAGTGAAGAGGATAGACTGAGACGACCAGAAGCTAAATAATGCCAGTCCAGGGCAGCTGGATAGACAGGAGGAGATACTGCTTTGTCTCTGAGGAGTTTCCATTGGTTGAAGCTCACTGATGCTGAACACTCCAGACAGCTTGAGCTAACTCTTAACAAATCTCGTTTTCGCAGCCTCCTCTATATAGGTAATTCTTCCAGTTCCCCAGATGGCATGTATTTATGTTTACAGTCTGGCAAACAGAGCAATCTTACATGTGAAGCCCTACGGTGTGCAGTATAATGAAAAAAAAAAAAAAAAAATGCACAGCAAACATTCATAATTGAACATTTTAATATCATGGAACATCCAGAAAACATTCTTAATATTTAATCATATAGTTTAGACATACTTAGCTGCATTCACCGAGTAGCAAATCAAAGCCTCGTTCCCTTGTGCAGTGTGTCTGCAACACTTGTTTGTTTTAACCCACACAATAAACAAGTTGTTCTTCATATGATGGTCATACAAATCAGGGTAGTCGTGAGATGATTTTTTTTTTTTCAGAGGAGGGTGGGTGTCAGGGGCTATTGCACAATTTAATGTTAATGATCTTTGTCGGAGACCAGCAACACTTCCCTCTGTACCACAACATCTTTAACATCTGTGTTTTATACTGTAAACAATGCGCTGCTGATGTACAAGCTTGTGTCACCCCATGACACTTTAATGTAAACAATCCTACTCCCACTCTTCACTCACTACAGGTGCTTAATAAGGTTGTTACTTTGTCAAGATACTTGCAAATATGCTGTTAGATTATTTTGCTTTTCTGGCTTGAGGTTTGAAATAATGTGAAAATCCATGTCAGGGCTGTTTATCCACAAGCCTTTGCTAGACTCAGATTTACCAGACCAGGCCAGGTTTGCTCCATGCTTTCTTTAGTGGGTTAGTGGTATAATGCATGGCATTAACAAGCGTCCCATTGTGCCATAGCGAAACAACATCTCATTCAGTGGGCACTGGAGCCTGCCGTTTACCTGAGGAGAAGGTCAACTTCCATTTTACAAGTTAAGGGTGTATATATTGGGTTTAAGTGTCACAAAACACTGAGGTGACAAGCTCTTTGGGATGTGATCAAGCACAAATATGATTGGGGTGCAGTGGAGCAGTGACTGCGCTGCCTCTGGGATGAGCTGTGATTATGCCAGAAGCTGGCTGCTAAATCAATAGACCTTGACACTACTGCTGTCTGCACAAACAAAAATCCAAAGCTTTCCTGCACCTGTCTTGTCTGGAAGCAGCAGACAGTCTGTCCAAACTGACTCACAGTTTTCTGAAATGAAATGTCTATTTATGTGTATCATCATATATTCTCATTTTCATGAGTTTGGATTCAGCTTGGAAATTTGTGGCACAGGGAGCTGGCGTTTTCATCCGAATTGTTGCGTCTGCGGAAGTGGAGGATGCACATTGAAAGAAACAGACTGTAAATGTGCTGTGATTCTGCACAGGTGCTCAGCCATAACCAGGTTCATCAGTTGCCCTGGTGTATTTTGAACGCAATTTTAATAACGCTGTCTGTTCACAGCTGAATGACCAATTTGAGGGCCCTTGGGCCAAACAGTGTGGAGTGCTGTAAGACAGTATGGTACAAATCTTTATCATCTTGTCCTGAGGGCAATTAGGAATATTTACTGTCATTTTCCTTTGCTGACTTGAAATTGTGCGTTTGACAGAAAAGACAAAACACGATTTGATATTGGCCTGAAAAATTACTGTTCTGCAGAAATGCCTAAAAAGAATAAAATGCACCTTACGTGGTTTACCTAACGTGAAGCTCAGTTTTTACCATCTGGCCCTTAATTTCTTAATTTTCGCCACTAGTTCTATCAGTTATGATAGTACTTTACTCACCAAGTGAAACGCTGAGGTCTTTGGGTGCTGTGATGTTGCATAAGCAGTTTTCCTTGTCCTGTTGTTCAATTGGACAACATAGCTTAGAATTGCTTTGTCTCCAGGCATCCTGGCTGCCTATATTTACCAAAAATGATTTAAAATACCGTATACATCTGACACAGTAAAATAACAGCTGTAGACTACCAAATCAGACTTTTTTTTTCTTCTTTAATGAGCAACTTCAAAATTCTTAAGGGCCTGGATCAAAACCATTAAGTTGATAAGCGTGAATTACTGATATGAATAAACGCTGAAAGACCTGGACACGCCAGGATTTGAAATTTCAGGTCAAGATCAATTCATCCTAATTGAACTACCTCGATCAGTGGATCCAGCCGTAGAGGCGAAACAAAATGAATGCGGACGGAACGTACAGGTCGACTAAGGTGAAGGAGGAGAGCCCGACAGTCCAAAACAGAGGAACCTATTGCAGCTTATTAGCTGTGCCGCACAGCGCCAGGGGAAAGTAAACGGAACAACAGAGAAAATCTCTGGGAGCTGCTGTGACTGAGGTAATGGTTAGCCCTGCGATTAGTCATCATGTCAACAAACTTCCAGCCCCCACCTGTCGTGCGTTAACGAGCGAATGTCACTTTGTGGTGCGACCGCTGCATAACTGGGAGAATGCAAAACTCCTGAAAGGGATGTGACGCTATCCGCTAGAGAGAAGACATATCAGTCTGCCGGCGTTGTTTGAATTACATAAACGGTCTACTTGTAGTTGTTTGGCGTTGTTACAGAGTGGAGGGTCTGCCCTCACAAAAGGTCCTTGGCTGACTAAGGACACTGCCTTGTAGAGGGCACACAAAGCAGATGTTAATCGTTGTTAAATGTTAATAAATGTAGATTAGTGGAAACTGATATGACGCCACCTGAATGTTTCATAGGCTGCTCTGTGTGAGAGTGGCACAGTATGTGCTTAGTGCTGCACTGTAGAGCCGAGCTGCTGTGAAGGAAAGCAGAGCTGCAGCACGAACAGGGTGAGGGAGAGAAAACATAGGGTGCAATTAAGAAAGGACTGGATTTTGATCAGATTTATTTTATTCATTAAAATATTCCCAGATTCGCCCAATACAGATCTTTGGGATCGTTTCACTTGATTCTTGCATATGAAAAAGAGTCAATTAACAAGGCAAATGACCAAAAGAGTTTGATGATGAAAAGTGTCTCTCACATGTGTACATGATTGGGGGGGGTTAACATATCAAATTCATAGTTTTGGTCTGAAACAGACCTTTTACAGGCATACAGATTTCAGAACAGTGCAGAAGTAAGAGGTGGCTGTTATCTACCAGTGGGTGAAATAAAAGGAAGCAGAAAGCAATTAAAACTAGACAAGGAGAAGAAGAACTTCAGTGTCTCTCAGTCTGGCGTTGCTTTTCTTTTCTACTTCCACCTCCTCTGTTCCCCCTTCATTGACTAAAGAGGTTTAGCAATTCAGTTTTCACTGAAGTCTTTTCAGTGTCAGCTGTGCTTCCCCTACATTGTGGGTATTGGGTATATCTGTCTTTATGTGCGTTAGAGACTTCTGCAGAATACCTAATTCTACTTGAGGACTTTCCACTTAGACGTTCTCTAGCAAGAACACCATATAGGTTGTTTTCCCCCTTAGTATCATCCCATGAAGTAGTGCCCCCACTGCAGCAGGTCCCCTGGACCCTAGCTGCTTAGTTGTCATTTGTACAATGATAAACATTAGGTTAAGCTTATGGAATGACCATGGTTTGGTCAGGTTTAAGCAACGTGAACGAATTGGCTAGCTTTAGGGTAAGGTTGTGGTTTAGGCTTACAGTCTCCTTTTGAGAGTCCCAAGAGCAAAAAGATTATCTGCACTGGCGAAGATTTTAAGACGACGCTCCTGCATTTCTCAAGTGCCTTTAAACATGCTTTTTTCTTTTTCCTTTTTCAGGAAGCTACGTTCACTTCTTTAAACAGTCGAATCCTTTAATGGTACCACATGGTGTTGTAGGCCGAGCAGAAAGTTGTGTACACATGCATCTTCAATAACTGCATGTCAAAGGAATGTTACCAAGACAGTTTTCATAAATTACAATGACTTGCAGTAATTTTTGACTGACCACTTTGCTGCTGATTTTAGTCTACATCTGCAATTTTGACAGGTTTGTGGGTGGACCCAGGATTGTGCATAGTTGTGGATTTCATAGTCATAAAACTACAGGCATAGTGTCTGAGCACTGTGAATAATAAGTTGTCATTTCTGCCTTTTTTACCAGCAATATCTCCTCTCCTTCATGGCGCTGTTTTATAGAATGAGTGGCTCCACTGTGTTTAACGCATCATTTCCCCCCTCATTGTGAGTGGGGAGGGGAGAGCAGGTTTGATGGCTGAGTGGTGATGGTGGTGGTTAGGAGGGGGCCCAATGTCCTTGCGTTTTATTACCCCACTCTCGTCCTTCCAGCATGACTGGTCAGAGCAGTGCCCTGGGTATTACAAATAAGCAAATGCCCTTTTCATGCTACCCTCAACTGGCGTGAGTCTTTCATTTCCTATATGGCCAAAAGACAGACGGTGCTCCACTCTGTTTACAGCATTTTTAATATTTCATCGTGAAGGAATGGCTCTGAGGGATAAGCAGTCAGTGATTCATGAGAAACAAGAATTTATGAAATTAAGAGTGCAGGATTAGATGTAGTTACTAGAGAGCATTAAAGGAATTAAACACAACTTCATGCTGTCTTAGAGAAAGAAAAATCATGGAGCTGCTTGGCCAGGTCTGCCTCAAGATCACAGCAAATCATCTTCACTTAGCCCGATCAAAAACTGGTACTTGGAAACTTGGCCGTGCCCTCTCAGAGCTTATATTTAGTATTTAGACACTCACTTCTCCACTGAACTTCTGAACCCTCCTTGAACTAAAGTTTCAAGCGGGTTTCTTGCCTTTAATGAGCCATGACTAACTGGTTTTACATTTCACTTTAATTACAGATTGCTAATATGCAACTGCCTCAAATTGTTCATAGCTGGGTAATTTTAATTTTGCCTTCCTAAATTAATTTATTTAAGCGTAATGGAAGTGTTATCTTTAAATGCACCCTCATCACTATGGCATCTCATTATGGCCACACATCAGTGCATACCAAGTCTTTTCTGGGGTAGGAAATACAGTAAGTCAAGAAGAGAACCTGTACATCTTTATATAAATGTTTGTCTGTACTCCTTCTATAGCTCTGTTTTCTTTAGAATAATTCAAAATAATTCTATCTGCAGTTTTGCAGTAATGAGCTGCTGGAAAATATTGAAAAAAGAGTTGAAATGGTTGTACTGTATGTTTAAATGGCTGTAAACCCAAGCACTCTACATACTTATGTGATCATAAATCAGTTCCTATCTACACTGTTAATTACAAGACTAAACACCATGAGATTAAGTGTGGTTTAGGTGGAGCTTAATTTGAAAATGTAAGAACACACAGTTCTGTCAGCTACTGACCACGGTTTGTCATATCGCATGTTATTTACTTGCTTACGCCAGTATGTTATTTCTAAAATGTTTTATTGAAATTCTAATTCAAATGAGAGCTTCCACTGCAAAAACACAGAATACTGTTCAACCGGAATATTATAGAGTTTTCTATATCATGACGGAAACCATTGCTTTTAGAGCCCATGTCCGATGACGCCCGGTTATGAGCAGTTGTATTTCATGGACACAATAAACAACAATATATATTGCAGGGTCGGTGAATTACCCAGACATTGTCTACCCTTAGCAAAATGATAGCAGCAAAGTGAAGGCCAGGCGTCTATGTCTTAATCTGAGTTAATCAGTGTCACTTCATCATGGTGAGGACAGCCAAGTCATCCTGAACACTCCCATCGACTTTCCATTTCCCTTCTTCCTGTGTCCCTCCAGTATGACGGACAACTGTGACCTAGTACATAAGGCAGTTTAATGGCCTTCAGTATGATCAGACTGAACAATACAGGCCATATGTTTTGTCAATTTTGCTTATGTAAGGCAAGAGCTGCTCAGTGCAACATAGATTGAGTTCTTGTACAGAACAACATTTTATTTCAAGTTTTATTCATTGTAAATTAAATCTATACCACATTAGAATGTGAAGGGGTATGAACAGTTGCTGAAGCCACTTTACATTGTTATATGGTTTATAAAAGGTCTATATGAAGAATATAGAATTTTATCAAGACCACAAAAATGGCTCATCCTTCTTTTTTCCTTTTTAAAAAAGGGTTTGTATTGAGGAAATAGATTGTTTTTTGTGATTTAGTCTCCATGACAGCTGAATATTTCAAATAGACAGAGAATGTCCTCATAAGACACTGGGTGAAAATGCCAAAAAACATTGTTGACTAGTTTTTCTTACTGAAATCTTTCAAGAAAAGTGCCCAAGAAAGTAAATCTAAAAGGAAGCGTAATAAAGAACTTTCCCACATATGTGCCTACATAAAATCCTGAGTTTCGGGCCCGTTATGCTGTTAATGTTAGGGGCACTGTCAAGTAAGTCTCTTTGGGAAAATAACCCCATTCGAAATTTAGGGGCTTGTATCAAGCACTCAGCTAACACCTTTGATACAGTACAACTCAGCCTCGCTGGCATCATGGTGCTTTTAGTGGAGCTGAGATTTTGAAGGCTACTTTGTATTGAGATGTTTTTCCTCCCCATTCCTTCCCAGCCCCTCTGACACATTGATAAGGACAGATGGCGAGACAGAGGGGCAGAGCAAAGATGGTGGGGTGGGGTGGGGTAGGGTTGGCGGGGGGGGGGGGGCGCAGCTCAGGATGAGGAGGTAATAACTCCACATCTCGTCTGCGCAAGGAGACATCAAAAGACCCATGACTTAAATGAATCCTGACATACTCTGAGTACAGCCCATCAATATCCCCTGCTGCCATTAAATCAACATCCAAAAACTGAGCTGGATGCCTGCTTATAAAGCTGCGGTCCCGTGACAAAAGATTTGGACCCTAACGAGAAAGCGGGTGACAGATGAACAAAATTCTGAGATAGGTGGGTATGAGTGGAATCGCTAATGAAAGGGAAGCCTTTTACAACCCATGCTGCTGCTGCTTGCCAGAGTGGCATTAAAACACAGGAAAAAATGAATATGGGTGCCAGAGTTGTACTGATTAGAAGATTACACAGTAAACATCTAAAAGATCAGTGCTACTTGGCTTCGGTGAAGGACATCGTTGTCCTTATCGTTCAGTCCCTGCAACAGAAAAACTTCTTTAAGACAATACTTAAAATCTTTGGATGTTTAGATACAACAGCAAAACCATGTATCATGGCACGACATTAATCACTCTTGCAGGGAGTTTATCTTCAAGAAAATCCCATCTCCAAGACTTTATTTTGTAATTGATTAAGTTTCACTGGAATAATAAGTCTTCATAAACGAATGGAAAGTTGTCTGCTACAACTTCAGTGTAGCCCATCGCTGCACTGCCACTTTCCAGAAACTTTGCAAGAGTTCTGCCCTTGTGAAGAGACAAGGAGGAGGGGCAAGTGGCGGAATCAGTCATACAGACAGCCTATGCAGGACCAGGTCCGTAATGTAGATCTATGATGCTGGACAGGGTCAGTGGAGGCAGTGGAGTGTGTTTTAGTGCACCATAACCTCAGATGAATGTGAAAGGTGGGGTAGTGCTCTCGAGAAAAGAAAAAAAAAAAAAAAGAAACCCACTCTTCTCTATATGACTTTCTGCTGGAGATGAGTATTTAATACAAACTCAAGGTTGTTCTTCCTCCCTCCATGTTTGCCTTTACTTTACAAAAGCTTTTGTATCTTGTATTATACCCCTTTGTGTGTGTGTGTGTGTGTGTGTGTGTGTGTGTGTGTGTGTGTGTGTGTGTGTGTGTGTGTATATATATATATATATATATATATAGATAGATAGATATATAGATAGATATAGATATATCTATCTATCATCTATCTATCTAAAATGGAAAGTGATCAATGGGAGATATTCAGAGGATAATTTGGAGAACAGAATATATAGATTATAACTGCTTGCCTGTTGTCAGTCTATTTCAATTTCTTGTTCCTTGGGCATTCAGTATACTTTAAGTAGAAGCTCATCACACATACTTCTTGCAGCAAAATTTGAACCTTCTGATACATCCAGCTCTCCAATAAAGGCCTCACATCTGCAAGCGTATCATTTAGATTGACATCAGGGGCAGAAGCAATTGAAGTGAACTTAAGTCTACCCCCCTGCCCTATAAATAATATTTAATCCCTCTTTGGAAGAGAGAATTGGTAATGAGTCCCAGAGCTTTTTAGATGCATCACATTGCCTTCAGCTACAGCTGACACCAATAGGATATAAACCAGACAGCTTTCTGTGGCCTACAATGGTGAGATAGGGCAGCATTCTCAAGATCAGATCAATCAAATAATGTCTGGTTAAATCAGGATATTGAGATGCATCAAACCTTTTTATCTGAAATGCGAAAGAATGTGGAGAAGTTGCTGTGGGAAGCGCTATAAAGCACTGCTGTCCTTTGAGGTATTATAAAAACCTAGGCGGTATTAGTTCAGATATTTGAACTTCAAGCTAGAAGAAATAGTAGTCAAATATGAAAAAGATTTACTGAGCAGATACCCAATAAAGAGTAGGCATAAGGCAAAAACATTAAAGCCATTAAAGGCTCTTTTCAGTCTTTTATTGTCAGAGCAGTTGCTTATTTGTCTGTGCATTTATGTTCTTTTATTTTTGTATCTTTCTCAAATGTAGATTTCTACTGACTTGCTCAGTATGAAGTGTTTTAGCGCCTCAAATGATGATGCCCTTAAAAAAACATCTCAGCTGTCTGCTTCACCTGATGTGAACCAGTGTGTCCAGACATTAGAAATCCAATGCATTAACATCTGACGGAACTGAAACGGTAATATTTGTACTTAATCACTCAACTTGTTTTGCATTTTACTGCATAATTCTTAATTTAGCCTCCAGAAACGTATCATCCAGTCCAGTAACATGCTTATCTGTTATCCAGTTATTAAAACAAGTTGCCAGGCTTAATATACTGTCCTACTGCTTCACTCTGATACAAAGTCAGTGTAATATTACCTAAATGGTGAGTAAATAGATTACACAGGGAATAATAGCCATCAGCAGTCTGATCCAATAAAGAAGTTAGCAGAGAGAGCATGAAGGGAAGATAAATGAATCTTATTAAAGAGTACTGGTGCCTGGTCAGCAGGAAAATGGAGAAATAGCCAGACTGGACCGCACCTGCAAATCTCACTGAGCAGAGCCTTTAAGCAGTCTTGCTCCTGTTTGCATTTCACATGGTTATCAGTAAAGCTTTTACTGATCAGAGATCAGATTAATTCTTCAGGATCAAATACAAATCGGTTCATTGACAGAAAATGCCTTTTCCCTAGTATCAGATAGCATCAAAGTAATTTAAATTTTACTTTTTTAAAACTTTTGAAAAGAAGGCCAATCGGCCACAAATGCATGCCAGTGTATGTCACAGTTTCACACCACATACTGCTGAGAACAACCTCAATAGCATATTTCGGGGTTCTGTCAACTATCACTGGACCTGTTATCAAGGGAAAAATGCCCCCTGAAATTTTTGATAACTGTGTATCCATTATCTAACTACTATTACTTAACTGCCTAATAGCCTTTAGGAGTGTGCCTTAAGTTCTGGGTACTTTTTGTTGGATGTTTTTGGATGGACCACAACAGTGTGACCAGCCCTATAAACTTGAATGTCTGTGACTGAGTGAGAACTTTACACTTTTGGTCAGCCAAATGCTGTGTGAATGATTGCTGACATTACATCACCGGTCTGCCGGCCAAGTGTGTGAGTTTTCCCATTGGCCGTTGCTCTGTCAAAATGAATTGGTGCAAACAGTTTCTACTGTTTCTACTGCGTCATCAGGGGGGAAATTTACAGGCAGCGTTGCCAATTCGGCACCTTTTGTTGCTAAATTTACCGACTTTTCACATCCCTTTAGCAACTTTTTTTTCATAAAGGCACCTAGCAACAAATCTAGCAACTTTTTGGACAAACCTTACTTTTTGTAGAAGAGATTCACCAGTATTTCCCTGCAAGTGCACAGTCTGTGTCTCATTCAGTTGACTAAAAGCACACAGGTGAATATTGCCAAAATCACAGCACAGCCGTTGTCCTTAATTTAGTTGTACGGTGATTTTGTCAGACAACGCTGTGAGCATAAAACGAGGATTTTAGCAGTACAGAGCAGCAGCTAGGAAATTGCTTGGAAGTGACTGCCGGTTAACATGTTGTCTTAATGAGCCACGTTTCGGTCACTATTTCATACTTGTTCTTTTGTCTGACATCAGAAATAGAGATAAATAAGAGAAGTTTTTTTTTTTTTTTTTTGGAAAAACGCTAGCCTGGTTCTGTCCAAAGTTGACAATCTGTATACCAGCACTGCCAGATCTCACTTTTTAAACATGTTGAATCTAATTTCTTTAATATCTAAAAGAAAACAAACAAACAAACAAACAAACAAAAACGAAGAAAAAAAACAGTAGCAGTTTTATTAGGGGTTATGTAGAAGGTTATATCTTGAGGTAACTATAACTTCATGAAGGTTGCCACTGGTTGCTGGGCAACTGGACAGAGCCAGGATAGCTGTTTCCCCCTAATAGTAGCCTCTTACAGTCTATTCAGAACGTATCCAGGCACCTTTTACTTTTTTCACATTTCATTATGTTGCAGCCTTATGCTAAAATTGTTTTTCCCTCCTCAGTCTACACTCGATGATGATGATGATAATGGTAAAGTTGAAGCCGAATTTTAGAAATCTTTGCAAATTTACTTAAAAAGAAACTACTGAAATATCACAGGTGCATAAGTATTCAGAGCCTTTGCTGTGACACTTAAAATTAAACTCAGGTACCTACCATTTATCTTGATCATCTCTGAGATGTCTCTACGCCTTGATTAGAGTTGACTTGTGGTAAATTCAATTGATTGGGGATGATTTAGAAAGGCGCACACCTTCTATATAAGGTCTCACAGCTGAAAATGCATATCAGAGGAAAAGCCAAGCAATTAGGCTGAAGGAGCAGCCTTTAAGACTGTGTCGAAGCACTAATCTGGAGAAGGACACAAAAAATTTGTTTCATTGAGGGTTCCCAGCAGCACAATGGCCTCCATAGTTCTTAATGGAAAAGGTTTGGAACAACTGGGACTCTTCCCAGAGCTGTCTGCTGGTCAAACTGAGCAAGGGAGAAATACCAGTGTAGGACTAGTGACCACGAACATGATCTGGTCATATTGGTGGAGACAGTATAATGGTAGGCACATGTATGGCCGCTGATGGAACTGGGTCACTGGTGCTTAGTGATGATGTGACTGCTGATAGAATTAGTAGGATGAATTCAGAAGCGTATAGGGCTGTACTATCTGCTCAGATTCAGCCAAATGATGCAAAAACTGATAGGATAGTACTTCATAAAACATACTGCAAAAGCAAACCAAGAGCTTCTCAGGGCAAAGAAATGGAATCTTCATCAATTGCTAAGTCACCTGACTTCAACCCAATTAAGAATGTTTTTCACAAGTTCACAATGAAGACACAAGTGAGGCCAGAAAGACCCTGAAACCAGCAGCGCTTGAAGGTGGCTGCAGTAGAGGCCTGGCAAAGCGTCTCAGGGGAGGATCTCGGCATAGAGTTGGGGTATTGAGTTTAGATTCATCAGTTGAAAAATGAACTGGAATGTTTTTTAGCACAGGACTGCAATATGACAATGTGGAAAAAAGTGAAAGGGTCTGAATATTTTATGAATGCACCATGGGCATGAGGGTTGTAGCAGTCTTCTCATCTAACTCTTGGCATGAAAGTAAATAAGGGAATTGCCCAAAATATTGAACACTACTGCTTTTATTGTCTTCAGTTCTTTTAGAAGGGAACATATTTATGTCCAGCAATCTCTAAGACGGGTTTTGTAAGAGAAAAATCCACTTGTCTAAAAATTTCTTAGCCTGAGTGCAAGGTTTCATTGTCCTCACAGACCAGGGGTTTCTTTAGAGACTCGCCACCACGCAGTCATGTTTACCATACAAGCAGAAATCTCATAGAAGATAGAAATTCCTTCCCTGATGGTATCCTCAGTAGACCAGAATGAAAAGTAACGAAACATGCCACATTTTTCGTGAGGCTTGGCTCTCACCTAAGTGCGAAAGCTCATGGCCTCTTGCTGTTTTAATGCTGTGGCTATCAGCCTTGCTCTTTACACCTACATGCATAGCCCACAGCTGAATGCAATATGTCCCTGTGTTCTCTGGGGGTTTTCAAGTCATTGTGGGCAATGTGGGAAATCGCTTACTGAAGTAGAAGTGGACAAGGGAGGTTGAGGGAAAATGCACGCAAACAAAGAGGTAAATGACACCATTTCCTGAGGAAGTAACACCTGGAATACACTGAACATCAGACTGTAATGTGTGATAATGAGTACTTGAGGGTGGATGTTTCTTGTAACTTCCCCAAAGGAGAATAGGTCTGAGTAAGGATGGACAGGTGTCTGTCTTGTTCAGTTTACTCATTATTTTTACTCACGTCTGTGGTCAGTGTGGCAATTCGAGCTGGCCACTAAACTACATCTCTCTCCGAATGGAAGGTTGATATCCATATTAATCATTAGGGGCTCTATTCTGATTTGTCCTCCTCTTTTCTGTAAAGGTCGGTGGGGATTCACATATTGAAATGAAACCAATTACATTGCTCTCAGGTGCCATTTTAAATCCAGGGCTTGCGCAGCCAGTGATTGTTGCATAGGTTCCCAAATGGACACTTACATGTATTTAGTGATTTTGACTTCTCAGTGTTCATAAAACTGCGTTGATGATTTGTAGAGAGCAGCAGAGTTTAATTTATGTTTGCAATTACAAGTGAATTCAAGCTGTGAGGGGAATTCATCATTGCACCAAAATGTGCAAACTCCCATGGGAAAAAAATGTCAGTTAAGTCAAAATGCCTCTCTCCTCTAAACATGATGTAGTGGGTTGAAGGAAGTGGTTTGTGGTCGTTTGTGGTTCTTTGTTTTTTTGGTTTTTTTTTGGTGGTGACTTCTTTTTAATGCCTGCCAGTAGACATGCAGGTTGTCCAGGTGTACAGTGTGTAGACACCCCTCTGAGAAATCAAACATTCATTATTTATTAGGCTACAAAATGGAGCTGTGAGAGGGGGGTCAGTCAGCCATGAAGCTGGCAGGAGGGAATGTTGGTTCCCTGTTTGCCAGGGATGCAGCTTGGAGCACTGGGCTTTTGCTGCAAGTAGCTGCACGAGCGGAAGGTGAGAGACGTGGGATTCAAATCCACCCACTGCGTGCGACAGGCCAAATATAGACTCAGATGGAGTTGTCAATTTCAAGATGGCACGCCATCCTTTACATCCTTTACAGCCCCCACCTCCCCTGAATCGACCATTTCAGGTCCCTGATAATCTTTAATTGTGCCCACTCATTTTCTTGCCCTACATTCTTTGCCTTCTTTCTGCCTGTACACTATTGTAATGGCTTAGAGCCGGATCTAGCCTTGTTTTTTTTTTTTCCTTTTTCCCCCGTCCTTCTATTCAAAGCGTTTTCTTTGCTTTCAGGAGGAATTTTCCATTATCCCTGGACTAGCCTTATAGGTACAATGAATGCCATTTGACTTCTTGTCCTATTGATAATGGAAAAATGGGAAAATAGAAAGCTTTTTTTCAATAACCCTGCTGATACTATGATTCATTTGATTTTCATTTGTGTGTGTGTGTGTATATGAGGCTCAAAGGTATTACCAGTAGTTTGCATCCTGTGATAAACCTTCTGTATTTAAATTCATGAAGGCATTTCTTGATTGTAGACTTTGAAAATGATCCACCTACCTCCGCTAGTGTTCTTGACCTACCTAGAGGTTGTAAAGTGATTTTCCTTCACAAAGGAAAGATTTCTCCGTTCATCCATTTTAGGTGTCTTCTGTGGTCCTCCAGGCCTTTTGGTGTTTTTAAATTCCTGCCATCTGTCTGACAGGTTTATTTTGTTTTTTCAGGCTAATGATGGTCTCCCTCATTTGCATCAACACCTCCATGGAACGCACATTAAAAGTTCCCATGAACAGCTACAAAATGCAAATTCAACACTTGGAGCCAACTCCAGACTATTTATCTTTATTTCTCATGATATATCAAAGGAACAGGACACACTGGCCATGAAACTGATTATCAATTATCTAATTATGTTTGATCCTCTGAAAATGAAGAAGTATGTGTAACCCCTTGCATTAAAGCTGAAAGGAGAACCTTAAACCACACACCGTCATGGTTTTGTTTCAAATACATCATTGTGATCTAGTGGCAAAAATACATCATTGTGATCTACAGTGGCAAAATTTTTTAAAATTGTCACTGTCCAAATACTTATATACCTGATTGTATGTTAACCCTGACATTAATCAGTGTGGCACTGCTGTTGTTAAAATAAAAAATAAAAAAAATAAAAAAATCTACTTATAGAGTGGTAGTTAAACCTCTGTATATGGTGCAAAATGGGATACCTTGGATAAATACAATAAACAAAATGAGTAAAGGCTTTCTTACAAGGTCACAGTCTCATTTTCCTATTGCCATTATATTGTACTGTAAGATTTAAGTAAGACTGGTATAGTCTAGCAAATATTTTATGTGCAGGGGCTAAGTAGAAAATGTGTGTTCTCATCCACCGTTCTGGCCTCCACAGCTTAATGTTAATGTCGGTGTCATCTCTTCATCTTTTTTGCAGTATGAAAATGTATTTCTCTCTTTGTATAGAGTATTCGCGTTAAAGGACATCATGCTGATATCATAAAATCTCAGAAGAGCAAGCTGATAAGGAACGAAAATAACAGCCACCAGCCTCTAAGGGAAATGTGTTCTTGGTGAGGACCTTAGTGATTGTTTGGCCTTCGGTAATAGAACCATTGTGGTTGCACTCCTGCTGCTTTTCTGCAGTGGCTGAGAGCGAGTTCCTGAGCTGTACTGAAAATGGACGTTCCTGGGCACTTCTAACCTTTCTCCCTCATGTCTTCTGAGGCTCCTTTTGTCCCCACTCCCTCACCATCTTGTCCTCTCAGTCCTCAAGTTCACTTTTCCCATTCTCCTACACTCTCACAGCCCTGGTACTCCCCTCCTGATTCCTTACCTCTATCCTCCCTCACAACTTCTGACTTAATTTCTCACTCTCACCTCCCTCACATACTCTCGCCGTCTTTCTATCTCATTCCGTCCCTTTCTCTCTCTCTCTGCCTTTTCAGCCGTCGGTGTGGGAGTAAAAAGGATTAGTCGAACCAAGAGAGGGAGAAAAGCACTAAATGACGGTATTGAATCCTGGCAAAATAAATTTGGGCTTCTCACGCCAAGTGAGAAGTTAAGTCTCAGGCAGTACCTTTTCTAGCACATCTAATGTGATAATGGTGCATAATGAACTCATTTCAGAATGACAGGTATATTATCAAAACGCTGCCGCTTTTCAGATTCAGACAATTTATGCTCCGAAAAATGGGCAATGGAAAACACCAAACAAATATCTTTTAAACTACAAAGCATTCGGCTCAGCTTCTTATCTAATAAACACATTTTTGTTCTCATATTACAGCAGTTACTTGTTGGTCATCCACTGTCTCCAGTTACTGTGGAATGTAGTGACATGTTAAATAACAGTTGTTAGAAAAAAGGACTAGTACTTTTAAATGCATATTTAATCTGATGAAATCAATAATGCAAACACTTACATTATGTATTGATTTCATTGCATTTAATGTTTATTTAACCAGCTACTTTAAGAATCTTCTAAGGACCTCTGGGCTGTGAGATTCACAGTATAAGCACAATATAAGCGGCATAGTCAACACTGAGTTTTATGTATGTGGAAAATTAATCACAGTAACCCTGAAGCGTGTAAAAAAGTCATGACAAAAGGTTTCAAAAATCAGTGGTCCAAAGGCAGAATACAGGGGTGAGAGGCCGAGGCTAAGTAAACCTTGGATAAACAAAGTGTGGAGAGCTCCTTATTGAGCTGGTCTCTAAAGGGGTACAGATGGCCCATGCAAAGGTCTACGGTTGACCCTTCAGTGGGTTCAAGTATGACCATTTACCCACATTACCTTATCTCACCGACGATACAATTTGTGTATGTTTACATTTGAATATTTGTTGAACACATTTCAGCCTGTCATCTGATAACCCACTCTGGTGCTGTTATTTTGATAATGGAGGGGGTCAAAACACCTGGCCAGTCAGATGTGAAGAACTGACCTAGCTAAGTCAAAATGTCATTTCACCAACCATCGTGCTCCATCTTTTTTTTCCCCTCCCTTTTTGTTATAAATTGATAGAAGGAATATAACTGTCAGTCTGAATTGAAAATTTTTAAGTAACTGCTTGACCTTTTTTGCTTTATAATCAGATTGACTATACAGTATGCATGCGAAACGGAGCATGGCTCTGATGGCTCTGTAACACTGGATTTGGAAATGGTTGTTGGAGACTCCGTCTGTGTCACTACAAGGCTTGAATGCCAAGTGCTTATTTGAAATTGACCGTGTTGGTATTAGAGCTAAGGGTGAGTGGCTGTTGGTGGTACTGGAGCGGGTGTGGGGGTGTGGTGGTGGTGGTAGGGGCATATTTTGAAAATTTTGTCCCCCTGTCTATAAATCCTGTCCGCAGCCCCGGTCTCAATATCTCTCATAGTTTGCCAAGAGAGGCCAGCTCTGTCAGTAATATCAGACTGCCGGGGTGAATGAAAGTCAACAGTCTGAACTCGGAGCCAGCCCTGTGAGGTTATGTGCCCAGGTATGACAGCCGTGTAATGAAACTCCTCTCCTCTTTACACTTAGCAGCGGCGTCGCTATGCAGGCTCTGATAGCATCGCCACCACAGAAGCACTGTCCTGTGAGAGGTTTGCTGCCGGTAAGGACTCTATGAACAGTAATGGAAGAGTGATAACAGTAGAAGTTTGACATTTACAGTAACGGTAGCAGCTGTATTCTACTTTATATAGCTATATACTAGCTCTGTAGGAAGTAGTAAGTATACTAACTGTCTTATTTGTGTATTTCCTGATTATCTTTTTTTTTGTTTTTCTTTTTTCAGAAGACATAATGATATGTGGAAAGATAAAAACTTGTAGGCATAATTTTGTTCTATATTCAGTTCACTGTTGCTTTTCATGAAGGGCAATTGTAGCAGACATTGAGGTTTGGCCCAAATGTTCTAACAAAACAAAAAGCAAAGACGAACATCCGTATCACTGAAGTTCACTTCCAAAGTAGTTGGCTGTTTAAAAGTATATGTAAGTTGTGGTCTAGTAGAAATGTTTGGAGAGTAATTAGAGTGAATGCTAGCATACTAAAACTGTTTTAAAGGCCCTTTAAAATTTATGAGTTTCTTTTAAGTCGGTAGAAGCAGCTATTTGGAAAATAGTTTGTGTCCGTAAAATACTGGACTGTAAATCCAATGATTTTTCACATACGGAGGACTGACGTTTGTAAGAAGGGATATGCTTCAGCAAAAACAGGAAGGGAGCAGACTCAGTGTTGAGTGAACAGTGTGAACCTGCTAGAATGGCAGATGGTGGACCCATTGAAGGAACACTTTCTGAACAGCTGTAGCCTCTTCAACAGAATGCAAAAAAAAGCTTCTAATGAAGGAGGCAAAATTAGGAAGGGAGCGACGGAGTGCAGGGGACGAGCAGAGTCATTAGAAGAGCTGCAGTCTTTCCACTAGACAAGTAACAAGAAGTGCATCATATTTTGTTGCCGAAACTTTTCCCACACCATTAGCGGTCGTTGCACTTCTTATAGAGTTAGCTGATACCTCTGGGATTGTCTGAGTCACCTAGTATTGTTTATGTCTGTTGTGGGTATTACTGTGGCTCAGTAAACTGATGAAATGTTGAGATTGTTGCCTCTTGTTCAGATTTCACTTCATCCCCGGGTTGGTCTCCGGCCTTTCAGCAGTTTGGCAACAAAGAGGGCAAACGAGTTGAAGTTTGACTTTTTAAAACAGATTAATTCAGATGTAAAATGGTTGAAAATATTGTTTAGAGAATGCATTAATTAGGTCTGTGTCCAGTGAAACTGGGATCTCCGTTGAGCAGTTCCCTTTATGCTTGAACCTCTCCCATCTGTAGTGAAGCTGTGGCAACATCAGAAACAGCACTGAGTTTGATGCATGTCAAATTTAGTCTTAATGAGTTCTGGCCTTATGTCAGGCCCTGAGTCAAAGTCATACAGTATGTTCTTCTTGAATGCATCATTTACAAACAATTAATAGAAAACATCCTTGAGCAGGGAACAGATGTGTTACATAAGTCAGTGTTTGCAAGGAAGGGCTTCTTAGCAATCTCTGTTTAGTTCCACTGTTAACGATAAGTGCAATGTGGATATTTTTAAATGGTAATTTATTCCACTCCATAGCACTGGCATACAAGAATATATTCCACTCCATAGCTTTAGCATACAGTAATTCAACCCAAACCATTATGGCACTGAAGCATTAAGACTCAAGTTTGCAATGCTTGCTCGAGTGTTCACTGTAGAGTATGAGCTATGGATTCTTGTCACGACTATTTTAATTTTTTGTAACCATCTCAGTTGTATCTTGGATGGTTCCCAGTCCACACAAACTCAAAAAAAAAAAAAAAAAGTGCTTTTATGTATGTTTCTCCTTCTGTTGGACTGACTCGCTTAACAAAGCCTGTGTGTGTGTGTGTGAGACTGTACTGCAGAGGATGCTACAGAAGCTAACCAGTGCCACGGGGCCCCTCGCTGCGCCAGAAACAAATGAAAGCGATTCAAGTCTGTGAACAGCTTGCAAGGAGGTTGTGAAGGGGTTCAAGGTGGGATGTGTGGGTGTGGAAGAGGGTGTGTAGCTGTAGAGGAGCTGTAGTTGGTGGGTGGTAGGTCATGAGTGGCATACTAGGCTACTCGAAGGGCGGAGAGGTTCCTCACTGTGCTATCCTACTGCCAGGAATATGCGACCTATGAAAAGTTAAGTGACAGCCAACCGAGCTATTTCATAATTTATTGATCACCATGGATTTACTCTAAGGAGGAAAATAACCCCCAGCAATTAGCTAATTTCTGCATCAACCAGTCTGTTCTCCTTTCCTTCCCAGACTGCTCGATGTACAGCAGTGATGAATCATGCTCATATATCGTGAAATGCAGCTGCACTCACTGGCAGGTGTATGTAGTGATTTTGTTTTTACATGAAACATGGAAACTGCTCTGCTTTTTATACAAAAATGACGTAGGCCTGTTTAATTGTAATGATATAAGGATGAGGTTCATAGGCAGCGGGTGATAGGATCAAGGAAAGCGTCCTCTTTAACTCCCTATTACTGCTTTTGTGCCTGTGCACGCTCTTGTGTGCACTCCATCAGGTGCATGCTCCTCAGTGTGCGCACAATTACCGCTCGCTCGTTAATGCTCTGTGTGATATCTGTATAATGATATGCTCTGTGCTCATGTCTCACTCACACTGTCACCACCCTGAGATTAGATCATCGCATGTTGACAGAGAAACCGCTACCCGGCTTTAGCATCAGAGGAAGGAGAATAACACATGGAGATGGTGCAGACAGAGTCAACATGTCTGCCTGGCCTCTGTGGATGTATTGTTTTCATTATGTCACTGCGGCTTAAAAATGCAATTTGGAATTTATTTGTCTGTTCAAGGTTTAGCTGTATTCAAATTTGACTTTGGGCTGAATAATAGGCTTATGAGGAATTTTTTTTTTAATTTTATTTAAAATCATAATGGAATGGCACCAGAAGATGTCAATAAGCTGTTAGACACCTAATGCATGTCATATCAGTCCTGTGTAGCTGCTACATGGTCGTTCTACTGAAAAATTCTAACAGAGAAAATGATTTTCCTCACATAAACCATGTAAACTCAACTCAACCTGTTCCTAGATGCTAGCAGGGCTAAAGACTGAACTCATGTGATGTGATGAAACACCCCCGCTTATCGTTTTATCCCAGGTCTTTAAAAGAGCAGTAATTTTTTTTTTCTATCACAGTTTAGCTCCTGTACTTGAATTACTTTTTCTGTCTGAGCTAAGCATTTGATGTGTGCTAAGTGTGGAAGCTGATGGACGTCAACTCATGCGACGCTCTGCAACGGGGCTTGCCATTTTATAAATAAAATTCATCGAGCCATGGTGTATTGGTGAGGAGGCAGAAATCTCAGACAGGATGTCTCAAAACTTGGCCACATAAAACCAAAGGTATCTGCAATGCTAGATACCACTGGAGGTAAAATAGAAAATAGAGAAAATAGATCTATTATTTTGTAAATGGATGATTTGACCCCTTTTAAGGGTGGATAATCACAGTAGGAATCGGTCTCCTGACCTTGGTGAATTTGGCGCCATGCTGTCTCCTCTGAGATACTCAGAACCACAAGGTCATGATTTGGACTAAAACTTTTAAACCCATAAACACACAGCAAATGTTTCTACCCACTGAGAAATTAGGCTCACTAACATGGTAAACCATCTGTCTCTCCAAATAAAACTCTGCAGCCTTTGGATGGAACTTCAGTGTGCAGAATCTTTCTTAAATCAGCTGCAGACTTGACAGTGAAAGCACAGGCTGTGTGAACAGAATGAGAGCTGAGAACTGGGCAGCAGGCTGAGGGAGGGAAAACCTCTGCAGTGCTTTTCTGCACTACCCATGCCTGTCACCGGGGGGCCACATTGTGCTTCAATAAATCCCCCTGTTATTTTGCTTCCCATAAGTCAGATAAACATGCCATGAAAACAGAGCTTGCCTCCCATCGACTGCTCTGTAAATGTATAGCTTAGCAAGTGGCATTGAGAGTGTGCGATGGAAAGTGTGTGGGGTGGAAGAGATTTGGATGTATACGTTTCAAAGGGTAGTCTCAGATTTAGCTGGCCTCCTTGCAGACGCAGAGACACACGCCTCTGCTGCCTCAAAACAGTCATTCTCTAACATGGCATCTCTGGTAATGGGAGATTAGCATAGAGAAAGGGAGACAGACAGAGAGAGAGAGAGAGAGAGAGAGGAGGAGAACGACAGGAGGAGTGAGTGGAAGAGTGGAAGACAGATGGAAACAGGCAGCAGGGGGTTGCACTGAGAGAGGGAAGTAGAAGAGATCAAGAGATAGGAAACAGAAGCATTCAGATTTAAGTGACTCATTTGTGATCTTTGCTTCCTAATTACAGCAGGCAACGCTATGTGGACAAAAGTATGTGGACACCCCTTTCCACATACTTTGTGTACTTCTGGGGCTATAAGGAGAAGGCACCTTGTGGTAATTCTACAGCGCATGATTATGTCTTAGACAGTCATCAACTCGAAGACATGGAATAGAAGAGCACGACAGCACAATACTACACGTACTATTAAATAAAAGGATGCTATTGTTTTGCTAAGTGAGATCCAAAAGTCTGAGACCAGTTTCCCAGGGGGAAAGTGGTGTTAGACTGTTGCCACTGTTTGTAGCACTAAGCACATTGCTGCTGAGCAGCACTCCAGCTGGTTACAGAGGAAGAAATACTGCATCAGCCTTTGACTTTACTGGGTTTGAAGAGACATATGAGAGTGGCACTGATATTCTTGTAGCTGTTTCCCAGAAAGTGAAAATCTTCTAACATATTGGACTACTCCTTTTAATGAAAGAGCCATTTCTTGGTCAGAGTAATTTTGTTGTTGTTGTTGCTGGTTTGCTGACATAATAGGTTCCTTGAAAGAAGCTACAGAGATTGCCTACAAGCAGGCTTTGTTTTCAACAGGGTTACACATTAGTGTGCTTCCAGCTTAATGCCAAAATGTTCCTGGTTCAACATGAGTAGGTCCCTGCGTATAAAACAATGTCCACAGAAAGTGGCTCCCCCTTCTTGTGTTTTAAAGAACCCCATTGGCCTGCATGAAGCCCTGATCACAGCCCCTTACTAAACCTCTGGAATGAAGTGAGACTCGGACTCAGTGAGCCAGGTGACTGAACATCAGTGGCCAACTCCGCCAACGCTCCTGTGGCTGAGTGGAAGGACATCCCTGAATGTATGGAAAGCCTTTCCATGAGAATGAAGCAGAATAGGCTATTCTTTCAGAATGATATGTCGGCAATCATGTTCAGTTGTCCACTTACTTTTGGCCATCTGTTGTACCTGTCTTTCAACTTGTCTAGGAATGTTAGAATAGCCATTAAGTGCTAAAACTTTTCTCTACCATTCTGTATATTCCTTAATTTTCAGAGTCACTACAACTTGAATTAGATTTTATAGGAATATCAGTGACTGAGACAAAGGGGTGAGGAGGATGGGTGCAGTTTTTTTTTTTTTTTTTTTTTTTTTTTTTCCCAGACCTTGAGGATTCCTGGACTGTGATACTGCGGAGAAGTGCACAATATATCTGAGTCCACTTAGCTGGGTGCTCCCTGTGCCAGTCAGATGCCAACATCAGTGCCAGCTCTTGCTCCCCTTCTGCTAACACGCCGCCACCCCCCCCCCCCCCCACACACACACACACACACTTCCTCCTGATGCTGCAGGGATGCAAAAGCTTAAGCAAATTCTGTCTGTGATAGACAGTAAGGATAGTACTGGTAGAGAAAGGTAAGAAGAGGAAGATGGGTTGGAGTTGAAGCTAGCCAAGGGAAAGGGGGAGAGGAGGAAATTGTAGACGAGAAGAATGGAGGAGAGAGGAGAGGGAAAACATTCTTTACTTACTCTCTCTGATAATTACATATCACAAAATGCGTACAGAATGACAGACGGTGAGAGAGCAAGGAGAGGGAGAGAACAGTGGCAGGGAGAGAAACGAGGATGACAAAGGCTGAGAAGCAAATGAGGGGGGGGGGACACGGAGAGACAGTGATAGATAAAGAAAGATCTACAGGAGCGAGACAGCTGTTTAAGACCACATTATAAAAAAAAAGGAGGTGCAGACACTGAAAAGCAGGTCAGCTGCACAGCTCCAGCAGAACCTCTGTTTATACAAATAAAGCCTGGAGGGCTGTTTGAGTGTCTCTGTCTATGTGTGTTTTGGTGCATATAAGCTTCTGCATTCGTTTGCATTTGTAAATGCACATGTGCTGCGCTTTTTGCTTGTGTCTGCACGTGCGTGCGTGCGCTTGGCGAACATTAATATAATTGTCATACGCATGCAGCTAAGGGTGGGAGGGATGTGCGAGGGGGAGCAGCTGTGTGTCTGAAGGCTGACCCCCGTGTTGCAAATGCGCAGGCCAGAAGATGGTACCCCAGTGCTCCTTCCTGGGCCTGAGGCAAGGAAATATGGAGCTCAGCAAAACAGCATTAGCTTGTGTGTCTGTGAATGGATATTTGTGCATCAAGCGAAAGCGAAGAAGTGTTTTGTGCGTGAATGCAAGTGTGATTCGGGTGGGGGGTGGGTGGGGGGGGTAATGCTGCTCTTTTCTGGATGTAGCAGAGCTGTGTTTAAGCATCGCTTCCTCTTGTTTATGCCATGGGCGACGTGTCGTCCATGGAAGAGAGCCCCAGCCAACTTTGCTGACGCAAGGTCAAACATGCAGGCATGGGCCCCGGGTTGCTTTGAAACAGATGTTAGCCCTGCACACTGACACCACACCCCCTTCTCCCTCACACCCCAACTCCCACACAAATCTGTTCCCTACGACAGCACCGCGTAGGGTAGGGGTCTAATCAAATTCATATGACAGACTACACAGATTTCACTCTCCGACCAAAGTGCATGCCTATGGGCGTAGAACCATCTTTTGCATCTTAAAACATGACAGGCCCTAGACCCCTTACATGCCCTCCTCTCATTCATCGGACTGGGTTTAAACAAGAACAGAAAATCTGTTTTTTAAATGTTTGGTCAGATCTTTTCATGGTTGTCTAAACAGGGCAAAAATAGGATTCTGTGTGTGTGTGTTGTTCCTGCATGGTTTAAAGCAACATCAGATGAGTTTAAAGTTTTCGGCTGTTTTATTCAAGTGTGTCAGTCTAGATAGATCAAACAAAATACAGACATGTATGTTCATGCGTTTGTAAGGAGGACAAATAAGGGAGTGAGATTTCCAATCTAGATAGAGGAAAATCAAACAAAATAAATATGTGTGTACATGGGTTTGTGAGGAGGACAAATAAGAGTGAGATTTCTAATCTAGATTGATAAATCTGTAACAAAACACATTTATGTACATAGGTTTGTAAGGAGGAAAAATAAGAGTGAGATTCCTTTCAGAGGTTTGAGCCTTGTGCTGCTCATCAGAATTAAAATTGTAACAGACACAAGGCCAAATGTTGTGGCCTTCCTCTTTGATTATGATGTGGTACTACTGACAGGACTGAAGTGCTGCTCCGGTATTAATTCTGATTCTTCCCCTGAACATACAAATCTACGTTTTAGCTGCTTCTTTACTCCTAGTTAGTTGTTATTCTGTCTTTTCTCCCTCCAGGAGGTTTGAATGCCTTTTTAAAGGTTTCAAACAAAACCTCTAAAAACTGGTTACAGGCCGGGTTTTTGTCTTTAATTTACTTCTCGATAAGACCCTTTACAGGTACATAAACCTTAAATCTTTATTTACCATTGACTAGATAAAATACCTCTATAGCAGGTGATTAAACACACATTTGATAAACAATACATAGGGGTGTTTGTAGAATTTGCTCTCAATATCACAACTGCCTTTCATGATTACAATCACAGAACGTGCAAGTTCAATACCGCTGAAAACAGTATCCATTTAATAGCAGCCCATTCTGCTGCAGTATCTTTTTGTAAGACATTGACCTTGTACCTCATAACATGGTACCTGTTATGAGGTACAAAAACTGCAGGCAGTTTTAGCAGAGCATTTTTTAGGACAACTACAAAATCACGTTTATTATCTTTTCGGCATTTTGAAATTAAGTATGCCTACATCTGAAGAATGTCACTTGCATTACTGTCACTTGCAACTGTTTTAGCTTAACAAATATCAACAAAATTCATTTAACATTTCACCTTGTAGCAGCCATGATAATACAGATGGCAGTATTGAAATATATGGGAGCAGGAAAACAAAGAATTGTGGTGTGTTTAGATGCAGCCCTGTAACTGGTCTGACTGGTCTATGGACATCTTTGGCAAGGGCAGCAAAATATTGCACAGTTTAAATAATTATAATTTCCCTCATGCATGTGACATGTGTCAGATATTCAAAAAAAATCCCAAAAAGTACAAATCACAAAGGAAATTCTAAGACTTCCTCTCAACTTAGCAAGAAACCAAAATACCTTCACCCATATGAAATCAATACCTCAAGATCAATAAGATGAAGGGAGTAAGGGTGGAAGAGATATGGGCTTTGGGTGACAAAAATGAAATGAGGTTCTGTTTAGACCCAAGGGAAGAAATAAAAATTGATGGATCAAATCTCCACCAAAAGCTCGCCACTCCCACCAAGTTCAATCCAGGTCAATCACCTCTACCGCCAACCGGCATTCGCCGATTATGGTCATGAACGAAGTCACCGTGGATGCTCGCACAAAACGGTGAGGGGGAGGAAACAAAGGTTAAAAAAAGACAAACAAAATTGTGCTGAATATTGATGCACTCTTCTATTTACATACCCCTCTTAACCCTATACCTTTCATCTTGAGGCAGTTGCAAGTCTGTGACTCACTTTATAAAGCATGAAGACGGGGAATTTCGTTCTGCTGTCTGACTAAACGTTAGAATGGGCGAGGCATGTCATCTAAGGGACACCGAAGGTAGTTTGTTTGTTGGTGCCAGACACAATTAGCAGCTATCGCTGGATGTGGCCGACCTCCTGCAGCTCGCACACCCTACACTGTTTAGTGTGAATGGAAGGGACAACAAAAACCGTGTTGTGTTATTGAATCGGCTGAGACTGACATCACCGTGGAAAGTTTTCAGCACCTTGTTGATTGCTCGCTTCAGAGAACTGAGAAAGTTGTAAAAGCATAAACGGACCCATCCAGCTGGATAACACTCTTTTCTGTCTCCAATTGTTTCCAAATAGTAGCACTACTAGAGGCGAATTGAAGTGCAACTGTAAAGTGATTCATAGGGAGCACTGTGTAATTTGCTACTAATTACAGGGTAAACCGAGACAGTATTCAATTGGTACGCTCATATCTAATTCCAGTTAATATTTGACGCATCCTAGAGGAAAATTGTGGAAAATTGAACAATTCTGCTGGAAATTGTCGGTACCTATGGTTTGCTTTCAGGTGTTTTTATTCATAGATCAGAGTTCCCAAGTGGGAGGGCTTAGGGCCTCCTACCATTAGGAGCTGTCGGTCCAAATTTGACGAATGCAAGAACCACAGGCTACATATTTACTTGTGAGTAAATTGATATCTGCCATTTTTTTTTTTAAAGAATATTCACCCAGCTGCGTTCTTGTTTTTCCTATATATCACTCCCCTGCTCTTTATTGCAAATTCAAAAAAATTGGCACTGACGGTCTCCATTTTCAAATAATCAGTGCCAAATTACAAAGTCCTTTCCAGGGAAATTACTCAGGTAAAATAAACCCCGCAAGTGAACCAGACTTATAATCACAGATGTTATTCTCATGGTATATATGAAAGAACAATAGATGAAGGTAGAGACAAACATGTTTTTGCTGAACTATGCATTCTACTATTTAACAGAATGCTATATGTGAAGCAAAAAAGATATAGCATCCTTTACCATCAAAGTTTTTGACATCAACTTCCAGGAGGCCCGGTTTCTAGTGTTGTTAGGCACTGCTTTCTCTAAAAAAACCAAACAAAAACGCCTTTTGTACTCATGGAGCTGCATTCTGCTATCTCATAAGTGAAGATTGAGGATGCATAGAAATGCATTTGTAAGGACTCTTGAGGCAAGCTTTTATGCTTTTATAATTCTAAGTTAGAAAAGGAATGACGGAAAGTGCAAAGTGGGGATCTGGTTTCAAGATGTACCATGATGTCAAATTAAGTTGGCTGGAATTTCTCAAGTGTCTTACGACAACATAAGTGAGTAAAATACCTCATAATCTTGAATAGAAGCCACTGTGAATTCATTGTCATGCATCCTGACAATACTGTTGCTTTTATTGCAATACTATTGCTCTTTTTTTTTCTTATTAGACCATTAATTCATAGAAAATTTGATCTCAAAGAACTCGTCACAGTAAGTTTTAGCATTTTCTGCCTTAAACACTTTTGTGAGAATAGACCCAGATGCGTTTCCCTATTGTAAAGCCAAACCCCAATATAAAGTTTAAGCGATAGCTTTAGAATCTTTACTCTTCTCGGTATAAAACCCACATTGTTTTGAAATTGTGTCTATTGTAAAATGCCACATCATGAGACCTGGCATTGGTGAAGAGGCGCATAGCTCTCATAAATAAAAAAAACTCCTAATTCCTACTAACACTTAACTAAAACATTTTTTCTGCCAAAGGTAAAACACTCAGCTGTACAGCCCTTCTAAATAAATGAATCAATAACTTTCAATCCTTTAAAAAAAGTCACACATCCATGTGTAAGCCATCTGCTAGAATTGGCTGCAGCTTTAGAACCAGACAGGATTACAGTATAAACATTTTTTATTGGAATAATTTTATCAGTTTAATTTATTTAGTTTGGTACCAAATCCAACATGGGTTTAGGAGGAGACAATATGATTCTTAGAGGAAATGACTCATCTCCCAACTGTGTGTTTAAGTGTTTGTTTTTGCCTTATGTGCAGCCTCATCTGACGACAGCAAACACAGACACACCAAATAACTCTGCTTATGGGAGTGAAACCTTAATCCTGTTTCCAGTCCGACCGGTGCCTGAGACACAGCAGGAACGGCCATGCCTGTCTCTTTGCCTCTGTGCTACCACCAACCTGAGCCTCGGTTGGTGAGGGACACTAAACAAGGCAAAAATGCACTGTAGCCCCATTATGTCACTTCTCTTCTCGGTGTAATGTATTCATGTTACACCATGTTGTTTCCTTCCAAGCGTCTATCTGATATTGCATGCAGCACCTACCGTGCTCATCTTACACGTAGCGTATTTGAGATATGGCTTAAAATAAAACCACAAGTTGAGCGGGGACATTTCTGAATCTGAAGTCCAGCTAATGCCTGCTTACTTACACTTCTTAGTTACACTTACTGTCACAGAGGTGTTTTTGCCGTCACTTTGAGTTAGTGTTTTTTTTTTTGTTTTTTTTTTTAAAAGGTGATTTCTCGCAGCAGAATACTTTGCCTCTGTCATGTTACTTTATGCAAAGTAACATCAGAAATAAAAACTACCAACAAGAGGAATGGGGACATAGTCAACAAGGTCTTAACCTCTTTCTAATGCTTACTCAGAACCAAAAACAGTTTTCTCTGCGGCAGGTTTGCAGGAGACTCAAGTCTGTTCATCTTCTGTGCCCGGATTTATATGTGCTGCATGTGATTCAAAACGCTGTCTCCACACATGCTCTTCCCTTCTATATTTCCCAGTGTGAAATGCTGTTTTGAATTGGTTCAGTTTTGACACATCAATGTTCAGCTTTCAGTCAAGTATTTGGGGTTTCTCCTTACAGCTGATCACTTTGCACCTGTCTGCCAGCTATTGTCACTACCCATTCTCATATGGACTGTGGGGATTGCTGATAAGTGTCTCTTTTGAAGGGGATAAACAACATTTTGATTCAAAAACTGCCAAATTTTCATGTGCGATAAACCCGAGTCAAAATGACATTTAAAAAAACATCAATGTCCATTCACCATTGTGCTGTATAACGTAGACTGCTTCTTATCAGCTAATCTCATATGAGAACTGGCCAGTTTAGTGTCCTTTAGCGATAAGGTGTGTCAATGGACACATTTGGAAACTAATGTACAGACTTGAGAGGCCCACTTTATTTTCTTCCTGAAGCTTCACAAACATTTAGTTTATTTAAAAAAAAAAAAAAAAAAAAAAATTTGACAGAGCTCCCCTTCTGTCTGTATTGTCCCTCTGCCATCTCTAAAAGCCATCAATAATGGTTCAGGGCAAAGTCTATATGTACAATAACACACAGGCTGTTGTTATAAGGCTGGAAAGTTGTGTTGGACTGTCAGTACTAAACTATAAAGTTTGGATTGCTGAGAAATTTGCTGAAAATATTAATGGCTGTCGAATCCGTCTTACTGTTGTTGAAATGCAACTGAACACCAAACTTCACACAGGCAATTTAATGCATTTAAAAAAGATTAAACGAGAGTTTGAATTCTGTTTGGTAACTTTGCGGCAGAAAATGGTCTGCCAGCAAATATCAGTCAAACCTTGACAATGCTTTTCATTTTTCCTGTTTGGTAACAACATTTAAACGACAGTTCTGTTACCGAACTGAACTGGGTTCTGCAGAGAAGCTTAGCACCTGACTGTAACCCGCCTCTGACTGAGAGGTGAGTAAGTGGCTCATTTTCATTCTTGATTGACGAGCCCAATTGACAAGTGCGATGACAAGCAGCTTGATGCTCTCATGCGAGGCTTTGAGCAGAGGGCGGCGACTTGTTTATGCTGATCTGTTACATTCTGACAAGTGGTGGCATCTTGCAAACAGTCAATGTTTAACTGCAATAAACTGTCTGCTTCTTCGTGCCATTCACATTAGCTTGGGGGTGTTTACATGCACATCACTATGGAGGGTAGTTTTTTTTTGTTTTGTTGTTTTTTATGTGGGGAAGTAATGAAGAGACCAGGGCTGTTTGGACTTCCTCTCGGTACAGCAGGCTGAGAGTGGAAATTCTAACTGGTCAGGAAAATACACAGCAATCAGAGCAAGAGCATGAAGACTTGAAGATTGACACAGTTACTGCACTGCTGAAAATGTAAATTGAATACAAGCAGCCAATGCTACAGTATTTAATGGTCACCCCAGAAATGCTGAGGAGTGGAAAGCAGCCTTCATGCTCCTGCAGCACAGCACCGAAGACTGATTGAGGGGAAACATGCACGAGAGTTGAATTCAGACTCAGTCTAAATTCTTGGTATATGCAATTAAGTTCTTAACATGAATTGTCACTCTTCTGTAAATTAAATACATGCCATCTTGTCATATAGCAAAGATTATCACCTTGTTCGCTTTAAATTAACAACACCAGATTTAGAGCAGTCTTACTACCTGGCTGATTGACATTGACTTCACTTGGCCTTAATTTAATTTGATGGCTTGGGCCAGTTGCAGCCAGTCCTCTATATGCATGAGGATGGCTGCTACTTACACCTTTTTATATAGGCCAAGGACAACATGACAAATAATTCATCCATGTTGTCAACAGTTCAAGCAGAACTTGACTCGGTCCTCACACTCTTTTGGGTCCGGGATCCATAGCAGGACTCGTATGTCAGCAGTGCCCGTGTGAAAGGACAGAGTAGTAATTAAGAGTGGTTGCTCGGCAACAACCTCGATTTGACCGACATGTTATCAGCATCTGTAACCAGCACTTAGAGGGTCAGTGCTCTGGAGGTTGATACACTTTTACTGGTAAGCAGGTGTTTTAAAAAAATAAATAAATAAATAAATTAAAAAAAGGCAGTGCCTGCAGAATTAATTTCATTTCAGCCAGATGTGTTTTTTTTTTTTTGGTATGTAAATATAGATACTTTAGTATCTATATATTCATTAGCTGAAGATAGTTTGGTAATTGTTTTCTAATTTTCAACTCTTTTGGGAAAAGTCACTCATAATAGCATCAAATCTGAAGTTGTGAGTATTTTTGTTATAATGCAGCAGCAAAGCCATTCTGGTGGCAATATCTTTCTCTCGTTGACTCAAAAATAGATTTACTTTTCTTTTGTTTAATTTGTGTAATTAAATCTGTTTTCAGTATGAAAGTGAACTACTGGACATCAAAAGGGTGAGTCACTGAGTCATGGCTTTAAAATGGCATCCACCTGTGATAGGACTTTGATAGCTTCATGTGCAAGGTAATGTCTACTGAGGCGGCTGTGATTGTGCATGGAGAGAGAAAGTAATGTGGCTGTGTCTAGATCACATTGAAGGTCATATTGATTAGGAAATGAAAGCACAAAAGCGCTCTCAATGGCCACCCCCAGTCAAATAATGGACAATATATTAGACATCTCATTTATGCTTTGTAAAATGTCAAAGTTCAAATAGTTTCTCATAACTAGACTGATTCACATTAGGGATATAATTTCTCACATTTGGCTTGCTGTAGTGAGTATGTCAGTATTAGCTGCTGGTGATTCTTCAGCGCTTGGTTATACATAACCTGACATGCCTTCTCAAGAATTCTCCGTCAGCCCCGGATTAGAACCTGACATTTAAAGCATGACACCAGCTTACATATTGGACATGTCTGCTGCTCTTGGCTCCGTTCTCCTTGTTTGCCGGCATCTATTTTATTTATTTATTTTTGACAATGTCGGTGGATCCATCGGTTTGATCTACGCAGTGTAATTGCCATTGAGCTTCGGGTTGATGAAGAACTCGCCCTTTCATTGAGTTGTCTTGACCAAACCATAAGACAGACAGCGAGAGTAATGGTCTCAACATGAGTGGGAACACAGGGCAAGATGTACGCGCTGGCCTTTTCATGCGGCAGCACTGCCGACTTGTTCTTGCGCTGTCAGCCCAGATAACTTCATTGTCATTGTCATGCAGAACTACTCATCTTGGTTTGCCTCACATTTACTCTGACTTTGGGGTTAGGGAGCAAATTCTTTTTTTGGTTCTTATGAGATTAGACTAAAATGCTGACTTTTTGTTGGCTTTGCATTCTCTGTTTTGGAAGAAGAAAAAATAAAAATAGACCATGTGACCCTAAAAAAAAACCTTATAATTAAACATAGATTCGTTTTTACGCCCTATAGGTAGAGGGAAATCAAGTCCCTTCAGGATATTCACTGAATTACAGATGCACAACATTTACTTCCCCGGCCCTGGTGGTGGTATTTGGCTCTTTGGCCAGGCTAATCTGATTTTAGCTTCGCCTGCTCCTTACTGCCACCGGTGCCTGTCGAGAACATGCATCACACTGAGCAAGAAACGAGTCAAGTCACAAAACCATCTGCAGATGCAGGTAGGGATCTGTGTTGTCCCTTTCCCGTCTTGGCCTGCAATCAGTGTCTCCAACACACTGCTGATTGATTTATATCTGCTATGGTTTATAAACATGGCCACAAGCAGTTAAATGGCTGTAGTCTTGACATCTTGTTTCTCTCTATAAATTGCAGAGAGAATTGCCAGGAAAAGGAGAAGGTGAAAAAGCAGAGAACTTGCAGTTTTGTAGAGACACATGTTTATGGGTTATTGCTGTAGAGTATACTATTACTATAATCAATTATTTTAAAGAAATTGATTTAGGATCAGCTGCTTCCTCGCAAAAAAAAACCAAAACAAAACTGATTAATCCTTCAGCAAATTGTGATGGACATTTCTCAGAGTTTCTTACATTTTAAAGACTGAAATCTGAGTTAACATATAGAATCAACTTGTTTAATTTGACCAACAATTCAAACCCCAAAATTCTGTTTACAGTTCATAAAAGACAAAGCACCAGCATGAATAGAAATAGTACCTGGGAATTTTTGGGATTTTTTCTTAAAAAAAAAAAAAAAAGACAACTACTTATCGCAATAGTTGCCAATTAGTCTTTTGACTGCTTAATCATTTAATAATTTCTGCTTAAAGATTACTACCACGATATGGCAGAACTATACAAAATAACAATGTTTTTGTTTAGAACAATGAACTGTTATGATTTATATGACTGTTATGGGTTCCTTTTTAGATGACTCCAAAATATGCATGCATGTGAATCAAAACCTGGAATAAATTATTTTGCCAGGTTTTGATTGTACCTTGCTCTGAATCATTAATTTGGATATCAAGGTTGTGGAATTTAAGAAATGATATGATCATGTCCTCATGATTGTCATTTATAATACTGAATCAAGATCCAGTCAAAAAGAAAGTATAGTAATTGTTAAGATTTAGAGATGCCGGTATCAAGTGTTAAAGTGTGTCTGTTACTCCTGTTTAAAGATGTATTTGAATAAAAAATACATCTGTATTTTATGCGATGTTGTTGTAAACTGCCAATTTAACTGAAGTTAACTGGATAAAACCTTTTTGGCTTAGAAATAACAAGATTTCAAAACATAGATATAGATTGGAATAGCCTCCTTGTAGTAGAATCTACTACTAAGTACAGTTATTGAACGATGAAACTAGATGGTGAAATAATAGATTTATACATGTATCTCTGTAAAAAGCAGGCATGCTGGGGATTAAAGTCTGTAGAGTTCATTGATGTCAAAACAGTTCTCCAATTAACTGCTGCCACCTGGGTAAACCAAATAAAAACTGAGTATTTTACCTGGTATCAAACGCAACACATGAAAACCCGAGGACAAGACCAACTGAGAGGCTACATGTGTGACTGGCATGCATTACACAGATCCTGGACGCTTCCCTAGGCGATGTGGTTCAAATGGCCTTAGTGAGCAAGTTCTGCACGACTACCCAGCACAACACAGCCAGTGTGCATGAAAGTGGTGTGAGACGTAGAACTTAATATCTTTCGCTCTGGCGAGCTGCTTTAATAGAAGCTGTCCGTCCCAGAGAGAATAAGAGACAGAAAACAGCAACGCATGCTTTGTGGTCTAATTTGACTGTTGTCACGTTTTCTGTTTAAAATACCAAATAGTTGTAAACTGAAATGGGACATGTGTGCTTTGTTGGGGGCAAGCAAAGGTCACCAAACCAAGATGCGTCATGGTGCAAGAGTAAATTGAATGTTGGCTCTGTAGAATTAAATTTCCATATACACAGCAATTGCTATGGTAATAGATGGGTTTGTACTGTAAATGTCCAATGAAATCCCCTGTTGGGTTTGCTCTGAAATATGAATGACTTTTCTAAATGTGCAATGCAATTTCATGTTATATGCATCACAAAGTGAAATAAATGATTATTGTTTTGAGCTAAGACAGTTCTCCTGACCTTCATAGCAATAAATTAAACATCATGGCTGGGAAAGAGAGAAATAGAGGTGACATCGCAACACATCATCCCGGCTGCCGCCATCACTCCCTCTTTGGCGGTTTCACTGGAAGAGATCAAAAGAGTTTTTTGCTTCCAGTTTTTGTCTTGGGAACCATATGTGTGTGGCGAAGAACCGGGCATTATTGGAGTTTGTGCTGTCGTCTTTTATGTGCACTCTGATGGAAAAAGTGGTGCGCACCTGAGAAACACAAGCACCTTGACTAGACAGCTTTAATGTGTTATATGGAATCTATAAAGGAGTAATAAATATTTGGAATTCTGGTGCAGCTCCGATTATCTGGCTTTAACTGAAGGAAGAACACAGACATAATTGCTAGTAAAAGACCATAACGCCTATGGATTAGAGAGGAAAAAGTGTGTTCATTGATGGGTCATTAAAGATTAACATAGGACTAAAACACGGGTGATGTACAGCAAACATTTGCCTGAATTGTCACATTTCAGTTCTTTCTACGTGATCGATATTCTAGTGCATGAAGACCATGTAGACTAAACCGTGCTTTGATAGTTGTTTCATTGAGGTGCTGTAAACTCATGATTGTAACTTGTCAGCAGCGCAATTTAATAAGGCCTCAACATGCATAATGGCATCACCTTACTGGAAATGAGCCAATGTGGGGAGCATTGTGTCTGTTGAGTTCAGAAAAAAGGGAGCTGCAGAGGATGGAAGTACAAAAGCTTTTTACTTTGAAGCTGGTGCTGAGGTTTGCAATCCCATACGTTACCAACAGCCAAGACTGGTTACTCTTAGGCAAGTAATTTTATTTTGTATTTACATTATGTACAGTACTGTAGATACATGAAAAATAATTAGCTAGCCAAATATGTTTTATGTTTAGTGCCAGTGCATCATAGCTTCATGTAGTTCAGCAACAGAGTGGGTGGGTCAGAGAACAGTCATGTTATTTAGAAGTGCTCCCAAGGTCATTTTGGAATACACCAACCTTTTTGTCATCCAGGTTCAGGACTTGTGGTCATGCTGTGATGGGCCAAGAATTTTCTAATCCTCTTGCTGAGAGGATTTAAACTTGCTCTCCATTGTCTTGCACTGGGGGTAGCACCGCTCTGATTTACCTCCATATTGATCCAATCTCTCTTCTTGTTGGTTGCCAGTGTTCCTACGGATTGTCACGCTGCCCTGTTTTGAAACTGCCTGTTCGGGACAGTTAAGGTGAGTCTAATGAATTGTGGTGTCTGTGCCATTTAAGATCGTATCTGTGTCAAAGTCTTTAAGCACTTTAGTATCCTGTGTCTCTTTGCTTGAGAGCAAAAACAAGTGCAAAGTCATGAGGGCAAGAGTCAGGGGGGGGGCAGGCGGTACAAATGCTGTGGGGCTGCTGCCATGATTCACTTTGATTCAGTTTGAGTATTTTGAAGTGACAGATGCCTGTGTCTATCACATACAAACAGACTAGTGTTCAGGCTGGCTGGACACACACAGACAGGTTGCTGTGTCAAACGGGTCTCTGAGAAAGACAGCCAGACATGACCTGTGTGTTTTTGTGACTGCACTTTAAAATTGTCTGATGAGAGTCCTTACAGACTTACTAGACTGTGCTGTATGTCATTATTGTTTGCATTGTAATTCACAATGTCAAAAGGACTTTAAAGTGATATTTCTCCTTGTGGGCCTTTTTTAGTTTTTACGGAGTGCACACATAAAATTCCGGTTCAAGTCAACCTCAAACATAAGCTTCCTTCCCTCTTTTATTACATCTGACATTCAGATATTCTTCCTCAGCTCTTTAAATTGGTATGTGTCAAAGAGTGAAATTACTTATTGAACAGGTAAGATTCAGGGCACTGAATTAAATAATATTGACTTGGTGTACTTTTTGTACTGAATGTGAGTCCTCAGAATGGACTGGCTTTGAAAGAACATTCCTGAATATTAAGTTGTGGTTTTTTTTTTTTTGTTTTTTTTTTTTTTGGAAAAAGGAAAAGTAAACCAAACCAGGCAGTCTCTCTGAAAACTGATTTTCCAACACTGTCTCCTAGAAATTACAATTATTATATGTACTCTTATGGTTACTTATTTCATTCTTAAAATTATGTTTTAAGAGGATACGAGATTCCTGCCTGGTACATGATCCCTTGCAATGCCCCCCCCCCCAAAGTGTTAAATTTATGCATGGCATCTTAGTCATATGACACAAAGCCCAGGCTTTTTACCCTGAATACAGGAATGTGCATCCACTGTTCGTTGTGTAGTTGGTTTTAGTTGGAGGCAACAAAAGCACTTTGGTTAAGGCTAGGAAAAGTTGTGAATTTGTTTAACTACTGATAAAGTAGACAGTGTCCCATGCTTTAATCTTTTTAAATATTTAACCAAGACCACATTTTTCCTAATTTTTGACAAAGGTTCTTAACCAGCTTAACCATGTTATGTGGTTTCTAAGCATAACCATAAAAAACTTTTGTAAATATCACATCACAGGGTGCAGATGTTGAAGAGAAAACACACGCCTTGTGAACAGTGAACAGTTTGCCAATACTTTGAGTATCAGTGTTTACAGTAATTAACAATATCCCTCATTATGTTGATAGAAAATGTAATTCAAGTGGTATTTCATTTCCTCAAAAAACATATTTGCTGCAAGCTCAGTCATATTTTGTACCTGACAGTATTACATTAATGTTAAATTGGTTTCCCACACTGCTTTTCATTTCCTTTTTTTAATTTAATGTAATGCCTAAACTCTAAAAAGAAAATAAAAGTAAAAAGACATCAGAAATTGCCATATTACTATATTGACTTTGCAGGGAACCTGGTAGTTTTCCCAATACTTGAATTACGAGTTCTGTAAGACAGATTATCTCCCCAAGTAAGGGAACCCATTTGGAGAGCCCTGAGAAAATACATTAACACCAAGCTCCACTGTATGGCACAAAACAGAATGACGGATGGGCTGTGAGACAGCCGCCTGTAAATGAGCAGATAGGCCCCGGTAAATGGAAAGAGAAAGAGCATGAGACCAAAGTGAATAAAGATGGCAACACAGAATATGTGGGTCATCCAGCCTGCAGTGAGCTGTCCCTCAGGCATGCACCCTGATAGAAGACTTTGAAGAACTTTAAAGATGGATGTCGCAATGAAGACGGCAGACTTGGCTCACACAGAATACTGAGGGATCTATTTCAGATAGTTCATAAGGAATTAAGATGGAAGCAGGGAGGTCCTGGCCAGACGTATCGTCTCTTGAAAGAGTGCTGAATCAAGATTATTGGCCAGGTCTCCTCAACAGCCCATTTAAAGGGATCCAAAAGGCAAAAGCTGGTTTTGAATCAAATTATGTCAAACACCACTTGATTCAGGGAGAAGCACATTTTCTTTTCCACGTAAGTGTGAACAAGGTTTAGTAGCCCTCCAATCAGTGTTATACCACTGATACATTGTGATGAGACCTGATAACTATTAATCTGCAATAATTCATCTTAGTTCCTTTATTTTTATATGTCAAGTGAAGAGTGTTATGTAAGGAATGAATCAATGCAACATCTTCAGGGAGCTTCATTTTGAAATCAACTCTTGTGATTGCAAAAGTTCCAAGAGAAGTTTCTAAAGAGTTATGATGTATAATAGATTAACATCAAAAACATTAAAGGATAATTGCTTTTTGGATCTTATGTTCACAGTTTTGCCATCATTCCTGTCATCTGTTAGGAACCAGAAAAATAACTAGCTTAACTTCAGACAAATCAGCTTATGGGGACTCTGCTTGACACAGTTTTACTGTCAAATACTTAGGGGGCACTATAAAGTGAATAGATGAGATCAGAAAGGTTCGCACACAAGCCAGTAATTTAAACTATGTATTTGGACTCAACCCCGAACTCCAACATATCCCCAAACTGAAAGGTGATATTGGATTGAACTCAAGATCAGTGACAACATTTTTTTCCAAATAATTTATTTTGGGTCATTACAGCGATGGGGCTGCTATAAGCCCATAAACTCATTATTCTCCTGGTGTGGCTCTTTTACAAGGTCACAGTACATCCACCTTTGCTCATGACCAGCAAGAGTCATAGTTACTGAAGCTGCCAGTGCGTAACTCTTGTGTCTAACAAGAACATAAATCCAAGGACTGCTGGGCAACCAAAACATCAAGAAATTACCCCCTCCCTGTTTTTTTTTTTTTTTTTTAAATGGGTGCTTTTTAAAAAAAATTACGACATCCACCATTTTAGTTATGGTGACCTAATTAACAAAGTCACTCAAGTCACATTTCCCATCGAACACAGCTACCATATCAGATTATTTCAAGTTTGGATACACATAATATAACAAAAGGGACGTTAGGAGGAATGGTAGATCAGCATGCAAAGCATTGTATCATGTTTTATCAAATTGAGACCGTGTTAAAACTAACACAGCATCTGTAGTGATAGCTACTTTTAGATTCAGGATGCATCAACATCTCCAGAGATGTGGCAGCTTGTGAAAGGTACAGCTTGTCACACAGCTGAACAAAAAGCCAAATTCAGAATTCAGGGCTTGTTCACTGAAACTGATAAGGTTTTTGGCTCCATGACAAAATCCTAATGGAAAGTCATGCCTGTCAACTTGCAGATGGTGAATGTGTTACACCTGTCCCTTTTCCATATTAACTACTATTGTTAACAGTGCTGGCTTCAGCGTAAAGCAGGACCTGCCTCTGCATCTAAAATGGGGGTCAATGCACTTTCTAATGTCTTTAAAAGCAGAGGTGAATTTCTGACACAGACAATGTTGCAATTACTAGAAACTATTTTCTTTTACTCTTTGAAATAAAATAAGGACTTGACGGTTAAGGATTCAGAATTTAATTTTTTTTTTTTAAAATGAGACCAGCGATTAAGTGTTTGATTCCCATTATGCGCAAAGGAACATTCTTTCACAACTTATGATGAGGATGACATGCAAAGGTACAAGAACCCACAATCACAAGAAAAGTTCCAATTTATATTCATCTCAAGGTAATCACAGAACATTAACTTGGCGTCTAATTACAGACCCCTTGAAGGACTTTTTCATTGACCTCCTCTCTAGGGGTTGAGCTAACCTGCAGTCAACCATCCACATTGTGATCTCAATACATTACATGGGTGTCCCAAGATAATACAGCTATTAACAGCGGAAGATTAATTAGTTAAGGTGTTTGTGCTCCTAGGGGAACCTTTAGGGCCTTTGTAATTATGACTCCAAATTGGGAAAGCATAGAATTGAGGCCATGTTTTTTCACATTGAGTTAAAGATAATGGTTTTAGTACATTGTTATAATCAACACTGTTGTAAAAATGTTTTGAGTTTGGTGGTTTGTCTCTACAGAAGAATAAATTGTACATTTTCTTGAATTTAGATATTTGTTCTGAAACAAAGGACACATGAAGATACGAGTAGGTTTTACTTTACCCATCTGACCTTACATTCTTCTCTCGTGGCTGTTGTTTACAAATTCCACATTCTGTTCACAGTCCTTAAAAATTCTCAAATTTTTCAATTTTTTTTTTTTAAAATGAGACCAGCGATTAAGTGTTTGATTCCCATTATGCGCAAAGGAACATTCTTTCACAACTTATGATGAGGATGACATGCAAAGGTACAAGAACCCACAATCACAAGAAAAGTTCCAATTTATATTCATCTCAAGGTAATCACAGAACATTAACTTGGCGTCTAATTACAGACCCCTTGAAGGACTTTTTCATTGACCTCCTCTCTAGGGGTTGAGCTAACCTGCAGTCAACCATCCACATTGTGATCTCAATACATTACATGGGTGTCCCAAGATAATACAGCTATTAACAGCGGAAGATTAATTAGTTAAGGTGTTTGTGCTCCTAGGGGAACCTTTAGGGCCTTTGTAATTATGACTCCAAATTGGGAAAGCATAGAATTGAGGCCATGTTTTTTCACATTGAGTTAAAGATAATGGTTTTAGTACATTGTTATAATCAACACTGTTGTAAAAATGTTTTGAGTTTGGTGGTTTGTCTCTACAGAAGAATAAATTGTACATTTTCTTGAATTTAGATATTTGTTCTGAAACAAAGGACACATGAAGATACGAGTAGGTTTTACTTTACCCATCTGACCTTACATTCTTCTCTCGTGGCTGTTGTTTACAAATTCCACATTCTGTTCACAGTCCTTAAAAATTCTCAAATTTTTCAATTTTTTTTTTTTAAAATGATATTTTCAGAAGAGCTTTATAGCTGATTACACATTAAACATCTATACAAGAAATGTCTTCAGCCAGAAGTTCCTCTCTTAAGAATATTTCTTTTTCATTTAAAAATACATTTAATGGTCATTGCTTGAATAGCATCAAAGTCTACCTTCCAATGAGCTCTGCAAGCAAAGACTGCATTTAGTTAAACAAAATTTAATTAAATCCTTTTCGGGTCAATGGTCTAACTAAGTGGTTCTCATGGTTCAGATGGTTGGATATGAAAAGCTGCATTAAAACTCTGACCATGATTTTGGTAGTCTTTCTGAAGCTGTGCTTTGTAAGACAATCACCCACGGAGAATAAAGATCGAGGGGCGACTGACCATGTAGCATTCTATCTGGTCCCTCGCAGAACTTTTGAACCCCCTTTCAAACGAGTGTCCACTTCTTACGGCTCTTCCTCTCCTGTCTCCTTTGTTTATTTGCTCCTTCCCCGGAGGCCGGTTTAAATGTCATGGACGGGACTGCAAGATGAGGTCTGTGTTAGGGTCACTGTCATCGCCTCGAGAAAGTGCCGTGATAACTTCGGCTCGAGAAATGAGAGTTGATAGCGAGTGAACTGAAAAGACTACAGCCAGAGATGGTTGACTATCACTGGGTGAACAGGCTGAAGGCTGCAAAAATGTTGAAGAATTTGTGACTTAGGACTGAGCTTATTCAGAAAAAGAGATAAATCTGTGTTCCTTAATTTACTTTGGCATCCTTTTTGGAATCAAGAGGTAGAATATCTAAATAAGAAAATGCCTGAATAGATCAAGTACATATTACAGACCAAACTTTTTCTTTTGCAGAATAGAAATGTTGTCCTTTTTGCATTTGGTTCTTGAAAATCTGAAGAGTGAATAGTAGTAATAATTTAAAAGGGTTAATAGCGTCAAGTGTCAAGGTAGGCAGAATAAAAAGCCAAGACTGCAGTCACAATCTTGAAAATAAAACCCTGGTTGATAAAGTATTTGAGTACCTGAGTACAAAGTAGAAAAATGGACAGAGTGTGATTGTGGAGGACTCGCTGAAAAATCAAAATAAAATTACTATTATTGTTAGTTGATGTCTACTGAAAGTCAGCCTGAGGATTTGAATAAAATGCACTCAGCTTGGTATCTCAAGCTGTGTTTGCATCCAACTTTCGAACTTTTTTTTTTTTTCTTTAGCAAACCCCTTATGAGTTGCAAATTTCAATTAACTCTGTTTAGGCAAATATAAAGAACTTCTGATAAAGGCAGTGTGCCACAGGAAAAGAAATACAGAAAAGTTTTGTTGTTCAGGAATTAATTAGCATCGGACGTGATTGTTATTCTGGTTGCAGCTAATGTTTGTCATATTTTGTATTGCCGAAAGCTGACAATATCAAAGAGAACTGACTAATGGTCAAATGACTGTGAAACCAAATGGCCATTTTGCTTTGAAACGCCCACAAGTATGCAGTTTATGTTCATGCCTCCCTACTGATGGCTGGAGTACCATATAGTGCAAAAATCACACAATCCTTGCTGTGCTGTCCTGTAAACAGATCCAAAGCGGACGATAATGATTGCCTGTACAGTGTAAAAAGGCAATTTTCACATTGATGTAGAGCAGTGCGACTAAAACGAGATATTAAACTTGAAAAACATGAAACGCAAAATTCATATTGTGTTCCCAGTTGCTCATGTAGAAAAGAAAAGGCACCAGCTCTGACAAAGGCAGTAATAAAAACTACCCAATTAAACCTCAAAATCCTCACTAACGGCTACTATAACTTGCAGCTGCCATGATATTGCATCCAATTTTGAACTAAACAAACGATAGTGGTGGCTTTTAGTTTTCTCAGAAACTTTATCCATAGGGAGACAAAAAAATGTCAAATTTGACCATAAAAATTAAACAGTCCTTAGGTTACAATTAAGTGAATTAAACTGAACTGGCACCGTCTACATCGACACTTCTCAGTCATATTCTTCAGATGACCATGTACAATTGTATACGCTGGCTGCATTACGGCTCATGCTTCCTGTATGATTTACCTGCACCCACGGAGCTCTTTCAAGTCCGTTTTTTTTAGTATATGATTGCAAAAAAAAAGGCTTAGGCATAGGCATACAGGGTCCTTTAAGCCCGAAGGTCAATGATCAAAAGCTTGTGTAGATTGAAACCATCACCTGAACTAAAGCCTCGCAGAAAAGCAGTCATGAAACAGAAAATTTGTGTTAAAGAGGTTTAACATAAGCAATTTTTTATGCAAGTGAACTGGATTACCTTATACATTGAATGGCATAGAGGACACATCGTCGGTTTGAGTGGAAAGCCATACAAAGTTCTAAGAGCTGTCGGGTTCGACCTTTAAGGAGTCTTAGGATGATTTTTTTTTCCCCCCTCTCACACAGCAGCAGTCTGCTGGAATGCCAGCCAGTGACTGTGCGGAGACAGATAGCTGCCGGTTTCCACCAGAGATGAGGGGGGGAAAAACGGCGGGAGAGTAGAGCTCCATCCAATCTGCCTTGCCCTTAAGACCTCGCCGATCCCTGCTTATGAATTTAGTCATTATCAAAGGTGAGGGGTCTGCTAAGAGGGGTCTTAAATGGGGGACAGTGAGGAGGGACTGGGGGTGGGGTGGCCAGTATTTGGAGATGGATGGCTGGAGGGAAATAAAATGCTGGCTGAGCAACCACGCCTATGCAATCTTATTCAAATAATTGGATTTCCTGTAGAGTCCTTGATGTTTGGGGCTGGAAGAACACTAGTAGAGGACAAAAATATGTAAACCCTGATCCCTCAATCTGTGGTGGCCAATTACTATCAATGAACAAAGTATCACTTTTGACATTTCAAGGATCCTGGAAAACAGCACATTTATTTCCTTTGAAATCATTGTCCTCACTGAATTTGATTCTATGATCAATGAGCCGGAATTTCAAGCGGCCCTATTGTGACAACTGCACATATCTGCACATGATCACTACAGATGTAGAGTATATCCCAGGCCATTCACAAATCCTTAAACTCATCTGATACTTTCTATGGTCGCCACCTTACCACTCCTTGATGAGGCTGAAATATATGGACATATAGCAGCTTATATAGCTGTTTTTTGTGTGCATACACAGTGTGCATGCAGTTGGTTGCAATTGTTTCTGCCTTTTATTTTATTCCAACTTAAAATTTTTTTTTTTCTTTTGTCATACTTCCGCATAAGTAGTAACCTATTTGAGCTGCGCCCTCTCAAATTGTGCTAGGAGAGAGTTCTGGTCTGGTTTTCGAGAGGAATTACTTTTAAGTGAGTGTTCTGTTGTGTGTTTACATTCAGCTATGTTACAGTACAGGGTTGCATTGTTTACACCAGGGACCAGCTCATGGTGCTGAAGCCGGACGGCATGGCAACCAGATCAAAGGACATCCCTGCATAAATCAGGACGTGCAGGCACGCGCATATCCATACATGGAAACTTAAACAGACTTTAATCACACACACTCATGTGTGCACACGCACAAAATCACACACACGGACACAAATCTGAATGAATCAGTCCCACGCCCACACAGGTGATGGCACAGCTCTGCTCACTTAATCCCACTAAAGATATTGGCTGCTAATCAGCGTGTGTGTGTGTGTTTCATCAAATCAGCAGTTAATGTTGTCCCTGGTGGGTGGCTGCTCTGCCTGTGCTGTCATAATTCACACCAGCAGGATGCAGGCGTCGGCTACTCTGCTGCTGCAGGTTGGTCCGTATAGATCTGTGGGGCGATGGCGTGGGGTGATGTACGGCCCAGTCCTAAGCACTCATTTTAGGAAACTCCTTTAATCTACCCTTCCAACGCCGTCGCCTCCTGTTGTGGTGGTGGTGGCGGTGTTTGTTGTTGTTGAATAATTCACCTTAGAGAGAGAGAGAGGAGATCAGGCGAGAGCAGTTGGGGGGGGGGCATGATTCACGGGTCATGGCAGGGCCTGTCTTTCCTGTCATATTTCATAGCCTTTGCAGGTGAACTACAAACGGCACACTATGCGAAAGCTAGATAGAGAGTTAAGGTTTATGCAGGGTGTTTGTTTCCATGGGTAAACTTTTCAGGTTGCACTCACAACCCTGAATATTTACCCAGTTCTGGTTAATATAACTACATTACCGTTGGAAAAAAAAAGATGGGGCAGTATTCTGTTTTCAAAGATACTGAATGATTCTATAGGTTTAACTATGCATGACTGTATGTCATAAATGGATATTGAAATTTAGCCGTTACAAATACAATTTGTGGAAATTAAAGGATAAGTAATATATTTTTCTTATTGTCAATAAGTCTTTCAAGGAAACCAGAACCAGCAATGAAATGATTCTACGAACAAACGTTGCCTGAGAACCCTGATATAATTTTTTTTTTTTCTCCTTTTGTGGCATAGACTTCCAAAAAGTCCAATAAGTATTAAATCATTAATGAGCCACCCTGTTGCACTGGGTGGTGTGATCATTACCATGAACATAGCCATTGTAGTTTATTTTGAGTCAATCCCACAGATACTGTCCTGGTCCCATAAATACTAGAGCACAAAATATGAACTAATCCGCGGATGAAAATAATCCCCAACAAATGCATTTTTCTCCTCCTGTCAGAGCAACATTTGCTAGAAAACTACAGAGCCTGGCTGCTTTTGGAAATTACAAAGGCTCTCACAAGATGTTTGATTATTTGACCCACAAAAGTTTTCATGCTGAACTGGAGATTTTTAAAGGGCAGTACACACAGAGACCAATTAAAGTTGTGATACTTGATGCTGGTATCAAGCAGTGGATGTGCCAGACAGAGAGAAGTAATCAAGTTATGGGTTTTGTAAACCACATAAAAGTGTTGCTTTTCTGGAGTATTGAAGAGCTGTCACCACTGGGGAAAGAGAACAGTGATGCTTCCCGACATGTTGACGTGAGTCTTTTTGATGCCATCGGAGTGTGCATTTACATGAAAATCCGCTGGAGCAGGTGTTTCAATGCATGCCTTACGCCGGCAGTGCGCACTGCCTTTGGCGCTTGTAAATTACATTTAAGGCGGCTGGAATCCTCTTGAATGCAGTGCACTTAAAGATCCAGTTAATAACACCGGTTTAACAACATAGTTATATTAACAAAAAAAGGATCAAATATAATCATCCATAGGTCTGATTTTAAATACATATAGGTCAATCAGTTTTCGACACAGCAGTTCCTTCCGTTGTGAAATTCAGAGTGTCAGGCTAATCCATCCTACTTGTCTGAAAATTGAGAATTTACAGAAAATATTTCTTTCCTATGTTTGGTTGCAACTGGGATCAACCCAATCACCTCGTCGAATCAAGGAACATGAACTGGCAGCCAGGGCCACACAGGTGTGAGGACAAGGATGCACCGGGATACTTTATTCAGCACAAGTCAACGCTAGCTAATCCTGCAGCAGACATCTATGGCATGCCGTTATCCAAACACAGGCATCCCAGAGGATGTGCTAAACTGCCACCCAGCACTTACACATGAAAGTAAATGCCTGAGTAATAGCGCTTGTATGAAACACACCAAGCCTCTAACTTATCATGAGACATGAAGTAAAGGGGGGAGGTTGATGCTAATTATTGCATGTTTGACTTAATTAAAGTGCTGTCATACAGAGTTGAGAAATGGATTAAACACACCACATAAAGGAGAAACCCTTCTATGTAGAAAGCTTAGTGCCTAAATTTGACTAATTGTGTTTTACCATGAAATTTGCCCTCTGCCTGAGAGGTATTATCATTTTTGGGATTTATCTTTTTTTTTCTGCAATGCTTAAGAAAAAAAAAAAAAATCTTGCTCGGTACAGTTTTTGCTGTTAAGAAGCCAATTACATCGTCTCCAAGGAGCAAACCTCGCCAGTCTCACCCTCCAGAAAGGCAAGAGCAAACACTCAAAGTAACTGCAAGAAAATCAATTAGTAACTGATCCAGCTCTATTAATAAATAAATAGATAAACTGGCCACAGTAGGAAATCTTACCCGTGAGAAAGCAGTAACCTAGTGCTCAATATCAGTCAGCTGCTTCTGTGATCTCCATGAAATTATGCTACAGGTTGTGAGTGCTTGTGATCAGTTGCTGGGCTTGATTTTCAGCTGTAAAGTCACTAATAGCTTAATAATGTCGCTATCATTTCCCCTTGAATAGCATGTGCCAGCTTGGCAGTTTCATTTTTTATAAGACGCTGGTGGTGAGCGAGATAGTGGCAGAATTTAAAGCCCCTTGCTTGGCATTCCTTACAATCGCCTCCATCACTCTAACCCTCCTCACCAATTCTACCCTGAGTTGATGGAGAGCTCGGCAACCTCAGTGGCTGCTGCCGGTCTGTTTCTAATTCTGCTCAGGCTACAGTGTTTTAGTGAGACAGATGTTAGCTTCATGCACACGCGCACACACACACACGTGCACACACGCACACACACAGACACACACTTCATTCCCTGAGGTGCAATTCAAAATCACAGTCTTAAAAGTCCAGAGTTACCCCACCCACAATTTTTCAGATGGGACTGCATCAGCATTCATTCTCAATAAAGGCCCATCAGTCCTACAGCTGTCTCGTGGAAACAATGTGGGCTGGACAGCATGCTTGTTTGCAGAGGGGCTTATTTTTTTCTGTGTGTGTGTGTAGGGGGGCGCATGGATATTAGCTCGGACAAGCGTCAAGAATTCCTTCATGGTGAATCTGTTGTTCTGTCAGCGCTGAAGGCAAGCATGAATGTGTGGTGTAAACAGTGGCACCTTGTTTTGACATCGTGGCACAAAATCATGCTCCATGCGGCTTCCGCATTTAAGGTTGTGCTCATCAGAGATACTTGGTTAAGAGCCATTTGAAATCCGTCAAAGCCCATGGTTTTTAAACCTTGGCTAAGGTCTGTTGATCTGCTCAGAGAGGAAGTGTGACAGTCAGCAGGGGGGATACAGTGCATACAGTTTACCAGTATGCACTCTTTACTTTAGCAGCCCGTTCACCCCCTACTTTAACTGGACCACAACCTGTGACTTCATCAATGCTATTAGTGTACATTTTCCAGCAGATTGTCCATTCTGATGGTCTATTGGTATTTGACTTGGCATTAAAGTTTAAAAAAAATAATAAAAATAGGCCTTTTCAATGCAGATGTTTTGATTTCACATAGTGGGAAAAGCGCAGGCGTGACTAATATTAACAATGGCTCGGTTCCATTCAAGGTGCGTCAGTATTCCCAACCAGTGAGTCAACGTGCACAACACCAAGACCCTGACAATGGAAAACCAAAATGAACTGAATCCGTTCTTAACGTTATTAGTTATACCGCTCTTTGAAAACTCAAGGCATCCTCTCTGGGAAAAGGCTTGATCAAGAAATTTGTGCCATGAAATGTATTAACACGTATTAACACAAATGTATTTATCAATTCAGGACTAACATTTAGATTGGACCTTTCTTGTAATTTGAGAGGGTTTGATTTGGTGTATATATTTGGAGATTTTTCAGTCTCTTCTCTGAGCGTCTCTTCCTTAAGAATGAGCATAGATTGTAAAACCAGAAGTTTGGATTCCTCAAAGGTTCATAAATGATGTGATAGGAGAGTAGCTTAACACTTTTGGCCAGTTATGAATGGACGTCTTTTTTATTCACTGAAAATTAAAAGTAATTCATCACAAAATTTCCCTTATCCGCCTCAAGGATTTTAGAACTTTAATATTGCGAAATTATTTCAAGCATTGTGATGGTAAAGGTTAAGGTTGTACTTTTTTCCTACACTGGAACCACACAGGACTCCTTTCTCGTGTTTATTATTCTTCACTCGTCATAAATCTGTTTTATAGCCAGATGATATGAAAATCATAAATAAGTAAAATCGTACATCATGTTTCTCATTTGTTACCAGAACACGGTCTCATTTTGTAGTCACTGGAAATTCTGAATTATATTACACAGTATATAATATATATATATATTTTTAATCATTTTGTTTGTCACATAGAAATGTTGCCTGTAATTAATTTTGAATTTTTTTTCTAACACTGTTAAAAGTCAACAAAACCTTCAGGGTTTTTTTTCATCATGTTGTGGGCTGCGTGAATTTCAAAATATCGTCCAAATGTGGCATATGCACACAGATGTTTTGAGTTATTCTATCTGAAAACACATCATGATTGACAGGAAGTGTAGTTGATTGTTCTGATCACTAGGGGCAGAACGCCACAGCAAACTGACATACAGACAGTCTGACAGATTGCCGCCTTTAATTGTTATAGCTAGTAGCATAATCATGTCAGTAAAGTTTTGATTCTGGCATCTAAATAAATGTAAGTCCAATGTTCTGTCTTCCTCTGGTAGTGTTTCGGTCGACACAAACAACTGAGGAAAATATTTGGCTTCACAGCTGCTATATGTTTCGCTTTTCACCAGCTCGTAGCTTTGTCTTGGCATTACTTTGTCTGTCATTTGGTGTTGGGTAAGCATGAGGTTTATCAGGGCTCCTTGGCTGTAAACATTTAGTGGTTCTTGTTTCCGGACACACGGCTGACGGGAGCGTTGGGATGACCCAAACACTCCTTTAGTGGGCTATTAAACTGAAACAGTGAGCTGGAGCAGGCTAAAAAGCACAATAGAGCTGCAGATGTAATGGTCTGTGAGTTCACCAGAGACATCTTTCACGTTACACATAATCAATTAACTTATTCATAATTTATGATAATTCTTATTAATTAATTCAAAAATCAGTGGGGCTTTAAGCTTATTTGGGATCATTTTAACACAGTCATTTGGAATGTGTTATTTTATCCCATTTTCTGCAAAGATGCATCATCCTGCCATTTTATTGGATCACTGACTGGCTTTGTATAGATTAAAATGTTGAAAACTTGCAATGTGTACTGTACCAAATTTTATCCCCTTTGACTACACACAACACCCTGACTGCAGCTGATACTCTGAAATCCTCACATGCCCCTTATTGGCATCAGCATGGAGCAGAATGTTTATATGATCTACATTATATTCACATTGACTAAATGTGGGCCAGTGTCTCGAAAACCTGTTTAGTGTTACAACACTTAATGTGCGTCCAATCTAGTAGATGTCGTTAGACAACCTTTTGTATTTATCGGTTTAATTAAACCTTTAATGAATGTTTCAAACGGCCATGGTAATAGATTTTTTTTTCAGTGTAACTCAAATTGCCAAAGTAATTTTAAAAATGCAAGCCCTCACACTGAATCTAGAATTTGGGAAGTGGTACCGACATCCCTTTGCATTCTATCAAGAACTTGGCTACTGCAAAGCAAAGTGAAGCTTGATCAAAGGAGCAGTCAGGTTTATGGGCATTCTCCATCATTCATCCCACAGATTACATACAGAACAGCTTCCTCTGTGTATGCCTATTCCTTTTGTTCAAAATATAATATTATGCCTTCAGAGCTGTGTTCTCAATGTCGAAACAAATTGCTGTGATATAACTGTTTATTTCTATATTGAAAATATCGTACATAATTTTATACACATTTGGAAGGATGCAATACAGCTTTCTGTGTTTGTGTTTAGTCACAAGATGTTTTGGTCCCGAATAAATAAAGTATTAACATTAATTTTGAAATATGGTCAGCAAACCCTAATTGTTCTCGAAGTGAATGTAATTATCTCAGCTTTAGAAAGTGAAAAGTAGCGTAAAAGACACCTGATACTATCAGTACAAGTCCTTTAACATTTGCATGCAAATGCATAATCTCATAATTTGTTTTCATATTTTATTTGTAAATTAATTTAAAATCAAAAGAGAAATAAACAATCATTTAACAAATTGAGAAAACAATTTAGGCATGGTAATCTGCATGCTATGATCACTAACTGGTGTTCCTTTATTTACCTATGCAAACACAATAGCTGTGTTCAGCAGTTAGCACACCCCTGTGCTCAATTAATGAAACAATTTGCATTTTAATGGGCAATTGAAATGTACTTAGTTAGGCAAAGACCTAAAGGAAAATGGCTATTACCCATTCAACCTCTACCTCTGAATCCACAAATTATAACAAAAGAAAAGATTCATGCAGCAGTGGACACAAATGACAGGTATAATCACCTGGGCTTATTGACTTCACCTCTCTGAGTTTGGAAGTCTATTAATTATATGTAAGACTGCAAGAATTGCAGTATACCTCGGCTAATTCATCATATTAACTTGGCTGAAAACCCACTTTGTTCTTGCTGTTGCTAATTTAGAATTAGGCCCAATATGTCTGGATCTGTCAAAGCAGGTGTCTTAAGAAGAGAGCATCATTGAGAGAGGGAGGCGGTGTGAAGGACCAGCAATCAACCAACTTCACTGAGTGGATGTAATTAATTTATTGACCGAGGTCTAGAGGAGACTGAGACAGATGGACAAAATGACAGACAAAATCAAGGTAAAGTCTTTGACAGCCTGTTTATGTGGCGTCAGTTTGAATTTCGATCAAGGCTTGTAGGGCTCCACAAGGGCGAGTTTTGGCCTCATGCTGGCCTGCTGGACGGGCTCGGGGTTCTGCTGGCTCTCATCCAGAACCATCAGGTGGTACGGGCAATTAAAAAAAAAAAAAAAAAAAAATAGCGTGCATCGCTTATAAAATGTAGCCATTAGATGCAACCCATGTGAGGATGAAACATACATTCTAATGGCGTTTGCTGATAGAAAGATTTTCACTCGCTGTGGGTAGACAGGACATTGCTGTGTTTGTATCCTTTCGTTTACCTTGTGATAGAGCGCCCGTGGTCGTCCTTGTCTCTTCACTGTATAAGGGACTGCTGACCTGCAACCACCCTGTTTACATTCTTTCTTTCACCGTGTTGGAGTGGCAATCATGACTGACGGTATGGTTTGTACAAGATGGTTTTGTTAGATGTGTGTCACTGAAAAGGAGCAGATTACAAAGACTTTTTAATTTATCAATGTCTTCACTATTGATGTTTTCCAGGGGCATTAAGAATTTGTTAGGAGAAAACCACAGAGCTGACAGACCTCAGCGTAGCCTTGATTTGTAATCACTTTCTTAAAGGTCTATGTCTGTTATGGCAAAGCAATGGTCGATGCTTGTGTAGGCTCCACAGCTATGCTGTAACCCCTTAAGAGCAGAGCTGTAATTCCCCTTTGCAACGCACACACAAAGTGACAACTACTGCTACTGCTACTCCAGGCCAGCTTATTGTAGCTTCACCAACAGTTACTAATGAACACAGTATATGTGTAATCAAAGTTGTAAGACAGTTAGGGCATTGAGGCCAGAAGTAATGAGCAGCCATGCCAACAGTTTTATTTCTGTCAGAACAGATTAATCCCGAAAAAGATAAAAATTCTTGGCTCATAATTCCCTCTGAGGAATATTTCTCTTCCTTTCATCGTCTTTTGGGTCGGGTCCTAAACTGAAAGTCGTGACTCTTGTGTGCTGTGTGACTCACAGGCTTTCCAAAGGGACAATGACTGCACGCATTAATATTCTAGCGTCCTGCCTGTGCCATTCTTGTTTTTGTGTTTGTGTCTGTGCCTCGCTCTTTCTCCCTCTCCCTGTCTTCCTCTCTCCCTCTCATCTCTCATTCTCCCCTTTTTTTTGTTACAAACGCTAAGTCAGCTGGATTATTTGCGCAGCCTGTTTAAATGAAAGCCGGCTTCATTCCTTGTGACACGTCATTTGTTTTGTTTTTTGTGGAGTTGCAAAAAATGCTGATGCTCTACTTCTGGGCCCAGCCACCCAACACTGTAGCATTTGAAGCAGCCCGTTCATAATGCCCGGTGTGTAGACTTAATTAAGGTTTTAATTAATTCTACATTTAGGTCATGTGTAAGTTAGAGCGACACACAGATTGAGCTGTGCCTTCTGGCCAACATTTGTGTTACTCTAGTTGTTGGAAATCTTTTTTTTTTTTTTTTTTGCCAAAACAATGATCTCTGCTCTATATATAATTATGGTAAATGCCACCCATAGTGTGCTTTATAATAAAAATATATAGCCTTCAGTAATTTGTAGAGATATTTAATGATAATGGCTTGACAGTAATGAAAATCATTCAATATTTGAGTTGTCTGAAATCCTTGTGGTGATGCTTCTGTGTATGTATCATGCGATTTTTTGTTTTTTAATTTTATTTTCAATTTGCTTCCTTGAAATAGAGACAGTCCGTCTATTTATCTGTTATGTCTCTGAAGTGCAACATAATGTATTTTTATATTCTCAGTTGGTATCTGTCCATCATGAATTAAAGTAGAGACCTGTACTGAAAGAACGAAGGTCTGGCTCACAAAAACAACCATGACAGAATTCAGAATATGAATCAACAGTTGACCTGATATAGGTTTGCATGGCATTTAATGCCCCTCATTAGGCTTAGCGATAAACTAGTTGTATAAATCTTGAAGGAAAACACACAAAAAAAACCCTGCTGATATTGATCAAATTTCAAATGGATTGTCCTTTCATATTTTAAAATAGATCAGTTGCATTTTTAACAAAATCAAAGATGTTTGAAATTTTCCATAACCAGTGAGAAAAGGAGAAACACAGAAGTTACTACAACCTGCTCGTTGCAGAACCTCAGTTAGTGGGGTGCATTTCTTCGACTAATTCCATTAACACTTATCTCCAGTTTGATTCATTGTGTGCCATTTGGAGGCATTTCATCACGCTTTTCTTTGGTATCACCAAGGTTGGCTCTGGGGCAAAATAACATTGAATGGCTGAGATCCACGGCTGTAATTCTATCCTTAATCCGCTTCCTCTCTTACCGCAGTTGTCTGTCTGTGCAGTGGAGATGATTGTTGACAATTTAATTGAGGAACTGCAAAGGGAAGAGAATAGAAATTAGATCTGCCTGCCACTGTGCCCCCTTTTTTTTTCAACCAAATGTCTTTTGCACTCCCCGGGACAAAATTTGTGTTTCTCGGACCCCTGATTGGACGACTATCAGATTGTCCCTCCTATGCGGAAGTGGGGAATTGCTTGTGACAAGTTATCAGCCTTCAGATGATGTCTATAATGGTGGATTAGCCGTTGACACAGCTTTTCATGGACACCAGAGAGGGAGCTGCCATTGTATTTAATGAAAGATTGTATCTGCAGCTCCTGCTATGGCTCGCCTGTGACACAACTCTGACTTAAAGAAGTGACCATCAAACTGTCATAAAAATCTTATTACGGCTTGTGATTTAGCATTTTGATGGAGGGAACTGCATTTTTTTTTTTTTTATCGCTGTCTGCATGTTTCACAGGCTTCATCTAAGCATCCACATTTGACATTGATCCTAAAGCCACAGATCTTTATGGCATCTTTAGTAATTGAAATGATCGCCTACTGTGTAACATTTAAATGGTTATTATAATGCTTCCATAAGGAGCTAATGCTTTCCATATAGATCAGCGTGTTTCCAACCTTACTGTTGCTACATTGGACAACTGTCTGTCCACAGTATGTGGTGTCCATTCTGTACAGCACCTACTGTGGTGTAATAGCCTATTATTTGTGAGAGATGGCAGCTGACAGCAAGGGCTTCAGTTTTACCATTTAGAGGATTCGGTCAAGATGGAAGAATCACATCTGCATAACTGAGACAAAAGATGACCAAAGGCAAGTCATTTTGTTCCAAAAACAAGTGGAAATCTCATGAAGTAGAGACAGAGGATGATGATATCACGAGTTAATATTGATTCTCAACTGCTGGGTACCATTACATTTTAATGTCATACTTTAAGGAATAGTTTGACATTTGTGGAAGTCGGCCAAGTCCCTTTCTTGCCTTGATTCTCGGGCTTTCTCCGTGGCAACCTCACAGTGACAAGAACTGCTCCCAACCAAGACATAGTCTGGCACACAACTCCCCATAACAGTGCAAGAATTCATTTTCACCACCTTGGTTTTTGTACACATTAAAGATATATAAGGCGTTAATTAGTTGAGCTTTACCAGGTGCTGGTAGGTGGATTTTATTTAGCCTTTTGAAAGAGCCAGGCTAGCGCTTTCCAGTTTTTTTGCTAAACTATCATAAGGCTTGATATACAAAGGACCGATATGAGGATAAGCGCATTTAACAAGTCCATATCACCTACAAAATTCCGCAGTATAAGTGGCTTGAAGCTTAAATGTACAGTCAGTATTTATATATACTCTGCGGCTTGACGTAGTCTAGAGTTTGATGTTGACATTGGGTTCTGTTGTATCTTCACATTTGCTTAAATTTGTTTTTTCTGAAAAAATTAAATATGCTGTTCATAGGATCAGGGCACAGAGTGTAACTTTAAGAGCCAGGAGATGTGGCAGATTTACATGCAAATCTGCCACTGTGACTTTAGAATTAGGATATGTCAGTTGGTTAATAAAAAAACAAAAACAAAATAAAAAAAGACCTTCATATTTCAGAAATATAAAAAGGCTCAAACTTCATATTTTTAGAGACATTTTGGCCTTTCTTTTAAAGATTAAGTTATGATAAGTTACATTATAAATTAAAAGTAAAACTTCTGAAATGTTTGGAGGACATTGTAGAGGATTTTATAAACAGGTAATTTTTAGTTCATTATAATGTAGGGTCCTTTACTGCATGTTAAGGACATTTATGCCTCTCTACGCCGTGCTTTAAAAAGTACTATAATTGCACTGAATAGTTGCACTTAAAGTAGAGAGCTACCTAATGCTTTATAATGCCGAATTAGGCTGCCTATCGAAGTTCTATTTTGGTCGGTGAATCACACAGGGCCCCAACAAAGTGTTATCAGCTTAACTTTAAAGGAGTCCCTTATATTCTATTAATCTTTCTGTCAAGACCATATGCATATTTGTTTTTCTGGTTTTGTGCCAAGATATCCTGTACCTCCATGGAACAGTTTACAGATGGTGTGTTCATTGTTGTCCTGGGAACATTTGAATTGACATCATTCATAGTTCTCAGGTTGCAATAGGACAGGGCTTGACATTCTATCATGTACAATCTCAGGAAAATACCCTTCACTAGAAGGCCCACCGACTGGAAAACTGTCCCAGCAGGCATCTGGGCCCTTAAAGATCTCTTTCCATTTCTGACCTCCCCTGCTATTCTTTCACTTTCTCGCCCACCTCCTACCTTTTTTAAATTTTGTTCAGAAGAGTGCGGGTGCTTTTCAATGATTGCTGGCACAGAGCTTCAATTACCTGTAGACTTCTGAAATCCGTGCAGGGATTTATTAATGTCTTAGAAGTAGTTTGTGAGGAACAGATCCTCTCTTTGACACATAGGAGGTACAAAGTCAGCAGGTGGTATCCCTGAAAAATTGGGAGTTTGGAGCTACTGTAATTTTTCTCAGATATGCAGTAATCATTGCCCAATATTGCACACAAAAGTGTAACAACTGGAAACCACAAAGCAGAGGACTCAAAAGGACAACTCAGGAGTCAAAAATGTGTTTCAAAAGTCTTTACTGAAAAACAGGCTGGTACACAGATAGGCACTCAGGAAGACAAAATCAAAAGGAATGAGGCAAAGGCAAGGTCAAAAAGGAAACCAGGAAGACTCGGCACCACGAAAAATGGCTGGAGCACTTGTCACAGTGTGAGGAAAAGAAACTGGCTCAGAGGGAAGGGAGTGTTTGACTAAATACAGTAGGACAAAACAGATGTGGGTGCAATTTATCAGGCATATTTACACGTTACTCTAGAGCAGACACCTGTAATTTGTGGGCATTTGAGCTTAAACACATCTGGACACCATCATCTCTGCATTTGTTAAATGCAATGTCAAATGCTGTCAAGTCACCGTGAGATCTTTAAAACTAATCAAATAATCTCCTGCAACACCCACTTTGTATCCGGAACAACATTGTTCACACATAACTCGTCCCCCTTCCCTTCTCCATGTTCTTCCTTGCTTGCTACTTTTTTATGGCATACTCATGAGCCCATTTTTCAGCATGTTATAGAAATGTGCCAACATTAGACAGCATCACTTTCTCTGAGACCTAGTCCCTGCATTGCTGAAAGCTGTTTATATAATTACCCATTCTCTCTAAAAGATGGGATGAGGGAGCCCTGAGCCTATGTGTGAACAAGGGGGGGGGCTCCTGTAAGTGTGTGTGTGTGTGTGTGAGTGTGAATGAATGAGAGAGGGAGAAAGGGGTGACTTGGCCTGACAGAAGAGTTAAATATATGTTATCAGACACACAGACAGCCGGCAGCAAGGGACAAAGTTAATGGTATTTTATGCCACCGGGTATCTCGGATTGCAATGAGAGTGGGGGGAAAAAAGGAAAAGAAAACAAAGCCATAACTGCTCAGCATAATTTAATAATGTAGCATAATAAATATTTGAGGGGAGTTATTGTGTCACTATTTAAATTGTGGATGGAGCATTATTACGCCATCGGTGATGAATATGCTTTTGTGACTAGATGGGAAAGCGCTGATTGAAATTCATGTTAAATTGCAGAATGCAATTTCAGAAGCTATTTGGTGGAGAATTTACTGCATAATATATAAATCAATAGTTAGAATAAGTGAGTTTTTAATATGATGTATGACTTTAGTTATGTTTCATGCTACTGTGGCCCAAAGTGGGGCTGCTTCATTTTGTGAATCTAAATATCTATTTAATATACACATCCAATACTTTGACCTCAAACTGTCTCTATTGCTTTTTTAGGTATATTTTATTTATTTATTTTCATATGTAAAGATGAAAGTCCTGCTGGAGTTCATCAAGTTGTGTAGACTTTACACGTTTGTTTCAGCTTTCAGAGGTGACATGATGGCAAGGACAGATGAAAAAGGAAGATGTATACATAAAGTCTCTTTCACAGTTAATGACTGGTCTTGAAATTACATCTTTTAAAATACAAATTATTGTGCAATAAGTAAACTAATCCACAGACCAGCAATTAACATTTGCCTTTTTATTAACCCTAACAACAATGCTTTCCCTAACAGTTGTGTTGTTGTGAGTTGTCGGTGGACATATCTTCCAAGATTATTATTCTTTTATCAGGGATTCTGTGGGGATTTCGAGCCTTTATTACACAGTTAACAATCGTGAGATGATAGGAAGTGAGGGGGGCGTATGGCGTATTTGTCATTTGCTTAAATTCTTTTGTGCAGAGTAAAATATGCTGATGGCCGTTGGATGAATTTGCCAAGAGATTAGGTACCGGCTTTTAAGGTTCCCATATGATTAATCCTTTGGTAGTTTTTGGTATCCCCTGATCTGTGATCTGTAGCTTTCACCAGATCATTCCAGCAGCTCAAATTTCCACTTGTTCAATACTGCAGATCAAAGCACAAGTGAGCCTAAGCAAAGCAGTAGCTGTTAAAGTACACCTGTGCCTGAAAATGTACAGTTCGCACTAAAGCAAACTGAGTCAAGTCGTACAGTGAAGATCTGAGCCTGATAAGATGAGTCGAAGATGTCTGAAAATTGCCACCGTACAGAAAATCAACTCCTTTTTTTATTTTGGTAACAACATGGCCTTTCCTCTGCCACTACCCTCAGGCCATTTTTGTTTTCTGCTAATAAGCATTGGAGCTCATTAGTGGAGCTTGGAATTAAGTTTGTTCTACTTCTGGGTACCCTGTTGCTCCCTTGTGCCTCCATGGATCTGGATATTCTGGTCATGTGGAGATTTTTTGAAAGTGGCCACTTAAGTGTAAGGTTTAATTTCAAGGCATAGCATGGAAGTGAAGAACATGTTGCATGGTTTACCTACCATCTCTAGGAGAAACGGTCGATATTGGCTAGTGACAATTAATGACTTTGTAATCAACAGGTGAAATTATGAAAATGAATATTTCTACAGATTAAGCAGTTTTCTGTTGCCGCAAAATAGATGAGCATTAAATATAGCTGTGTGCACAGCACTGGAAAAAAGATCTTCCGGTGAAGCAAAGAAATGTCAGGATCACACAAATTAAAACACAGATCGCACGAGGGGTTGATGTGGACGTAATCAAAGTGACTGCAAGTGGCCGAGCAAACAAACACGGTCCTTTGATGTAAGGCTGGCTTTCTTTTTGCCCCTGCTATTTAGATTAAGGAAAATGAGATTGCTTTCATGCCTTTGCAAATATCTTCATGTTAGGAATTAATTTTCCCTTGGCCCAAGATGCAATGAATAATAAATTGGCAGAAAAGTTCCCCATCTGTGGTGATGGGTAGGAAGCATGAATCTCTTGAGGGGAAAACTTTAAGACCATAAAGTCTTAGTGACTGGATATCTGCAAACTGTGTATTTCAGAATATTAAGCGTTAGATATGCTCTTATGTGGCTGTGGAGAGTACTACAATGGAATTGCTGCTATTACCTGTTGATTAGGCCAAAAAAAATTACCAAGTAGTAGCTGATGAATTCCTTCCAGGACGCCAGGAGTTCTGGTAGACATGGTGTCTATACATGCTAACTGAGCTGAGGAACATCATGGAAAAAAATGACCTCGTAACTGTCCCTTTTTACTGTGACATTTCTCAGGATGATGCATATTATCCTGTGAGTCGTTTCAGTCCTATATACAAGCTGGATTATGCTGGCCCTTATAGGCTTGTTAAGTAGTTCTGGTGGTCAAAATGGATTTCACATTCTAATGGGCTTATAAAACCGCTGGGCAGTTTGTTTTCCCACGGTGACATTCCCGTTGTATACGCTGACTGGGATGCCACTTAACACTGTGATTTTCATAATGGTGTGTAATCACTGTTAATATTCCCCCAAAAAGAGCAATTGCCTGTGTTTGTTGTACTTTGGTCCTAATAGGACCCTTTTTAGAACAATAAAAGAGGCCATCTATTGTGTGAGAAAGCAGAGGAGAGGGTACAGTAAATGAGAGAAAGTTGTGCAGTATTTCATAGATACTAAAGAGAGACATTTTAAACCATGGAATTCTTACTGTGGCATGTTACGTTAGATTACTTTACTTTTTATCCCTCACTGTCAGCCATGATGAAGTATTACTGATGACTTTGTTAACTTTAATGAGAGGGTTCTTTTCGTCATCTAGCTGCTTGCTGAGCATTAAGAGACAGGCCATTGATTTTCCAATGTGCACAGATGGAGATGACAATAGACAAAGTAAACGAAGGCACTGCCGTACAAGGAGGGTTGGGAAACACCAGAACCTAACTCTTGATTTATCTATTTTTTTTTTCTTCGTCTCTGAGCTTTAGAGAAGTAAGAAATGTTTGGCTAGAGTGAGATATAGGGTCACATATTTTCTAATGTGAGAAGCTTTGCAGTGTCAACAAAATTTAGCTCAGCCTGGGACTGTTTCTTTGTAGCTCAGAGAAGAGCACTCCTCTGTCATTGGCTTTTTGTCACATCTACAGTGGATCTATATAGGAAAAAAAAAAAAATTCCTAGCAGAAGGTAAAACATGTTTTGGCCCATGGTCATGTACAGTTTGTCATTCACAATGTTAGTGTAATGTTCCAGTAAATAGCAAGTGTTTTACTGATTCATTGCTTCATTGATTTATCACAAGTCCCCGGGAAGCCAACACTGCCATTTGTGGGTCTTTCAGTAATGATTTCTTATGAATTTTGGACAATCAATAACCAGGATAACATAGCTGTGCGGCAGAGTTTCTATGGATTTAATCTGCGTCAAGCTTATTCTCCGTTTCTGTGTCACAGCGCTGCTGGGCGTGACTTGAGAGAGCGAAACATCTGTGGCATCCATCAGTGCTCCTGACACGACTTTGTGTCTGAGTGCGGTTTAATCATTGCAGTCCCCTACCCCCCATCCCGCGGTGACTCATCCTGTTTGACTGAGACCTTCTCTCCACCCAAATTATAGCGCTACACTACCATGTAATTCCCTCTTGCAAAAGGCGGATCAAAATGTTTTCTGCTGGAAGATATTTTTATCCACCAACCAGCCAGAGTCTTAATTATAGCAAATATTCATACATTAAAATAAAGCCCCTCGTGAATTGGCAGAGTGCAGCAGGCAGCACTCTTTGACACAGCAGTGATGGTTAAAGCACAACAGTGGTATTACCTCCACATGTGTTTTCCTGCCGAACTTATCCTCAGCTGAACAGCGAGAATTGAAATAACTGAGTTTGGAGGGTTTAACATAGTGAAGCCTCATCTTTAACTCTGGGTGTACGACACACATGGACAGCCCAGGGTAAATATCAACACATAAACAAAGAAGCAGCTATGAAATAGTGAGGTATGGCTATGATAATTGATTGACTAGTTGACTGACTGATTTGCAGATGCTGTCACCCGGGGCTGCTTCTTATAGTACAGTAGTGCACTATAATAGTGCAGTGCTTCAATATCCAAGGAGGGAATTCTACGTTTCATCCCCACATAGTGATGTTAAACTGATTAACAGGTGAAGATTTTATCCTCGCTTTGATAGTAATACCCTCTGTGTGTCTATATTTCTTCCTATAACCAGCAAAGAAACAGCTTAAGTGGTGCCAAGTGAAATTAGCAAAGTGCCTGTTTCTTTTTTTCCTTTTCTTTTTTTTTTAAATTAAGTTTCTAACTTCATTATGCAAAAACATACTGGTTACTTACGAGGAACAATATCCTTGTTTACCGCTGTCTTCTCTTGCTCGGTGGCAACTCATTGAAAATCAGATGACTGGAGTTTAGTGTGAGCGACATAAAATTTGACTGCTCAGCATCAATGGCTTTACAGTAGTGATGAAACGGGGACAGATGGGTCGCGCCTCCAGGGAATTCTTGCCGAAACACACTGTGTAAGAGTTTGCGCAAATGCAGTTTGTCAGCTTTTTCAGGGGCTTTGATCAAAGCAAGTTAAAGGTTCCATGTTTTACTCTACTCCAGTGTTTTATTTGGTAATGATATCCATAAGAGCATATAGTACATCTGTGGTTAGCACCAGAGTACCAGAAACCATGTCGTTGCAGTTTCACATCTCCCCTCTCATTCTTCTCTCATGTCAGTCAGAAGATCAGAAGAGAAACCCAGAGCTCTCCTCCTTTTCATAGGGGGGAAAAATTTAATTTTCTATCAATAAGGAGCATTTTAAAAGATTGTGTTAGATTGGTAGGTTGGAGCTGGGGTGAAATTGTGGAAAAGGGATTTTTCAGTCAACAAAAATTAAAGTAAAAAAAAGTACATCTGAGGCCAAGACAAATGTCATTAGATTTGCTGGTATTTGGTCATAAACCACATTACATGAAAAAAAAATCCTACAAATGTTTTTGCTTGATTAAACAGGAGAGAAAAAGTTACTCAGACACATTTTCTTGGGGACATGAATGGCTGAGCCAAATTCACTGATGCCTTCGACTGTCACATAGGTCTGTAAGATTCATTCTCTTGGGACCATGAATGTGTGGACAAAATTTTATAGCAATCCATTTTTAATGTTGTCGAGATACAGTCCCGGTTAAATTATTTGCGCCCCTGAATTTTAAGTACAGAATCTAGAATATCTTCAGAAACTACGTAAATTAACCAGTTTTGTATGATCCGAATATTTAATAAAATGTCCAAAATTACTGAACAACAACAAAAAAAAGCTTTCATACAGTAAAACTGTATTTTAGTCTGGAGCAAAGTCAACCAGCTGATTAAAATGCATTGCCACCGCTAAAGCAATGCGGCTATATAGGTTTAAAAAAAGAAAAAAGTAGAGGCTAATCTGGGGATCACAGATAATATATAGATTTCTGTCATTATATAAGATGGTGGTGGGAGGCTAGGTTTGAGGATATGGGTTGAAATTGCAGAAAAGGGAATTCTTAACACCCAAGGGTTGAAAATTTATAGGTCTAATAGCTAAACACTCATGTAGATCATACATAGTACAGGCTGCTGGGTACTCATACTCAAACAGTATGAATAGCAACATCAAGAAGCAGGTCATTAGAACTTCAGAATGAGCCACAAATGTTTTAATGGGTCGTAATTGCTTAGCGGAGTCATGTGAAACATACCAAGTGAATATAAAAGATAAGGGATTACTTTCACTGTACAGTGAAGAGGCCTGACAGGTGCTGCAAGAAAACCATTTATCCATATCTGTCAGTCCTCCACTAACAAAGTCTAATTGCTGTTGAAAATGACCCCGGCTCTGGCAGATTGTTTATTGAGCAACTAATCTGAACCACTCCTTCTCGCCTAAGGCCACAGAGTGAAGGGGGACTTGATCAATGTCTCATCACTAGGCGGAGTCTCTTAACCGCACATACAGTATGCAATAGACCCCACCCAGCACACGTTTCACATGTGCTGAAAAGGGGTCTTCATTAATCAAACCCATTACCATGTTGGGGGTGGTGGGTTTGGTGACATTGAAACAACCCAGGATATGCTGCTCACAGTATGAGGTACTTAAAGCAATTCTCTTTGAAGTTCTATTCTGGGTGTAAGTTTCTGTCTTATCTGTGAATGAAATATTAACCTCCAGTCCGTTGGCTAAGTGTTTCATAAATATTGCATGGTGTGGAAGAAGTAATTGGTTCCCCCATCTATAATGGCTGTCACCCAGGCCAACAGGAACGTGAATGGCTGTGTAGATGGTAGAAGGGCTCGTAATAGAATTTCATATATCTCTCCTACATTCTGCATTATATCTTCCGAGAAGCACTTCCTGGCTACTTGTTTGTAATAGTAGTTATTTTCCTAAGTGCAACATATCCATTTCAGGGAAAAATCATTACCTGTATTCCACCAGCTGAGGAATTTAACTTACATCATTTCAAAATATCACGGTGAATAATTTGATTCTTTGTTTTTAGTCACTTTGTGCGGGGCAGTTTCAACACTTTTAGCTCATTTAGGAAACAAAAGAAAAAACGAGTGCTACTGACTGAGCCGGGAGCTCCAAAGCTGGTAAAGGTGTCCTTGTCACTGCTCCAGTTAGTCTGACTGGACTATTGAATAGTTAGGATCAATATCTCTAATGTAAGTGGTGTCTCAATTATCTCAAGGCTTGAAAAATCGTTCTTTAACAGCTTTCCTCTTCATCTGCATCTGAATTTAAAAGATCTAGTCACTGAGGGATGAAAGAGCTTGGCACCTTGTTGGGGAAAGAGCAGATCTTCTTAATGTTTACAGGTAGGTTTGAACATATTTTTGTATAATCTCACAGAGTAGCAGCAGCAAACTGATAAATCTTCAGTCAACAGAAGTGTGGCAATATTTTTTCTTTACAAAGCCCCAAATGTGGGAAAAAACCCCCAAACAAACAAACCTATGAAACTCCTAATGATCTGATCCAGTTATTGACTATAGTTAAAGGACCACGGTAGAGCTGAAATGATTAGTTGAATAATCAACTTGGTGATTGGCAGTAGCGATAGAAAATAAATTGGCAACTATTTTGAAAATTCATCAAATATCATTTTTTTCAAACAAAAATGCAAGACATTCTCCATTTTGAGGATACACGTTTTTGTAGGTCGTATCAATTGTCAGGGACTAATTGGAAAAAAAAAAATCAATTTAATTAATTAAGCTTATTTGTCATGGCTTGTGGGGCTGGACCCAAGGATGTGTAACGCTGTGGAATGCCTCTCATGAACAGTGGAGGTGGAGGGTTGGAGGAGGGTCACGTCAGTCAGGCTCTGAAAAATCCAGCTGACAGCAACCTACAGAGGAGCAGTTTTAAATCCTGATTTAATCTTTGCAAAGCTTCCTTTTATGGCGACGGCACTTTTACAAATCACTGGACATGATTTATTTAAAACAACATATATAGAAGTAGATTTTGCAAAACTAGAGGAGGAGAAGAACTGCTTTGAATTCAGAGTCAACTCATCACATTTAAAAAGCTGTTTTTAAAAAGAATATATTCGAAGCTGTACTTGACAAAATGCTGTTAAAATCTGTCTCATAGACAAAGAGCAAGACAAGAGAAAAACAAAACATTGTTATGATATGCTCTGGCTCTGCTGCCTCCTTTCTGTAGATTATCAGAGAGGCATCAGCATAGCGGCACTGGGACGGCACGTTGAAACTCTGCACGTCTCTGCAGTTTTAGAACCACCAAACGATTGCCTGAACTTTTGGATGGAGGGGATTATAGAGCTGGGCTCAAATTTCTGTCGGAGGAAAGGCTCATCGGTGTCAAGCCATCCGCTGTCGAGAGCCGGCGTAAGAGCTCATCCTTCTGTGGAGAATTTTGGATCCACATCCAGTTCTGTCTTTTATCTTCCCGCTTGCAGATGCCTCAGTCAACGTCAGGATGGATATCTGGGACTTGGGTCCAATACAATTTGTCGTGTCACTTCCAGGCTTTGCATATACTGCATGTGTGAATGTGTGATTTGTTATGAATAGCAAAGCTCACCACGGGCACAAGCAGAAACACTATAGGACTTCTGCAGCATGCACTTGTAGGTTCAAGTAGGTAGATTCAGTAGTAAACCTGATCAAACGGAAGATAACATCAATGACAAATTATCTTTAAAAAAATATAGTAACAAGTATGAGTGTGTTTAATTATGATGAGAATTAAAAATTTTGGGGTCTAGGGAGGCTTCATGAAGTCCGGCTACTGTGCCTCACACACTCACACACACACTCTCACACACACTAAACTCATTGAGAGATTTTAATTGCTCTCTCAGAGAGTGAATTAGATTTGATATAACTGACAGTCTGTGATATAGGGATGATGTGGTATCAATCAATCTGCTGCTGAATGCTGCGGAAAATCCTATCTGTGCGGATGACCTGCGGGGCACACGTCTAATAAACAACTTACTGCCCTCTTCCTCACAGAACACTGCTCTGTCCCATCTCTGCCATGCCATTTTTACTTAGCTACATCTTACATCTTTCATATGTGCAGCATGGTGGCAGTTCAGGCTGACCTCCGGAGCAGCGGAATCACTGGATGCGATTGCTTCATTATGTTTTTGACAGCGTGTGAATACATTCATGGCCGGAGATTCATCACATCTAAAAGTGTGTGACACGTGAAATGAGCAGTTCCTCATTCTGCTATGCTACAAAGAAAATCAGATGAGTTTGGTGTTTATTGCTGGACGCTTAAGTGGGCTTTTTAAATTTGTTTTGGCTTGATGTAGCTCAAACCACTTAATCCTGTTCTCCCCAAGTCGAGTCCTATAGGGTATAAATGAGGAGCTGTGGTGAAAGCAGCCTCCCACTCACTGCCCCAGTGTGCTCCAGGGCAAACCCCTTGGTTTCTCATATGACAGAAAACATCTTGACAGATATTTATCATTTAAGTAAGACTTCCACGTTTGAGATTTCCAAGAAATCACTCAAGCCTCCTAAAGTGGAATCAGTGATATGTGGATTCTCAGAAACACTGACAGGTGACCATTTCCTATCAATACTTAATGGAATTAAAAAAATGCTATGTCAAGTTATAATTTTTTTTTTTTTTTTTTGCAAAAGGTTCCTCATGCAGTTTTTTGGTAAAGAGATGGTTTTAAAATGACTTTGGATGAAGAGGGTAAAATTGATTAACAAAATTATTTCGTCAAATCTAAGATTGTTTATTTTTTATTTATTTTTTGTTATTGCAGTTAATGCCAGTCAGTGTAATCTAACATAGTAATTTTATCAAATTAACAATTAGTTCAACAATTCAGTATTAGTGTACATAAATAAAAATGACAAATCTCCAACTCCACATCACGAATGAAAATTGTTGTACTTAAAAAAAAGTGAAATGTCCCAGATGATATGCTTTAAATCCATGTAAAATTAGTCACATTCAATTTCATAATACAGTATGTTATTGACTGCCAGTTCTCTAAGACCAAGAGAGAAAAAGGAATTATGGTATCAAGCGTGTATTAATTATCATTATGCTAGTGTCCTTTATTAAGTTTGCAATAGAGCCTCCTTTGAAAAGATGGAACTACTCATGGCTTAAATGAAGATAGTTATTAAGAAGGAAATTAAGGTACAGTATCTGAAGAGAATTAGAAATGGCTCCATTCTTGCTGTGTAATATTTTCCAAATGTTCAAGGGTTCTTGATGATTCTCTTAATACCTTCTACATATTTCCTTTAAATAGAAAATTTTAGAAAGGAGCTTTTTCCATCCTAGATATGAAGTATGTTGACTTTTGTTGTTATTAAAATGACAGAATTACAGTCTGATATTTCCTACTTTTGTCAATTTACATACATAATGACAATCCAAGAAGCAGTGTGGTCAGTTTTAGATAGCTTTATATTAGCTGTACAGACAAAATCTCACACTCTAGACATATATTCAAAAGGTCCTACACTCATATTTGATAGAACACCTCTATCCAAAAACCACAGCAATTAACATAACAACCTCCACACTTTCTATGAGAAGCCATTTTAATAACATTTTGGAACCTGGCTGCAGGGATTTTGTTCCCATTCAGTCACCAGAGAATTAGTTAAGGTTGGATGATGAGGCCTGGCTTGCAGCCGGCCTCCCGTTCATCCCAAAGGTGTTGGATGGGGTTGAGGACGGGGCTCTGTGCTGGCTGGTCAAGCTCTGTCCCACCGTTCTAAGGAAACCATTCCCCCTGGGTTTGAGACTCTGGAACCGGAGAGAGCCTCTCAAAACCGTTGTTAGGATGTTGGAAGCACTGTTTGGTCTAAATGATCATTGTATGCTTTAGCATTAAGATTTCCTGTTACTATCTAACTGAGGAGCCTGGCTCAAACCATGGGAAATAGCTCTGTAGCAAAAGTACACAAGAGTAAAGTGTTTTCCTACACATCCACATCCTTTTGGCCAAACAATTCTTAAATCCCTTTCAAGATTCCCCAGAGCATGACTGCCACCCCAGTGGTAGGAATAATATTTGTTTCATTCAAACAATTAAATGAAGTGGCCTCGGTTTACAGTTGATGTAACATTATAAGTGAAGGGTGTCATTTTTTTTCCTTTGCTCTGTAAGCTGAGACAGAAGCTCTGCAATGTGCCGTCCACTAACTTTTCAATGTCACATCTGATACTCACCATGCCAGCACATTTCTATCAGCACCATCAGGTTTAAAAATCATGCTAACGCTGTAAGGCGCTGATTGAAACAGACTCCAGCCTCATGCTTATCTGATGAACAAGCGGTGCATGTTGAACTGAATAATAACCTGCCACGCGGAGCTGTTGGGGGATAATAACTGATTCATTTCCCCTGACCGTCATATATCCCAACACTTTCCCTACAACCAGCAACAACATCCTGTCAACCGTCAGCCTCCCTGATGTCAAGGAGACGGACCATGCGTGATCACGGACCAAATCCCAGCTCGTCAGTGGGACCCGTGTTTCCAATTTCATAGATATTACCATATGTATGAAATCAAGCTGGTATTTTATCTTGCCTCATCTGTGGATGATGCTTCAGGCGTTATTGGATGTTATCCATGCTGTTCGCCATCAAAATGAATAAATGCAATATAATGTACATTCGATTTAGGTGCTTTCGAGCATCTGGCTTTAATTTTACACTTCAGCCGTCTACCTAGTGTTTAACAGTATAAACAATATCCTGAGGACAAATATATGGATAATACATGACAAATAACAAAGGGAAAAAAAAACAACCTAGCAAGGTGTCCTCCTTTTTCAAGTAGCTTCAGCGCTCTTGGACCCAGATTGTACAAATCTCTGGAGCTTGAAAATGTCTTAATAGAGTGAGTTCAGGTGACGGACAGTGTGCAGAATTCTCTGGTTTTCCTTTCAATTTTAGATTTAGACAACAAAAAGATCATGAAAAGATCGATGGAATTGATTTTAAAAAAATATATATAATAGATGTCATTTACTACTAACTTGGAAACACCGTCTGAATCTACCCAAAAAGCAAAAATGAGCAGATTGTAAAGATCAGTGGTTGGTTCATTATTCTCTGTCCATGAGGCATCGCCAGGGATCCTGTCTTGATAGCGGCGACTTTGTAATTCCAAAAGAAAAAAGGAAAAATTATAAAAAAAATTTGTACAATAAAAATAAGGTGGATGTATTTTACTTTTTAATTTATTTTAATGTTTTTTTTCTCATTGATTAATTGTAAAATTTCCATTTCAGTTTTCCAGTGTTGTAAACTGCAAATGATGCTATCGTCGGTTAACTTGAGACCACAAAGCACTCCAAATAAATACACCACACTTGATGCATTAGTGTAATGTAGTGCTCAACGCCATGTCCCCTTCAAACCAATAACAATAGCCAGTCAACAAATCAGTCTAATTATCTCAAAGGCCTCTTTTAAAGGCAGATCTAAAAGACTTTTTGATTGATGATAACCCCATCAAAGTGATAATGGGCCCATCGGGGCTGTTCCTTGTAACTTCAATAACTATGTGGCTCCGTCTCACATCATGAGGCACAAACGCTGCCATCTTGAAACATAAAATGGGAAATCTGTCAGTAAATGGACTGGGACGTCATCACAACTGAAGTGATCCGTGAGTGATGTGGCTAATCCGGAAACAAAAGGAGACCAATAAATATAACTAACACCGCAGCTTGAAGCCTCTGAAGGTCATAGAGACTTTACGAGGAGCATTATAATTTACTTGTACCGCGCGCTGCATCTGCCTCACAAAGATGCTGTGGAATACAAGCATATGAAAATTAATTGGGTTAGCCCGATGGTAAGATGTCATTGCCTTTAATATTCTGTGTTGCAGTCTTTAATTATTAGTAATTGGGCATTTTTTTCTACTTGTGAAAAATTGTCTGCTTTATTTGAAGGCAAATTTCAATTTAGCCAAATGCTTGATATGCTGTAGAGGATCACGGTTGGAATGAACAGTATCATATTAACTCACCTTTGCAGAGGTATTCTCTGGCAGAATAAAAATTGCAATTCAAAAGACACGTGGGAAGGTTTGATGTTAGCCGTAATACAGGTGGGTGTCCTCAGATTTGTTCAGCTTATAGGTTCTGTTTCAAATAAAGGGGACCTAGAATTGAAGGTGGTAGATCTTAAAGCCGCAGGCTATCATGGACGGAATTTCATAATGCTTAACAATGAGGAACAACAGTCTAGTGGTGTTGCCGATAAAGTGGGAATCTCTGAATTGTTGTTTACGTGGTTTTTATGCGGCTCTCAACTTGTTGCAGTGATGCAGTGTACTCAGGGGTGCGTTCGGTACATACTGACATTAGTATTGAGCTTGGCAGTTTTTGCATTGCATTATTGGCACAAATTTGACTGTACAGTCTGTTTATTTGCTTCAAACAGCCAATGCACTGTCAGTACAGGCGTTAGTAGCAGAAGGTGTGTGCGTGGAGAGTGTGTCTGTGTTTGTGCGACAGCTTATTGTGACAGATCTCACCAGGATCTCCAGTTCTTTCCTCCGGTTACAGTATTTCCTTTAGTCTCTCTATTTTTTCCTCTTGTCTTCGAGCATTCATGAAGTGTAGCCCCAAGTTTTTCGCTCAAAACAAGAATTCGCTTCTATTTGCACCCACTTGTCTTTCCATTAACTTCATATGCGATCATTTTTGGTTTAGGTGCATCAGCACATAACAGTGACGCTGGGTGTAGTGAGAAGTCGAATAGATTTGAAATATCTAACCGGAAGACATTAGTAAAATGACATTTTTCAGTCTGTGTTAATCTTTAAAGTGAGAAAAGGTCGTTGCCTTGTGCTTCAGTGTTCACCTCTCGTTCACAGGCAACTGTGAGGAAAGACTGGATTAAAAAAAACAAAAGCTCTGGGGCCAGTCATTCTACCTACTGGTTTCTCTAAAATGTTAAAAATGTATTGCCTTTCCCTTGGCTATAGATGGTTTCCCCATCTCTACTACATTGTTTTTCACTTGCAAATGTACTGCAAACACATTGATTTATTTATATTTTACTACCATGACACAATATTCAACTAATTACTGTTCATTCACCTGCCATTAAAAGATAAACAGTAGACATTATGTATGTTTATTCAAATTAAAATCACATTTGCTTGCCACTTTATATTTGAATATGATAAATGTAGGCTAAAATTAACCCTTTGCCAAGCCCTGCCCCGTGGTTATTAGGGTCTTGTAATCCATCAAGCTGCGGTGTCCTAACTTGATAGTATTTCTCCAGGAAGTGCATTTAGTGACAATTTTGGAAAACAAAACAAAAAAAGCTCTTTCAGAGAGAATCAGACAGAAGAATCTATGGCTAGCTTCACAACTGCATGCTGCAAAAAAATGTTAAAAAGTTAAAGATAGAAGCTAAAAGTGAACCACAGTGTCACCTGGCTATCAAGAAAGAAGACTATGAAATCAAGGAGCAACGCTGTTCCTGCAAAACAAGCCAGGTTCACTATCAAAGTCATTAAAAAGCAAAATCAGGAGGTGTATACATTCAATATACACTCAGTGGCTAGAGTAGCTAAGAGGTGCTAGTCAGCGATTGATGCGCTGTACTGCGAATGTTGGCTCCACAGGGTTTTGTGCACATCTGATCCGGGTCACTTTGATCGGTATCTGTGTTTTATGTGCAGACACAGTCTTTAACAGTGACCAGCTCAAAATCCACAAAACCAGCCTGGAAATGACTAAATTCCGAAACTATTGGATGGAGCACAAGCATACATTAGTAGGACCCTGGTCTGAGAAAATGCTGGGTTTTTTTTTCTTTTTTAAAAACTTTCAACTATCTTTTCCGTGCTCTTTTTACTGTGTACATGCCTGCTCTATTAATAATGTGATGTGTTTTGTATTATTCTGAAGAGAGATAACATACTGGGATCTGAGGAGAAAATGGCGAAGACTTTCGTTCAAGGGTTCTCCTCGTTATACTCTGCCTTCAAGGATTGTAAGTCACACTGTGTTTGATTTTCTCTGATGAGCTTTTGGGGAATACAATTTTTACCTTTTTTGGATGGTAGGAGAAAATGCTGTTGAAAAATGTCAGAAGAATAATAATTCAAGATGAATGAACTTCTGGGCACAGTTCAAAGGGAACCATACCTTGAGGAAAGTTGAGAAAAAGTAAATCAAATTTTCATGTACTCGTCATGTTTTGACAGCGATTTTCCTTACGTTGCAAGGAAATCTCAAGGCTTAAACCATGCTCTGATTAAGAGACATGGGTTGTAATATGACTGCATTTGTGTACCATAAGAGCAGTAATTCAACTTTTCGAGACAAGATTAACAAAATAAATAATTTTGCAGTGAATGTAAGACCTACAGAAATAAAAAAAAATATTCCTTGTGCAAAATTACTGACAGCAAATGATAACATAATTTATTATCAGAGCAGTATGTTCTATTGCTCATTCTATCTACAGAGTGATGTCGATAATAGAAATATACAAACATGAATACATTTAAAGATCTTGTATTATTATTATTATTCAGGTATTCCACTGCTCTTGCTGCTCTTTAATCAGATATGTAGATCTCATTGCCTACACATAATATAACTTTGATAACGCTGAGCTCCAAAGTGCTTTGGGGGATTTGTATATCACACCATTCCTCACGTACAATATAGATTTAATGTATACAATATGTATACAGGTCTGTTTGAAACCAGCTGTTGTTCAGTGGATGCATTCAGCTCACACTAACTACTGAATTAAATAGCTGGATTGTTGAATTCAAGCCTTTAGGGAATTTCCCTCCCTTCTATTATGGGTGAACAGAACCTTTTAAATATGGACTGATAAGTAAAGACTAGTAACAGCTTACTGGATTATGCATGTTTAGACAAAGTGTAGCCACTTTTCCCGGCTTTTCTGATTGCTCTCGGTGCATCTGCGGTGGTGTGACCTCACACTCAGTTCAGTTTTTCAGTTTTCCCTCCCTGCTCTGACACTGGGAGTCAGCGGCGATGCTTAAACATTACAGATGCAGTGCACCTAGGGCATCTAAAAAAAAAATAAATCCATCTCTGTAATATCTGTTATGCTTGAAATTAGGTGGAATTCCCCTAAAGTCAGGGATAGAATTTCCCTACCTCTGTATTTTGTTGAACACGTCTTAATAAGCAGAAATCTCCATCCCAGGAGCACATTCAGTAGAGGAGAGTGCTTACCCCAACATTCGTAATAGTGAGCCAAGAGGGAAAAATGCATAAGAGAAGAGTTAACATGGGGTTTAAATGAGGGTTAGAAACATTCTTCAGGTAGATATATAAACACCTCATACCCTTATCACTGGAAAAAAAAGCACAAGTACAGTGGCTCGGGAGCTTAGTGATGCATCTCTGATGAATCAGTCAAATGCAGCCATTTTTAATCCACTGCGTTCATGTACATACAGCGGGCTCCTCGTAGAACCTGAGTGCCTCTCAGAAATCCTCTGACTCCCAGCGTATCCAGCTTCTCCTGACCTTTCAATCGACATGGTTGTTTACAGGAAAGTGCTTTGGGTCTGTGTTTAAGCCACATGGGTGCTGGGTGGTTGAAAAACATGCGGTGTTTTTTTTTGGGTTTTTTTTTTTTTTTTTTGGTTTCGGTAGAGTAAACAGTTTTTTTGCTCCATTGCCTCTAACAAACTTGTTGAGATGTGGTCTCTAATGTAAGATTTTTTTGTCTTTTGACAGAATTGGGAATCAATTGAAAAGCTTAAAAGTAAACAGTTAAACATAGAGAAGTGGTTCATTCGCTTCGTTGGGCATTAAATGGATTGTTTTTTTCTATTTACTCTAATAATTTAGGTTGCTCTGTATCTTGAGTGTCTTTTAAGCAATGCATTGAAATATATGATAAAGTACTATGTCAGTTGTATTTACTATACTTGATTTACTTTTTGACCAACTAATTTTGTCAGGTCTGTACTTAAAGTAACTATAACAACATTGTTTTGCTCAGGATATCGAGGTTGGATACCTCGATATCCTGAATGTAGGCGGTTATTCTTATAGATGAAATTAATGTTTTTTTTCAAATAACTGCAGTTCTAGCAATCACTGTAAATGCTCCCAATCCCTTTCTTTGTAGCCCCTCCTAATCCTGAGTGTCAGGTTCATTGTGGAAAGCAGAATCATCCATTTTCCCAGCCACAAGCACTCGAATACGTAGCACTTCTCAAGCCCAAGTGCCACCGAGTTGCTATGCCCACCCCCAATCCCCCCCCCCCCAATGTAAAAAGAGAATTTAATTAGGTGCTTAAATATTCAATCACAACTCTCATTACTTAAACCAAGAGGCTCTCTGTATGGATTTGACAAAGAGCCAGGGCACACAGTACATGCCTGGTAGTTGAAGATAGTAGTGAGTCTCTACCATTCAACCAAGAGACTGGGTTTCCTGAGGACAGGAGGCATACACCAGGGGGGCAGGCAGTTCTTGCTAATGAACCATGAATTTCGTATTAAATACAAGGGCCTGCTTGTTGATGATACAGAAGGTGATGTCAAAGATGTTGCACCTACAGTCTGAAGAGGTTTTATCACCCTTGCTCACCATTTGAAGTGTTTCAGTTTAAGTGTGTAGTTGACCTTTTTTAATTACTATTTTTAGAGGGTTTTACCATGAGAAATTCAGATATTTAAGAGAACATTCTTTTGAAGATCAAAGTTGGAAAAAAAAATGTCATGACTGATTGAGAGGATAACACAGCTTGAAAAGAAGACTGAAATGCTGCATCAGAACTGTGGGAAGGAACTATTGACTATGTAGCAGCTACAGTAAAAGGTTCGGAGCCTAGAAATGCTAATGGACAGACACAGGTTCTTCAACTTTCAGTTCAAAACAGATATGATGCACTGACTGTGTGACAATACTATTTTGAATCCAGGAAAGCCAATCAAACTACTAGCATTAAGGATAACCATAACCAAAGAAATGTAGCCAAAACCAATTCAGGGTCAAAGGCCAGAGGAAACGGTGCTTACTCCACACCTAATAAATCAGACACTCTTCTGATTGGTGATTCTATAACCGAGTGTCTAAGAATGGCATAGACTGAAAAGCTAACTATGGCTGACACATCTGTCAGGGAGCTAACAGAGCTGTTGCCAGTCATCCTCTCTACACGTCCTGGTAATACGAGGATTATCGTCCACGCTGGGTCTTTTGATATTCTGTGAGGGAAAACTGGCTCCAGGATCCAGGAAAAAAGAAAAGAAAAAGATTACCCCCCCCCCCCCTCTACTGGCTCACCAATCAAGGAAATAGTTAAAGCTGCTACGCCGATGCTCAGTCAAAATGATGAACCCTTGCACGGTAATAACCACAGACATCATCACTCAGGTGTCTACCAGAGATGAGAGGGACCCCATGCCGCCTCCTTAAAGACATCGGTGATCTTTAAATAGCCGATGGCATGGTCAAAGACATTGTAGCGATCACAGACCGTCTGCCCTCTGTCCCAGTCATCTTGAATTTGACAGTGTTCAGCCACAAGCAGTCTCCTTTCCTGTCACAAAAATCCCTATGGCTGGAATTAGCTCTTCTTTAATGTCAGATCATTGACTAACAAATCCTTTTTGGTTGATTTGATGTTTCTAGTTTTAGTCGTCTTGTTCTCCAATCTATATATATATATATTTTATTTTTCACTCAGACAAAACAGGAATGGAGGGATTGCAGCTGTTTTCTCATTGACCAGGGTGAATTTACATCATTTGAATATCTCGCTCTTGAGCTCAAAGCAGAATTATCATGGCCCATCATTACATCATGTTCACCACCAGGGTATTAGCTCTGAGAATTTCTGAAGATATACTGATGAATCTCAATTGGTAACACTCGATATGACAGACTAATCCTTAATGGAGACCTGAATATTCATATTAATTAAAAAAAAAAAAAAAAAAAGAGAGACCGCAAAACTATGGAGCTTGTGAATTTGCTGGACAGCTTTGAACTCATCCAAAGATGTAAATGAGGTACCTCATCACCATGGTAACATTCTAGACTTAGTAATAACAACTGGGTTTAAACACTATTAATGTTTCAGTAATCAGTTGACCTATTTCTGGCAAGTACTGTGCATTTTTTTTTTTTTTTTTTGATGCCGACTAACAGACTAAAAAAAAGGGAGTTTTTGGTTCAAGAGTGATTCCTAGATGTTAAGGCTGAAGCAAAGATCTCGAAGACTGAGATGATTAGAGCCATACAGTTGTGCCTCCACTTTAAATACCTTGTCATCTGCATTAAGTACTGCTGCTCCAATATTACAATTTTTACAACAAAATGAGTGCATGTGTGTGTTTTTTTAATTAATTAATTATTATTTTTTTTTAAAGACTGGTAAACCTGGTAAAGAGGGGTGATTTATTGCTTCCCCATTGCCAGTAGTCACCTCAGAAAACGGGGTTGGTAAACAGTAGAAAGCAGTATGAAGGCCAGGGACTGTTATGTTTACTTGCCGTCTCTGAACTCAGTGCATGCAGTGTTGCATACAAAGGATGTTGTTCCCTTAGACTGTTAAAAAAAAAAACAACCCAAAACAATAAATGTTCCTCGCTGTTTATATGCCAACATCTGAACTTTGACGTGTCATAGGATCTTGCCGGAAATGGGATGTCAGACTAGCATGTCCACACCAAACGCCCTGTTTCCAACCTAGATGGCAGTGCGCTGACCATCTATGGCCCGATATCGAACCTTTAATTCATTAGTAAGATATTTGAAAAGATAATTTCAGTGCAAATAAGCTATTTTCATAAAGAAAACCATATCCTGGAGGAATTTTGGCAAGGCTTTAGATCATGACAGAACCGAAACTGTGAAATAACCAGTTGCCTTGGACCAAACTCTTAAGAGAGAAAAGATTCTTGACTAATATCAGTGGTCTTAAAGTTGTATGGTCTTTCTCTGTTAAAATGGTTCACAACCTACATCAAAGAGAGAAGGTTTTACATCATTCTTGGAGATCATGTATCTGAGGAATGTTACATCTGCTTTGTGGTTGGACAAGGGAGCTGCCTTGATCCGCTTTTTTCCTCACCATACATGCTGCCACTTAGTGGCATCATTAGAGATCACACGTGTATATCCGTAGTTATGCGGATGATACAACTGTACATCTCTGCTGAACCAAATGATGCTGCAGCTATAAACTCAATTACTACCTGTCTTTTCAAGTCTTGGTATTAGCTTTAGATCTAAACTTCAGATCCCACATTGAAAGCATATTTTTACCTCATGAACACCGAGAGCCTTTAGCTCATTTAAAACTCTGCAGTTCAGCTATTAACTAGAACCACAAGTACAAAGAACATTAATCCAGTTTTAGCTGCTCTGCACTGGCTTTCTGTAACATTTAGAACTGATTGAAAGGTCCTCCTCCAAAGAAACAAAGTCCTGGGTGGCCAAGGACCAGGCTACATTACTAACTCCCTTGCTAACTATTTGCCTTTTAAAAACACTCCGGTAATCTGCTGCTGGTTTATTGATACTAAGTACCTGCCATTGTGAGGAGCAGAAAGCACCAAGCAACAATGCATACAGACTACTACTCTAGCTGCTTACCACTGACCACGTTTATAGAAAATAAGTGTGTATCTCCCACTTTGGCACTCCAGGATTGTGAGACTTTATTTTGCGGAGGTGTGGTTTGTCTATTTTCAGCCCCCTGGGAAGATTAACCAAGGAGGAAACTGAAGCACACGGCAATGTCTTTAATTGCTTTTAATTAGATGCAAGGGAAATATCAACATGTGTGTCTTCCTCAAAGTTCTGAGAGTCAAGAGACTGTTGAGATCTATGCATACTTGTTTTTGTTTTTTTTTTGTTTTTCAAAAAACACTGCTCTGCTAAATTTATTTCATCAAAAAAGTCGGTATTTTTACCTAATTTCTTCTCTTTATAAAAACATTCTTTTCATGCCCGTAGAATAAAGTTTTGAGAATACAGGCCTGTATGCCCTGCCTGCAGGGCCATTTCCAAAACCAAACGATACCCGTCCCCGATCCCCGAGCTATGTCAGCCCTGTCAATATGTAGAGTAAATGCTGTTTTCCTTTTTCCAGAATTTCACCTTTGCTTATATGCCTCAAATCTTTTAAATAGTACGACCTTTTGTGGGGCTGTTAGCATTTTGAAGAAAGGGCCTGTTATGCAATATGTTGATGCTCAGGGGGGGCTTCTCCCCGTATCCTCTGAGTTTTCATCAGCTTGGGGGCAGTGAGGAGAATATGAGACTGGTCTGAACAGTGAATACTTATCGCTGAGATTTGTGGCCCCTTGATGGCCAGGAGCTTATATTTTCCTCGGGCAAGCCGAGCTGATATTTCTATTGTGTTTCAGCTTTATGCTTGGTGCACTTTGAAGAAAACAAGTCACCAGGTTGGAAACGGGTTAGAATCAGAGGCCCAAAACTAATCTTGATCTTGTCACAAGCTTAATTAAATTTTATTAATAAATATTTGTTTATCGCACGCATCCTCAGTTTTCCTCCCTCCCTGAAGAATTTGCTAGATGATACATGCGGTGTTTATTGAGTCAAAGAAAGACTCAAAGTTTCTGAAGCTGTACTGTAGGTTCCCTCTAGATTTGCACTTCTTTTTCGCCACTTAGCCATATGACGTGGAAAAGTCAATGTTTTCTAAGGTACAAATCAATGAATGTGGTTCCAGGTCCATACTTCACACTAACTTTATTCAGTATGCACATAGTGTTTTGTCATATAATTGTTCTATTATCCTATTTTATACTTAGTATACCATAGTAGAAATCAAGTACTAGTATATTTTTTTACCTACAAGAAATGATACAGTAGAACAGCCATCAACCAAATCATCCAACATCTTTATTGCTATTTTTTGCAGTTGTGAGTAGCTCCCCCATCCCCAGTCTGCACTGAGTCGAAGGAAAGTAGTGTCAAACAGCAACCAATCATCTTTTGGTATGCATGCATTTTTAAGTACACATGGTTTAGTATATTTCCCAGAGTGAACACACTATGCACTCAAATTGGAGTCAAAACACCTTAACAGTTGTGTAGTTGACATCAAAATGAAGGGTGAGATTGAAGATGGCAGTGGTCCGACCCATGAGTACTAATTATTCATGAAATAACGTAATGACTGCTGAATACTGTCGATGGGTGTCACGGCTGCTTTGATCCCATCCCAAGATGGCTTCTAGTTTTATAGTTTTACTGTTTGTTTTAATTTTTTTTAATTTTTCGACATCAAAGTGGATTTAAAAAGAAAAAAAATCATGTATAGAATTGGCAGCACTTGCAGTTTCTTATATAAAATGTGTCATAGTGCTTATACAGTATATGTGTAACACTAAAAAATAAAAATCTTAGAACACACAGAATCTATAGTATATATGCAGAACTACTCTGGATTGCATATTTAAGACAGGATCTTTTTTTTTTTTTCTCTGATTAGCCTCTGTGTGTAGGTGGCCATGACTAACTGAGGAAGAACACATCTCGAGTCCCCTGGTCTACTCGCAGCCCACACCAGCTGGAAAAAAAAGAAACTGCTGAGGGATTTACTGCAGCTCCCAGAGCCCATTTTGTGGTTTGAGAGCTGCCACTGCTTCTTGATAGCAATGCAGCATTAATTGGGGCACCTCTAGACCTGTGTTTACTTCACATTTCATGTGAAAAGATTTGTATTGTTGGCTTATCGTGAGCTGTTGTCATGTGAATGAATACCTTTATGGCCAATTAATCATGAAACAGGTAAGCAGGAGACAGATTTATTGAAAAATTTGAGGCAGCTCTCTATGCTGTATATGTGTTCAACAATATTTTTATTTATTTTCTTTAAAGCTGCATTAGGATGCGGATAGATTAACTGTGCCAGTAAACAATTGCCTTCTTGCACACTTACTAAGTACAAATTAGAAGCCCAAAAATATATATATATATATTTTTTAGCTGATGCAGGGGAAGCTGTGTGGAAATTTTAGCCTTTAGATTTTTAACATCTCCTTGGCCATTATTCGCCACAGTTCTATTACTTGGGGCAAGAAAGAACTTAAAGGCAGTACAATCTTCATTTCGACTGGAAAGACACAGGGGCGCCAACCTCATTTCTGCCATCTCTAAGCTGTCTGACCCTTTAGGAGAGTAGGTCACAATAGCTATTCATCCCTTTCCTCTGCTACAGAGCCCCTATCCCATCCCACCACGGTCCTAGAATCTCTGCCTTAACTTGTCTAATTTTCTACCCTATCCTTGTATTCATTCAAAGTTTTTGACCGTCCCAGGCAACATTGAATAGAAATTCAATCATGGCTCTATATATATCTATATATATAGATAAATAGATATATATATAGATATATATCTAGATATATATATAGATATATATCTATATATATATATAGATATAGAGAGATATAGAGATAGAGAGAGACATAGACAGATAGAGAGATTGGGGAGGGGTGTTTGGTTTTGGAAACAGCTTAGCCGGTAGGAGATACAAGCTTGTATTCTCAAAAATATGTTACGCAGACATGAAAAGTATGTTTTTATAAGACAACACATGAGGTAACAAAACTGACTTTTGTTAAAAACAAGATTCTGCTTTCAATTCAGGCTTTGAGCAGTGTTTTTAAAAAAGAAACTGAGAACTTTGTTAACTTTGAGGAAGACACACGTTGTGTGTGTGTATATATATGTGTGTGTATATGTGTGTGTGTGTATCAGCACCCTGAGCTCCCCTCACCTTCTTATGGGGACGCTGTCTTCTTCAAGCTCGGGTCCACTACCAGAGCCCTGGGAGTTTGAGGGTTCTCCGCCAGTCTCCGTCACCAGTTTGTCAGTCTGGATCTGGAAGTCCCGCAGGATCTTCAGGTATCATTCTCAACCACCTTAGGAGGTGTCTTCCATTTTGACCTTTGGACTTCCAGCCTATGCTCAGTGCAGATGTTCCTGTATACTATGCCAGTCATCTGGTTATGGCATTCCAGGTACGCTCTTCCTGCCTGCATCTTATACCCTGCTATTATGTGCTGAACAGTCTTAGGAGTCTCAGCATCTTTTCACAGCCTGCACTTGCGGTCCTGTCTGGTGTGGTAGACCCCCGCCTCTATTGATCTTGGGCTGAGTACCTGTTCTTGTGCTGCCATAATCAATGTTTCTGGTGCTGTCTTTCAGTCAAGCCTTTTCCAGCCACTGGTAGGATTTCTGGATATCAGCCATTTCTCCTATTCTTTGGTGGTACATGCTGTGCAGCGGCTTGTCCCTCCATGATGTTCTTCTTCTGCAATATCATGATTCTGCTGCCTGAGTTATTCACTTAGCAACTCATCTTTGGGAGTCATCCTCCTGATGTACTTCTGGATCTTGGTTGTTTCGTCCTGGACAGTGGCCCTGACGCTCACCGGTCCTCGGCCTCCCTTGTTCAGCTTAGTGTACAATCTCAGGGTGCTGGACTTAGGATGAAACTCTCAATGCATTGTTAGGAGCTTCCTTGTCTTGACATCAGTGATCTCTACCTCCTCCTTTGGCCATCTTATTATACCAGTTGAGTATCTGATGACTGGCAGGGCGAGAATATGTTGATGAATTGGAAATTGTTCGTCCCATTCAACTGGCTTTTCAGGACCTGCCTCTACTCTGTAGGTATTTGGCTGTGGGTGACTTCCTTGCGGCTTCCTCAGGGTTCACATATATGTGTATACGTGTGAGTGTGTGAGTGAGTGAGTGAAGTTACGCTTTTTGTGGTGTTCTGAATCACTGATTTGGAATGCAACACAATCTGCCCTGGATAGCTAAAAATTACTATTTAATCTGCTTTTTTGAAAATTTTATTTTATTTTTTTCTATATCCAACAAACCATCACAATAGGCTTCCTCCACAAAACATTACATTGCATTGCAGCAGAAAAGGCAGAGGTGTAAATAATAAATTCCATTCTAGTGGCTCCAATTTCACCGTCCTGTTATGCCGTGCTGGCTCGCCGTTGCACTGAAACCATGACAGGGGCCACGACTGGAACGCTCTAATAGAGCAGAGCCATCGTTAAAGTGACACCTGAGGTTTTTTTTCCCCCCTATGACAATTCAACATGTCTGCCGTGAGAGAGGTCTGCTTAGGCAGGTTTGTCAGCTTAATTGATGCTACTCACCAGTTCAGCAATTAGGCGCATCTGGTTCACATTAACTGTTGCTTCCAAATGTCTCCAGCCCTTAAAGGCAGTTTCAAAATAAAACTTTCTAGACCAGCTATGCAACTTTCTTTATCAAAAGTAACCTAATTAATTTAGGTCCATTTTGTAGGATTGTTTTTTCCTTTCTCAAATTAATGGTTCAACATTTTAGGAAACTCAAAAATTAACACATCTGATTTGTTTAGTCCATAAACAATCATGTTCTCTTAGAGGGCGTCATGTACTCTATATATATTTCTTGGAGAACAAAAACTGAGAGCTGATTATGTTATTGCAGCGAGGTCACCTGATTTAGTTACATTCTGCCTCTACAGTATGTATTACAATACATGTTCTCTCCAAGCGCACTTGGCCACCTGCACTTTTGCTGGAGATACTACTACTACTACTACTACTGCTACTGCTACTGCTACTACTACTGCTGCTACTACTGCTACTCCTGGGCAATTAGAGTAACTGCGTCCTGATTCCATCTCCATACTTAATCTTCTCATCTGTCCCTTGGAAAGAAAGCACATGCAGCTCTTCCTGTAGAGAATGCATTCCAGATTCTGGTGACGTATGCTCATTTCGACATTTTCCATTAAAAAGAAAGTATTATAATTTCATTAAAATCTACCAATTGGAAAAGATTAAATGATTGTTGCTGCACCATCATCTCTTTTTGGAATTAGGTCTCTCAACATATAGCATTTTGATGACATAACAGCACTGGTGCTGAAATAGGAATATTGATGCTCACAAAGGACTGTGATCTCCTGAGGCCTGTGTAGCATATATAACAGACATAACTCTGCTCACAAGGGGATTTTATTGTGTAATTCTACATCAAGGATCCTGGTATTGTCCAAGGTGGTTTCGCTATACTGACAAGTGTAAATGTATGTAAAGCCTCTATTAGCAACACAATAAACTTGCAGTGATGTGCAGTAAAAACATACAAATAGTAATTAATCACACATACATATACGCTCTGCTTTCAACATAAACTCTGCTTTCAGTCTTGAATGTTGTCATTGCTATGCCATGTAGAAGCAAATATGAATTATCAGAGTTAAATTGAATTATCCCCTGGTGATAGATTTAATGAGGTAGAAGACGAGGAGCATACAGAGTGAGGGTTGTGTTTTATCTTGAAACAAATTGAAAGCTTGGAGATTGTGCATTAATGCCTTTAAGAAGACGATACATTTGTAGAGACAAGACGACTATATCTTCTAGTTTTGAAACACATCAAGACAAAATGTTTTCATTTTGCCATTTCAGTGACATCTGTTTGTTCATCCCATGGTTTCAAGCAGATTTCTGTTTGGCATATACTTCTGTCAATACCTGACAATGTTCGTTGTGGCTGTAAATGAAGAAATGCCTGTCAAAACACTGCCCAGGTAATATTGACCAGGATTGATTCCTGTAGAATTTATTTTCCTGGTCCACTGAGAAAGTAGGTCAGGTGCATTGGTCTTCTGCTGTATTGTCCAACTTTTATAAATAGGGCCAATTTTTTTTCTCATTATTTAGTCAGTGTTTTGACAATGACAGAAGTACATCATATTCTATGTCTTTTTTTTAAATAGGATGTATACCTGAATCTATGAATTCATTCTGGAGCTCATGTCAAGCAGTGTCGTAAAGTTTTAACAATGATTTATTTTGCAGAGTGTTATGATGGACTGATGCTATACTAAACTGACTCGCTTGGAATCTGAGCTTGGATGTTCTTATTTTCTATTCATTTTTTTTTTTTTATTATAGTCTGAAATAAATTGGAAAAATTTAATTTAAAATCTGAGAAATGACAATATTCAATAAAAAGAAAAAGTCCTTGAATATTTCAGTCTCACAGAATAGTCTGTGAAAGAAGAGAACCTAGCAATAATGACATTCTGTACGAAAATGGACAAAGACTGAGTTTCTCTGAGCAAAAAGTCCTTCTAGAGAAATCACAAAATATGTCATTTGTCATTACTTACTGAAATGACTCATACATACATTTTCTAAGATGCTGCCTCTATGGTTAAGATTCAGTGTGGATTAGACAACTGTAAAAAAAAAAAAAAAAAAAAAAAATCAGCTGGGACCAGATGTGAACACCCATCTGCCACATCCTCTTTAGGATGTTTTGTCTTTGTCAAACCATTTGAACAAATTATTTTTCTCCTGACCGTAGGCTTGGTGTTAGTTTTGCTTAAGTGGTCAGAAAAGTCGACACTACGACTTTGTATTTGAACAAGTTCTTCATCCTCTGGCTGTCCACACATGACCTTTTCAGTTCAGTGAGTGCCCATTCCTCTGTCTCCTGTAACGCTGCTCACTGACCATGAGCAGCAGAGTGTTCTTCTCCTCAACAATTTCCTCTCCCCTCTAATAAACTTTGCATTCCCAACTCTTACTTCTGTTAAATCTGGTTAAAAAAAAAAAGCACAAGGTTATCCACAGGCTTTCCGTTGTGAGAAAAGCCTTTTGATTTTGCACTGTTTATTTTTTATAACAAGCATTTTTAGTCAAAGGATATTTTTCTTCGTTTTTATCATTAACTAGCTCATCATGTTGCTCTATTCATTTTTTTTTTTTTATTATAGTCTGAAATAAATTGGAAAAATTTAATTTAAAATCTGAGAAATGACAATATTCAATAAAAAGAAAAAGTCCTTGAATATTTCAGTCTCACAGAATAGTCTGTGAAAGAAGAGAACCTAGCAATAATGACATTCTGTACGAAAATGGACAAAGACTGAGTTTCTCTGAGCAAAAAGTCCTTCTAGAGAAATCACAAAATATGTCATTTGTCATTACTTACTGAAATGACTCATACATACATTTTCTAAGATGCTGCCTCTATGGTTAAGATTCAGTGTGGATTAGACAACTGTAAAAAAAAAAAAAAAAAATCAGCTGGGACCAGATGTGAACACCCATCTGCCACATCCTCTTTAGGATGTTTTGTCTTTGTCAAACCATTTGAACAAATTATTTTTCTCCTGACCGTAGGCTTGGTGTTAGTTTTGCTTAAGTGGTCAGAAAAGTCGACACTACGACTTTGTATTTGAACAAGTTCTTCATCCTCTGGCTGTCCACACATGACCTTTTCAGTTCAGTGAGTGCCCATTCCTCTGTCTCCTGTAACGCTGCTCACTGACCATGAGCAGCAGAGTGTTCTTCTCCTCAACAATTTCCTCTCCCCTCTAATAAACTTTGCATTCCCAACTCTTACTTCTGTTAAATCTGGTTAAAAAAAAAAAAGCACAAGGTTATCCACAGGCTTTCCGTTGTGAGAAAAGCCTTTTGATTTTGCACTGTTTATTTTTTATAACAAGCATTTTTAGTCAAAGGATATTTTTCTTCGTTTTTATCATTAACTAGCTCATCATGTTGCTCTATTTTTTTTTTTTTTTTAATATAACTCAAATTACTTTATTATATTCCCTTCTATTCTGTAGTAAGGCAGACCTTACTATATATGTACTCCGCATTCTCGGCATTTGTCAGTGTCCACTGAAGCAGCATTCATGCATAGCAGGATGAAGCTGAAAGTGACCTCATTCTGTTCTCCAAATACCGCCGGGGCGGACCCCTGTCTTGACCCGGTAAAAAGTCTGTGGGGTGTCGCCCCGGCGAGTTGGAAAGTGACAGAATCTAATTCTCAGCACATCAGTCAAGAAGGGGCACAGGAGGGAACCTACTGTGCGGCGGGCACCGGTGAAGGTAGCACAATTAGCTGGAGAGGTCTGATTTTCCCTCTGTCTTTGTCTCCATGGCCTCTCCTCACCCTCACAGTCGACTTCCAAGCGGGTCAGGGTTCAGTTCTGTGAAAAGTCTGCCAATGGGCTGTGAGGGACCCCAGGGGAAGACATGACGTTTCTATGATATATCCAGAGATAAAGCCATTACTCTAAACTAAACTGGTAGGCGCCTCAATACATTTCCACCGTGCCTATCTAATTTTAGTACAGGTTCAGTTTATAAAAACCACGTTGGAAACGGTTTCTGTTGTTGCAGCTCAACTTTAGAATGACACCAAATGACTACCACATAGCATAAAACAAATCAACTTTATTTCAAACATTTTGACTTCTCGCTGGTTTATATCCTCCTTCCTCTTTTCTTTCTGCTGTAAAGAAAATAGCCGAATAGCTTCTGTCTTTACCTTCAACCCCCCTCCCTTTAAAGAAAAAAGAAAAAAAAAGAGTGAAACCTCAAAAACTGAGCAAAAACCTCTGTCTGTAGTGGATGGCTTTTTCTGAAAATGCATTTAGATAATTCCTGCCTTCCTAACTCTTGTGGTACTCTAATGGCTTCAAAAGAGATGTTAATTTGATTGGCATTTCAGTCCATTATGACCCCATTTATATCTGATATTACAACCCATTCTCTCAGCAGTTTTCGAAAAGGTTGAGAAATGTAATGTATTGATTTTGTGTGCATGGTCCTCTGCTGTTGGCTAAATAATGCTCAGGATTTTTACTTGATATGAATGCAGAGCCATCAAAATGGCTGTGAGCTGAAGAAAAAAGAAAAACCTCCCCCAATGATTAGGTTCAGAATTAAAGAAAAAATACATAAAATGCTCATTTAAAGTTTCGCATCAAACCTGATTTAGCTTTGCCTCAGTTTTCACAGGGAAATCATTTGTTTTGTCATATGAGCACGACATAATCGAAACTCTTATCCCTGCAGACTCCTTTGTTTCCAGACCTGTGGAAATGTTAAAATCAGAGATGATGTTTTATAACAATGATAAATGTGCATCCTCAAATGCAGTGAGATGCAGTGGGTGCTGTGCAAACAAGCCTCTTGAGATCCGTCTCAGCTGGTATTAGGGCCTTCAAATGAATACAGATCAGAGGTTGAAGCAGATCTGACAGGTGTCTAAAGAGCCAGCTGGTGCCAGCTTTTGCCCGTTGCAGCCTGTACATTCATAAACAGTGATTACTGTAGGATTAGGTTGAGTCAAATTCTGGCTCTTTTTTGTATTGCAAGTGCTTAACAAACACAACTTGTGAAGTCTATGAAATTTAAGAAAAATATCAAGTTTGACTGACCATGCCAACATCTGTAGCAATTACCGGTCATTGAAAACCAAATTAAACCTATTCCTGTGTTATGGTGCGCCCAAAGATGCGAGACCTGTGATAGGGCCCTCAAAGTGAAAATAAAATGAAGCTCCTCAGTCACAAGGAACAATGGGAGGAATCAATATCTGAGGAAATAACAAACCCCCAAAGAGTATATTTAGCCACATGCAACCTGACATCTGTTGTGCTAACAGCCAGAGAGAGACTTGCTCCCCACATTCCCCTGTGTTCAACTTCAAATGGAATCAATTACTTGACTGTTTGCTTTCTGGTGTACAAAGTGGTATTAGACAACAGACCCTACCACACTGTTTCCTTCTGCTTCCCTAAAGCTGCAGTAGAAAACTTTGGTGTACAAATTTTGAAGTAAAAAAAAAAAAAAAAAAATATCCAATCAACCACCTTCCTGTCTGCTCCCTCCCTTCATAAACTCTGCTTCCATACCAGGTTCAAGTGTATGCATGTGGGTAAACTTAAGTAAAAGTAATTAATTCTGAATCTGTTATGCACGGAGCAGCTCTGTTCACTCAATCAGACTGTAACTAAAACATTCATCAGCGAAATTAATTTTCGCTTTGTTTTTCAGCACAAATTACCCCACGTAGCAACAAACACATTGTGATATGTACAGTGGGCAATCAAGCTTCTCTCAACACTAGAGAATCAGTGTCACTCCATTTTCATTGGGCAAATCCAACATGAAACTTTTACATAATACCTTATATACAAACGTCTGCTCATTCTATTTCTTAGTGATGTATTCAGTACACCATCAACAAATGTGTTTTCTTTTAATAACACAAATATAAAAGGCTTATTTGCCTAACATTTGACTTAGACTTCACTTCTGCCTTCAGATGAGCAGTAATAATAAGCAAATTATACGCTAATACAAGTTTATCAAAGTTTATTGTAGCCATTACATTCAGTTTGTTCATTGTGACTTCTCCAGGGGACACTGAGATTATTGGTTTCATTTTATTTTCGCCAGAATTATTTATTATGCACCAAGTTATTAAGATAACATATTGATAATGTTGTATCTCTCTCTAAAAGATAAGAAATACTTCTTGTGAGTTGGTAGTTAAATAGGCCCCAGTCACTCACTGTCCCTCTAACTAATACATATCTATTAAAATGTTCACTGTGAATATTGCTTATTTCCGTCTCTGCGCAATATTATAATGTTTACGGTTAGCCGACCTAAACCACCCAATTGAAATTACGGAACGATTCTGATCATGGGTTGGTGACAAAACAGAAATGGTGATTTTCAGTGTGACAGGATGTGAACCCATGTGTCTGGTATTGAATTGCACACACGAGAGTGCAAAATAAGAGAATTTTTGCCTCTAATTCTTTCTGCAGATTTGGCCACGGGAGTGTTTGCAGTTGTTTCTCAGTCGGGGGAAAACATGCCAAGTGGCAATCACTTATTTAGTTGTATGAATGTTGACTACTAGATAATGACATACGCACCTGTGTGCTGGTAGAATTTTCTTGCAATTGTCTCTGTGAAGTCGAAGCAGTAATATTAACCCATTAAACACTGTTTTCTCTCCATGGCTTAAATGAAGTAAGTAACAGATGCCACTGAGTCAGTTGCACACACATACATGGCTCCAAGCCTCCTGGCACAGATCTTGTTTTCAATACAGAGGGATGGAAACACTCTCAAACTCTGCACTCTGCCGCGTGTGGTCCTCGAGCTCTCTTCCTCCATCTTTTTTCAACTATTTCCTGACATCCTTAAGGTCTTCTCCTTGTTGTATCACGTCACCCTTAATCAAATCTGGAGTGCTAGAGTAATTGCCCCGTAATGCTCTTGAAGTGGGTCAAATTGCACCATGAGGAGCACAAATATGTATGAGAGCTGGCATCTCCTTCTGAGGAACTGCAGATTATCAGACCTCCAGTGCAAGCTTTGCTGTTGTTTTGCTCTTATCACTGGGAAAATGATAATGCCTGGCTTGTAATTTCTTGTACAACAGCAAAGTCTTTTTTTACTCCTCAGCTAGTTTTTGAAGAACTCGGTTAACAAATAAGCTATTGTTCAATTACCCCCCATTCTTTTGCTACAGGCCTCATCGAGATCAAGATTTGTTTTATGAGAGGCCAGAGAGAGACTTACATATAACCTCATGACAGCACGATTCAGTCATCACACATGCACAAATTAAAAACAAATTAAACATATCACCGAGTAGAGCTTCAAATTCAAGCAGAGGCGTGAATGCCTTCAACTTCAGGTTGTTTTCTCTTCATTCGAGTAATAAGGCTTATACAACTGGAAAAACCAGAAATCAGACTTGCCCAGTTAAACTAAACTCACAAATGAAAACATGGGTGTGCTGATGTCATCTGGATGACAGTAATGACCATGACTTTTTCTTGCGATTTTTGAGTCATTGGTGACAGTTTTCAATCGAGCTAAATGTTTAAATAGTAACACCAATGAGCCACAATATCAGCGGTTTTAATATTCGAAGGTCTTTGCTTTGAAGGTCTTTGCTTCTGTTTGATGCATTCACTTTGCCTTTTTGGATTTCAGAACAAGCTTTGAATTAATGAGATGCCTGTTTATGGTAGAGCCAGTGGCATGCAAGCTGGTATCATCAGAATAGAAGTGGACATTGCAGTGTTCAGCTTGAATATACATATGATTTATGAAGGCTCCAAGGATAGAAGGTGTGGTATGCTGTGCTCTTTGGGTTGTTAGTAAATTAAAATGGACTTTACATCTGGTTGGAGGGCCTAATACTGATCCTTGTGGGACCTATCACCGTACTTTACTCGTAATGTACAGGCCACAGTTATGATTATGATTTAAAAGCTAGCTCTATGGATATATAACTAATAAATAAAAAAAAATTCTGTCCTCAAGGTCCACTCACTAGTTTTGGAAGATCCCTATTTGAAGCAACTTTCATCATTTTCAACTGCAACTTTCAGGCCTAACAGCTCACATTATTTCGTCGTTCACCCCATGTTTCTGTGGGTAACTAGGGCATTGATGTGTTAAAGGATTATTCTCATCTAATTTATATTTCCCCAGCTGTTGCTGCAACATGAAATGTATATATTGAACAATAATAGCACAGCTTTTAAAACAGTTTTCGATACAACTTTTATGTTGTCAAACTTGAAATGGTCTCGATAGGAGGACATGTCTGAGTTTCTTAGATGGCCTGTTGAAGGACTATTTCTTGTAAGATTTCTGTTTCTCTGTGCAAACAGTGATTGTTCAATACATGCAGTGATATGGAAAATAAACAAACACTCGACCAAAGCACAATTAACTAATCAGGCACTCCTTATGCATGTTTACATGAGTAGACTGCTTTTTTCATACTGTACAAAGATGAATGGTAGGAAGTGGCTTCCCCTAAAGGCGCAAACACCAGTAATCTTCTTTAAGTGGCGTAAGAAAAAAGAGAAAAATGTTGATGGCTCCTGTGACTTCTGTATGTGAACCTTATTATCAACTGATGCATCTGGTTCCTGATAGCTCTCAGAATGATATTGCCTCATAACAAAGAGATAAATTGACCTTGCTCAAATATATGCATCGGAGCAACAATCTGGTATTGTCACCATACTCCAATAGATAATTTCTTTCTAAAAGATCCTTCTTTCATTGAGAGAGAAATTCAGTGTAGCATAATGTTTTGTTTGAGATAACTTATATTTGGCGTGAGCAACAAAACCATCAAAACAGATCAATATGTCAAGACCGCAAAACTTAGTTAGGATTTATATTGGTTGCAGCCTCCTTATACAGAGCTCCATTGGCTTTCATCTGCAGATCAAACTGTAAAAAGCCCTGCATGTTTTGCAAATTAACATTACTTTGGAACGAAATAAATATTCCCTTGTTTTGCATAATGTCTCAGTGAAAACATTGTAGCATCAGAAGTCATCATGTGCACTGATGTCTTACTTTCACCATAATTAGATGGTAATCTAGTTCTGTTTGGGCTGTTCTTGTCTAATTAAGGGGTCTTATTGACTCCTGTCTGTCTACATGTTTTCCATCAACAGTGTTTGTTTATGCTCATCCATATTGAAAGGAATCATATGCATGTCACTGGGCTTGATCCCTCAAGATCAATATTTTATGTAGAATCATGAATTACAATTTCGATCTTCCCCCAAGCCTGATAAATTTATTTTGCTTAAAAAGATGAACAATTCTTTATTATTCGTTTTTTTTTTTTTTTATTATTATGATCATTTTCGTGTCCTTATGTGTTATGCACATAAGGATCCATAGTGCCAAGATCCATAAAGTGTGATTCATTCAGTTCTTGTTTATTTACAGTCAGTATTAAATTTCCCATTCCTCAAAATTCATTGCATGGGATGCATTTTCCAAAGCAGACTCACAAGGAACCTCTTGACAGTACATTCACACATAGAGGATCATAAACACCCTTATCGTACAACATTCAGTGCAACTTAAAAAAAAAAAGTCTTGCTTTATAAAGTATCTGCGCATGGAAAAAATATCGGCAGTGTTTATGGTATGGTTAGGGTCAAGAAAATTAAAATATATAAAGTTAGTGAAAGACCACTGTTGCAGTTAATGAAAAGTTTAGGATCAGTAGCAGATCTGTGACCAGGATGTGAGCCTCCATCTCTTGCATTTAAATTTGACATACTAGACAATGTCAATCCACTACCCAGACCTCCAAACCTTTAATGGACCTGTGACCTGCGACATGAAGGGCATACCTCTGCCTGCACTGGCAGGTGGTACTGGATATAAATCCCAAGGTGCGAAATTGTCCAGTATGGATGTCATTTCTTGCAATACTGTGTTGCCATGCAGATGTAAAGAGCGGGGTCAGTTATACAGTACAATACATGAATTATTCATGCCCGCTTTCAAGCAGATCACAACTGTTTCTCTGACTAAGTCAAAGAACTTGATTGCATTTGTATCGCAAATGTGATTAGTACTTAAAAAGAAGTAATTTGTAATATTCTTAACTTCTTAGTCACAAACAGTCATACATTTAAGGCTGGTGAACAAGTCAGTACTGAATTTACTATGCATCAATAAGGTGACAATTAGCTTTTCTTTTTTTTTTTTTTTCTTTTAATCTCTGGCACTGAAAGGATGATCCCTCAAGGAAAATAATGAGGATTGCTTTTCTAGTTCGGTTCTGTGGTTTTTATTTGAAAGGATAAAAACAGATTCAAGGCATCAAATTCCTCACCCTTTCATTGGGTAAAAGTTCGAGGCTACCGCTAACAGCATGTGATATTATTTCACTGGCTTTTTACTGATCAGACGGCAGATCTGACTGACGCTATAATGCTGCAGTTATAGCACTTAAAAACACCCCATTATATTTCCATGGGGATGGCTGCCCTCTAGCTGTTTCCCCTCTTTTCGGATCTTCAGACTCACCTGCTCACACGTTTCTTCCTCACGACCAGAGGCTAGTTTATAGCCAGTTTTTGTACGAGCATCTATAGGAGGTTGGACTGCTGCTGTAGAGTTTGAGCCAATCTCGCCAGTTATCTACCTGCACCCTGTTATCTGTTCTGATTTCCTGCTGTTTTCATTTTTTTTTTTTCACCTGCTTCTTACCGTGTGACTGTTGCCAATTATAAGTCTGGTAATGTGACCTCTTGAACTTTGAAACCTGCCAGCTCGCTCTGTCTGAATCTGAAGCTGAATCTCTGTCTGCCTTCAGGTGCCCCTACTGCTAGAAACCTGAACTTTGGCTAAATACCCTTTTTTAAAATAATTTAAAACAAAATTTACCTGACTGTTGAATTATTTTTTCTTGGAGATTTTGGTGCTACCACATTTAATGTAAAATGAAATGTAAAAAATGAAACAAAAAAGCAATAGAATGGGATTTCTTTTAACAATCTGCTTTCATGTGGTTTGAAACTAAGACCAATGTATGAATTGGAATAAATGTAAAAGTTGAGTTACTAATTTTCTAAGCATAAAATAACCTCTTGGGCATGGTGGTTAGGTTTACATAACTAAAACCAGCAGGTTAAGGTCACTGAAATATTAAGTGCCCTGATGTGGCGTATTATATATTTTAGCCTTTAAAAATTCTTCAGTTTAATTAATCACAATTTTAAAGTAGCCAATAGTGGACTGACAGTGTTCCAGTGGGGGAACATTACTGCAATTGACTGCAATTGCAGACTGGGCCTTTAAGTAATTTGCACTTTTCAGCTGAATAGTCACATGGGTCCTCGCTTAACTGCTGACTGAACAGTATTTCAGTATGCACTTACAGTGTGGCCCCTTAGGAAAAATAAAATCATCCTCCTCAGCCGCGAAGTTTCATCAAAGTTCAGTGGCAGGCGTGTCCCTTGTTTTAAATCCATTTCCCCGCTTTACATATTGCTCAGGAACAGAATCTGTACCCCCGAACTGGCTGGTGCAGCATAAGGACATTCTGATGAATATTTATAGTATATTAAAAATTTGATATGCACACAGTTACAGTTAATACAGTTTTACTATACATGGTCCAGGATGATATTTAGGTCATATTTTTGTGACACTCCGAACTTTAGAAATTGTCAAGCTCATTAACTGCTAATCTAAGAAAGTGCGCAGTAATAATTTTCTTCATAGTGCACTGGGAGACTGACGGTTTAGGATTCATGAGGTTGCATAATTGCAGGGTTATTAAACAATTTTGGGAGATTCAAAAGGAGCTAAGTGATATAAACAAGATGGAACCACATTGGAGACTTTTCACCCTTAAATTGATTAATACGGTGATAAATTAAGCAGGATTTTTACTTAAGAGCTGAAATATTGCAAGTTATGATCTGATAGCTAGTTGCTAGTTTATTGGCAAATGTTCAACTGTAGGAGTTGGGCCATTGAAATTTTGCGCAATAAGCATATCGTAACAAATGTGATATCAGTACATGGAAAGAAAATTAAACAAATTTATTCCCTCATGAAAAAACTAATATGCATAGTACAACAAGCAGATTGTGCATTTAAACCACGGTGCAATCGGATAGGAGAGGTGAAAGGGTCTTTTAATGTGGCCAGAAAGATTTTTGTCAATGAAGTTTAATTTTCTTTTTGCTTTCTGGGCTATTAAATTACTCTACCCATGACCACAGCCGGTCTCCAGTTGTCTGCCCTCTTGTTTCCCCCCTATTTAATTGCAATAGAATATGTCAATCCTCAAACCTTCTATATTCCCACATTCAGGATACATGCCGATGTACCCTCTGATCTGACCTCGACCTCCACATAATAAGGCTCTACGTCTCATCTAAGTCCAGCTTTTCTTTCGGTGTCATTAACCCTGTCTTCCACTTTGAATTTCAACGAGCCGGAAATCCAAATGCTACAGAAAGGGACAGTGGATTACAAACAAAAACACATCAAAGCGATGCATAAATCCACATCATTGCTTTGACTAATGTATGCAAACCGGGTGCGCTACTTGCATGGCCAGGGGGAGAAAAGAGGGAAGCTCTCATGCATTCCTCTCACATATACTCAATGAGTGGAGAGGGCTTTTTGATTTTTACAGCAAATTTGAACAATCTCTTGATGTGTCACTTCCAAATGAAATTACATTTTTTGGATTTTCTACAAAAAAGTCTAAAAAAGAGAAACTTTGTAGTAGTGATGGATTAAAAATGTAATTAAAAGAATACCTGTTTTTGACTTTGGCAACATCTTTGCACATGTAATCTGTGTCTGCAGCATTGACAGGTAAATATCTTGAATTGTTTTTGCTTGGAAGCCTCCCTTTTTATTTGAAACAACCTCTGTAAAGTTGGAGAAAAAAATCAAAGTGTGGTGGTACCTGTTTCTGTACAGAGATGATGTCCAACCACTGTAAATGTTTTTTATAATATTTTACTATGGATATAATTACCATTATATCAATGTAAAAGCACTATAAATAACTTTAAAAGTGAAGATGTTTTCATGAGTTTGAATTGCTGGTCACGGTAATTAGCTAGGATCCATTAACGGAAAACTTGATACAGCATGCACTGATATTCTAATACAGTAAAGACAATATTCCTGTGTGCAGAGCCAGGTCCATAAAGAAATAGTTTTTCCCAGACAGGACTGGTCTCCTCAGAGCCCTGACCTTGACCCCATCCAGCCCCTTATGTTATGAATTTGAACATAAATGTAAGAAAGGCCTTATCGCCCAACATCAGTGGCCGACTTCACTAATACTCCGTCGGAGCAAATCCCTGCAGCCAGGCTCCGAAGTCTTGTGGAAAGACCTTCCTAGTTGTAGGGAGGTTTTTTTTTTTTTTTAAGGCATCCAAATGCATATCATTTTTGAGATGTTTATTATTCACATCCAGTTGTAATGTTCAAATGCCTTCATATTATTAGGCCAAGTCCATAACGATGTAGGTTATGTAAGTGATAGAGCCATAGCATGTTACACTCTCATTTTTCACAATTCCTGCCCAGAACACAAAGCAAATCAATTAATTGTGAGTACACATCATTTGTACAAGATTGCACAAAGTTTCAGGTTTTAAAGCTATGAACATGACTGTTTTTACAGTAATGTCGCCCTCCATAGGTTTCCCAATGTATCCTGCAGATGGTGTAGCCTGGGGGCAGCAATTTCAGCTGCACTGTGGAGTGTGGTGGTCGAGAATCACACAGGTCTTCTTTGTAAAAGGAGGTTTCTTCTCCAAATGTTCAAGAGGGGCCATGAGGAAAAATTCTATCGGGGAACTGGGATATGTCCAATTATATGCCGTACCCACTGTGGCTCTAGTGGGAATCTGTTGTCTCGATGTCACCGGGAGAAATCTGTGTTTCTGTGCCTTCCCAGTCACTTGCAGGTTTGAGGCTGTGGCTAATGAGGCTTAGCTGTTATATAGGCCAAGTCAGTCTCAATCTCAGCCCAGCGCTGGTGATTGCAGGGGCCTGCTCAGCCAGAATCAGACAATAATTAACGCCTCCTTGTGGAAAACAAAACTCGCCTGATTATGTGCCGCATAGAATTTGAGGGATTTTGTAAATAACACCTCTCACCTCTTTATTTACAGTATTATGTCTCCAGTGCAGTGTTTTCTGCTAGTGCTGGTGTCCCTTGTCTCAGGGCAGGACGTGAGCAGTTCCAGTGAAATCTCTTACAAATCTCATTATCGGCTCACAGCCAAAGACAGTAAGTGATGCGCAAGGATTTTTGGAATAACAATCCTATTTTTTTCCTTTCTTTTTTTTACATAAAAGACATCTATATCAAACTGTACATGAGGAGGTTTGTAATTCTCAGCTGTCGCTTGTGTGTCCCAGATAATTTTTGTTGTGGAAAAAGGAAGGAAGACTCTTAGGCTTTTGACACAATCCAGGGTACAGTCATGAATAAACAATCACTATTCATAACGGCTTCATTTCACAATTACAGAACACACGTTTTAAACTATTTGAGAATGAAGATCCCTCAGAGCGATACTATTCTCAGTTTTATAACAGGGTTTGTGTATTTACCCCAGAACTCAAGTCTCCCTCCTTCGCTTTGTGACACGAGGGAAATAAGATAAAACAGGTGGTTGACAGGTGAACTTGTTTTGTATGTGAGGCACACGGCCACTGAGCTGTTAAAATCTCAACAGCTGAAGGTCCCCTGACTCAAGTCACTTATTCATTTAAAGTATCAGTTGAACACATTGAATTAAACTCATGTACTGGAACTCAAGCCAGAAGGGGGCTTTGTAAATAACTGAGGTAATCTCATCACAGGCTTTTTTGATATACTAAAACCTTTAAAGTACCTTAAAATATCACATTGAGAAGCAGTGCAGGAAAAGCATAAATATGTGTTATCTGATTTTAACTTGTAAATAAGTCTTATTCAGATTTCAGCTATGGGAAAAAATCTGTTGAAAACCTTTAATTCAAAACCCAAATTTCCTATTTTCAGCCCAGATGACCTTGTTTATAAGGTGTTGAATTTACAGTGGTTTAAAGTTAGCCAGCAGAGGAACAGGGAATATTTGAAGAGGAAATAACTGGCACGGACCACACTTCTAGGTTTTAGTTGGTTTGGTAGGTTTTAGACACATACAGTAGCTACAGTGTGGACGGGTTTCAGAGCTCCATGGAGGGAGCTGTTATAGTGAAAGGCTGGCTGTCACATCACTGAGTCCCAGTTGCATCTGAAGCTTCAGTTCACCCTCCTTTGCTCTCTGTTCTTGACAATATTGTTTAGGTTCAGATGTTTTTTCTTTCCTTTGTCTGTCCTTTGGTAGGTTGGTGTGAAAAGCATGTCTTAATACATAATGTATGTCTAATTCTGCTCCGGCAGCAGATCCTGAGCCACTGAGTTGTTATCCTCTTACCGTATGTGACAAATGTTGCATCATTTTGCCAAAAATGTTGGAAGCAATTCTGAGGAATTTTGCAGGAGTGTCCCTGCAAAAACTAGTTGAGGCTCGAATTGGTTCATGAGTAAACATTCATGAATATTTTTCCCCCTTAGTTATTTCTCCCATAATAGTGAAGTCAAGCAAATGACCTAATTTTTCATACCAAAAATAAAGCCTTAGAAATGTCTGATCAAAACATTTCCTACCCAACTTGTACTTAGTGATTTAATTGTTTGTGAATGTTTATTTTTACAGAAATCTTATGATGGCTGATGGGTCCTATCAAGAACCTAATAGGAACGTGTTGAGATACATCATTTAGTCATTTAAATGTCACTTGTACACAAAATGTTTGATGTGTGAGATGTTTTTCTTTTCTTTTGTGGGAATCGTGATTCAGAATGAGGTAGGTTGCAGTGAAATTTTTGTACAATAATGCACCTTTGCAGTAACAGTATGCTACTTTCCAAGAGCCAGAAAACAGGGACATTGTCAAAATTTCCCTCATGTTAAAAAAACAAGTTGCAGATTTGCATAAATAAATGGGGTGTTTGCTAGAAACACACGACACAGCATGCTTTTAGTTGAGAACAGACCCTCCTGCTTTGCGAGTTGTGATAGATACTTGCCATTAGTCAGACATCAGCAAGCGCATTAATGTACAAGGCTAATTGCAGGTAGTAAAAGGAGGAAAAGCATTATTTAGCATGGAGGGTGCCTAGGGAGAGAAGCACCTCAGAAAAAGCTAATGAACCATGAGTAAACAATGCTCCTCTCACCCCCCACCTCCCAACGCTACATCTGATACTGCAGAACTATTCCCAGGATCAAATTTTGCCTTTATTCCAGTGTAAAACAGGGTTTACCTTCCTTTCAGTACTTTAAAGAGTTAACTGTTCCGAGCGGAGGATAAGCCATCGATACTAATGTTAGAGATACTCAAGGTAGAAAGCTATGAATTTTGAAGTAGGATGACGGCGGCGGCTAACTCGTCAGGTCAGTTAATATTGTTTTAAATACACGTACAAACTCCAGAGCTCAGGTGCTCCAGACGAACAGCATGAAATACAGTTGAAAGTCCCCGAAAACAAAAAGTGGACCTCGAAATGAGAAGTCTCTCATTTCAAACTCATGTTTTGACAGTGTTTTTTAAGAAGTTGAATGATTTGATGATGGTTAAATCTTTTTTTTTGTTTGTCCACATGAGGGCAGAACAACAACAGAACTAACAAAGCTGATATAGCAAACATTTTACCAATAAGTTTCCCTATTTGCATCTCCACCAGATATGGATCAGCTGCTATTCATTTGTATCCACCTGATGAATGTAAACTTAATATGCGCACTGCTTGTGGGTCTGCTTTGGTCTCCTGAAATAAATGTCCTGCTCTGTTGTAGCTAAATGCTCCACATCTTTAGATAACATTGGCGGTCCACCAGTTGTCGCCAGTCAAGTAGCGTATGGCGGATTTATCTTAGATTTTTGCAATCTTGAGCCAATGCGTCACTGCAAGTTCTTTTTAAAAGCTTTCTGCCTGGTGCATTTAAGGATGCAATTAAATCTGAAACTGTTTGATGGCTGCTGAAGAAAGATGCTTTGTCTTAACAAGCTGTCAGAGAAGAGAGGCAGACCACAAGTGAAACATTAGTGGTGTACCGTAAATATGGTTGTGTTCTTCAGGAGAAGAGGATGTGTTTTCGGCAGTAGATTCTCAGTGTCTTCCAACGTGGTTGTACCGAACTTCTTATTGAATGTCTTCCTCCATATCGCTCTACAAGACCTTTTAACGACCACGCAGGTTATTTGTCCCTAACCTCAGCTCCAGCCCATTGGAGCGTACCAGCTGCACTATCCTGGGCTTGACTCACATCTCTCTGAGGCTCTGCAATTCGGGGGGTGAGAGGTTATATCTTTATTAATCTTACTGGTTCATGGAGTTTGGTGACCTCATGTAATTTCTGTATAGTCTGTAGCTCCAGAGTTAACCTGCGCAAAATGAGTGAAAACATCTGTGCCGTTGAAGCGCTCAAAAGCACCATTGTTGCTGTTTTTACATACTGGGCTTCTAGCGTGCTGCATGAGCCAAAAAAGACAGAGAGCCGGGTTAGAGAAGAATAATGAGATGTGGGATGAAAAACTGGTGATCATCACACTGCATAAAGAGCTGGAAATATTCTGGGTGCCAACTTTAATAAGTAGCGTTCTCCACTATTAAGACGTAGGCTTCTTAAAAAGTGTAGCACTTATTTTGAAGGGAGAAATAATCTACACTATTACAGCAATATATTCCCTTCAATATGGAATTAAAAATGAATGCATACCGTAAAGGAGAACCTCAAGGATGTCAGTTAATTTTAAATTGAGCTTTAATTGATTCACAAAAATGTCGGAACCAGGTTTTTTTACCCTCAAAACATTCATCATCTAAAAAACAATGCACTCCCCCAGTAGATAAAGCGATATGAAAGGAAGAAAGACTTCCACTGAGCCCGGATGATGTTGAGCAGGCGAACATGTTTTGCAGAAACTGTTAGTTGACCCCTTTTTTTTTTCTAATCTATGACATTCTGTGCATGGACTTGAATAACAGTACCCTGCATCACTAACCCGGTCTGAACTTTGCAGGTGGAGTTCAAGTAAACATCATTTTATAGCTTTAGCTCTTCACTCTATCAGCATTGTAAAGTTTGTTTTTCTCTGATTTCCCCTGCTGTATGTGACAACCTTGTACACTCATTACCTTCTGTCTTGAATAGGGCTAAACACAATGTCACAGAAAAATAAATAGTTTTGACACAGACAGCTCACAATTACTGTACAATGGCAACCACTCCTGCTGTGTTTCAGTCTTCATAACAACCCTTCACAGCACTTATCACTGTGCATATTCAGGACTCTTTAACGATTAAAACAAAAGAGAATGCCAAGGAAAAAACATTCAATTTTTGCATTCCAGTTTTAGACCTAAAATAGAGAGCTGTCATCGAGGTCCAAGCCTACTCCCAGAGTAACAGTGGTCAGTTTGGAGGCAGTTCAAAGGAGAGGAGCCAGGTGTACTGCTACTAGGTGGTGACTCCTGCTAGGCCTGCGAGTGTCACAGGCAACCTAAGGCCAGGTGCCTCCATGGAGTGACCCCAAACGTCGAGCTAGTTCAGTGCAAAGATCTCCTCTGTGTCCAGTCTTTGTGCTAGACCAACTGAACTGTATGCACAGGCACGAGAGCGTTATCGGTCCTCTCCTGGAACTTTCCACCAAAAAGTGAATGTCTCATTTTCCAAATTGTCAAACTGCTGCTTTAATTAAGGACAGGAAGCTGAGACTGAGAAAATCTACTCAGTCGCCTGTCACAATTCATGCAAATGAATTTATTCAAAGTTTGACTGCCTCCTTTTTAGCAAAAGAAAAACCTGCCAACCAACTTGTTTTATTCCATCACTCATGGATTAAGTAGAGGTGCTATCTTGGTAAGCACATGTGCAAGCGCCACTACTGTAATATTGTTAAAACTTCTCTCCGAAAACCTTTATTTCTAAACACACTTGAGAGAAACTTTGATCAACCACTGTATAATCTATTCTGTATGTATAATCCCACTCTTTTCTGCCATTTGTTAAAATTGTTAAAATCATTCTGTCTTATCACGAATGTGCTGTGGTGGTTTTCAATTTTTCTGTCAGACTTAAGTGGATAAATACCAGTTATCAACATTCATAAGACACTCAGGGATCATTATGTCATAATTTTTTTATGACTGCTCATACAGACAAGATATAATAGAGTAGCCAGAAGACATGAAAAGTAAAAACTCCTGAGTTTTGTAATACAGCACTCCAGACAGTCATGAGAAGAAGTGTTACCAGATAGAAAAAAAAATAAAATTATGTGACATTTGAAAACCCTCTTCATCACTGAAATGAAATCAGGAACAGAGGGGGTGGAATAAAAATGGCACACGTGAATATGTTGTCCAGAAGTTGAACTCAACATATTTTTCACTCTCAAAGTGTGACCCCTGTACACATTGGACAGTCTGAGCTTTCATACCAATGCAAATCTACAGAGATGCTTTGATTAAAAAAAAAAAAAAAAAAAGACGTCATATTGAAGAGATCATATAAGAAACCTCATTGCAATGTATCCCTTTCAGTCATGGAGTCCCTGGAATCAGGCCTTAGTAATTAGAAAACTGTGTATCCAGATTTAAACATCTGAATGTACAGCCGTGTGCCTTGTGATAACCACCCATGAAGTTGAGGCCGGCCTCTAATTGCATTTTCAAGTCAAAGGCGTCAGATCAATGACTGTCTGCAGCCTTTTACTGTGTCCTTCACCTAGAAACACACCAAGGAGGCTGATAACAGTGAGATAAAATCAGTCGGGGTCGGGGATGTCCCCGTGCTGCCATTTGTATTAGTCGTGTGACACCATGATGAAACCTGCAGATGGAAATTTCATTAGCTTGCAAGAGCTCACTGCTCACTATGCACGCTGACCAGTTCGTGTCATATTGTGACTACAACTCATTATTCACACATTCATTCTACATCGCCGTGTTATCAGTAATATGTTCACTACCTATTATTTGCTTCTAAATGAAGGATATACGCTGTCTGCAGCCATTTTTATGCAGTGCATTCAGAAAGTATTCAGACCCCTTCACTTTTTTCCAATTTTTTTATGGTACAGCCTTATGCTAAAATCGTTTGAATGCATTTTTTTTCCCCTCATCAATCTACACTCAGTACCCCATAATGACAAAGTGAAAACAGAATTCTATTGCAACTTTATGCTAATTTATTAAGGGGGAAAAAAACGAAATATCACATTGACATAAATATCAGACCCTTTACTCAGCATTTAGTTGAAGCACATTTGGCAGATTACAGCCTAGAGTCTTATTGGGTGTGATGTGACGATCTTTGCACACTGCCATTTTCAGGACTCTCCAGGGATGTTCAGCTGGGTTCAGGTCGGGGCTCTTGCTTGGCCACTCAAGGGCATTCACAGAGTTGTCCCTAAGTCCGAGGTCCTGAGGACCCTGAACCAGGTTTTCATTAAGGATATCGCTCATTTACTCCATTTCGCATTCCCTTGACACTGACCAGTCTCCCAGTCCCTGCTGCAGAAAAACACCTCCGCAGCATGACGCTGTCGGGATGGTATTGGGCAGGTGATGAACAGTAACTGGTTTTCCTCCAGACATCACGCTTAAAATTGAAGCCAAACAGCTCAATATTGGCTTCATCAGACAAGATAATCTTGTTTACTGTGTGAGTCCTTGAAGTGATATTTTTTTCTTTTTTTTTTTTTTGAATCTCCAATCACGCTTTCATGTCTTTAACTGAGGAGAGGCTTCTGCCTGGCCACTCTCCCATAAAGCCCACACTGGTCGGGTAGCGCAGTGATGGACATTGTGCTAGAAGTTTCCTCTATCTCCATCAAGGATCTCTGGAGCTCGGCAAGACTGACCATTGGAATCACCGCCCTTACCAAGGCTCTCCTCCCCCGATTGCACAGTTTGACTGGCAGACAGCTCTAGGGAGAGTCCTGGTTGTTCCACACTTATTCAGTTCCATTAGGGGAGGCCACATTGCTCTTGGGAACCTTTATTGCAGCACTTTTTTTTTTTTTTTTTGCAGCCTTCCACAGATCTGTGCATTAGCACAATCCTCTCTTTGAGCTCTGCAAGCAGTTTTTTTTTTTTTTTTCAACATCATGGCTTGGATTTTGTTCTTATGTGCGTTGCCAGCTGTGAATTTACCACAGTCCAATCAAGACATTTCGTCTCAGAGATGATCAAGAGAAATGGGAGGCACCTGTGCTAAATTTTGAAGCGTCATAGCAAAGGCTCTGAATACTTATGTCAATGTGTTGTCAATGTGTTATTTCAGTTTTTCCATTTTAAGAAGCTTACAAAAAAAAAAATCTGAAATTCTTTTTTCACTTTTTCACTATGGAGTAGTGAGTGAAGACTGAGGGGGACAAAAATTAAACAAATTTTGAATTTAAATGAATGCACTATAGATGTTTTCTGATGAAATGTCTAAATTTTGCCATGAAAATGAAATATCATCTTTTCTAACATCCAGCAAAACAAGCTTCAAAATGTTAAAAGTGTCTTAAGTAAATACAAATCTTGTCTCACAAACATCTAAGAGGTTTCTTGTGCTTTGCAAGGCTGCACAATGGGCTCGAGAGGTGAATTTAAGAATCCTTAGAAATAAAATTTCACACAATCTGCAGAGTGTGATTTATAAATTGCAGAATTGGTATAAACCCATTCGGTCCATGGAGATGTGTAATAACAACAAATGTACGCCATTGCTTTTATTTGAAGAAGAACAATGGCCATGTTTGTGATGGGTTTATTAAAAATGTATAATGGAACATCAAGTCCCAAGGTGTTATCTGCAACCACTGTCCCCGATGCTGCTATGTATGCAGTCCCCATGGAGTACAGTGTAAAACTAACTGCTTGAATGTCACACTTCTTTAAATCGCACATCTTCAGTCACCTTCAGATTATTCAAGCCTGTCACATCTTAGGGACAAAGCAGGAAATGACAAATGCTGATGAAGTTTAGACAAATTTGTAATAATAATGTGTAAAGCAAAGGTACAAAGGAAAAACATACACTACAACCTACACTATATATCCATTGTCTGTGGACAATAAATAAGGGATTTTACATTTGCAGATAACACAGCATACACAACACTCTTATTCAAAGTTCAAACTACAGCGAATACAAAATACTGGATCAAAATTTCAGCAAGCAATGCAAAGGTCAAAGGAACTGCTCTTTGACCGTGCGTCGAATTGTGAGGTAAAAAGTTATATCTCAGGAAGCAGTTGAAAATTGTTTTCCCCTCCGAAAACTGAGTGTCAGGCACATTAGAAATAAAACAATTTAACTTGGTGAAGTCGGGCACAAGAGTACAACACTAGTAAAAATACATGTGCAAGGAAACTGATATTTTGTACCCCCTTACCTTTTATGAGTATTCAGGCCATGACATGCTCCTTCTCCCCTTGCTTTGCTGTGTTGAAATACAAATAGGGATGGTTATAGAAAACTGGAATTGAATTTGTACCAGTTCTTGACTGGTCACGACTAAAATATTGAGACGTTCCTGGACAAAGGGTTCTGCCGTTGGTATTTACATGACATGAATTCATTAAAACAGAAGACGCATTGTCAAATGGTCGGTACTAGCTTTGGATCAGCAGGAAGGACGGGAGGGACAGGCAGGAAAAGCGTTTGCACGCCTCTGATCGGCTAAGCCCACCATCGGCCTGTGATCTCCAGTCATGGCTGATAGGTCAAAATGTTCAGAAGTGTGGGCTCACTTTACTATACATAGTCTCTTTAGTAGTATAACTCTTAGCGGACGACCGCCGAGATCTGAGGAGGAGCCTCATTCTGCTACATAAAAACACTGACATTCATCCATGAATAGATCATGATAGAAGTTTCAGTCTACAGAACCCAACCCCCCATCCCTGTCCCAACCTCAGAAAGCCCCTGCCCTCTGGTGGTGGGGTAGGAGGAATTCTCATACTCTTCTCTCACAGCTCTCCAACAACTACCTCTGCATTCAGGCTCTCTCCGTCTGATAGTGTTCTCCATGGCCGAAGACACAATGAGTAAGGAGAAATCTTTTCCCCCTGAGAAAGTCAGCATATTAATTTTCTTAAAAAAACAAAACAGAAAACGATGCATTTTTTGTGGGGGCCAGATAATACACATTTGCCAGAATTCTAAGTATCTAAATTCTCTAAGTTGTTCTGTTTACATATGTTTACGCTGTAAACAATGTTTTTAAGTTATTATCTTTGTTATCCATTTCTGTTCGCCCCAAGAAGCTCAAGGACAATAGTTTTTGGTAATTTGTAATATTTTTAATGTGCAATATTTTCATTTCCACCAGGGAGGTTATTTTTTAATATGTGTAAAAGTACTAAACCTATTTGCCTCAAACTTGGTGGAGGGATTTGGGGATTGAGTGCAGATAAGAACCCGTTTAATCTATGTGTGGATCCCGGTAGTTTATCGCTTTCCTTATCATTGGGGCATTTTGATCATTTTTGGTCAGTTACTCAGGAAAAACTTTGGATCTTGATATGAAAAATCAAATCTATTTAAGGTGTAAGCATCCATGAGTGGGGGGAAGAAAATGCTCAACCTGAATGATGCACAAGTGTTTTATGACAAATAATCATTTATGTTGTCATACTTATCACGTTTTATTGGCTTGTATTTATTTTTGCACCTTGTTATGCAGAGTAGTATCAATAATATCTGTATCAATATTAGTGCCAAAAAAATCTTAGACACATCCCTAAATACATTAAAAACCTATAGTGATGCTTGTTTATCATTTTTTTTTCCGCTTTGATAAACAGTCATTAGTCAGTTTAAATGTTTTCTCCTCCTTAATATTTTCCACTAGTACTTCACATGATATGATAAAAAAACATAATTCAAAACCAAAAACTAAGGCTTGCAAGAAAGTACACTCATCATCATTAAGCCAAAGTGTTTATGTTTGAACAGGTCCTTGGTCATGTGCGGTCATCTTGTTCCCCACAGTATTTGAACATATTTTTTTAAAGGGCTGAAATGAAAACATTAGGCATTGGACCGTGGTTTCAGATAACCCCAAGGCAGTCCTTTTGGCGATGAGACATATTTGGTACTTGAACTTGGTGAACTCAATTTCTTGCAAGTCTTGTTTTTGGTAACTGGATGAGCAATGCCAAAATCTGGTGACAACTGGAAAAAAGTACTTGTGAGGTCCGATCAAATTGGTTTTCTAGAGCAAGATAAAGTTTGAAACGAGCACATACTGAGCGCGTGCTAAATTTTACTGATGTATTAGTGACATATGCAGATGAAGTTGTCATTAAACTGGATATGCATAAAAGTGGTGATATTTGAAATAATTTTAATTTAGCAGAAAAAAAAACTAAGGAAAAAACAGTTGGTTACACACTGAGCTTTTACAGCTCAGAGAAAGCAATTGCACTTTGTAAAATAAAATTAAGATCTGAAACTGAAGAAGAAAGGTTAAAACAATTAAACTACAATGACCCATTATGAGATACAGAAATGGGCTGTCTACTTTTTTGTTTTTATTCCTCTGTATTTAAACAAACTGAAAATGCTGAGGCAGCACTGGGAAGACACATGAGGAAAAGCTTAAGTATACTATGGCTGACCACAGGGGAGAGAGAGATGTTTGACTCAAGCTTGAAAAAAGAACTGCAGTGAAGATTTTCTACTTGCTTTCAGTACATAAGACACTGTCTGGTGTTCCCGATAGGCACTCACTAATACTGGGTAGGGCCTCCCTTTGCTCTCAAAACAGTCTAAATTCTTTGTGGCATTGATTCCACAACATGTTGGAAACATTCCTTTGAGATTCTGGTTCATGATCGCATCACATAATTTCTGCAGATTTGCCAGCTGCTCATTCACGCTGCCAATCTGCTGTTCCACCACATCCCAAAGGTTTTCTATTGGATTCAGATTTGGTGACTGGGGAGGACACTGAGGTTCTACTGAATTCACTGCCCTGCTCATGAAACCAGTCTAACTTTTACTTTATGACGTGGTCCATTGTTGTGCTGGAAGTAGCCATTAGTAGATAGTAAACTGTGGCAATAAAGAGATGCACATGGTCAGCAACAATACTAAAGGGCCCAAAATGTGCCAACAATAGATTCCCCACACCATTACACCCCCAGCAGCCTGGACTGTTGACACAAGGCAGGTCGGGCCAATGGATTGACGCCAAATTCTGACCCTACCATCTGCCTGCCTCAGATCTGGTTCATCAGAACAGGCTACGTTTGTCCAGTCTTCAACTGTCCAGTTCTCTGGTGCCTGTGCCCAGTGCAGGGCTGCCTCGGATTTCTGTTCTTGGCTGATAGAACTGGAAGCTGATGTGGTCTTGAGCTGTTGTAACACATCTGGCTCAGGGCTCAACGTGTTGTACATTCTGAGATGCTCCTCCGCTCACTACCACTCACTACCACTCACTACCACTTTTGCTTTTCACCCCATTCTGAGTAATAATAACTCTAGAAACAGCAGCGTGTGAAAATCCCAGGGGATAAGTTTCAGAAATACTCGAACCAGCTTGACTGGTACCAAGAATCACAAAGTCACCGAGATCCCAATTTTTTCTCCAATTATGATGTTTGATGTGAACATTGACTTTAGCTCACAACCTGTATCTGCTGAATTTTATATACTGCACTGCAGCCACATGATAGGCTGATTGCATGATTAAGCAGGTTTACAAGTGCTGGGTTAGTGTATTTTTATTTTACTCTTAAGATTTAATGTGTCTCAGCTTAAGAAAGTACAAAACGGCACATAACAGTACATAAAAACGCTTGAAATATTCTTCAAACATTTTCCCTCATGTTGACAAAATCTCAAAATTTTTGATACTGAATAGTACTGTAAGGGATTTACTGTCATTAAGTTGAGTGACAGTTTTCAGACATCAGTTATTCCATCTAGACAGCAGTCTGAAAGATTTGCAATTTTTTTAATGTGAAACAAAAGACAGCTGGTGAATGTAACCAGGGCAGTAGAGTTCTGCAGGTGATGGTGATTAAGTGCCTCTTGCAACAAAGAAAGCAATATTGCAGAACTGCCACCACTCAATTACAGCATTCAAAGACATCGTTGAAACTGGTGATGCCTTCAGCTGAGCTGAGCAGAAACAGCTCAACTAAAACTTAAGGGGAGATAAAAATTGGGCATTTTCTGTTGATCAAGACAAATTTTTTACCAAGACAGAAGCAGAAGGAGATTTATTGATAAAACGTATATTTCATTATGAAATTCAGAAGTGCAAAGATTAAGAAAATATTCTGTTTTCCAGCAAAATAAATTTCTCCCAGCACAAAATCTGCATTTGTTGAATTTCATAATGTAAAACCTTGGAAAAAAGCAAAGACTCTTAGGTGCATTTTTGTGTACTGTTTGTGCATACAGCCATGCAGTTGTCTTTTTGTGTGTGTGTGTGTTTGTGTGTGTGTGCGTGTGTGTGCATGCATATCCTGCAAGTGTGCGTGTGCGAAAACAACAAAACCCTTTTTCTTCCTTTCACTTGTTTACTTCCACTGCTTTCTGCTCCAGAGGTGAGAAGTGTTAATGAGGGTGCACCAGCCCTTGCCACCCGATAACAAATACCAGTCCACAAAACCCATCAATACTGTGATAGTGGGTGCGCACAGATTTGCTGGTAATTATGCCCTCTGGATGTTACTGAACACCCCCCCCCCAATCCCCAAATCACCCAATCCCCCGCCCTACTCCGTGCTGCCCAACCGCTGGTTCCCCCAGTCAAAGAAGTAAAGCCAGCCTGAGTATGGGGGTTGGACCAATTAAAGAAAGAAATACACAGCAAAAGAGACTGCTCCTGTTTTTCGGCTCTCATACAGAGGCTTACCGACGTGTCAGCTTGAAGAGAAAAGACCACTGCCTATTTGCTGGTTGTTGAGAAGACGGTTGTTTCTTGTTCTGTTGAACCTGGGTAACAAGGAACCACATTGTCAGAGGCTGCTTTTTCTTTCTCTCTCTGTTCACATCAATTCTGCACTGTGGATCTCAAAAGACTACTTCAAATGGACAACTTTCAAAACAGGCCATTAACAGTGTTAGGAGTAACTCAAAAGTTCCATAAACTGCAATAAATCCCACCTTATGACTAAACATCTCCTTGATGTGGCTGCTGGCATCTGGCGGATTTAGTGAAATGACCACCGAGCCATTAGTGTGCTCTATTGGGACAGTTTCTCATGGACAACAAGACCCCTTGATGACAGTGAGAAAAGGCGTTGCCTCCTCCTCTCCCTTGGGATGCTGGCTGGTGGCAGAGTGGCAGAGCTGTTGTCATGGCAACCTCAGTTATTTTAACCATCCCTTGCAGGTTCTGACAGATGTGTTAAGCCTTGTGGGCAACTGGAATTGAGAGGATTGACCCTTTCTCACTTGTTTTCTGTCGGGAAGTTCCGTTTTCGATAGGCTCAGACAAGAAAGAGGGAGTCGGAATGAGAGACAGAAAGCAAAAGGCAGCCAGCAAGCGAGAGCAAACGTGATCAGTAACCTCCTTTCTGCTCTTCCCGCTGTGTAATCAACGTGACATTGCAGGTGGAAAGCTCTGGGAACTTTCTTTGCCAACAGGCCCGAGGGTGAGCTGCAGGGATCGCTGGCTGACAGAGAAACCCCAGCTCAGGGACTTGTGATGTTCTCTCTCAGTCCATATCAGTCTCACACAGTCCGCAGCATGAACCCAGCTCCTCCACTATCCCTCGGATTACTTCCAATAAACAGCATTTCTAGTAAGGGCTGTCAGAGCTTGGAAGAGGATATCACTTCTGTTATAGGAAATTCACACAAATGCAGTTTCGGGTTCTTTTTTCCTTCGCTTGCTGGAAGTACTGGAGTTGACGCAGTTATTTAGATGTTGGCTTTTGAGCCTTGGATGTTTAAGGGCCCAGTTTATACTTCTTGGGGGGGCAATTAATATCGGTATTGGTTGCAAAATCTCTTAAAGGCAGCTCATTTGTTTAAACTGTAGCAATTAATTGAGATTCCAACACAAAGGGGGAAAAAAAGTCAAACAAAGAATGTCAAGGGATTGTGAAGAGAACACTGCAACCACAGCACTGGCAAAAAATTTTTTCAGGTTCTAAATTGAAATAAAGTCAACTGAATATTATTGGCTTTTTGACTATTCAGAAAAAACACTCAAAAATACACATAGCAAAATCTTCAATTCTGGAAAAAAAACGAAGCCTTTTGCAGTATCCCGAATGTCAATTGAAAATAAATGTCCATAAATCTGCTTAGAAATTGTGGTGGTTTCTCAGACCTTGATGATGTGCAGATAATGAAGGAAACTTCACCGGCACCGGCTTGATTGCATAAAATAGGTTTATTACAAAGACCAGCGTCGATCAGGCACCATGGTTTGCCTGGGAGACGACTCGGAGCCAGAATGAATCTCTCCCTGAATTACAGCTCAAAATTCACTTATATAGGTTTGTGTATAGGTCAATGTTCATGAGAACTTATCATATGGTTTCCGTCAGTTACGGAGCCCCACTTCTCAGGACAAAGGGTCACCAGTTTCTTCAATTTCCAGGAATAGTGATCTCTATTACGTACACATTCAAGAACTATGGGAAAAGTAACATATGTCGCATATCATAGACTACAAAATCAAATTATAATTGTTGTTCTTTTTTCTTTGTTTTTCTTTGTTAAATAATCTAATGTAGAAAGAGTAGTCTTGCTGAGTAATTATTTTATCTGGTAATTTCACCAGTTTTCATTTTCTGCAAATAAATATTCTCACTAACTTATGATTCCTCACACAAAAAAATATTGTTGATAACCATTGGCATAATAACTTCCCTGTATACTTCAGTCACTTTCTGCTGTGCAACAAAAATTGGGTTAGACTGAATATAATCTCTAATACAAAAACTAGAGCATCAGCTGGAAGCCAGACTGTTCTGCAGACACAGCATGGTACATATGATTTGTTGAGCATGTCACCAACACATCCAAGGTTAACCCACTGGGGCCATATACACAGAATATGAAAGCACTCATGATATTTTTAAGGCATGTTAGATAAAAGGCACCTACCGCACGGCATATGTTCTGTTATAAGTGCAGACTCAGAGTACAGAGCACGCAGAGTGGTGGCAATTATGTTTTGAAGTACATAATATGGAACATAATTGTTTTCAAATAGAATTTTTCACAAAATTGCTAAATGTGTCTTGATGCCCTGACAGCCAGGATATGAAAACAAATTGATGGCTCTGGCGCGGAAAGAGGAAGGAGAACATGTTCAATGCACACTGCTACACATGGTGACTTGCAGACTATGCTCAGTGCAGGTTTGGACGGTTTTTGGACTGCAGCCCAAAGAAGTGCTGATCTATAAAAGAAGCCATCCATTTGACTATCTTAGTGCTTTACTCCTACAAAAAATCCACACTCAGATATGAGTTTTCTTCTTTTTTTTTTTTTCTTTTTGCAACTATATTTGTTTGATCGAAATTGGTGATACGACTTGCTGACTTAGGTCGACATTATAATGCACAGGCTGCAGTGGCTGCTGCAGTGCCAATGCAGATCAGATACACAACACGGTAGATGCGTAATGTTGGCTTCAAGTCTCGCCCATTAGGTTCCGCTAGTCTTATTAGCATTCGCTGGCATTACCTGAAAATGTACCTGCCAGTGTGTAGCACACTCGATTAGACGGCAAGAAATGTGAGGGTAGGGTTCCTCGGTGCTTTGACAGTCTGAATTACTGGACTTATTTTCACGAGGGGGAATTCTGTTTACATGATGGCACCAATAAAAATATAGTATACAGGAAATGCACCAGACCAATTCCCTTCTCTTACCACTCAGCCTCATTACCCCAACTGAATGTAACATTGAGTGGATGTCAGTGTTTCATTGCATATTGAACTGACTCCTGTGCCTCTGCAGTGAAACCGTTCCAGACTGCAGACTGACAGATGAGGTCCATGTCAACATCCTGTTTTTTTTTTTTTCTTCCCCCACTGCTGCTTTTAGATCTTGAATTGCAGGGTGTCAGATGCCAGACAGATGTCCATCTGTTGCAGTTTGTCAGCTACCTCTTAACCCCATTGGATGTGACATAGCACGTCAAATTCGCTGATTTTAACAACACATCCTGTTTTTCTTTGCCAAAGGTCACAACACATTTATGTGCCAGAACCGCTGCCAGTGTATATGTGCAGACTTATCCTCATTGATGTCTCTGCACCTGGGACACAGCAGCAACCCCCCCCCCCGCCCCACAATAAGGGCAACTGCGATTATTGATATATATTTTATGTCATAGGTGCATGATTTTAGTTTGAGTGGAGAAATTTTCCCCTCAGCCCTTTGCATCCTTCTGCAGACAGCTTTAATACATTTTTAAGGTTTCATTAGATGACACTATCACAAGTGGCGCACAGTAACTGGTGTAACTGTGTCATAACCATGTCATCAACGTGATTAAAACTTTATGATTGTTTATGACTGTTGTCGTTGCACCTTGTGACGTCTTTATGGAGCTTCAAGACCATTTTACTTGTGGTAACAATAATTAATTATGCATGACACTATCGTAAAGGCATCTCAGCGTAATAACAGTTTATTATTGTATTTAATGCTGACAATGACATATTTATGACGGCTTATATCCCTCTGGATGATGTCAAGTTGTCATGGTAAACCTCGAAAGCGCTGTCAAAAGTTATGGCAGCGTTATAAAGCTCCCTTCATTTAACACCAACCGAGAACTACATCCCATTTCAATAATGGACACAGAATGGCGAACATCTTACTGTTTTTGTTTATAGGTCATCTGCTTAAAACTCCTTTTGAAAACGTCATGTGGAGACAGGGCAGGAGGCCGGAAAGGTTGGACAGAAAAGGATGAGCAGAGGGGATCAGACTGCCTCCAACTGCATTTTTTGAATGAATGGCCTGAGGCTAATGTAAATGATACACTGGCTCTGTGCATCATAGGCATCATGAACATACAGTAGAAGCGACTGTATTTCTATATGGGATTTGTAATACTCAATGCATATTACGTATTTTATTTATTTTAGTTGCAACCTGGATGTTGTATCAGTTATCCTTCAGCTGGTTTCAGAATCAAAAATACCTTTATAGAGTCTATGAGACGAACTAAGGCATCACTTTGAATTTATTGATCAGCCGGTAAAGAATATTGTGTTTTGCTGCGCCAGCAGGGCTGAAATGTCCGAAACAGGGACTTTTCCTATGGTCCGGGAATAGAGAATGATGCTTGTTATGCAGATTGGAAAGCTCTCTTGAAACAAATTTTTGACTTCGGTGTAGATGAATATAATAGATTTTACTTGGCTCAGTAATGGGTGAATCCAGCCACACTGATGGATAGAAAGAAAAGTTTTTTTGTTTTCCTAGACTCTTACACGTGCAGTACAATTGTGCCTTTCGCAGGATCACGAATTCATCAGATCTCATGAGCCTGTCCTCCTTATTCTGCTGTTAACTTTAATATATTCTTTTTTTCTGGGTCTACACCATGGTGCTAATAAGCAGAATGTCTGACAATGAAAATGTCTGTTTCTCCAAAAACATTTTTGGGCTTTTTTTTGGGGGGGGGGCAAAGCCCAGATCAGATGGAACTAAGAAAGAAACCCGGTTCTCTTTGTGAGCACAGAGTACAGCATGATTTATATCTACTGGTTGGGATGTTCATTTGGATGTCTAGCCTATGTTGATAATAAAACTACTGTCCATGGTCACCATGGAAACAGTGATGATTTTCATGAGTATGCACACATTTTAAGTACCTCCACCAAGGAGGTTATGCCTGTTTGTTTGTCAGCAGGATTACACAAAAAGTACTGAACCAATTTGCACCAAACTTGGTAGAGGGACGGGGCCTTGGCCAGGGAAGAACCAATTTAATTTTGGTTCTGATCCAGTAAAACGGGCAAATTCAGGATTTTTTTTTTTTAAATCCCTTTCATTGTGAGACATGCTTTTTTTTTTTTTTTTTTTTTTTTTTTTAATTTCCTCTATTTCTCAGGAACTACTGTATGAATCCTCATTTAAGACATCAGACATATTTATGCTGTTGAGATCTATGAGTTTGAACAGTTTGGTGCAGATATAGATAATAATCTGGTTTCAGGGGAAGAAAATGTTGAATCTGCATTACACACATAGCTGTACTTACTATGTTTTATGGCAAATAAACAATTTTGTTATCAGACTACTTCCTTTTCCTTTTATTTTGCTATCATACGATCTAGACAGAGAATTGTAGTGGGATTGTTTGGCCTTGGTGAAGGTACGCGATCTACTGAGTGCCATTCTAGTTATTTTGTGATACTGCTGCACATTCTTAAACAGTACACAGGCTCACTTGCAAATTAGGGCTGGAAGAGCTGCCTTTCCCTGTGCTCCATTATTCAGATGCTTATATCTCAAAAGTTGGGAAACAAAGTGTTTTAGTTTTGGATCAGATAAACCTTCTGCATATTAACAAAGATGAGGACTGCAGACTTTTGAGGTAGGGTGAAACTCTTTCCTCACTATTTCACTCTCTATTCAAATTAAATCATCATTTCACCTATAGTAGATTTTTAGCCCATGATAAACAATCTAAATGTTCTTTTTGTTAAGTCTGTCTGTGTTTTTTGCAGTAGAACCACAACTTTTTCCCCACCATCCAGGCACCAGGTTTCACTGGGGCTGACCCCGAAATCCTATGGGGTTTCCCAGCAGAGACTCCTCCCTCTCCAAGCAGGAGTTATCTTCTTACATGCAGTGAAGTTTTAGCTAACTAAACTGACTTACAATGTAATCTGTGAAATAGCAGCATTCGAACTTTTGATATTTGTTGATTTATAGATTTACAAACAAGCTCTAAATTTTGTTTTATCATAGGCAACTGTTTATATATATATATATATATATATATATATATATATATATAATCGATTTTTAGAATAGTAAACTGTGCATCAGGATCCCAGTTACATTAGAAATGCACTACCACACTTCTGTAGGATCATTTAGATCATGATCATGCCATCTGTCCCAGTTTCTGGATTTTCAGTCCTTCCCTTATGTAGCTTAGTATAACTGATTTGTAAAAATGAGAAGTTAGAACAATCTAAGCGATTGACTTCAACACATTAGTCATTCACTAACATTTCCTCACGCTGAAACAACCACAGTTGGAACCTGAGGTGTTGAGTGGATTTGCTGATGGGAGAAAATCGTTCCACAAGAGCTCAGTATCACTCGGAAACACTCCAGTGACAACAAAGTGGAAATGAAATATGACTTGCATAAAATGTATTATCATAATTCTGACTCACACAAGGGGGGTGTATGATAAGCCCCTGTGCAGCACCTTGTTTTCTGACATCTTTCTTTGGCCCAGCTTTTAAGGCAGAGGAACAATCTTCCACACTGTAAGGCCACGCTGAGTGTGACTGCTCTAAAGACTAGTTGCCAGTGTTAGTCAATGATGTATCGCGTGTAGAATGAGGCAGAGGCTTTGGGGTAGATTACTTTTCTAAACAAGGCAATGGTCTTAAAGGGTGAGTTACTGCCCTGGCTATTGGTTTCTTTTCGAGGGCCCCTTGACAGCAGTAGCATCTTAATACTGGCTGTGGACCAAGGCTTGCAGATTCCCTGCCAAGTGGCAGCTGCCTGGCTAGTCTGTGCAGCAGAGAAGCTAGACACAGAATACTGACAGACATGACACTGCAGGAGAGGAATCTCGGTCTAATGTGAATTCAACAACCGACTCAATCAAAGTCCTGTTCCATATTTCAGGCTTCGGAGTACCTTGAACAGATCACCTTCTCCTGTATTCTGGACATTCAGCCAACCTACTGGCTGGTGACAGCCTGAACAAACATTCAAAAAGTTTCACGGGTTTCGGAAAGTACAAGTGCTCACTAGCAAAGTTTTCTTTTAAGACAAAGCCAGGGGGATCTCCACTGCAACATCCACAGACCCGACAAACTTAAACTTGACAAATAATTCATTGTGTGGTGAAAGAAATTGCCCTCCAACAGGATTTCAACAAAATGGACCTTCCTGGAAAGAAATACTTTCGAAGAAACACCATCCATTTTGTTTTTTACTTTCACTTTTTCTTTTTATGTAGAACCTGATTTTTGCCCGGATATATTAACGAGGCTCTCATGTAGAGGAAACATGCTTTTCCAGAACACACATTTTGTTTTATGGCAGTCTGTGTTGCTAGGTGTCACCCGGGAGAATCGACACTCCAAAACAAGCTGACAAACACACAACCCTGACATATCAACCTCTTATTATGCTCTCATGGGCTGGCAAATTATTGCCCACTGGCACATCATGTCTAAATACTGCTAGATGTTTTTTTCTCAAATACATTTTGGAGGAAAAAATAATTGCTGGATTGATGATGTTCACTACTACTGATTTTTGTTGCTCTCCTTTAAGCTCTATTTTGGTCTCCACCCCCTATCAGGGTCTTTAGCTGCAAGACATAAAAAAATCTCATAACTTGTGAACTTGCTAACATTGTCGTGCTGTTTGGCACTGGGAATTCTACTAACTTTATACCACTGTACATTATCAAAATCAAATCAAACTGACAGGAATCTCATGGTTCTCACTTAGTAGATGCAGAAACAAGTCTTGTCAGCCCAGTGCCATGATTTCTACAGCAATTTACATTTTTCTTCTATATTCCATAACTTTATATTTCTTGAGGTTTTTTTAATGCCACATGCTTATCACAAACTTAATGGTGACATTCAGCAAAACTGAATTTCTTGCTCGCAGCTTTTCTCATATTCCTAAATTCCTTTCTTGGCAGACACACCTCATCCTAATATAAATTTCCTGTATTCATTTGTTTATTTTGGCTTGAAATAATTGCTTCCCATTGCCAAACCTACTCTCCCCTCTTAGACCAGGCATCCATGTGACAGTCTATTCTCCCATAGGCTTGCACGTGGCCATGATAAATTAGCTTAATGCCGTGCAAATATTAATCACATTGTCACCACAGCTGAGCAGGGAAGCGGTTTCGTACTGCAGCCACCACGCAGCCTCATTTATCAAACCCCGGAGCTTTCTTCCTATGCTAACCCTCCTGCTTGCTGTCTCCAAAACACAAGCTGTTCCCACCCAGTTTTCTGTTGCCAGAACTGCCTTCAATTGTTTCCTGAGTGGCACAGTTTGCTTAGGTGTAATACTGCTGCCTCCATACGCTGCGATTATGTCGTTTGGAAATCAGTCCGTACTAGAGAAATATCCTAAAAGTTATATTTCATCATTTATACATTTAGTGCTGGGACTTTCATCAAATACTGATGGTTTTCAAGTTTTGTTTTTTTTTCCCAAATTTCAGATAAAATGCATTTAAAAGTAAGTAGAATGAGGGGAGATGCGTTTGACAGCGTTTGTTTTAGGTTGTTTGACAATAAGTAGACAGCTCTGACAAATAATGTCTCCAACGCCCAGTGAATTTGCACTTCAAACGCCTTTGTCATGTGGTCCTTCAGTTGGACCTCTCTAAGTGAGAACTATGAAAACAGATTGAGATTTTTGTCACAGCTGTCATAAGACTCATATTAGGTATTCCTCACCTATCCTTAGTGCCAGTGGGTCATACAACTATGCAGTAGTTCTTTTTGCTATGCATGCCCCCAGCTCACCCCACAGTGCCTCTGAGACGTTATGCCAGCTTGTAAAATATGCTCAGATATTCAGAGTCACTGCTCGAAAATGATGAATGCAGGAGTCTTGAGTGTGGCAAGACTGATCACCCAGCACCGCTGGTTGAAGATGAGCAAATGGAGTGTTTACGCTTGAATATAATACAGGCATTTAAATATAGACCTTGGAAAATTGCACTGCACCTTCAGCCTCAACTTCAATATGTGCCTTTTTGAGTTGGATGTACGAAGAGCGAACTGTTGCACATCCTGGAAGAAAACAAACAAACAAAAAAAAACTCACCTCCTGGTTAACGAACATCCAAGAGGGAAGGAAACTAGTGGCCCAGCGTGGGGTCGTCACTCACTTGAGGCATGTCTAAACATTCTGATGAAAACCATTAGATAAATGTAGATTAGTCTTGTCTGGTTTTATCTTGAGCTGCTTTTGCTTTATATGGTATCTGTATTCGGCTAATAATAACATTGAACTTGTAAACTTGTAGTTCCTCTGCTCATTTCAAATGTGTGGGAGTCATTGTCGGTCAGTGATGAATTCATCTGTAAATATATACAGTCCTGTCATTCCTCTTTTTTCAGTAAAAAGTAATGTAGGAGATTATAATTTGAAATTCAGTAATTAGATTACAGTCACTGTTCTCAGGAATGCTCCATTACTATGACAATTTGGGGTTCAACTTTTGCCGGTAGTTTGATTTAGGGTTGATTGCATTGCTCCAGTAGATGCGGCTAATGTACAGGCTTGCGCCTAACATTTAGATCAGAAGACTCCCCTCTCGCTATCTCATGCTCTTTGTCTCCGTCTATGGCTTTTTCTTTTTTCTTTTTTGTAATTATTTTGGCTAGATTCTAGACACAGAGTTTTTGGCAGTGTGTGGAACATGCCTTTGGCTGTTTACTTGGCTGGCAAATAATTTTGGAATCACCACCCACAATGTGCTGTGGATTAAACCCCCCTGTATTCCGTTTAAGTTTTGACCCCCCCTGACCTTGGGCAGGGTCATTGTAATCACTGGAAACACTTCTCACCTGCCGTCGCAACATTTTTGTTGTTGTCGGACAAATAAAGCAGCAGGAGACTTAGAGCTTTCAGTAAGAGGCTGAATAAATACAGGACATGCACTGCTCTGGTTGTAGTTCTTATCAAATGCAAAGATGTTTAGTACCATGGTATAGGAGGGTTGACCTTGTAATAAGGCACATTCATTGGTAATCTCTGCAATACATTGTAGCCCGAGAATTCACCTATAGCCACTTCCCCCCTGGGCTGCACTGAATTCCTCCTAATTTTGCCTCATTGTAGGAAATCACTGTTCTAGAACAGGGACTTATTCAGTGGCACCATAGGGAGCGCTTTGCCCATTAGTGGGCAGCGCAGTGACCTTCAGACAGTCCATCCATTACCCTTTCGTTTCTTGGACTCTTTGCATGGGAGTGGAAGTATGTGCCAAAATGAATGAAGTTTGCCAGTTCAGGTCTGTGCACTGGACAGAAGAAAAATCCGGGGCCTAATGGGAACTAACTGCATGAGACAGTAAACCAATAAATGGCAGAAAGTCACGTGGGAGATTAAGGTTTACTCTGAGCCGACTTGCTGGAAGCAAGCATACCTTAGATTTTGAAATCGGAGGGAAAATGTGTTGTACTCAGGCAGTGATATTGAATGTCATTTGCTGAGCTGGGACACAACCCCCCCCCCCCCCCCCAGAAAAAAACTGCACCGTGATCATACAGTAGATTGTACAATGTTTTATACATAGATTTTTTACAGGTAGTTTATGTTCAACAGTTTGTATTTGCAGTGGAAACGACCTTTTGTCCATTTATTGTGTGTCAGTATGTATTGTGACGCTAAGTTGTAATCAGGACACATTTTTACACCTTTGTCACGGTTAATCAAAACTGTGATTCTGTTATCTACTCTAAAGGTCCTTTTTTTGGGGAGTTGTGTAAACAGTTTCATTTGCATTTTTAATGAAGTGAAGTCTCGTTGAGCTGAAGGAGTTGCATGGGAGCCCCTCTTTGACATTTTAGCTCTGTGTTGTGATTACCTTGCGTAGAAATGACACTTCCCATATCAAATGGAAAGTAAAAGGTTTGTACATTTTTTTTGTACATGATCCCTCAGTTTTAAGGGAACCAAAATGTCCAAACACAATTAGTTTTGTTTTTTTTAAACAAAGAGTAATTGCATAATTTCTATCCACAAAAACTGAAACAAAGAGCCAAACAAGATGTAGCCAGCTAGAAAGATTCGATAGTAGTTAAAAGAAATATGAAAGATGTGGTGCCAGAGTTGTGTTTTAACACTATCATTCTCTAATCAGTTAAACAGCCATTGTTCTCATTTAGAAATTTATTTTATTTTTTTTTCTATCATTACTAACATATAATTAAATATTACAGGTTTACTTAAAGTATGGATTGCAAGATTGTTCTTTTCCTTTTTGCATTTAAGGACTGAAACCCCTCATAAGAAACAAACACTTGATTTAAAAAAATAGGTAAATAAAAAAATGTGTGCATCTTTGCATTCCCATAAGTGGTTAAGTTTCAGAGTTTCAGTGAACGCAGCATAGGTCTTCAACGTGGATAGCTCAGATTTATAAAAACCAAATTTAGTATTTTTATTATTGAAATTAACTTGCTTTGCATGATTTCAATAAGGGCATGTTTTGGTTAACTAACATTAGCAGTTAGCTTGTGACTTTAACTGTTACAACACAACAGTTAGCTAACTCAGTGTCACTGAAGGCTGCATTTTGAAAGGGCGAACACAAGTTTTGTGTCTATGTAACACTTGTAAATCAATGCTGCGGTGGTAATATTGACTCATTATGGGTTACTGTTGTATACAGCATAAAACTTGACAGTTACTGACCTTCATAAAAATTCCAAACTGGGAGTTTAAATGCCACTTCTTCCATTTTTAATGTTAAGAAAACACATTCTGAAGTGGGACCCAGTTGGAATCCTTTATTATGATAATAACTTAGTACACCTATGGCACAAACACTCCAAAGTAAGTAAGTAAATAATTAAATAAATAAGGGACTGCCCTTTTGGTACCGTTAAATCAGGACATAGTGTATATTGAGGTTTGTTCTCTAAAATCCACTTTTTTCCACTCACAGCCACATAGATTTTTTTTAACTTTAACAAACTTATCATAAAAAACCTATATAATAGAAGAGGGCTGTAGGTTAAAAAATAAATAAATAAAATGTTGGGATCTTTTTTATTTTCTTCAGGGACCTGAGCAACCTGGTCAATCCAGTAAAAGCTATTGACTTCCCCTCTTAGACAAAATTCACCCCTGCAGTGGAGATGCAGACGATAGAGCTGATGCCAGGTTGAAAGATATTTAAGATTAAGATGATTCTGCTGCACACTGAGATGGTTCTGGAAATTAATACGAGATAGTTTTTTATTTATGGGTCATTCTGAAGGTACCAGATGGGCATTAAACTGGCAGAGAATTTGGCAGAATATTTCAAAATTATTTAGCAGTTAAGCTAGTGGTATACCACTGCATAATATGACTTGTCTCTTCAATGGATTTGAACTTTTAGATAATGCGAGGTGGCACCCCTTTTAGAAAGATTTACTATTTAACCACCCCAGCTTGAACGATTATTGACGCACCGCCTATCTACTTATTTTGTCTTTGTAAACAAGAAAAAGTTGGTGTCATGCTGGCAACAATATATTCCTTATCATGAATCGTGACTTTAACAATACATCTAAGTGCACTGGCCTCTTAAACGATTTCCTAGATTGAGATTATTTATGTAATGAGGGTATGTCTGTCTATTTAAAAAGCTTCTAAGTGCCACAATGTTTAGTGAACTGTGTTGCTTCATTCTCTGTGCTAAACCAATTTGAATATCTCAGCTATAATAATATAGTGATAGTGTGGAAAAGTTTAGCAAAATATACCTCCTCTGCCCTTCTGTATTAGATAACCCCTTAAATCTTTTTCCTTAGTTATGCATAATTCAAGTAACTTTTAAAGTTTAGATATTAACAGCTAATCAATTTGCAATTTTGCTTTCCTAGGACATTATGGGCAACAAAACTAAGGGAGAAAAAATGAAATATTTTCTCAAACAATGTTACTGAAGTAGAGTTTGAAAAAAAAAATACAATAGTCATCCTAGGATGCATCTCACAAAATGCTAAGTAGCCTGTATGTACCTGGACTTTTCTGCCAAGAACCTCTGTATTAAATTAGCATATTAGTCTAGCGCTGGGATACTATGGTCATAGCACATTAACCATAATATACATTTATAATAGAGCGATATAGATGGTTGGGGGCAACATGAAGTCTCAGAAGACAAAAGTCTCTCTTAGGAGCACTGAGGGATGATGTGATAATGTTCTCTGGGAATGTTTTATATTGAACTCTAGGACACCATGGCAATGTATGTACATTAGGCTGCCACACACCATAATGTAAAGAAATGTAAACCCCTGTGAATGACATTATCATGTCGACATTAGGTCAAAACAAATGTCTACCTCAGGCAACATTTTCCTTAAAAAAAAAAAAACAACAACCCTGCAATCTCGAAGTGCAAAGACCATGCAATTCAATTCCATCTTTTAGGAGCCGGGTCGATGAGGTTGTTATAAAAAACACATTGACAAAAAAAAAAAGATAAATGTGGTCCACTCCAAACTGTGTCTAAAGACGAGCACGAGTATTAAATCAAATCAGCCGGAAGATAAATGACTTAATCTACATTTGCTTTGTCATTATGTTTTTCTTTTGCACCGCTCACAGAGAGAGAGAATTGCTTACACTTACAGTCCGACTTGTGCTGATTAATCACTGTTCTCATTGCAGCATGGTAAATCTCAATAGGTTTTGGTTCACAACAGGTAGGAACGTACACGAAGACGTACACAATAAACAAACATGACAGGCTGCAGCTTCCCGCATCTGCCTGTTCCTTTGCATATCTGTGTGGTGCGATTCATTAATTGGTTTGGAGCCGGGGAGATAAATGGCTTAGATTAGGCTCCCTCTCGCCACTTCACCTCTCCCTTGTGTTTCACCCTCGATCTCCCCAGCCTCCATTACTGAACTTTCCATGAGCAAATTGAGTCAGGCCCTCTTAATTAGATTGTTTCTCACTGCATTTCTAATATGTGACTAATTAGAGGAAGACAAAAAGAAGCGGAGATTGCCAAGCCTTGCACCAGACGTAAATCCGAGGATTTATTAAAGAGACAGTCAGTGGGTCAGTCAGCAGTTACCGAATTCAGATTTACAGACTACAGAGAGACAAGGGAGACTGTCTGCCATGCTCAGCTCATCTGCATGGACAGACATGTTTTTCTTTTATTAGGAAAAAAAATCCACAAGTGTGTTACTATTTAATTTAGAGAGACTGGAGAAAAATAATTGCACCTTGTCAAGAAGCCAACATTTTAGTGAGGAAGATTGATCTGAGCCTTTTGTTCTCGTTTGAGTGACGGCAGTCAGTCTTGGGGCCCTCAAAGCAGCAAACGTTTGGGCGCACAGTGATTTTAAACGACCAGAGGAATGAAAAAGCTGTGTTATGCCGTACGGTTCATGTGTGGAGTTACTCCATGTGACATATGGAGAAGACACGGATGCTGAAGGTTCAGAAAAAAAATAAGTGTTTCCCTCTATTTGTCTGATTCTGATAAGGGGGAGTCGTCAAATATTTAATGAAAATATTGAACACATTATTAAAATAGGTTGTAAGCAGTAGGCATAATTTCATAACTTAAAAGTTGTGAAGTTTAGGAAAATCGTATCTAATACATACATAATCTTTATTGATATATTAATAATTTACATATCTATTCAGGTTTAAAATATTAATACTGTTCATAATGATATGAATATACAATAAACATGAATAGTAATTAATGTATTGTGTATTTTTGCCACTACAATATTGTAATAGTAAAAAGAGCTTAACCAATGCATTTTGTTTTTTTATATATCCAAACAATGCATGAACAGTAACAGACCTGTTAGACCATGGTTTAAGTTGATTAATAAAAGGTGACAGATTTGTTGAGATTCTGTTAAACTGGTAAAAGGGCTCCCATTTCATTCTTTAAGCCAAAGCAGTGGAAAATACATCAATTCCTAATCTATAATGAATTAAATATTTCAGGACTAATAAATATTTGGGATTTCCAAGGGCAAAGAGTCGGCATGGAGGCATTTCACTCACAATATTTAGGCTGAATCGGTGAAAATGCTGTGTGTCATTCCCATGTTAAAACATAAAGTCAAAGAGATCCCTAACCGACCAATTAGTACTCGTCTCCGTGTTCATCAAGGCCAATTAATTATGGAGGCTAGAACGAAAAACAACCATACACAGCGGGCCCTCCGGAATATGGCACAACGCAGCCCCGGTGCACTTAGCGCCCTAATGAAAGCTGGCGTGATGGGGTGAAGCCGGGGTCAGTCAAGTTGAGGGCTCGTTAAGCTCTGGGTTTCGGGTAGAATGACATCCTGCTGATTCAGAGGCTCACCCAAGATAATCAGCACCATCAGAGCTCTATCCTTACAAGGCTATAAGGGCTTCAGAAACAGAAGAGGAGGGGGAAAAAAATCAATACAACCTCAGCATGAGCAGAACAGACCACACATGCTAATGATTTTTTACAACTACTACTGTAACTGTGTCAAAACTGCTATAAATTCAGTCATCCTCAACTGTAAGGCTCCCTATGGATATAAGATATAAAGTAGAAAATCTTTCCTTTGGTTTAATTTTCCACACTAGAAACCTGCTATAGTCCAGAAGTGCTAATTAGATTGATTTCAAAGATTTAAGTCACGGATCGTTGAGCTGTATAGCACTGTAAAAGTGTCACACGGTACATGGTGCATGATGAAATTACCTGTAGAGGCTTCTACCGACGTGGATGGTATGTATTCTTCATTATGTGACCAAATATTTCCCCATTAAAATGAAAGGGAAAGAGGTTTGTTGGGTCCCATTTAAAACGCTATATATTAAGCCACTACGTTGATAAGATGGTTTTAAATGCACTGTAGCAGACTGCTGTTTCAGGAGATAACTGGGAAATATTGATACAGCATGTCTTTCCCACTGCAGTCCACAGTCTTTCCCTGAGCTTAACCGGAGCGCTTTGGCCGCCTTAGCCTTACCATGCCCGGGACTACAGGATGCAAACCCCTTGTCTCTGGTGACAAGGTCCTAGGCCTTGGAAACCCCCGGCCCACCCTGACCACCTCTGCACGACTGTTGTGTAGCACAAAAATGCAATGGCCTCTTCACCATTTGGTGAATTGCATGTATAAATCTAATTTCTAGGAGACATGGTTGCCTACCTACAGTGATTGTTAATTTTCTTTTAACCATGACCACTGTTTATCCCTAATATTGACTGAGTTGGCAGTAAATTAAATTTTCTCGTCATGACCATTTGACCTTACTAATCATCCTTTATTGCTCCTGTCTGGTAACGCTGACCCAGTCACCAGCTGCGTTGCACCAGACACTCCTGTTTACAGATTCATCAAGAGTTGTTTTCCTCACTTACTCATGCACGTTAGAGTATTTTCGCTGAGATTTTTGTTGGGTTATTGTAGCATATGGCCAGTATATTGCGATGATCCGATCTTTCTTGTTCTCATTCCCAGACGCCTCTGTTTATCTGTCCATAATCTGTCCTTCATATTGCTGTTTTACTGAAATAAATGTGGGGGGCTTTTTGCGTTGTAGCAGTGGACAGATGTTGCCCAGTGTGAGACTGACAGTTTGCAATATCCAGAGGCAGCACAATTTAGTTGGTGCTGAGTCAGATGGCTGAGATTCGGGACTTTTCTCAGGGTTAGACGGAGATGCCCAGACATCGTTTTTATTATTTGGACTACGGACATTGGAAACATGTTGACAGGAAATGTGTGTGTGTTCGTGTTTGTTAGTTTGTAAAGGAGAGAGGAACGAAGAGTTTTGTATCTTCCAAATATTCATTGAGATCATTGTGATTACAAATAAAATCGTCCATCACTATACACCGCAAATTATGGTGACCAGTGTCTCCCAGCATGTCTCCTCTATGAGTTGGCTGTGTTCAGGGTTTGCATTTGCTGAGAGGATTCACATTCAAAGTTCAGAAAAAGTACCTAAGGTGACCTTGAGATCTTCATGTAACGCAGACTGGTTATAGAGTTCCATGCTTGCATACATTAATATTCTTCCTGAGCCCAACTTTGAGTGCGGCACGCACCTACAGCCCCTAAAAATACAGAAACTGCTTAGTAACTCTTTGTGTTCTGTTTTTGAATGATTTGCTAGTGGTCCCGTTTACTGAAGGTCTCTACTCATTTGCTCCCAAAAAAGGTCACTGGGTCTTCCCACCAAGGTTTGGCCCATGAAATCAGGCTATTTCTCTGTATCAGCAGCACTTTCACTAAATGTCTGTAGAAATGAAGCTCCAGTGCAACTCACCTGCCTTACATCCTACAAATTCAAAGCATTTAGATGAATAGCTTATCAGTTCTCCATTCGCAGAGCTCTGTGAATGTGCCAACAAACAGGATGGCATAGGGGACAAGTCATTAGTTCCCACTGCAGAAATCACTGGAAGGGCATTACTGTAATTATTGGTGTGACATTGATCTAATAAGTACAAATCATAACCAAATGTACAATTACTGAGTCAACAAATGATACAAACCATGCTGCGCTGTGCAATTTGAAAACATTGAGAGCTATTCCTCCACAGTAGCATACAGCAATAATTAATCTGTGTGTTTAATTCTAAAGTGGATGATAAATGAGCTCAACCACAAAAATGGCAGCAGCAGAAGATAAAATGTAAACATGTTGGGTGCCACCGTTGCACAGCAGTTTGAAGGCTTAGAACTTGGGTAGCGTTCAGTATTGTCGGGCGTGAGGTTGATTAATTAGGGGCAGGCTGCTTATTGGATATGGCCATTGCCTGTGGAAATTAACTGTTAAGGTGGCAGGTTTTTCCTTTCTTTTTTTTAATGTGAGGTCATGCAAGTAATGACCTCATTTTCATGAGATACATGTTCAAATTTGTAATCACTGTTTGATTTAAAAAGCTACTGGATGTAGTAATTGAAAGTATTTACAGAGATCGTTGGAGGCATGCACTATAAAATAACATTTAAAACCCCTGAGAACTGTACATTAAAATTAAGACTAAACTGAAGAGAAAGCAAGGGCAATTGCAGGGAAGGTATTTTTGTGGTAGAAAGTTAGTAGATGACAATAGCTGCAGCTCACTGTCTCTTACTGCCCACCGTGGAGCCACAATCCACATCTACACAAAGTGATGTACAACTCTACAGTCGCACATTCAATATCTATTGAAAGTGGACCTCCACTTCCATTGTCAGTAAATCTCTGGGAAATGCATTATGCATCAAATGTCTACAGCTGGGGTAAGGGCCTACAGTATACACTGTGAAGTAAACTGTGTTAATCTCATGGCTTATTTACTGACAGACTCTATCCTTAGCCTGCGCTTTGAACTTTTTTTTCTTTTTTTTTTAATGTGTCTCACAAAACCAGGACACTCCCTTAGGATTCAGACTTCAAGTGGGGAATATTGCGGAACCAGTAATGGGGACTTCTTGATCATTTGCTGAGTCCAAGTTCTCAGTAAGTGATATGATGCACTTTTAATTACAATGGATATAATTAGGGGTCAACATGCTACTTCTACCGGAAAACACACAGAAGTAAATGCAAAATTTCCATCTTTACTACCATGAAACCGTTCCCAGTGAATCTTAAAGATCCTAGCTATGAAGGACAGGCAAAATACGCTTGAATATAATTTGACCCATTTAATGTTAAGTTTAAAAATCATTTCATCGCTGATGAAAAATTAAAAAAAAAAAAAAAAGCTTTATATCTTTTGCCTCAGTTTTCAGCAAAAATCTTAGTTTAGAATAAGTTTAAAACTGTTTCTCATGCAACTTTTATGAAAACTGACACAAAGTGTCACCCAAGCAATTTGTCGTATATTTGACACCCTGGCAGACAAAAAAAAACAAACTAAAAAAAACCCCCTCTCCCAGTGTTGTGACCTTTAGACATTATTCAAATGAGGTTGTTTGTTTAATATCGCTAAAACAATTTGTTATTTTATGTCGTTTGTCTAACTGATGCACAGTAAGAAGATAACACTTTGTTTTGCTACTCATGCTGCTGTTTGGCCTGCTGTTTGCTTCAGTAAAATCATTTGGGCCTGATTAATGGCATCCAGACGCTCAGTACTTCTGAGGCTCAAAGCACAACACACTAGGCTGAAGATATTTTTTCATCCAATTAGACTGTAAAATATATATATATTTTTTGGCGTTTTCTTGGCTTAAGATGACAGACTCTCAGGTACCTGTGCTTGATTTATTGCAGAAAATAATATACTATATTGTGGCTAGTGGGGATTCTGTACAGAGGCTACAAACTTGTACGCGGAATATATGCATTAACAAGACAGGCTTTGCGGTCCAGTGAAGAAGCACTCGACGTCTCTTGATGTAAAATCCCCACTGCGCATATATGCTGCTCTCGAGATATAGTTTAATGGGCTACGATTTGAATTCTGGGTCATTTCTCTTCTTCTTTGTCTCAAGGCTTTGCCAGCATTGATCCAAAACGCAGACCAGAGGCACCAATCATAGGAGAACTAGGTAGGGCTGTCTAAATAATACGAATCTCAAAACGAATCTCTTTCCTGTGTGTTCCAGTTCCAAGTGTAGCCACTATATTTCAAAGACAACACACGGAGTGAGACTCACTTCATGTACATTTATGAACATGCAAGTTACCGGAGTGGGCTGAACATAGGCTTCCCAGGTATATTGTGACCCATTTTAACAATTGCAGAGGGTCATAAATTTAGACATTTTGACCTGACTTACATAGCTGTGAATTCTCGGACCTGTGCCAGCACAAAGCTTGTGCCACGTCCTGCTCTTGTTCATTCAATTAGAAAGACAGTACCTGTGTGTTGTCATTTGGTAAGATCAATGGAATGATGATGGAATATAAGTCAGTTGCTCAAATACTCTGTGGTGAAAACAGGTCAATAACATAGAGAGAGTTAAGGGGAAAACAACCAACAGATCTACAACCACTATTAATATACACAAAAATATTTTGAGTATGCTTGGAGTAAAGAGCCTCATACAAGACAAGCCTTGGGAAAACAGTCTTCATTCAACCTGATGGTAATTAAACCCAATCCAAAATATAGTCACACCGAGCAAACCCCAGCAGAGGATGAGCACCAGTACCTTCTGCAGTGCGACGAGCCACCCATTAACAAACAGACCGCGAAAATTTTAGTTTGCCCTCTCTGTCCCACGCCAAAGAAACACCGCACAATCAGAGTTGAAAGCGAGGCCACTCTGATCCACTTGGACCACAGAATGGAGACCTGCAGCAATAGAACAGGACCTGATGAGATTAGACTGTTGATAACTGGGACGCATCCTGACTCGAAACCAAGCGATTGCATGAAGGCTGCGAGCTCTCGGGGCTTAAAGTACCGATAACTAAGGAACTAAACCGAGAAAACCGAGCCTCTTCTTAAATAAAATCATTTTAGTGCTCCGACCATTGGTTCGTATTTATGTCTACCCTATCTTTAAAAGGTGTAAAGTAGTTACACTGTACAGATCTACAATTCCCACTTATTACAACTCCATTGTTCTGTGCAATGTCACACAAACAGGCCTGAGTGTTGCATATATGATTTTCTGCTCCACACTGCCAGTGAGACTGCCATTACATTTGAATTGAATATGCGTGTATCACAGGATGTCCAAAGCCTGCGTAGGTTTCTAAATATTCCATGGGCAGTGTTTTGTCAGAGGGACAGACTTTATGCAGATTCAGGTATAGAAAGACGTGCAGACAAGAGACCGGCATACACCATCCAAAGTAACATCTGTGTGGTCCAGCAATTTATTAAGTTTGATAGAGGAATTATTGTGATTGTCAGATCAAATGCTTTGAGCAGCCGGGTTAGTTATGAGAACTTGTCAGGATATATATTTTTTTTGGTTGTGAGCTGAAAGAGGTGTGCATGTACGTCTCGAACCGAGGGCCTTTTAGTCTCGAGACCTTGAAGACATGTGGGGCACGGCTTTTGACTGAGGCTGCAGGGTATCCAGCGACCCCGAGCGCCCCTCTGCTCAGCTGTGCCTTTCAGGCTGTCTGGAGAGCTTTAATGCACTCAGAAGCTCCGCCGCGCTCAGCGGCTCCGAACATGGCAAACAGGTCACTAATTAATGTTGTTTGACACTTTTTTTCCTTTTTCTTTACCCTTTTCGTTTGTGGTTCTTCACCTGGGGTCAAATGCACCTATATTACCTTGAACTTGTACCTGCTTTCTTTTAGTAATGAACACTTCATGATCATCTTCTGTTATCTCTAGTGCTTTTCATGGATGAAAGCAATCAGGAATCCTGAAAACCGATTAAATTCTTTGAGGAGCATAGAGTAATTGGCTACTTCTGTTAGCAAGAAGAAGAAGCATTTGAAAGTTAAGGTCAACCTGCATCAGCCCTCTATTCATCTTACAATAACCTGTAATTAACAGAAAACCCATTGACAATTTTCACAACAGACAATAGAAGTAGTTAATTAGACTCTTCTGCCAGAATTGTGAAGAGGTAATATCATGCATCACAATGCAAAAACTCTCAAATAAATATATAACACCTTGGCTGGAGAGCAAGGTATCGTACCCCTTAAAATTGAAATTTCTTGTCACAGTATTTTCTAGGTCATTGCACTTCCATCACTTGGCCAATGAAAATGTAGGTCGTCAAAGGTAAAATTTCCACCAAACAGGCAGAAGATTCTCGACCAAATCAGAAAAAGTAAAAAAGTTGAGTAAAAAGAGCGGTAGTTGTCATTTTAAAACAAGAAGCTTCAGCAACTCACTGACCTGACCTGCAACCGCTGTAACTTCAAGTGCAGACCCAGTCCCCCAAGAAAGGCTCCAGCCACACAGAGTAATTTCTATGGTTAAAAGAACACTGAGCAAAGAGATTATTTTGGAGACTCTCTGGCACCAGTGTACATGTGCTAGTCTCCTACTAAGTGTGAATGACCGCGGGCAGTCTCTCCATCTGGCAGTACACTGCCAGCCAGACTGTCCCAGTCACTGCCCTGTCCCTCCCTCTCCGCGCTGCAACCCAGAGACATGCACAGGGCAACAACCCGCCTCTTATCCAGCAGCCCCCACCCCAGTCTCAGTGCCGTCCTCTGTCCTTTGGGTCCTCCGGGCTCTTTGATAGTCTCACAGGCGACATATGCGAGTCTGATTAGCATATGGCTGTGGGTTACCGCATTCCAGAGCCCACAGCAGGCCGTGGTAGGGAAGGCTGCAGGGAGGAGTGTAATTGATTCAGAGCACTCTCTGCCTAAAGCATGGTGAGGACAGACAACCCTAAAATAGTTTAGATATCTTTAATGTCCCTGAATTTTATTTATTTTTTTGTTGTCGCTTGCAGTATTATTAAAAAAAAAAAAGAAAAAGGGCTACAACAGAGCGTTTGTATGTTTTGTCAAGATTGTTTTATACTGTATTTATTTTCATATTGTTTGGGCGCCGCGCCGATGACCGCCATGGCCAGAGGCACAATGTAATCAGGTTTCCATCTGTCCACTTCTCCTGAATGTGATATCTCGGAAACACAGTGAGGGGATTTCTTCAAGTTTGACACAAACGTTCACTCGGAATCAAGGATGAACTGATTACATTTCGGAGAGTGAAATGTCAAAGGTCAAGTTCACTGTGACATCACGTCCATCCCATTCTTGTGAACGCGAGGAATCAGAAATGCCTGGAGGGAAGTTCTTTAAATTTGGCACAAGTGTCCGCTTAGACTGGAGGATGAAGGGATTATAACGTAATGGTCAAAGGTCAAGGTCTCTATGAGGTTTTCGACCATAACTCAAGAATTCATATGTGAATTATGACAAAATACACTAACTTTTATAAAATTTACTTCAAAGCCTTCAATACATATATTCTGAGTACATGGATGTAAACAGCAACTGGCTGGTGGAGGTATACAACTACAAGGCAATAATTATACCTAGGACTGAAGTCTGCCTCCCTTGCTCATGCGCTATGTGTTGAAGCTAACTGCAAGAAGGAAAAAAAAATCAATTAATTATTAATAACGTGAAAACTATGAAAAGTAATTCTGCCACACATCAAAGTATAGCTATAAGTTTTTGGCAATGCAAGTAAGCATTACTTCCTGTACTGCAATCTAATCAAAACTACAAGTGTTAAGATCAGGGCAGAACATGTCTGCAGGGCAGTATGACTATTCATATACTTTTAGATCACATCCTTAGTTTGAGAATGCATCTGTATGTAGACACGCAGGTAGAACAAAAAGTTGCAAACCTTATGACAATGAAAACAATATGGGTACATGTAAATATAAAATGGCTTCACATTCAAAAATTTAAGAAAGTAAATGTCTATAGCTCTTGTGAATGTCAGGGTATGCAGAACTCAGTGATCATAGGATGCACGCACACACCTTACTGAATGGGTAGTGTACTTTTAATACAGTTTGATTAAGGACTGAGTTATGTGGATATAGGTTCTGCTCAGTTCTGATGCGGTTCAAAATTTTACACGTGTCAGCTCATGTAATCCCTGTGTGCAGCTCATACGATCTCTGATGGGATGAAAGGTAGGGATTTTCTTTTTCCTCCTCTGACCCTAATCTTACACAGCAGATTGAGTGTTGGACATTCAATAGTTGGCTGACAGTTCTTTCAATTATGACTGTTTACTCTGATATAATAGTTGCATCAAAGCAAACCACAGATAAAACGCCTCAGTTGACACTTTTTAGGTGAAAAAATAAAATATAATGAAACCGTTACCCTTGACCAAAACTGAAGTAGCTCTTAAGAGTGCTTGAGAGGCGGAGCAATAATCCTATTTTAAAATTTCTCTTGGCTGATAAAAAGAAAAAAAAAATCAGTGATGGCCATCAAACCTAATATTTAACTTCTAAAGGCCACAGATTGCATCTCCAGACAAGTTTTGCCAGCACTTATCTTTGTCAAATGCCACCTTAGATTCTCGTTAGCAGCCTTCCCTCTTATGGTCTTAACTTCTTAATCTTGGAGGAAGAAAACTCCAAATCGTTTTGTCAGATGATGTCCCAGTACTTACCGAGTGCTCGGAAAAGGCCACAGCAGGAACAGCGGCGCTTCTTTCATCCCATAGTCTGTCGCGAGCCCCTCTACTTTCAATGGTGGTATTTGAATCTGCTTATGCAGTAATGGTTGTATGGGCTTACATTAAGGTAGAGTTTTATTTAGAGTTCAATAGAGATGAATCCAGTATGCAACCTCTATTCTGCATCATGCTGTGTTTGCTAAACATAATGTACAGGTATGTGCAGAAATATAGAAATAAAGAATGTTAGGTTACTTATATAAAAAAAGAGAGTGTAAGAAAAATCTAGACCATCACCACAACGCTGTCATAAATAACTTAAGTCTACCAATCTTGACTGATCATTTCACATTGAGAGATGGGAGTACAGTACTGTGTTTGTGGCATCCCTCTCAGGTGTTATATCGATAATAGGAATCTTTTTCATTCACATAGAAAATAGTGGCTGGATTGATCAGGTGGATAATGTTATGTACTCATTGTCTGACAGAAGTGCACAAATGTGTCACTCCTCATTGAACGTGTTGCATGACGTCTTTTCTTGCAAAGCTGACATCGTCAGAGTGGTATGCCTTTATCTCTCGGGATGCTTACAGGGCCAGGGCATGATTGTCTCTCTGAATTAATGGCCCCTCTGCTCGAGTGAAAACTAGAACAGCGGCATAATTAAAATCCACTCCGTGTTCCACAGTAGCTCGCATGCTTTACCAGGTGAGCGGTGCCTTGCCACCCATTGCCCTGGGTGTCTTTACACTGCTTGGGTGGATTTCACTTCAAATGAAACGGGATAAGATTGTATGTATAAAAGAGAACATATTAGTAAAATATGATAAAAGGTCAGGAACAGGAGAGATTAAAAGATAATGGAAAATTTAAATGTAAAATCAATAATGAAAGTAAATGTCCTTAAAAGTCAGCAGTCAACCATCTCTTTTGGGATATTTCTGCACTTCTGTTTTTCTATCTAAAGCTTTGGAGGATTGGTTTGACGTGTTTTTGGCCGTTTGTCCGTCAACAGTACTTTAGGTAATATATTTTGTATACTCTGCCTCTGCCCTTGCCCTGTCCCAGTAGCCCATGTTTGCGATGCCGGTTTAATTATTCATTAAGACTTCTGTCAGTCATTCAGGGTTTGCTGTCAGACATATCATAAAAAGCCCAACAATTGATGTTCAGCAGAGCACAACAAAAACAGACATCAATATTCCAATATTGTCAAAGGATATTATAGAAACCTTGCCTACCATTTTGTATGCACTGGGATATATACATGTATTATATTTCTAGTCTGTGTATCTAAATTATTTAGTTTTCTTCTGAGATTTACTGACTTTCGGATGCATCATCCTAACTCACTAGTACACGTTGCACATCGCCCATCGCATTTTTTAAAGCAGCAGCAATTTTTTTTCCCCTGAACAAACCACTAGTATGTGGACATGCTGACACCGAAGAGAGCCCCTTCACGCTTAAAACTCCTCAAAGACCAATGAGGTCTTTTGCGGGTCGAGGTGAACACGTACTGACCCCTTACGCTCTTCAAACCCCTGAGCCTCGAAGGCTAGGCGAGGCCTTTAATCACCAGGGAAAGGAGATAGGCTGCCTTCTGGCTTTCTCCCAAAATGCTGACAGCATGCAAGGAGCCCCAGCACAGCCTGTTGGTGGAGAAACTTAAGGCTCCAGTTCACGATTGGTGTAAAGAACCCCTTTCCATCCTAACTGTCAGTCCATATAGTCCAGATTTAGAGTACAGCGCGAGCAGAAGAATCCGCATGGTCTGAGCTGAGCTAGTATTTTAGGATTTTTACAGCCGTCGGAGTCTCTTATTGTTTCAGTATTGGATCCTTTTAAAGCTTTGCCCCCCATCAGAAGCACTGCAAAACTCTTTAAGGTCATCAACCCTGCAAGTACTATAACTATAGATTGCGTTGGTTGGTGTCTGTCAGAAGAAAAGCCTCTCTTGTTACATGGTACTTTTCTCTCGCCTCCGTAAGTTATTTCCAGCACTCACATGGGGTCACAGTTGTAAAGCCCCTGTGGCCGAGGCCAACACATGCTCATGGGGGATTTTAATCCTTAGTGCAGACTGCTGTCAGCATCACAAATAAAATGTGAGAGATGTCAAGTTGACCTATAAACCCACTCTGCTATTTGCTCTTAAGTTTGTATTTGTCTGGTGTGTTTTCACGCCGCATTTCGCTGATTAAGTCAGAAAACCTTGAAAACCCTGCCAGGTCGGACTTGCTGCTCGTCAATGGTGTCGGGGTCGGAAACATGTCGTATTTCCTTGAGCACAGTGTTGACAAACTTGCCGTTGAAGTTATAGCAGTGTGTTGCTTTTGACATTAACCACATAGATATTTCATGTTTAGTCACTGTTTTTTTGGTTAATGTTATATGTCCAGAATTCCTATGTAAAATACTCAGCTTGTCATTATTAGACTGTTTCTTGCACATCAGGTTATACTGTTGTTGCAACTATTTATACGAAATAATTTAGCGTCATTCTGATTGTCTAGAGGATGTTCCTGAAAATAAAAAAAGTCTGCACTCACTGGGTTCAGTCAGATTTATATTTCCTCTTTTTTTCTTAATTATCATATGTTTAGTCCATTTACATCCAAATAATATTTCTATTTATTTATTATTTTATTTTCTAGATTTATTAAGACAGTGTGTGTGTGTGTGTGTGTGTGTGTATAATATATATGTATGTGTGTATGTATATATATATATATATATATATATATATATGTATATATATGTATGTGTGTATATATATGTATGTGTGTATATATATGTATGTGTGTGTGTATATATACATTTTTTTTTAATCTAAAAAAAGCATGCATTACTATTTATTCATTTTATTGCCTCAGTACCTGCTCTGTTTACTTCATGTCAGTAATTCTCCAGGCGGATCCCTTTGCTCCCATGGCTTTTGCACATGTTCCGCCCTTTCTGGCAGAGCACTAGGTCATTAGAACAAGATGGCAGTGTTGCAGAAGAGGCAGACCTGAACTGCCACTCTCCCTAGATAACAGGCCCCTCTCTCCCTCCCTTACCCTCATCCTCTCTGTCTCTATCACTCTCTCCCCTCCCATCCACCCTCTCTCTCCTATGCACCTCTCTCGCGCCTCACCTCCTCCTCCCTCTTCTGTCTTTGGCTCTCGCGGTGTCTCTGTCTCTGTCACCACCTTTATGTTTCGCTGCTGGATCGTGTCCAGCACCCACCGAGTTGCCCCAGTGGACCAAAGGTTCTCTCCCTTGCCACTGATGACCTTGTTTGGCGTGGCTGGCTCTTGGCAGATTGTGGTATCGCTGATACCGAAGAGGAGAGCCCAGCGCCACATATGAAATAAATGATTAATTTCCTTCTTTTTAAAGTGGTTGAACAAGTGGTGCTCCCACTGGGAACACTGTAGATAACAGTGTAGAACTGACATAATTTGTTATGAATAGCTCAGATGTTTGATACAAAGAGCGACATTTTCAATGCCTCTTCAAACATCAATTTGCCTCGAGTTGTGTAAAAAGAGAGACATAAGAGATGGTAATTTATGGTCAAATAATGAATTGATATCAAACAGAGACATACAAATGATAGGGAACTTAAATACAATGTTGAGTGGCATGTGAGTGCACAGGACTGTTGCTGTTTATGTACGAATGATTTATACAGTTGTGACTGAACAAAAAGGGTCACTTCATTGATTTTACATTTTGTAGAAACAGGAACATGTTGATGTCGGAGGCATTCAACCATCCATTCGTTTGCAAAACCACTTATCGTGTCCGGGGTCACAGGGAGCTGGAGCCGTTCCCAGTACACTTTGGGTGAGAGGTGAACCCTGGATAGATCATGAGTCTGGGCTAGCACATGTAGACATGGCTACATTCATACACTCCCGTACCAACCCATTTGCACGCAGACATGGACAGACGCACACAAAGGTGCCAGGGAATACTTGTAGAATATGATGCAAAATAATCCAGTGCATCCCTGCAACAAATACCACCCTGATGAAGCTATACATCCCTCAGTATCTTTGGTCTGTCAAAAAGATGTAGAATCAACAATATGCTAAAGTTTGAGGATGTAGTGGCAAGATAATCTCATCTCTCCATTTAGCGGCTGTCCGGGAGCTTTTGATGATATCACACAGTCCCCCACGTCGGAAATGTAGCTCCTCGAACTTTTCATGATTCTAAACACCCCTGGAACTTCTCTTATTTGTTAACAGAAAAAAAATGCCTCACCTATGGTTCTGTGGCAATTGAGGAAACTCAGCCTGACTTTTTCCTGCTCTTTCCAAAGTCAAGAATTCATTTTGAAGCTAAATTTAAGGCTGTAATTAGTTTTCAGTTGAATTTTATCATAAAGCGTCAGTTATTCTGTTCACCTACAAAACCCAGATACAGGGAGTGAGCAATCATAAACAAACCAGAGGCTCAATCGAATCTAGAAAGATTAATTTCCACTGACCTCCCAACTCCAGATGGAACAATGAGTTTGAAATCTGGTATATTTAAGTCACTACAGTATTTTTCCTTCCACCGTTCATCCTGTGACTGTGCCATCACATGTGGGATTTAGAAAAGCACCCTCCTTTGCGAGTTCTGGAAATTGTAATGGTGACTATAAGCATCTCATCACTATCAAATACAAGGAAAAAACCCCCCACTGACTCTGTATTATGGTCCTTTGAGTCTGGTGACGTTATAGTCCCGCATAGATTTTCATCAGGCCCACATCAATTAAATGCAAACTACATTAACCTGTAGAACGAGGAGATGCTTCTAAATTAGATTAATCATGGTTATTTTCTCTGTACATCATAGAGACCATGCTGCTGATGAATTGCCCATACATTAGAGTTGTGTAAAGGACGATAATCGTGTCCTGATGTTATTGATGAATCATTGCTCCTCAACTAAACGGGCTCCGGGAGATTTAGATGAAAGCAATTCCTTGGCTGAATGCAAAAAAAATAAAAAAATAAATTAAAAAAATGCACGTGGCACTACCACCAACAACATCCCATCATAACTAATCCCTGCAGTAAAGGAGATTAGAAAACTGGCACTGCACTGTCTTGATGGTTACACTCCAAAATTGACTGTATAGGCGAAAAGAGCAGAGCTTGTTGATTTGTGGAGTTATTTTCTCCGAGTAGCAACTGCAAGGTCAAGTGCTGTCAAAGCATTATGTTAGGCAGTGATATAGCTGGAGGATGCTGGATCCAGTGTACCAGTATCAAAGGTCCTCTAAATGATGACTATACCCCTGCTCTGATCCATCACCATAATGCTAATCAGGCTTGTCCCCATGGCAGAGAGGCAGCGCCAAGCCACATCACTTCAAAAGACTCATTTATGCCAGCAAGCCATTTAGGCTCAATTCCCCATGAATTATGGCTTGATTTAGGAATTTTCAGTCATGCAGGCTTTTAGATTATTTAAAAATCCACAAGGAACATAACACAGTTACATGAATAGGGATAGAAATTTGTCTTGTTGATAAATTTTTGATCAAGGTCTAAGGGGGAGACATTGCTAGTAATATTCAGCTAACATCACTGACGTACATAGGGAGCCAGTGTTCCATGCCAGCAGCATGCAAGCCATTTATCTCTCTTATACTGTGCATGGCATCTCTTTTGGGTAAGCAGTAATTTATACCACAGGCGATGACAGGCTGAAAAATACATCACATGTTTTCAAAGGCGATACGAGAGGGGCTTGTCTAAACGTCTCCCCCCTCCATCTGTCTCCATTGGCCTTTCGATATGCACCCTCGAATCTCTTCATCCGAGGCTCTTTGGCGCCGGCTTCCTGTAGATGGGCCTATAGGCAGACAGGCGGAGAGCACTTCACTTCCTCCCACACTCATCTGTAGATTTGAGTGGTGGGATGTGGCCGGGGGGATGCACGGTGGGATGGATCATTTAGAAGTAATGTAGCTCTGGAATATAATCAGCCAGACTCACAGGAAAGCAATTCCGCTCAGCTGAGGTGATACTTCTCCTTTGTAACCGATGCTAATACTGGTTGGTTTTATGTAACTTACAGAGGACAGGTCTGACAAATTAAAAAAAAAAAAAACAAAACATGAGAGGCGAAGCATAAATAAAGTCAGGTGCTTCTATAAGTGGCGCTGGGTTGGGGTCACTGAGGGGTTTGATGAATATCAAAACGATATGAATCATATGTTATGGCCTTTTCATTCATCGGATCTCTACCTATTAAACAACCATAGGACCTTTTTTGGATTGACAGTTACAGTGGTCTACACTGCCATCACCAAACATCAGGTAAGGGGAGCACGTTTTGGAAGAAGGCTCCTCTACCTCTCCAGCACAGTTCCAGCATTCTTCTTAGCCAACTTAAATCAAAGTTGTTTTGACGGCTTGCCATGGATCATCACCTCACTACAGCTACATCAGTCCAACTCGATTTTTTTTTTCGTTCTTTTCTGTTGTACGGTTCTAATGTAAAACACCCAACAGCCTTATTGCACAGCTTTACTCTATTTGACGCCCACAACACACTGGCCCCAACACACAGAGAGAAGCGGGAGTCAAGGTGAAGTGCGGATTTACCTTTTTTTTTTTTTTTTTTTTGTGGCTTGCAAGTGTGTCAGTGCTGGCGATTGAGACTGTCATGTATCCTTACATCGTGAGGACTACACCAGCGAATGTAGTATTGAACTTTTTGTATAACAAAATAAAAAACAAAAGACACAGAAAAAGGAATTGTTAAAAATGGATACGGCAGAACTTGAGGTATTCTGGCTTTGATTCCCTTGTAGGGGTCCGAAAACACCTGATCCTACATCGCCCATAAATCAACTCAAGAGTGTTTGACTCTCCCTGTGTAAATGACTTGCAAAACTCTTCACCTCCAGCTTGTTGTGCCCGCTAAAGCTGAATATAAGATAACTCTGATGACTTCATCGGGGTTATCTTCTCAGAGTTCAGGAGGCTCCTTTCTGAGCGCAGAAGACATTACACGACTCTTTCTACGTGCTGGATAGCGCTACCCATGCATGTAGACCGACCTTCATGTGGAAAACGAAAATCAGTGGAATGGCCCTTCAGTTTTTCAGCAGTCATTTGATTCTAGTTCGCAAAAACCTTTTCGGAAAATACGGAGATGGGACAACGGCGAGCGAATAAATCGGAAAACAACACAATGGAAATCTGGAAACTAACAAACTAATGACAACAGAGCATTAATCCAGAGCCTCAGGCATGTGTGACATAGACGAGCCTCCCTACAGAACTGGGCTTTGGCTGTGTGGGAGAAAAACTGGCTCAACTGTCAGAGAGGCTAAGTGCTAGGGCAACGCTGTTACTCATCGATTGCAAGTGATAGGGTGGGGGGGGGGGTCACATGTTATTCCCTGCGGGGTATGTGTATTCTTTTGTGTGTGTGTGTGTGTGTGTGTGTGTACATGCGTTCAAACAGAAATATACTTGAAGGTCTCACATAAAGTAAGAAAAGGTGCAATCATTGCTGGCTTGTAGAGAGCGCCGTTGCAACTGAGGTGCCACAGAGCTGTTTGATTTAAACATTCTTTTGCACTGTGGATTGTTGTTTATCTTGATTTGGTTGCTATGGTTGGCTGATTCCCACTGGGGCCCAACCATCCTCAAAATGTATTCACCCTTAGCATTGTGAGGTGTTTTGGATGAAAGCATCTACCAAATGGGATATGCGATCATTAAATAGTGCCCAACACTGGAGGTTTTTCAAAGATGCACATTTTTTTTTTTTTTAACACCTGAACCATGTTGTTTGAAAACAAGGATTTTGCACATGTAAAATGTATTTTTTAATCATGTCAAGCATCGGCACAGGTTGAAAGTAATAACAATGCTGTTTTGTGTATTTTTAAATAAAAAAAACATTTTTTTTTCATTTACAGGTATAGTAGTCTTAACACATATTTTTTGAATATTACTTGAGAATCCACTATGTCTACCAGTGATTCTCTCTACTATTTTTCCCAAACAAACAACAAAAGAATTTCAATGCTTTTTTTTTTTTTTTATTATCATTACCCTCTGGTCTTGTAGGCCTTGAGTAAAATGCACAAAAATATGAGAGCTTACCAAGCATAATGGCAGTTTCGCTGTCAGGGCAGGTATCCGGAGCACAACTGCTCTAAATTGCACGCATCAGCAGCAAAGTGCAACGAAACCTCAATTGGACAATGCTTCACCTCCTATTGGGGTTATGAGAGAAACAAGAACATGGCGATACGACAGGTATCTTTGTTCATCTCGGGGTTGACAATAGAGATGCCGGCAAATGTGACAGTCAAGTCAGTTAACATTTAAATTGAAATCCACTTGTCCTTGCCAGTATGGGGCAAAGCAAACGAAAAATCACTTTACAGGTAATCTGATGGGCAGCATATATACCGATCAGCCACAACATTAAAACCGGTTAGCGGTTCAAATGTTGAGGCTCAATGGTGTGTGTGTGTGTGTGTGTGAGAGAGATCCAAATGGAGTGCAACCCAGCATATTTTACTGTATACACGTGGAAAATACTGCATATATTAATTGTCAATTAAACATACTGCCTAATTTATCATAGCGCAAGCAATGAGATGTGAAAGCCATGATGTGGGAGTTGAATTAGGTATGTGGTGCTTAATATATATATTTCTCCTTTAGTAATTAATTGTATTAAAGTCCAATTAGAATGAAATGTAACTATGGTGTTACTATTTGGAGCTGTAGTACTCAGCTTTCTTTTATTCCCAGTTTTAATGTCCAATCCTTAATTGGCTTTCTTTTAAGCAGTGCACACTTGGTTGGATTCCCAAGGGCAAACAACTCTGCAGTTAAAAGCTGCATCACTATCTCTTTGCTTCATTGTAGCACAGCCTTTGGAGGAAATCCAATTCCTATACACTGTAACAGTAAATGCATATTTATGGGCTAAAGCAATAGGTGTTCTTCACATTCACTGTTTCAATGGGACATTTTTAAATAAAAACATTTATTTTTCATTTACAGGTATAGTAGTCTTAACACATATTTTTTGAATATTACTTGAGAATCCACTATGTCTACCAGTGATTCTCTCTACTATTTTTCCCAAACAAACAACAAAAGAATTTCAATGCTTTTTTTTTTTTTTTATTATCATTACCCTCTGGTCTTGTAGGCCTTGAGTAAAATGCACAAAAATATGAGAGCTTACCAAGCATAATGGCAGTTTCGCTGTCAGGGCAGGTATCCGGAGCACAACTGCTCTAAATTGCACGCATCAGCAGCAAAGTGCAACGAAACCTCAATTGGACAATGCTTCACCTCCTATTGGGGTTATGAGAGAAACAAGAACATGGCGATACGACAGGTATCTTTGTTCATCTCGGGGTTGACAATAGAGATGCCGGCAAATGTGACAGTCAAGTCAGTTAACATTTAAATTGAAATCCACTTGTCCTTGCCAGTATGGGGCAAAGCAAACGAAAAATCACTTTACAGGTAATCTGATGGGCAGCATATATACCGATCAGCCACAACATTAAAACCGGTTAGCGGTTCAAATGTTGAGGCTCAATGGTGTGTGTGTGTGTGTGTGAGAGAGATCCAAATGGAGTGCGACCCAGCATATTTTACTGTATACACGTGGAAAATACTGCATATATTAATTGTCAATTAAACATACTGCCTAATTTATCATAGCGCAAGCAATGAGATGTGAAAGCCATGATGTGGGAGTTGAATTAGGTATGTGGTGCTTAATATATATATTTCTCCTTTAGTAATTAATTGTATTAAAGTCCAATTAGAATGAAATGTTACTATGGTGTTACTATTTGGAGCTGTAGTACTCAGCTTTCTTTTATTCCCAGTTTTAATGTCCAATCCTTAATTGGCTTTCTTTTAAGCAGTGCACACTTGGTTGGATTCCCAAGGGCAAACAACTCTGCAGTTAAAAGCTGCATCACTATCTCTTTGCTTCATTGTAGCACAGCCTTTGGAGGAAATCCAATTCCTATACACTGTAACAGTAAATGCATATTTATGGGCTAAAGCAATAGGTGTTCTTCACATTCACTGTTTCAGTAACTATGGCAACAAGACATTTGCTGCTTCCTTTTATGAAATGGTGACCAAGGCTTAGTCTGCAAAAAAAAAAAGAAGAAATATTTTACAGATTATTCAAACGTCGCACAAGATCTCACTATCCTATCAGTGCTTGAAGGAGTGGATCAATTTGAAGATTTGATGAGCTGCTATCTTGCCCGTCACATTATTTCCTTTTCTACAGGATGTTGTGCACACACTATGCACTCTACCATAACACACAGTCATAACAGGCACATAATGGGCTCAGGCTAAATATGTACGATCTATCATGTGACAAATGTACAATATATCTTTTGATCGTTGTGCCATTTCAGTCAGAGCATAAGGTACAATTACTAACATCCCTTAAGGAAACGCATTGACTGTCTGTACCGCAAGGGAAAAGCAGCATTCACCCACCACAGTAGTACAACCCCTGTTCCGCACTGCCTCTAGCTTTGTCCTTGCGAAGTGCCATGGATATGGATGGGAAGCCGGTGAGGGATCATGACCTTTTTCTTTTTTCTTTTTTTTTCTTTAAGCGCAAGTGACTGCTGCTTGCTGGTGTCTGCTGTGTCACTGTCTCCTTCTTTCTACACAGACCTTCAGGCAGAGGTAAGCAGGACCAAGAACTGTAGTCTATCGGTATATCACAATGTATAATGCGTTTTCACTGTTTTATGTGACATGTTATAATCAAAGACAGTTTTTGGTCATTTAATTGAACTTTTGAAGGCATAGTAGTATAGTGGAACAAAAGACGGGCACATGAATCTCAGGGTATAGTCACATAGAGGAGTGTAATCATAAACTCACCTCTTTGCCTCCACAGTACAGTTTGGTGGAGCAGCGATCAAATTCTGCAGCCAAAAGTTGCTCGTCACAAAAGACAAATTAATAATTTTCCTTAGAAATGGGAAATTTTGTTCAAGGTTGATAATTAGCAAGAACTTATAGATAAAGGGGCGCTTTTTAAACATCCTGTATAACCACTTCTGTTATGTATTGTATTTCCAAATATGAACCACTGCAGATGCAGTCAAAAGCTCTTTGGGACATTATAGGTATTGAGTAACACTTTTAAAGAAATATTTAGATTTATTTTCAACATTATGAATGTTTTTGAGCAGTACATGGTAATTAGGTGAATTTATAGCTACAAAGATTGTATCTAAGTATGTATATGGACAGCTTTTGCTACAGTCATCTATCCATGCACTTTAAGTGTTACCTTTTTATTCTCAGAGCCTTGGCTGACAGCAAGGTAACTCCAAACAATACTAACAGCCTTGATAATCAAGTATAAATACCACCTGTCTGATCCAGAATGATCAGAGCAGTGCATGGCCACATACATTTGGGTCTCAGTACAGTGGGTTATGGGAAAATGCAGGAGATTGCACTTTTTTTTTTTTTTTTTTTTTTAAGCAAAGACTCGTCTATCATGAGCTGACAGCGCATATCACCTCTCTGATGTTTAATAAATCTTGCAGAATTTGCTCAGTGACAGGTTTACACATGTCTGCAGACACTGGACAACAATGCTGCTGATTTCAATTTCTGATGAACTGTGCCATTGTTTGTGCTGCTGTGTAGATGTGCACTCGATTTAACAAGCTTGCAGAGCAGTGATCGCTGTGAGGGCCACTATCATGAAAACATATAATACACCAATTTATCTAGATGGAATGCACTAAAGGTAATTGATTATGAGTAACGATTTTATAATTCAAGTTACACAGAGGCCTAGTACCAACAAGATTTGTATTGTAACCTTGTTGAAATGAAGTGTCATTGTGTTGCAGATGGGTAAATGTAATTTTCCCTGACTTCATAACACTGGAGGAGAGTATCTATTATACTCACCAGTGGATTATGAACTATGATCAGAGAAAGCAAACAGGTAATTTTCGCTTGCACTAACCAACCGAAGAGTTACAGCACAGTAAATCCTGATCAACTTTAAATGTCCAAACAATAGGTCTACGTATGTGGTGGCCGGCTGCGGCTCGGTAGGTAGAACAGGGCATCCACTGAATAGAAAGACTGTTTGATCCCCAGGCCCTGCAGTCTGCATGTTGAAGTTCCCCAGGGCAAGAGCCTACACCCAAAAATTGCCCTGACGATGTATGTGTGAATGGGCAATTATGGCATTAGTGTAAAGTCCTTCAAGTGGGCGATAAGCATAGAAAAGCGTTATGTAAGTGCAGACCGTGTACCATATATTTATATAATATACACTCAGTGGATATTAGTGTTTACATCATCCCCTGTAAGAAAGTTTGACAAATTGGCTGCGCTTTGGCTGCAAGCAGTGCTAAGATCAGCCAATTCTTTCAGCAGCCGGAAATGATGACAAGACAAAAATGTAAGTGAACAATCTGTTCCTCTGGCTGATTGTGAAGCTACCTACTGAGAGCAACTAGGTACCACAGTCCATCTCATGTCCTAAAATCCAGTATGCCTGGTCAAACTCCTGCTGCATTTTTCTATGACCAATAATGTGATAACGACATCTTGAAAAAGTATACAAAAAGATATTTTTTTCCTGCTTTCAAAAGTCTGTCAAAACACAGGGATTTATGGAAATAGGTCATATATGAGTCATATATTTCATTTTTAGAATTGAGACTTCTGAGCTATTCTCTCAGCCACTTGTCTGCTAGGCATGCGCCTATGTTTGAGTATTTACATTTACATCAGTCATGGTTATTAATACTTCACAGATGCATACATGCAGAACATGTCATCTGAGCAACAGCACAATAAGTGCTACATGGCATATTCATAATTCAGTGTCAGCCATTTATCAATAAGGAAAATATTCTGGATTCTGCCCCGCTCTGTTCTTACACCCACAGTAAGTCATCACTTGGTCAGTCAAGAAGCACAACAGCCACGGGTGGAGCTTGTTTAGTGATTGTGCATTTCCGATGCTAACTCTCTGTTTGTTGTTCAAACTTTGTGGAGTGTGTGGTGTTGTGGCTCACTTGTATTCAGTCTCATTCTGATGTTGCCAGGGTTCAAGGATAATGACTCACTGCATTTAATAATGAATATTTAAAATTAAAATCTTGTCAATAGAATTATGTGTTAAATCATAATTAAAAGTATACAGTAATATATCAGAACTGTCTGTGGTGCTTACCTGGCGGTCTGAATACAAGCCAATTAGTCTGAGGCCCTGATATAGTATTATCTCATATATCTTCAGATGACAGGGGCTGTTCTCTGACTGGAAGGTTGAAGGTTTGTTTCCCTACACAGACAACCTTGAGCAAGAAATGACTGTCAGTGAGGTAGTGATATGCATGCAGTACATGTTTTTATGGCTGTGGACAGTTATGGTCTTGCCATTCATAAAGTATTGCCATTAATGCATTCCACATTCTGTTTTAACAAGGGATTGATTTAAGTGATAAGGCCCTGACATGAGCTACAGAACATGAGACAACAAATATGTGCTTCAAATACTATTGTAATGAAAGGCTTCCCCTCTCACTACTAAAGCTAGTAGAGAGTCCTTTGGGGAAGCATCATGTCCTATAAGTTAAGCAGTGACCATAATAGCAAAGAGTTTCATGGACTAACTGTATCTGTGACTGAATATTATGAATAGAAACTTACCTTCAAAAGATAAGATTTTCCAATCAATAAAAAGTTGAGATTTTAATTCTGTCGATAAAACTAAAAGACTAAATCTAGAATCTGGTGGCTGGCTGATAGAGATTAAAAGATTAGGTTGACATTGTTGGCTGCCAGATGATTTTTCTCAATTTTTGCCTTGAGAAGTGTTAGTTTATTCAGTTCATCATTATCACTAAAAAATAAAAAAAAAACAAAACTAAGAAGAAAAACTTTTTATTTTCCAGACCCTTAGTATGATCTAGGATTGGAGGAATATGCCTTTGAAAATTGTACCTAGTCAACAATTAACAGATTTTATTTCTTCTTTTTTATTACTCCTAAAGTGTTGAAAAATTTACACCTGGAAATCAGGACCTCATCATGTTTTTGCACAATGTCAAAAATAATTCCCTGGTAAATTCCCAGAAATTGCTGCATCTCTATTACACCTGGGTAATACTGTTATCTAAAAACACTCAGCAGATAAAACCAGAACTATCTATCGTGAGTTGGATTTTGATTTTTAACTGACACTTTCAGAAAAATGATCATGGCCAACTATCCATCTATCTATTAGAAAACCTTGACAAAAAGGTACATGTACTTGAATTATTTCTGAAGCTGAATCATTACTTTTTTTTCTACGTTGTTTTTCTTTTAGACTTCTCCAGCTGTTTTACATGTGTTATCAACCAGGTAGTTGATACATTTCAAAGTGTTGTTCGAATTTTTCACCATTTGCAAAGGCTGTTTATCTTCAAAGTAAGGCATGTGGCAAGTGATCCCTGTTTCTTTCTCTAATAAGGGCAAAACAGAAAGCAATTTTTTCCTGAATTTTGAAATGAATAAGGGAAGGAAAAAATAGCTCCTAGCCTTCATCATGCTGTGAAACCAATCCATCTACTGAATGCTTTAAAAAGCCACCGTCTCTCATCAGCAAGATTGACTTCATTTTTTTTCTTTTCTTTCAAAATCTACTGAATGAAGTTTCTATCTAACTGACTTAAAACTACTGTATACTGAGGTGTTTCTGGAGACCAAATGCAGAGTCTACACCATTTTAGTACATTGGCGAATGAAAGGATCGTCTTGTGCAATGAAATTTAATGCAATTACATAAAAGCTCTTGGAGAGCTTTGCTTCTTTTGTTTTGTGATTCGATTAAGTTTGCATGTGGAACAAGGCTGCAGAGATGGATTGCTGAGCCTGCGGCAAGAGCACAAACTGAAAATATGAGGAAGACCTGAAATGTTAATGTTGTAGGTTTTTTTTCTCAGCTGTCAGGATCTACAGTTTCCACAAGTGCAAGTTTTGCTGTAGAACCTAAAAGTTGAATGGAGAGCGCATAAACGTAAAGGTCTTATTCATATCATTCTGAGGTCTTTACAAATGAGAGACATTTCTCATGATGTAGTTTCTTTTTTTAATATTCTATTGGCAAATATGTGTTACATGAGAATATAAGAAAGCTGTAAAGGTCTTAAAGCAACTGAGCATTGCCCCTATGCAACAATGAGGTGGTCATGATGGTTTTGAACTATATACTGTGTTCTGTCAGTACCAACGAGCCTTTATACCTAAATGACAGAACAGGATAATTGGTTCATACCTATGAAATTCTTCTATGTAATATTAGGAAACTAAAAGTACAAGCTTTAGGTGAGGGAAAGATCATGGTCGCGGCTAAAAGAAAGCAAAAATTAACTTCTGTCATGGCCCTTTTCACTTTAAGTATTTGAACAAATGGCTGATGATGATGTTTTTCTAGTGTGTGACAGTTTTAGTTCCTCCAACAAAGGCACTGTTGTTGTTGTAATGAACCCTTTTCATTTCCCACAAAACTAGAAAAACTGAGCAATCAATTGGAAATAACAAAGATATATGGCCACTATATAGAAGGAAAAAGTAGAAGTCGAAGTAAACAAGACATTCCTTAGTGTTATGTCCTTGGTTAAAAACAACAGTAGTTGCCAACCCGGCATGTCCACCTTTTAGATAAAATAAAAGAGGACATTAAACGGTTCTAGTCTGTTACTCTTTTGACTCCCTTTTGTATTTGGGAAAAAAAATGTTCCAAAATGCTGTGGAATTTTTTGTGAAATGAACTTTTCTGTGTTTGTTTGTGAAGGAAAACACAAATTTGCCAAAAATACCCATTTCAGAAACTGTTATTTTCCTGGCCAAACATCCATCATGCACACCGCTGTAGTTCTGTCCAGTATTTTGTAGGGGAGACGTCACACCGTCATGGTTGTGTGACTGGAGTGAAGGCTGACACCTGCTCCTTACCTTTTAAATTAATGTTTTCACACTTAAGGCATTTAGAAGACACACTGTTCTGAAGAGTTGTATTCCTATACAGCTGTTTACTTTCTTTGCAGAGACATTTCCAAGGCGCCCACCAGCCCCCAGGGGAAACTCATGTATTGCTGAAAAGACTTTAGTTAGCAAATTATGGGCTGTGCCTTTAAGTTCAAGTTTGCATTTCAAGATCCTTGCGATTCATTTGAGGCAAACCTTTTACTGACACACTTGGTATTTCTCATCTCATTATTGGGGCTGATTATAATTCATAGGCTATATTAAATGTCAGAGAAAGGCCAGGGATTGTTATGCAAATGTTAAGCATAGAATGTGTGCTCTCATTCAGATTTAGGTTTTTTTTTCTCCTTCTGCAGTTTGTTGAAAAAAAAAAAAAAGGAAAGCAAATGCCAATAACAAGTTTGTTGAAAACACAAAGACCTACCTCATTGGATCAATCAGTGTCAACAGTGGAGGTTTTCATTGTTATAAACATTTGTCTTTTAAATAATCAGATGTAAGAATGGAATAGATAAGAGAAATTAAGTCAGAAAATGTGTTTGCTAATGTACATCCAGCCCTCCACTGTCAACCCTCAATGCCAAGCATTAAAAGCATTGATTTTTTTCAGGAGCATTTGGCTTTAAACTGAATACAATGCAAAGGTTTATCTGTTTTTATTATGAGTAACTATTGAACCTAAAGAACACATTTAAACATTTATCTTGCAGACTCTGTATAGAATTTCAAGCAGTAAGAGAAGAAAAGGGAAGACTACCTAGGCTTCTTTTTGTAAAATGAGTCAGCTGTAAACATTACAATCTCAGCTGGACACAGCGTCATCAACCAATGCATGCAAAAGATGTTAGTTTAACCAGATAGCTAGCTACATGTGAAGAATCTACCAGCAACACTTGTAAACTCATCTGTGAGGATTTGTCATACACTGGCTGGAAATGGGAAGCCTCCATTTGTCCGCCTTCGACTTAAATCAAGGACCAATTACTGAACTTCCAGAAGTAAATTTTCCACTGTTAGCATTTTAACTGCATCATGTGCCACGCTTGATTGGCATAGCAAGAATAAATGAGGGAGGTGGTGCTTTATATTTCAGCCGATAACTGCTGGCTGCAGCACAGGTCATTTCTAATTATTCCCTTGCCTTCAGACAACAAGACAAATAGGTTAAATGGGAGGGAATCCTCTTGAGACAGGTATTATGTGATACTGTCAACGTTGTTCTCCTTATAAACTTGGTATTTCTCTACTCTTTGTGGCGGTGCAGAGTTCATTGGGTGAACAAAGTTCTGAATAATTAAGCCTGTGGAATTTGGAGGGGTAGCAATGAGCAATCCGCTGATCTGATGCTTGATTAAAAGCAGGGCTGAGGGCTAATTCATTGGCCTTTAAAGCCTGTGGAAGGGCCATTACCCTTAAGGAGGCAGAGAGAAGTTACAGGGGTTTACAAGCATTGTTTGGCTTCCTAGGGGAGGCAGTGAAAAATGATTATGGTCTTTTGGTATGTTTCCTTGGTACTTCCTCTGCATCATTATGCAAGCTTAATAGAGCCCTGACGAACAATGAGGGTTCAGGTGGATTTCCACTCACTATAGCCACTGTAAAGGTCTTATTTTTGTTGTTTACAGCCAACTGCCTCCCATAATGACTGAGGTGGGGACAAACACCAAAATAAAGCTCATGGACAAATTTTATGATTTCATTAAAGTGTGATTTAGCTTTGACCATGGCTATAAAGGCCTGTTAAACAAATGGGGAGCCTGCAAAGTAGCATCTGGCCCATTAAAACTGACCCCAACATAAGCCTGCTATTGGTGGAGTAACAAGTATCAGCAGAACCGAGTAAACTAATTCAAACAGTAATTCAAGTCCTTTTATTAACCTCGACGTATATTTCTGGTTACGCAGGGGAGATTAATTACTTCTAATTCTTACTATTTTTTGTAATTTATGTGTCTATGCAGCGATTTGAAGCTCAGCGGTGTATAGATTCTTTTTTATTTAGTTAACTAACAAAATATTAAAATGAAATACTTTTGAGACTAGATACAAGAAAATGTAGTTAACTGTCAGTGAATAGAAGCTGTAGCTGATCAGACATCTCATATTTGAGGTAATTTGTCATCTAACATGCAAAACAATATCTACTTGTAATATTTATTATTCATAACAATGATGCTGCATAACAGTAATTTTACAGCTGTCTTAGCTTTAAATTACTGTTAGATTTGTGATGATGACGGCAATTAGCAAACGGCACAGATGCTGAAATGTGTATGCAATACCCAAATTTAAAAGCATTATCAAACCCATTCTCAACCAGATGTTAGCTCCTCTGACTTCATTTAAAACCAGAGAGGGACCTAATCAGTACTTTCTGACAAATTAATACATAAATCTCCTCAAAAAGCACAATGGATCCTATATGAAATTAGGTGGGTCTTTTGTCAGGGCCGGCACTAATGACATTTTTTTCTTTTTATGAATGAGTCTGAGAAACAGCAAGTCAAGGAGCTTAGCTGAATTGACCTTTCACTAGATATATCTTATTTTCTCTCACAATGTATTTCTTTGAGCGGTACATGCATATTGTGGCTAACAAGCTCTTTGACCTATTTAATGGAGCATGACATCAGTATCAGTTGGTCCAGTGTTTAGTCCAGTCCTGGTGCAATGCCAGTGCTTGCGTTTACTTTGTATGTTTAGCATACACAACATGCACAATTTATTCACAATTCCAAATTATCATAGCCTGCTGAAACAGTGATCAGCATTTCAGAAACCTTTTAAAAATCTTTAAATTAAAGAATCAATCATCTAAAAATCATTAAAAATTAACCAATACCTTTTCCTGTAAAAAAAAAAAAAAAAAAATACTAATATGTTCCAAATACTAATTTCTTCAAACAAAATATGTCTAAAGACAGCATCTGTTTTTATCACAATCTCCATTAGGTAACTCATGTTGGATGTATTTGGTTTATATAATGTAGACGGAACAATACAACCTTACCCTCTGCCAGAGTTCAACATAGCCTGAAGTTTAACCAGTGAGATGCATGATTCTTCATGGGTCTGTCAAAATTCATTTAATGTTTAATGTTATTTGAGATGTAAACAGATGATTAAATAAAGAAGACTGATCTGCTGTCCTGCTGAAATTTTTCGTGTGACACAAGGTCATATTGCATGATTGTATGCATTGCATTTGAGCATTACCAGACATTTAAAGACTGAACCTAACTTCGGACATGTGTTAATCTTGAGCTGGTGTTGTGGGGTTATATACCGCATGTATGTACAGTACTATACCATCTTACAACATTTGCAGACTAATTATTTACATCAGAACCATAAAACCGTGTGTATGCCTGATTCAGTTCTAAGAATCTCAGTCAGTGTGGAGCTTGGTGGTTGTGCAGCCAGATATCCCAGTTTCCACCCCCCCCAGTTAGCCACCAATGGATTTAGAAGTGCCCTTAAACCTCTGCGTGCATACCAATACTTGTGCGTGCTCCATTAGACCTGTCGGTGTGAGGAATGGCAAAGAAGTGCAGTTTTAACGATTATGTCGCATCGTTGCGGTTCTCCAGCAGCTGTAATTATGCGTAACCGTTAGCGCACAGCTATGGCTGTTTATAGCATCCGTAACATTCATTTGTAACACAAGTCTGTAAACCATCACTGTGGTGAGATCTCAGTCATCATTATCAAACATTAGAAACATGATCAATGATTAATATATATTCACTTATATTGAAAAAGACTTTACAAAGTTGAATTCACAGTTGGCGGTGAAATTAAAAACTAATTGGTGGGGAAATATTGGCTCAAAGCTAAATAAAAAGAGTGACAATGTTCATTATTTATGCACAGTTGTTCGAAATTAAGCTAATAGATGAGCTTTTGATTGAAATTTTACGTATTCGTGTGGATTTATTGTAACACAATCACAATAACATATAACCTAAACCAACAATGTATTACTAAAGGATTACATCTCTCACCTTATATTTAATCTCCCCCTCATCAAATCATCAGCAGCTTTCTCTAGAAAACTCTGTGTTTGCCTGGTCTTAAGTATGCATGAGCTGCACATATTCTTACCCTTCACTCCTCTTTTATCCATACCAGGTTATGTGTGAGAGGGGGCGTATAGATGTTTTTTCTGCGTATGCATTGTGTATTCATCTGGCCCCTGGTGTGCTGCTTTGTTCAGTCAGGATTCAGTGGGACAATTTGTCATTTCCAAGCTGTTTGCCATTTTGTTTCCCATGTTTGGAGAATGTCATTAAATATCAGAGTGACATGGGTGTGCATGAATTTCTGTCTTGCAGATATACCTTCGGTATCTTATACCTTCATTATATTTTGTCATCAGTACACAGATTCATGAGGTCAGTGGTGGCAGTATTATATGGCTGATTGGATTAGATTAGATTATTAGATTGGATATATTTGTGAATAATAAGAAAAAAGAGGTGTCAGACACTGGCTAAATTATAGAGCATTGAAATTCATTATAGAACATTGAAATTCAACTTCAAATTTCTGGAAATAAGTAAATATGAGTGTTTTTATACACCTCATTATATGCTGAATAGAAAACAAAAGAAAATGAAATACTAAAAAAAAAATCCATGTTTTATGATGTAAAATAATAATTAGCAAAATACAACAGATTGGAACCAAATGGGATTTTGTAAAATTAATGGAGGACCCGGGACAGTCTTGAGTCTGCAGCACTTTACTCTCATCCTATTTCCTATCAAAACATAAACAGAGACTTAACAGGCACTCTGGGTCCTGGCTTCCTATTGGGAACAGTCATGAGTGTTATTGTCATCAGAACCTGGACTCAGCAGACTTTACCAGGTACTTGCTGTACTTTGTACACAGTGGTGGTAATCAGCTGAGCTAGCTGGACATGCTGTGCTTTTTATAGTTTGGGGAAAGAGAGGCAGATGTTGGAACTGTGCTGTAGGGGAATGTATCGCGGTTGGTTAGGGGCTCGCAGCCAATGTGGTCTGCGGACCGGTTGGGAGAGGAGGGGCAGAGGGTAACCTTGGAGAGGGGGGACCTGGAGGGTGTTCGGGGAAGCGAGGGAAGTGAGTCTCTGTTGATGGATGATGGTGAATGGGATGGCGAGTACGTCTCTTGACTCTAATGTCCCTCGTCCTTTAAACTCTAGTCACAAAAACTGCTGGATGCCGTCAGTGTTCCCCACCATCAACAGGAAACATCTGTCGTGGTGGACACTGATAAAATCATTGCTTTGTCAGACTTAAACTATGTGCTGTCTACTTACTGTACTGTATATGGGAACTGTACCATGCAAATGACTATAGGGACAGAGTGGCGTTTTGTTTCTATTAAATTTTAACATGAACACACGTTATTGATTTTGCCTAAACTCACAATGAAGATATTTAAAGTAAAACAAGGAGAGGTTTATATGCATGAACAATATGGCTAATATGCAGGCTGAAAAATGTAGAACTTTACATGATGTTTCCTTGGTTCTCTGACATGGACATTCCTGTTAGGGCCAGTGGAGTATGACAAGTTGGCGTCTGTGCAGACATACTGTCACATAGTCTCATATTTCGCCTATGTTCCCCATGATTGTTTTTTTTTTTTTTTGATATAATTGCTTCAGTGTTTTCGCCTTAATTGGATGGCAAAGACTACCAGTATGGCCAGTTCAGTTTCTTTTGAGTGGAATTTTTGCACCATGATTTGGGTGAAATGATCCTTTAATACTAGGAACATGTACCAGCTACACTTCATCAATTAAATGAAGAAAATACCTTAAACTAACCACTCCATTTACATGTAACCTTGCAAAACACCACTGAATGCTTAACCTCTATCAGTCATGTTTTATGCGTCTCATAATCGCAGAGCCATTACTAATTGATGGGGACATGAAGGAATTGGAATACATCAGGTGGTACTGTCATTTTCCGTCCTTGTACCAGCAGGCAAATGCCTTGTGGGAGGGTTCCCCTATCATGACTGCAGAAATTAGTAGGCTATTTACATGTATGCCATGTTTCAAAGCGGCCTTTTTCTTTATTTACCCGCAAGCCACGTCACCAGCATGCAAGAGTCAATATAACATGGGGAAGCAATTTGATGGCAATTAAAAAGTAGCCAATCGAAAAGAAGTTGAAGTTTATAACCACTTACTGCTTAAACCTGTCAGCACCTCTTAACTCTCCACATGTTCGGGGCTGTCATGGCGCCGTTTGGGAGCATTAAAGCGCCTCACATTGCAATGCAGAACAAGCTCCGAGTGTCACAATGCCACCCTCTGTAGTGCACTGCAACTGTTTGCTTCAAAAACGGCAATAAGCCGTCACTTACATAGCGCTTTTCTAGTCTTAGTGACCACTCAAAGCACTTAACACTACATTCCACATTCGGTCTTTCACACACACATTCATACATAGCTCTTCTCTACATACACACATTCCCTCACACGCCAAGAGTACATCGGGGGCAATTTGGATTTCAGTGTCTTGCCTCAACTTCAACATGCGAACTAGGGCTGGAGATCGGACCGGCGACCTTCTGGTATGTGGACGGCCTGCTGTACCTCGGCCTGAGTCACGGCCACCCAAGGAGGGGTGAGTTTTTCTAGACAGACACAAAAAAGCCTGAAGGGGCTACAAACATACGGCCGATTGTGCATTTACTATGAAGTCACCAAGATGGCATGTATTTAGATATTGCAGCCACTGAATGTGAGAGCCAGCATGTCTCAGCACCAGCCCCGGTCAAGAGATCTAATTTTTTTTCTGTATGTATCCTCATAAAGGAGCTCATTACAAAAAATTTAATAACATTATAATAAGTTCTAACATCATAAAAGGACAGAAAAATTTTTATCCCTCTCAAAAACTAAATTTAAGGTTACTTAAAAATCGGATACTAACAGAACTTATTTATATTATGTTATTTGTAAAAGGTTTCCCAATGTGGAATGATAAAATTGCAAATATAAATATAATTGCAATATGTCCTTCCCAATTTAGTGTGCCCCAAGGTTCCAAACAATGGCCATGCTATTTGCTTGTTTGGAAACTTTACTTTGTATAAGTCTGCAATGGTAAACAGCTTGTGATTGTATGTTTCAGTTTAAATGCAGTGTTTAAAAAAAAAAAAAAGGGCTATTTAGTGCCACAGCCAGAGGAATAATAAGCAACAAGAAAAACTAAAAAATCCTTAATTAAGACACTCCCTGTCTCTACGGCATATTATCTGTCTTGAGTTTCCCCTCTAATGTTTAATTTTTATGTGCAACATTTTCATTTTGCGTGACTGAGGTGGAACAAATCCTTGGCACAGTAAACTCACAGCAGTTGAATACAGCCAGGCACCTTCTGAGAGACCAAGGTAAGGAATAGCAAGCGTTGCTAGCATAATGAGCCCTGACATCCAACGCCTCTCTCTCAGCTGAAATGATTGCTGTGTCACTGTGATTAGCCCTGACCTTCCATCTCCAGGACCACAATGGGCATGACCCCATGTTGCAACTGGTAATGAGTAACAGGACCTCAGCTGCGGCAGCCATGTGTAAGGGTCAGTTTACAGACGAACCCAACGGAGCCAACAATGATGGTGGCAGCGAAAGTTCAGGAAAAATTGCGTTCCCGTGCATCTCTCACAGGTGATCAAGTTATAATGATACACATAGATAATTGATAAGTGATCGTTGCTCTACATATTTCAATTCAAAATTAATTCAAAAAATTACTTAGATTATTGTAATCTACAGTATAGGTCAGGCACAGCTGAATTATCCTTAGAACAGCTGCCGCTAAGAGTTTTAGAACTACTAGTGTTGGGGTTTGGCACGAATAGTTTTCACGATGCATCACGATGTTGTTAATCTAATGACACTGTGATGTCGCCATCATGTTTGACTAGTTTAATACAACTGGTATAGTTTTTTCATGCAGGATTACAAGTCCTGTGAGCAGACACTGAACTTACCTTACAAATACGACGGAGCTGTCGCGTGCAGCTGTGATCAGGGCCCTGCTGCAGGCAGGCCGCCCTCCTCCTAACGCTCCCATCCACAGGACAAATACGTTAGGAGGAGGTATTGCTCATCTTCATTACATTACCTCAAGCTTGATGTCTTCCCAGACCGAAACAATGTAAACACTGTAAATGAATGCTCAACAGCATAAGCCGGACAATTTTTTTTTTTCTTTAAGTAAAAAGTTCAGTCTCAAAGTCCATCAGTACAGACTGATGTGTCCAGCATTCGCTAGCTTAAGTCATAATTCACTGAGGTTGTTTCACAGTAAAGGCCCAACATAACATTAAAACACATTTATTTTGAAACAAGAAGTGAGTGAGGTGTTACACTGTTATCTTAGTGGCCTTATCATTAGCTTACAACAGTGAGTAAATGGTGCAGAAAATAAGCAATTTGGCCCCTGCTCTGACAATGTGCTGGTTTATAATGATGAGTAAGTCAATATTATACACTGCAGATTGCAGTGGCACCATACCAGGATGATTGTAGCAGAAACAATGGGAACACTGTATGTGCAGGTGCTCATTATTATACGCATTAAGTACTATAAATTTGGTGATGTTGGCTAACATACTATCCACAATGAGTTTAGTACTACCCATAACAATGACCATTGGTTTTAACATTGACTAGTTGGCTCAACTAGTTGACCAGTTGGTGAAGTCCTGATGATCTACAGAGTTGCTCAGAACCCATGGACGGGACAGGATTCATCCACACTCTGGCTCCGTACAGAAAATATTGTAGGCACAGTGCTGCTTTGACATAACTTTTAGTTTAGTCCAGTGGCAATGTGACGGACACCTTTGGAAAGAGTTGAGGACTAGCTAGCGATAGCAGCTGAGGGCAGAAAGTGTGGGCACTGTATACAATGCTTTAGGGAAATACACAAGTCGCACCAACCTATGGCAATGCCACCAAAACGGTGACAGGACGACAGGGGGACTTAACGATGACAGTAGGTGGTCAGTCGAAGATTCCAAAATGTGAAAAATTCAATTATCGTGCAAGCAGCGACACGACGATGAGAGCTGTCATAATGTCCGTCATATCCTACCTGAGAATGTGTTCCAACAGTGACCAGCCATTAGTGCTTGGCAGCCGTGCCTCCAGCATTTCAATGTAAAACTGACATTTAGAAGAGAGCAGATGACGCTATTGACACTTGGATAGGCAGTAATTAGTTCCCCCTTTAGCATTCATTGTGTGAGGCATTTCATCACTAAATGTCAATTATCATGGCAGCTCCATTCAGCGGGTAACCTTCAGTTATCACTGTAAGCATTAAAGGGAAGGGTGCCTTTAAGAATAAGCTGACTTTATCCCCACTCTGACATGTCTCGTTGACTGTACTAAGTGATATGGAATAATATTAAATTCAGATATTCAATGGGAGTCACCTGCTTCAGTGGTTACATGTTCACTGGTCTTTTCATGCTTACAAATGAAACATACCTCCATACCTACCATAAAATAGGAGTAAGTCATCTCTGCTTAAATACATTGTGAAAAGTTATACATTTGTTTAAATACATGTTGAATATTCAAAGAATAATGTATAGCTCTCATATTCTTTTTGCATTGTTAGACATGTCTGCCTTAACTCAGGGTTTTAATAACGTAATTATGTCAAAAGAAATGTTCTGGATTAACACAAAAAAAAAAGCTATGTTGAATTTTATGCCCAAATACACCATGCCAAAAGTGTGTGTGTGTGTGTGTGTGTTTGTGTGTGTGTGTGTGTTTGTGTGTGTGTGTGTATTATATGAATGGATAAATTAAGTCATGTGACGCACAAGTTTCAATTTATCCAATTAATTTCATAACAGACAACGAGAGGGCTTATGAAACCGGAAAAGGATCAGTCAAAACCATTCATCCATCTGGATGTAGGTGTGTGTGTCTGTGTATATGTGTTTGTATGTGTGGCACACACACAGACACACACAGACGGGCACTGAAGCTCAGAGAGGGATAATCTGGAATGGCTCCAGGTTGCAGCTCAGTGCATCCCTTTTGAAACACACACACACAAACTATAACACACACACACACACACTCTTAGAGTCCCCAGAGGCAGACATCCTCTGGCTCTGGAGCAGCAGAATGAACACTGGCGCCACATTATCCAGCCCTCTTCAAAAAGCTCTCTGAATAACCCTGCTACTCCAGTAAAAATATCTAATCCAGGACTCTCAGACTTTCTGCTGAGTTCAGTCTGATATTTGTATTCTACTGCAGCTGGGGAGTAAGTCAAGTCTGATTTCACTACCTTGTTACAGGAGGGAAAGTCTCCATAACTGTGGGAGAATTTGGATTTTCAAATTTTATTAAGTAAATGGGTTGCTGTCTCCAAAGCACATAAACCATTCTCTAGGGATGTCAGGCCTTGTTTTGGATTTACCTGACCAGGTTTTTAGATTAATCTCTTAGGTTTCTTCCTCCGCCCCAATGTAGCAGAAGTGAACGGGTCTTTGTTTTTGGTTGCTCACCTCATTGAAAAGTGACATTTAAAGGATCGACAGCAACATCAATTTCCTGAATCAGTCTCTCCATAACTGTATAACACACCATGGAGCACACTGTGCACCGTTTTCATTGGAGCTGCTTTCTACCAAAGTAGTCTTTATGCCCCAAAATGACTGACAGTGAGCTTAGTGAAGGCATTGAGTCAACAGGAGGGCAGAGGACACTTGATGACATTCAGAGCTACCTGGTTTGTGCTCTAAAGTAGTCTTGAATGTTACCAGATATATACAGGAGTAAGTTAGCTTTCTTTCTTTTCAGCTTGTTTTACCTTTTTTTAAATTTTTTTTTAAACCTGTGAAAAGGTAAAACATGTTTGTGAACGTCCTAGAGGGACTCTTCAGACTCCTCGGAGAATTAATATGGATGGTAGGAATAAGTGTGTCAACATATGAGTTCACATGTGCTGCGCTCTAACTTAAAGGCACAGGGTGAACAAGCATGATTAGTAGAACAACTTTACAGGATGGCAACACTGAGGGTCAGAACCTTAAGCCAAAGTAGCTAAATCAAACTCTGGCATGTAGGTAAAAGGAAGCCATGAGGTTAATAAGTAATTAACGCTTCAAGAACAAAGTTTAAAAAAAAAAGAAGCAACTAATAACCATGGCAACACGCATGGATGTTGACGTGCCCTAGATGCATCTTATATCATATTGACTGTAGATATAAATGTAGTCAGCTACCCTGATGCAAATGAAATTTAATCGTGGATCTGTTAAAGAGAGCATCTAGCAGTTCCATTACCGAAAATACTACTACTTACCCTGGGGAATTGAAAACATACAGTACACAAAATGAAAAAAAAAAAGATCGGGGTGCTGCCATCATGCCTATAATCATCATTATGGAAATACAAATGTTTTGTCACGGACGATGACCATGGACAACTGAAAGTGAAGGAACATTAGGGTTTTGCTATGGTGATGGTCACAGCATTATTTTGGCCCCACTGAAATTCCGTAGTCAGAAAAGGATGATATTAATTAGAGATAAGAGAAGGGAAGATCCCATTTTTAGAGGTGGAGCTATGCAGAAACATGGATCAGTGGTGCTAAAATACATGTATTGTTTACTGTATCTGCATGAAACAAAACTTTTTTTTTTGTCTTTATATAATTTCACTGCTGAGAAATCAAACTTGCAACTCCATGGTGATTCACAGAAATGCAATAGTTACAGGGTACCTGGAAAGTCCTGAATTCAAATCCAGCCTGGAATTGTAAATCAAGCCTTTTCCGCATGTTGCCCTCATCCCTCACCCATTTTCCCCATTTCGATTCTATTGTGGGTAATCAAATGAAGCATACTAGACTGTGCATACTGTATGCACATATAAATTGTCCTAGGTTGAGATAGTATGAATTTGTTTATTCAAACATATCAAGTATGAGCATTAGAAATGCTAAGGGCTACTGTCTAATTTAATTTGGATCACGTAACACTGCTTTACAATTGAGTGGACAAAGTTACGACAATAAAGTGGACACAAAAAATACATCTTAAATAATGCAAAGGTAGATACACAGTTAAACTTTTGAGCCACTGACAGTAGGAGGACGTCTTAGCTTGTTCCTAATCTTTTTAACATTTATGCCTTTTCTTTTTTAAATATTCATGGAAGGGCATGGAAGGTCACCTATTGCAACATCCTCGGCAGCAAAATTAAATAGTTGAAGGAAGTTTCCACCGCAGGTAGTCCAGAGTTATATTAGCACACCACCAAACAAATTGCTGGACAATGATCGCTGGTTGACAGGCAGAAAATGATTTTGCTAGCTGTATGACACTGTAATATCCTCTTTGATATCTCTGAAGAACAGAAACTCACCATTCCTTTTATTATCTCTGTGGGATTAATGCTTATGGAAATTTTAAGTATCTACATATATATCTATATAGATATCTATATATAGATATATCTATATCTGCACATCAGGGACATAATTCCCAAGGGACCTGTTTGACGTTTCGGCATATCGCAGTGCTGGAAACCTGCTAATCTGTCAAATCTGTCTAATCAAAAAAAACAAAAAACAAGGCAAAAAACAAATCAACACCATAACTGTGCAAAAACAGTTCATGATTCATCTTATTGAATTAAAGCTGAGCTACTGGCCAGACATTGTCCCTCATCACAGTAGATGAACAGTACAACCTTGGTTCTACAGACTGAAGGTTATATCTCCAAAATAGCCATTATACCTCTGCTGTGTCATTGAATGCACAATGTTACCATTGTGTGTGAGACACTGCCACTTTTCATTTAATCAGCCTCTCTTTTGTGAAGCAGGTAATATCCTCAAGAGCTTCCTTTACAAAACCATCATATTTCTGAGTAAATTAATGAAAATTGAATCCCTACTCTGAAGGCACTTGGTTTGAGGTATCAGCTACCTTTGCGGTATATTCAAGCTAGCAACTGTGAGGCAGTGTTTTTTCTTTATCTGTAAGTCAAGCTGTTATGTGAGGGGGATTTGCAAAGTAAAGTCAACCACACCTAATATTTTAATATAGATAATCCTGCTTGATCCTCTTTTGGTAAAAAGTGCACCCAGCTGTAGTTATATGTAATGATTTTAAATATAAAACTCAACAGGAATATTGGCTCAGTTCAAGCATTTGCACAGTTGGTACAATTCATTTGCACAGTTGGTACAATTCATGTATTCAATAAATAATTTATCAAAGCCTCTGTGCATACAATATTTAATTAAATGACTGCTGTAGCGGGCATCAAGAGGAAAACCAACAAACACCTGTGGAGATGGATTGGAATTACTACGAGCTTGTCACAACCAGAACTTGGGCATAAATGGACAGCGAACACAGCCTTATACCAGGCAATGAGATCTCCGAAGCTGCAAGACGTCATTGGCAACCCCTGCATCAGGCAGCAAGGACACAGCTCTGCACATTTCCAACAGCGAGGAAACAAGTGCAAGGAACAGTGACATGTTCCATGCAGAAAGTACAGCCCTGAGAGGAGGAGAAGCCGATGGCAAAGGCAGTGAAACAAGGGTCCCAGGGTGCCTTGACAAAATGGGATCTGCCCAAGCGTAAGATCTAAAAGGCAGAATATTATAGACTGGAACCTTCCTTCATGTGATATGTGTCTGACACTTTTCCTTGGCCACCATGGTGGGCATGAGCGCCGAGATCGCATCCGCACGTCACGTTCTGCAGTGAAAAGGGGTCGCTGATGCACATACTGTTTGGGTGGATAACATCTCAAAGACTGTATAGGTGCTGCTACGGTGAGGTGTTTCTGTCTCTTGTTGGACACAACTGAGTGGGAGAGATGCAAGAAGATGCCAGCTTGGACCTGAAGACTTGAGAGAGGTTATCAGCTTTATCAAGGAGGGATCCAGGCCTTTCTCAACCAGAGGACCAAAGCCCAATCTGCTGAAAACTGCCAGGTCCTGGGGGGTTGGGAGGTGACGTGGGAAGGAGGCTGCAGCTTCCGGAGGTGATGCACACTCCGTCAAGACATTGTACAAACAAAGAGTTCAACTAGAGAAATGAAGTGCGATGAAGTACTAGCCCTTAGTTCAGTGGTGCCAGTACAAGAGATGATAGGCATGGCTGTTCCCCGTGGAGATTAGCTGTAGAGGTTTCCCAGCCAAATCAACAACGCAGTTATTGTCAACTCTGGGCCTGGATGAAAGGAGCAAGAAACAAGTATCTCACAGGAGGGAGGAGGAGGCAGAACGGGCCTCTTGCGGGAGATGGAGAGAGTAGAGGAAAGCCGGGAGCTGATGAGCAGTGATTTGGCCACCACTGCCGGCCCACTGACTGTTGTGTGGTTAAGTGTTGCAACACTCAGTGAAGGTTGGGTACCACCTGATGACATCTGCTCCTGGCCGAAGGCTATGGTTACTTCACAAGGTAACAAGAGAATGCACCCCTACAGGTGTATGTCACAAGTCATACTGAAATCATAGAATCAATCAATGGGTTTTTAAATTTGATATATGTATTCGACAAGTCACAAATGTGTTGATTCTTAACATATCAGTAAAATTTTTGCAGATGATGCATTTGTTTTACGCAAAAATAATCAATCTTGCAGTGTGAAATTCCCTTAGAAGACACAACTGCATTATTAAAATATTTTATGGTTATGTTTAGACACTGACAGAACTTGGCTAAGGTTAGAGAAAGATCCTGGTCTGGTTAAATACAAAAGTTCACACTTACTTCAGACACAACCTATTTATTCACATTTAACTGAAACCATCATCCTTACCTAAACTTAACTAAAGACCTTTTGTTGCATAAACCTAACACAGACTGGACTTTGGATGTGAAAACCAGTCTGTGGTGTGACTGATTTGCACCGTGCGCGGCGGAATTTCACCCCAAAAGCCACCTGTTTTATTGTTGTGGCTGATTGAGCCATCTTTCAAAGTCACTGGTACACCTGTGCTGAACTTTTTATTAGCATTTTATACATTTCAAATACATTGTACTACTCTTACACTATTAAACTCTAACAGAAATGTCTGTTTCAAAATCTTACTGGAATATTAGCTCTCATGTTGTTAAACAAGGGACCTACCCCCAAAGTAAAAGATAATGCCACACTCAACATTGAAGGCCAGAGTAAGAGAACAAACAAACCATATAAGATACAATAGCACAGCAAAGGACAAAGGAAAGGCAGAAACAGTCACAGCAGGCCAACAGTAGCACAGCTGCAAGCAGCACAGCAGAACAGATCCAAATGAGGGGCATAATCAGACAACACAGACTGATACACCAAGATACATCTGGGGAACAACAACGGATATCGTATCTTTGACTTACAGACAACGGTAGGAACAAGAGCAATCAATACACAGCTAAAAGCAAATAAAACAAACATAAAAACAGCACAGGGAGTGAGTATTGTTAGTGTAGTTATTGAGCTGGAAAGCAAGCACTACTATGCGAAAGACTGTCTTGGATTGAGTCCTTGAAGGCAGGGAGAGATGAAATCACCCAGGTTTATAGCCAAGCCTCTCTCTGCTGTTTTGAGTCATTCCAGCGAGCTACATGATTTTATCCCCCTTGCTCCTTTGGCAAGATAATTTTAATATAATATGTTGTTTGTTTGTGTACAGCAATATATGCAAGGTTTATTCTCTGTCACTCTTCAGTGCCACCTGTGATCCCCGTGATCCCCCAAAGTGTAAAAGTCTGCCAAGCATGCTCGTTTGTGCTGTCTATTGAAAAACAGTCCCGCAGTGGATAGTGCCAAAAATCTGCTATAATGGGCCCCAGGATAATGATTACTTTGAGTGATGGCATAATGAGGGCTTTATAAATATGCATGGGTCACTAGGGGTAGTAATATTGTGGATTATTAAAACTGCAGGGTAAGAGGTCAAGGTAATGAGAGGAAGCTGAGGGAGGGGTGGAGGCACTGACACAGGAATTAGCCAGGCCAGATGTCTGGAACATGGGTTGTTTTCACACTGTGGAACAGTAGAGTAATGCATGCCTAAATCACCCGAGCTTTGGCTAAAGCAACATTTCCATTATTTATAAAATCTATTCAAAGGACACACGTCCGCAGGAAATCACAGTTGAAAAGCTTATTGAATTTCAGGTGGGGATTCATCAGGCACATTTGCAAGCTGTTCGCGTATAAACGCACCCTATAAAGTTGAATAGGACTTAAAATCTTTGTAAAGCAAATATGAGTTACAGTGGCTTTCATTTTTAAACAGATTGTGCATAGGATTTGATATTTCCCTTAAAATGCCTGTCACCTCTGAGTTTACTGTTTAATGAGTGTTTGAAAGAGCTGTTTTGTTGGAGTCTTAAAGTGCTTTCTGACAGCAAGCTGCTACCTCTGTGTCTTCCACCCTGCAAAGCTGTTCTGTATTTTTTTTTTTTTTACCAGGTGACAGCAGGGTGCAATTCTTCACTGCTGTTGAAGAGGTATATAATTTACTGATACTTAAAAAAAACCCAGTAAAATCAGCTTCTGCATTGTTTTTTTGTGGCATGGTTTCTTTGGTTGCTATGGTTACAAGGCGACCCATGGCGGTGAGCTGAAAAAATTCAACCTTTGTCAACTCAGACTGCTGCTGCCGCCTACCCCAGTGGCAGAGTTGCTGTCATGTTTATATTGAAAACAATGGAGGCAGCAGTGGAACACTCGCTGTCTGAAAGCACCATTAGTCTCTTTGTCCTTTATTGATGTCAACACACCATCCAAGTGAATGAAACAAATAATGAAAATATTACCAAAGCAATGCAAAGCTCCAGAATAGGTTATAGTTGAAGAAGGCTCTTTGAGCTGTTGCATTTGAACATTCCCTTAGCTGACCCATCTTTGCTCCCCTCTGCAGCATCATATAACTGAATATGCACAGTGACCTTAATATCTTTCAAACAATGACTCATCTGTGGCTCAGAAAAACTGCTGCTCCATTAGTGTTCACTGCAAGTTCATTAACATAGGTCTTAGCGGCTTATTACTGTCTGCTTAATTCCATACTGCTAAATTTAGGTGATGCCTGAATGAGCCATCAGGTAATTTTATTATTAAAATTTCTATGGAAATATTTTCGCCTTTAAATTGCTTTGTTAATGTAGTTACATCCTCTTTTTATACAGAGACTAATTGTTCAGCCAGATGTAGGTTTTCCATGTATTTCTAATGCCAGGACTAGTTTTGTAATGTCAATAAATGCACCTCAATGACAGTAATAACTAATAATGTTAAGAGAGGCTTAAATGAGTATCGGGAAGTGTTTTCTTTGAGTTTTTGAGATAGTATTACACACAACTTGGAAAGTTACTGATACATAAATTGGTCAAGAAAACACATGTGTCACAATTCCCTGGGCTACCTTTGTGCAGTACTGTAAATACTTCACTGGTCAACAGGCCTGTTAAGGGATGGGAAAAAATGTATCTATAAGCCCATGTCAAGGTTTTTCTTTTATAAATAGTGGCAGTTTTTATTTTCTTAAATAAAATATGGAGGGTTTTTGAAATTATAACAACGATGATCAACAGTTTTTTTTCATTCATATAATAAGGACAGGCTTGTTCAGAAGTCGACAATATTGAAAATACATAATATCTTTGAAAGTGGCACAGTGATTAATGTCTTCTCTTTATAACTCAATGCCAGATTAGTGTCCTCTGCTCTTTGCATTTAGTTCTTATGCACGGTTAAATAAATTACTCTTCCTAATAACTTAAAACTATATTTATAGGCAGAGCAGCAGTTAGTTGGCCAGTGTGATTGTGTTGCTAACATTAACTGCCAACTTGAGCATGTAATTAACTACTGGATTGCTCGGTGGGATTTTGGCTCTTTGCTGGATTAGAGACACAACGTTCCCATTGTCTATGAATCCCATGCTCATTATGAGATAGAAATTGCTGTGCCTGGCCCTTATTTAAATCTTTTTTTCTTTTTTACCTAAGAAACAATGATATTGCTAACAAAAATAGTACAAAGAGAGTTAAAATAAGGCCAAAGGTGTGTTTGATAATTATATTTCCTGTGCAAACTGCTGTGCAAGCACATATAAATGCAACCAATGCAAGTACATGATTTTATTTTAATTGTTCATGGGAGCCCAAAAAGATTTTTGATTTAAAATAATAAAAGTAGCTTAATTTCATCTCCAATCTCAAAAACCAAATGTAAGCATTTGAATTTATGGCTGTTTAAATGTACTAATCATCATAATTATTTTGAAGGTTTTGTAATCTGTGATTTTTTTAAACTTTCAAACTTTAATTTTATATAGTACCTTCCTGTTTTACTCTCTCTCAATCCTGTATTTGTCCAAAAATAAAGCACCTTTCCATTCATTTTAATTTGTTTATATTTAAATGAATTGTTTACTATTAGTCAAGATCCCCTCCAAAACTATGTGAATAAGATATGATAGTTTATAAGAAGAAACAATGTCAAATCTTTAGTATTCATTACAATTCTAGATGTGTGGGGTAAGACCCCCACCACACACACACACACACACCTGCAGAAGATACCCAACAGATTGCATAAACACAATCAGTGTGCAAACACACATCAATCCCAGCGTTTTCTTTGACACGGGCATGCATATGCTGTACTGGCTGGGTGATCCGCCAGGGAAATTCAGGGGCTGAACATTTCTTTGGGGGTCACAGTGGCGCTGTGAGGGGAGAAATGCTGTCATGCACAGAAGTACTGTTTTACGCCTGCATTACCCAAGGGACCACATGGCAAATGCTGAGGACAAGAGCAAATGCCTGGATTGCAGTAAAAGCGGGGACTGTCTTCTGAGTGGATGGACAAAAAGTCCAGCCTTTGCTGGAGGTACTATTTAATAATTCATGCTTGTGTATGATTGGCTGCAAGCACCAACCCTTTTTCATAAACCCCGCAGAAGCATCTGTTTACCCCTCAAAGAGAAACTGCAGGTGCAACGTTTCTTCATATGTACTCTAACTTCTGGGAAGAAAGGGGGGGGGTTCATCATTCACTGCCTCATGCATAGGTCTCTGGGTGGGAGTGTGCATGCAGACATTGCCCTTAAACAACAGCTAACCATCAGTCCAGTACCCATCATTGTTTCTACTGTTGTTTATTAGCCACTACTGCACAAACAACAGACCAACTCTAAAATTCAGTCCTGGTAACGTAAGAGTCATAGTCATCATCAACAAGACTTTATTGTTGGGGGACAGTTTAACATTCTCTTTATGTTTGCTATCATAAAGGATTAGGTTTAGGGGTTGAAACATTGTTTAAAAAGATGTGTAAAAGGAAATTTAAATCCCACATTTTGTCCCACCCATTCTTTATCTGGTGAATGTCATATTATGTATATATTATTATGTATACATATTATGTATATGACATTCCATCTACCATTATCTCTCTATCATATAAATCTGAAAATATCTGCTTTCAAAAAAGTACTGCAGATTTCAGCAAAGTATATTGTCCATAATAATGGCCTATAACTGTATGAAGTTCAAAGGATTAAAAGGTAATTAGTATTTAGTCATTTACCATTGTCAACAATCATCTCTCATCTTAGGGTGTTTTTGTCAAACTTCACTTTTCATGCATATGTCAACAAGAAGAATAAGTAGAAAAACAGTGACTTGAAGATTTGTGATTAAAAGGAGCAATGATGCAGATAACCACTTCCATCAAGCAACTTCTGGTTGCACATCACTGTAAGTATGAACGGTAAAAAAGAAAACTAGAATTACTGCCTTGCAGTTATTTCGCTCTGCAAACCAGACAAGTTGTACTTGTAGTAGATTTATGTAGTGAAGAGTCTGAAAGAATTAAAATAAAAGATATTGTATTTTATCTTAATTAGAGTATGAATTCTTGAGTTATGTTCAAAAATGTGTTTTGTGAAGTCACAGTGAATGGACATTTTTGCCAGTTAATGACATTTCCTCCAGGTTTTCCTGATATATCAGGTACCTGAAGCCAAGACTTTGAAGGAATTTAATAATAGGTATTAAGTGTAAATATATATATATATATATATATATATATATATATATATATATATATATATATACAATCTTATCTTTACATATCAGTTTTCCATTATGCTGACAGATGTTTCTAATATTTCATCAACCATATTTATATCAGTGATGGTAGAACACACTTCAAAAAGGACGGTGGAATAATTTATCTTTGACAAAATACTTAAATCGCTCGAAAGAGCTCAGACATATTCCCCCATTTTTTCTGGTCTTCTGGAAATAAACTTGTCCTGTTTTTCTCAGCTTTGGACAACCGGCAAACAGGAAGTGAGACTCCGATGCCGATACCAGACACGGCAGGTTGGGCTGGAAAGTGGCTAAGTGAATTGAGGTTCAAAGTCAAGCTCGACGAGCCAACTGGCAGGCAGGTGGGATGAAGTAAGCTTCTCAGGTAACAGTCAATGAGGAAACAAGATTCAGATGCAGCTGAAAGCTGTGACAAAAAAGCTGTGCAGACAATCTGGCAGCTAAACAGAGCAAACTGGCACTGTTTCTGAAATCACTCCCTCAAGCACTCGTTCACTATGCCTTAAATAATAAACAGTCTACAGTATAGGATGCTTTAGTGAGTAGTAAATTGAAATTACAGACACTTATGAGTCATCACCACTTTGTGACACCACTGATAGACACTGTGATGCATAACTGAAATTTACATATTTGTGATGTCAGGAGTGATGGGGAAGCATCGCATATTCAGGTACGCTACAAAAGTAGAGTATGTTAGAGCGGTACGGCTGTTCCGATCCTTTAAGTGTCGGCAGACCTTTTCCATCTCGATTCAGACATATTTTTATTTTATTTATTTGACTGCCGAGGAGAACACCACACACAGCAGTATATGAATCTCGCGAGGCAATAAACAAAAATCAGCCATAGATATAACAAAGCACTAAAACAGTCACAAGGGAGGGCGGAGTGGATTTCTCAGAAAGTGCTGTTTATTGTGACCTATGAAGATTTTATCTAGACGTAGACATTAAAACCCATCGGAGCCTGTTCTCTCGCAAACACACGGCTGTGTAAAGGACGGTGGTCTTCATCGTATGAGACAAGCCCAGAGCCTGAACCACAACGGGGCTTCTGTTGACAACCATGGCTCCAGCGAGGAGAGTGATATCCCCGGAGCTCTACCCACCAGCCACCCATCCATCCAACACTGATGCTTAATCCTGTCTGTAAGCTGATCGCAGTGGGGGGTCCTGACCGCTTATGCCACCCATACTCTTAACCCCTGCCTCAAAGTGTACGCTGATTTACAGCATGAATCATCAGTGTAGGATTATATGGAGTGAGTCATGTCAGCCAAGGGATGCCCGCTGTCCTTTTCAAAAGATGTGTTGGCGGAAATATTTTTTGCAATGTGTGTGGTTGGTTGGACAATACGGGAGGATGCCTTGTTGTCAGGGCAAAGACCTGAGAATAAATATAGTAGGGCAACTTTCACCAAAGTTGCCTCACGAATTACTAAATTTAAGAAATCTGAACTCACTGTTTTTGACTTTGTGTTAGTCTTTCAAGACCAAAATGCCTCATAGCTTGGACTTTGCACATTCAACTCTGTGCTTGGATATTGATATTATTTCCATGGTACCCATTTCTGAGACAGTTGAACATAAAAAAATTGCACAATTGCTTTGATTTTCCATGTCGTACTGAATATCGTACACTAGCATTTATCAGATTGTGGTCATGACTACCCACTAAGTTTGCATTCCTGTGAATGTGATAAAATGAAGATGCTGGTGAGAGCTAGCCTGTGCTACAGTTTGATGAAGTTTTGCAATAGTTATTTGCAAAGTTAGTCAATATGCGCCCATTTGATAAACTATCCTACCCTGGGTATGTTTAGATCTCGGGTATCTGCCGTGTGCATCAACCTCCTTTTCTCATCTTTCTCAGCCATCTCCCAAGCTTGTTTATCTGCTCCGTGCACGAGCAAGGTACATTACCCGGCGTTCGGATACACAAGCAGATCTGATTGTAACGGGTTCCACGGTCTCTGCTTTCATCCCTGTATTTAGCTGTACAACATCACCCGCAGTCTTTTCAGATGAAGATATGGCAAAATAATTGCATTAACTCCGACTGCTACTTTTTTGCAGATCAGGCTGCAGTTCAGATTGAGGGAGAAATAATGAGGGATGGATACACTCTCCTCCCCTGCTCCTCCTCCCCTCCCCTCCCCTCTCTCCATCTTTCATCGCACACTGCGGCTCCTCCCTCCACCACCTTGCCCTTCTCCAGATCCCCTCCCTTCCGCTGTCTCTCTTTCTCTCTGTCTCCATCCCTCCTTCGCTCTCCCTCAATCTTTCAGCCTAGGTGAGACTAACAGAGGCTACACCCTCACTCCGTGCGTATGTGTGTGGCTTGACGTGTGAACCGCATGTGTCAGTGTGTGCACACACGCGTGGCTTCGCAGCTGACGGGAAGGACCCATGAAGTGCCCTGGACTTGGATATCAGATCCTTCTCCTTATGCATATTTATGACATTTTTTAACAACACTCCAAAATCCTCCCATTAAAGAATCTCATTTTCCTCCGCTCGGGGCAGCATCTCGATGGAATCTTCAATCCTTTCCCCAGTATCTTGGATTTAATGAGCAGCCAGCGTGGAATGAGGCAGACAATTTCTGGATTCTCTTCTATACAGCTCTGGTAAGGATATCTCTCTCCTGTCTCCTTCTCCCTCTCTCCCTCTCTCTCTCTCTTTCTGTATATCCGTCTCCTTTTCTTGCACTTCCTGCCTGATTTACTTCTCATAACATATTGACAGGTGCAAGCAGTACACATTATGGGATAGGGAAGCAGTTAAATGAAGCAGAGCAACCTATTTAGGACATGGAGAGAGGGAGAAAATGAGTATGGGCTGGCTGGGGAACATGAGAGACTGTAGAGAAAGAAGCAGGGAACAGAAATGTGTGCCGACACCAGCAGTGTTGCTCTTGCTGTCAGAAGCTGGAGGGAAAAATGCTCCACTTGGTACTTTCTATTGATCTGCTGTTATTTTCATCTCACATCCCTTAGAGACAACTTTCCATGCTCTACCTGAGAGTGATAGTATTAGTTTTGGCCGTTTTTCAACGCCGACAGGGAGACCATGGTAAGGAGGTAGATTCTGATATGTGGGTGCACAGAATTTAATATGCATATATGTAATTACATGTGAGTGCTGCCCTCTTTTTACAGCACGGGAGGAGAGGAAGAGAATATGTGAATTTGTGCAGAATGTGTGTGTGATTTTGTCGCCTTGAGGTGACAAGGTGGGATTCGCCTCTTCGCCTGCTTTCCTGCATACCTGCACATATCTTCACACATAGGGGCACCCGTGGCTTCAGAGGGGAGGGGATGGGATCCTAGCTTCCCACCATATTGATTCATCTGATTACCTGATGGGGCCTTTTGACATCACCTCTGACTTGAAAACAGATCATCAGACAGTGATTTGATAAGGCAAATTGTACAAATGTGTGCGACGGATGTCATTCAGTCATTTTCATCATTTTTCATATTTAGTCTATTGACTGTGTTTGTTAAAATTTTTTATATCAAGGAACATATAATTCTTATTATGTGCTGACTAAGATGCCATAAATTTCCCTTTTTTTTTTTCACTTTGTCAGTTGGAGGAGGCAAAGTTGGCTATTTTGGTCCACTGTGCATGCTGAATGAGCTTTTTCCCTTTTATCTTTGCTGCTGTCTTATTATTTATTCTCTGTTCATCTCTGTCTCTTGTCTCCATGAACTCTACAGGGAGGGGTGTAAAGAGAGACCGTTAGAAGGGAGAGAGTGAGAGATGTTGGAATACAAGGGATAGAGAGAGGAGGCGAGGCTGGTACTGACAGCAGTGAAGACAATAGGAGAGACATTGATAGTGGAAGGTGAAGAAGAAAGGGAGCAAAGGACAGGATATACAGAAATGAAAGATTGATAAGAGGCCGGGGACAGGAGGACAAAAGAGACAGAGGAGGAGGACAGGGTGTTTGCTAACTGGCCCAAGAAAATGCTTTTAGGACAAGCAACGTCTCCTGAGGCTCACACTTTTCATTGGGGGTCAGTTTACATACATTCACTCCCTCCAAAGGAAAACTTTTGATAGACAGGCCAGGACCTACATCTCACACATGCCTGGCTGCATTTCCTGTAAAGCACATCAATATCACTTTTCCCATTTTAGAGCAGAAACTATGACAACGCTGGAGGATGAAAAAAAGTGATAAAAGATAAATCAAATTACCCCACCACAGGCATCTGCTTCTGTTTCATTTATAATTCCTTTCCAGCACTTAGGCAAGGTTGGCCAATGCTGTTGCATATTGACATAGAGGAGCCAGCCACAAGGGCTCATGTTCTCACTGGTTGTATCATGAAACTAAGTTGTCCTGGAAAAGGTCTCCTAAGACAGACTTGTGATTGGATCACACTGGCCACCATGGCTACCAACAGGTTGACGTTCTGACCCCTGTACTAAGTCGTGATTACTACATTATTACATTGGTACTCTGTTCTGATGGGCTAGACAATGTCCATCTTCGTCCACGGCCATGCAGCAATGCACCTGTAAAATTTTGCGACTGCTTCTTTCACGGTTGTGACGCTGTTGTGGTGATAAAATCTTTCCCTACAAAGAAACTGCCACAGTATGTATGTCCAGGACAACGTTCTGCCACGGCGACACACACACACACACACACACACACACACACACACACACACACACACACACACACAGACTTACAAGGTGAAAACAATACCAGCAACGCTGATGCAGCTGGTAATTACATGTTATCGTTCCACATATGCAGACAGATTGGCGGAAATGCATTTAATTTATTGAATGGTTTTATCTCGTTGAATCACAACTAGACACTATTTTAAACCTTGATCAGTTTAAACAGCCAAGCTGAGAAGTCTTGATGCATTATCAGTAATGATTTAAGGGGTTCAATATAAACAACATGGATCTGACTTTACTTAGTGATGCTTTTATGAAGGTTTTAGTACAGGTAAGAATTGAGTCAGGAAGGTATCCCAGGGTACATCACAATTAATTTCAGAGTTGATAAATTAGAATTTTCAACCAGAGGTATTTTGCTAATTGGTTTATTTTGTAATTATCAAGTCTCCCTCTTTTACTCTTTGTCCCTCGGGACACACAAAGGATATAGTATAGTGTGAGTGAGTCGTTTTTACCCTACTTTGCTGCAGTAAAAGCTTGTCATGCAGTGGGTGACTTGCATCCAAGAGTGACTCATAGTGTCCATGAATGCTCGTCCACCCACATCCAGGAAGCACTTATACTGCCCATCACTAAATGAGAAGTTAACAACTCATTTTTCCTCAACTTCCAAGGCAATTATTCTGAAGGCCGTTATCGCAAATAATAGTTATTACCGATGTGGTTTCATGATTTACCATGATGCATGAAATGAGGTTGGCAAATTTGTTACAGCAATTCTCAGCTAATGGTGTCCGCAGTGGTGGACTCACGTAAAGTTATGTGGATGTGATCTTCTCATCCCAGTGTAGTCTATGGCCAGACACCATTTAACACAGGCAATGTGAAAAATCATTTGTGTTATTTTGATCACTGATTTACCAGTAAGCTTCTTTTTAAGAATACTTACTCAAAACACTATGTAACTCAGCTTTTATCCCTAAAAGTCAAACTCAATAACTCTCACAATGATGGTTCAAACTCAACTCAATTAAACCGGCTTTAAAAATTCTGGATAATGGCTATCTACAATCTGAAATGGATACAAAATGCTGCAGAAGCATTAGGCAAAGATTAGCTAATTGCCACTAATGAATCCATAATCCAGATGAATCTACCTTTTTTTACAACTCAAAGCTAATAATCCTTAGATACAGGAGCAAGGCTGAATATATTTTTTTGATTGAATTATACAAAGATCTTTAGTATTCTGGGCCCCTCATGGATGTAAATTGGGCGGACAGATCATTGATAAACATTTTGCAATATAATGCAGTCCAGTGCAACACAACCTCTGACTACAACCTCGAAAACAGATGGTTAAATCAACTCTCTTTCTAATGCAAAATAAACAAAAACTAAACACAATATGCTTCTTCTAGATTAACTAAGATTTTTGGAAAATTATTTGCAGTTTTTGTAGGTGTTGGGTTGAAGTGGGTGAGGTACATTAAGAAGAAATGTAAGTAGGATATTCATATCAACCAAAATAGCTAGTATAGTGACATTCACAAATGATCAGACATATAATAATGAAAATGCATTTGTGAGATTTCCGTAATGTGTACTATGGGAACAAAGCATCAAAGTTACTCAACAGTGTACTAGTGTTGAGTTTGCTTTAGTGTGTAGGTCAGCGTAAGTCTGCAAGTTGAGCGTCTCTGAGAATATGACCCATTATTTGATGTAGATGCATGATACCATCACAGTAACGACTCAACAGTAAGGCAGCTCTATGCTTGCTCTTTATGGAGAAAATAATCTAAAGCCTTCATACACAGTAGACACTATTGTCAAAAGCCGGTAAGAAGAGGGAACAGAATTAGGCCTATTTTGACCAGTAATTTAAGACCAAACACAGACCCCTGAGGAACTCCCACACAGACTCTTCTTAGACAACATACCATCAGCCTGAATAGTCCTAGTCTAACTTTTGTAGTTGTGTGCAAATAAATGAAAAACTTTATATTGTAAAGACAAATTACCAGGACCAAGTTTTGAGAGCAGTAAAACAGAAAAAAAAACAAAACCCAAACCTACATTTATTGCAGCTGGAAAACTGTAAAATGTTTTTTCTTTTTCAAAACTGATCAAGGTTTAAATAAAATAACTCAGTGTAATTGTAATTCTCATCAGCCCTAGTTAATAGTTGTCTAAGAAAATTAGGATCTATCTGCAATCAATCTGCACTACAGTATCTCCTTCTTGTATTAGCCATAAAATAAAAGCACTCTTCCACATCACAGAAATTTAATTTTATCCAACATTAAAAGAGATGATTCAGTAGTTCAGTTATTGAATGTGCCACGAATTTTAACCTGTGTTGTCCTTTCTAGAAACATCAACGTACTCCACAGCCATACATTCACATGCAATCACAATTGGGAATTGCTAGATACAACTGTAGTCCGCAGCAGTTAGGACTTAATGATATTACTCAGCAGCTGTTCCTAAAGGATGAGGGGGTAATATTTATTCACTTCTCTTGCCTGTTTTTTTTTTCCAGCCAGCTGAGCGAATCTAAATGGTATAAATTGGAAATCGTATCAATAATTCAGTGAAGGCTTTTATCTTCTGTATTTGGATGCATTACTAGGCCAACACAATAGAGATTTGTATATGTTACAATCTCAGGAAAGAATTCATCCCTCCTTGACCTTTTGTGTATTCTGTTGTTCTACAAAATCATATCAAATGCCTCCTCTCCTGCCCTAGTTATTATTTGAGATGAATTTCCTGCATAAAAAAAAATTATGCATATAAGTGCATATCAGATGTTACTCATACATTTTTTTTTTTGTTCATGATAAATTAGGGTAAGGGATTATGATCTGTGTTAATTTGTTCATCTGTTAATTTTAACCACTAAAATAAATCAGTGGCTAAACTACTATGAGATAGTTTGTTTGAATATCCATGTGACGTGCAAAATCTCTGATGCCACTGATTAGATTATTGGGAATTTAGGGAAATGAAGGCTTTTGCCACTGCACTGCAGCATTTTCAGAATTACAATGAGTGGCCCAAGAGGAAGACCACAGTTACAAGGTGACATATTTGTTGCTGCTTGACTAACATGGGTTCTGCATTATTCATGAAAGAAGACATATTTGATTTTATCACTGATTTTGCGAAGCAAATTCACCAGTTTAGATTTTCATCCACCCTGACCTCCATTCTTATTGTGCTATGTATGCAGGCAGTCTCCTGTATCTCACAAGCCTAAAACATATAGGCCTGTGTTGCATTGAACATGTAATTTATATACTCTGCTTAGGGAATGATTTTCTCCTTGTTTAAGGCATATTGTAGAGAGTAGTAAAGCCGTTTGTTGCAACAGTTTCTCATTTTATAGTTGAGTGGTGTAGAAAACAACTGCGCTACTGTTTCCCAGGAGGAATCAAAACACTCCTGCGCGTTGGAGGATATTTGCATAAAATTTAACCTCTCAACTTCCCTACATCAAGCAACTAGGCACAAGTCTGTTTTTAAAGATTCGACTTACAATGAATGTCATGGAAATGCTTGAGTTCATGAGTGGGAAGAGGCCATAAGATGTTTTTAGTGCGATAATCACCCTAATTCCATCATTGCTTTTGTGATGAGCAGATTTACTAGTATGAAAAGGTCACTACCCATGTCTGGGAATCAGCTGCTTACGAAACAAAAAATGATCGAGCAGCATGCAATGTAAATAATTTTTTTTGAAGGCAAATGCATTGATTGTATGGGAAGCCATGTTTCTGTTAGTGACATGGTGAGAAGCTGGATTTAATGAAACGTGCCCCTGACTTCTTAAAAAAGAACCCACCGTAAAGGTCCATTTAAGGGAAATACAGGTTTCAACTTAAAACTGACCACAGAGAAAAGTAACTGCTGCACACTGATTTGGGCATTTTAAAGCCAAACATAGCAAAGAAATCCATCATTTAATAGATACTGTAGCATGACAAAAATATCACACAAAGAAAAGGGAGGCATGATGACAACACCAGGTTTATATTTAAGGATGTGAAACTAAAACAGGAAAACAAAAGAAAATGCTCATTGTGAGTTAGAATCAATTTTCTACAGCATAATTCAAAACCTACAATGTGGACAAACCTGTTTCCAAAAATGAAAGAGTCATTAGGTCTAATCTGGTTGTGAATAATGAAATTTAATTTTTAATTTAAAAAAATTTCAATTTAATTTCAAATTTAATCTCTCCTTAATGAAAAAATGTAAATGTAATCATAATGTAATTATTGGAACACAACACATTTCGGGTGTTGTTGGTCATAGTATTGGGAGGGTTTCTTGAAAAGACACACTGATGTTCATGAATAATATATATCTATACTTCCCGTACTGTATTTACACCTAGAAAATGTAAGTACATGAGCCAACTCTGCTGGTGTTTGTTAGAATCATGTTGTGAGTAGGAAGCATCAGCTTTCTTCCCTTTACGTCACACAGCCAAATGAAAATGCTTCAGACACAGAGGAGGGGAGATGCATACATTTTAGAGAGACCCCCCTGACACAGAGCTCTACTACAGATGGGGGACAAATTACAGATGGGTTACAAATTAAAGGAAAAACCTGAATAAATGAGTGGAGACACGTAACGAATGCAGATGCTTCCGCACAGGTGCACTACAAGGTACAATTAACAATTAGTAGCAATTAACATCCTGTCATGCTCTGTGGCGTGTATATAAAAGCTGTTCAGACCCAGTTGATTGTGATCTTGCATCAAGATGGCAAGAGGAAAAGATCTAAGGGACTTTGAAAGAGAGTTCATCGCCTGGACGATGGATGGCAGGAGTCTCAGTCAAAACGACTGCTCAACTGGCCAGCGTTTTAATAGGAACAGTGACTAAAGTGACATCTGCATTTAGATTTACGGGAAAGACGTCAGGAAATAGTGTCAGAAATTTTGCTCAACATCGCGGCTCAACAGCAGCTCTACCTCAGGTGACTGAACGCGTCAAAGAGGGATGTGATCAGACTGTCAGCAAAATCAGTCCAGCGACAGTTACATAGAGAGGGTTACTGCAGTGGTGTTGCAGTGCATAAACCCCTTAATTACGAAGACGAATGCCGGTTTGAGAGTTCAGTGGCGCAAAAACCATCGGCATGGGTCTACAAAGATGATGGAAAAAGGCATAATGGTCAGATGATTCATCTTTCACCGTATTCCCGACAACTGGTCAAGTGCATGCGTGACGTCCACCAAAAGATCAGCAAAGGCCTGAATGTTTGACCCCCTAAAGTGAGGGCATCCGGGCTTTCTCTTATGCTGTACGGGGTATTTTTGCTGGCATGGTTTGGGTCAACTTGTGCCCTTGGAGGGAAGGGTCACTGCGATTGAACACAAGTTTTTCTGAGTCGACCACCTTTATCATATGAATATTGTTCATATGCTTGTGTGTTTTTTTGGTTTGGGGTTTTTTTTGTTTGTTTTTAAGTATGTAAGTGACGAGATTGTCTGGGGGTTTTAGCTGCCAGTATTCGACTTGAAAATCTCTATCCCAATTTTAACAGAAATGCCGTTTGATATTTATGGTAAATCCTTCCCTCTGGGTGTCTTAAAACAGCAAACTGCAACCAACAGATATTTCACCATATTGGGGTTAAATGATACACCGAAAGTGATTTTTCCAATAGCTGAAACTTAGCAAACATTTTATTTTAATTTCAAATTTTCTCCAGTATGATGCTCAGCTTAGCCCGCCATCAATTTGCATTAGTCAGAAAGCATGGAACAACACATCATAGGCAATTTATCAGACCTGCTTTTGCGCAGTCTCTCGGGTATATGCAAGCACCTGAGATTTTCACACCTGTTAGATTCAGTATCAATATGTGGTCGAGGATCTTTTTCATAGACTCCGCAGGCTATCTATTTTAGGCAATTGTGGTCTTTAACGTGTGGAGAAAACTGAGACCATCTGTACGAAGGGTCCATGTGTATACAATCTCTGAAAATGTTAAATGTCAGTGTATCAGCATGGTGATGAGTTAAGAACGGCCATTATTAAAATTTTGCATTCTTGACTGGTTTACATCACTTTTTACGGTTGAAGTTGCCCTTACCCTCCCCACTCATTCACACATACACACTCACAGTTGGAGGTAAATTTAAAAAATGTTTAAAAATACATTTATTTGAGCCCTCTCCCTTGTGTGTGCATGCGTGTGTGTGTGTGTTTGTGTGCGCATGCTAGTCTGATACCCTGGAACACATACTCCTTACAAAATCCTGCTCTGTGAATATTCCTTAAACTTCAACAATTACAGCTTGTTTGGAAACATGCTAACATACATATATGTGTATGCGTATGTATATGTGTATATATATATTATTAAACCATGGAAATAGTACTTATTTGTTTTAGATTAATTCAAAGCTCAACAGGGCTGGTCTATTACATAAGCACAGCTGGGTGAGAGGTGCCTCTTCTGCGAAATATCGTTCCTGGATCATTTCCCAGTCCTGACTGTACTGAAGTCTCCACTGTGATCAGCGTCAGTTGAGAGTGAAAACACAGGCTAAAGCAAAAGCTGCCAATATATCTAATTATCATGGATGATGCACACAGAGCCCTATTTTTGGATGAAACGGCATCTGTGGAATACTACGTCAAGACACAATTCACTTTATTTTTTTCAACCGATATTACATGCCAAGGCCAGATTTTCAAATGTCAAAGGTGGCATCGTGGGTATGCGATGATATATAGAAGATTAGAACCAGCGTCACGTATTCGCGGTAGTCCGTCCCGAGAGGGGCTGTCAAACTGACGTGGTAAATTCTTTTAAATTGTGCCTAAGATTGTGATTGTCGAAGGCTACTGGGTTGATGTATGTTTTCACATTCATGGTTAAACAGGCATTTGTGTAGGCTTATCAACCACCTGAGCCTTTAGTATTGGCATTTAGTGTGAAAATAGAAAGAGAACAGGGCGGACAAGGGAGGCCAGACTATCGTATATACCCAACAAACAAAAGCCTTTTGTGAACATTTCGTTTTGAAAATTTGTGATATTACTTAGAGATCTGTGCCAATACCATAAAAATAATCGAAACATCCCTAAATATCCTAAAAAGACATTGAGAAAGGCCGTTCATGGCGTCCTGATGCTTCGAGCGTTACAGAACAGTGCTTTAAAAAAAAAGAAATGATCTAATCCCCTACGGAAACACATTCCTTCCCGACCAGAGCTCAAGTTGATATTCAGTAAAAAATGCAAATGGACTAGAAGTAAAAAAAAAAGAAGAAAAAAAGACAAAATGCCATTGGAGGTTTAGCCTGACTGATGACAATGACTGTCACTGTGTGTGTGTGTGCATCTTAACAGGGTTCAGGCAGTTCAGGGTTTTATTTGATTCCCTTGTCTTTTCCTCACCAGGTTTTTTTTTTTTTTTCTTCTTCAAAATTAGAATTGTGGTCATTGCTTTTCTCTGCCTTCTTGGTTGGACATTTTTACCTCTGAGTTTTTGTTTGTTTGTTTGTTGTTGTTAGGTTATTTTGCCTCTTCGCACAAGGCCGTCTCTTGTCAATGCTGTCTGTGTAAATAAATAAACAAAAATCCTTCCACACAAAATGGTAATGTGACAAATTGTAATGTGCGCAACTGGGAGCTAACTTTTTTCAAACGTCAAGGAAAAAGAGTCTTGTGCCTTTCAGTTTTGAATCTTGCTGATAATCCAGATGAACGTGTCATCCTTATTATTCATGTGATTATGTTGGAGAATATGGTGTAAATACCACACTATGGATTTTGTTCTGTTTTATGCAGCCTGAAGTTTCTGGGACCCCATGTGAGGTCTCTTGATATGCAATGTCCTCAGAGGCATTGTTTTTATGGACTAAGGTACAGAAAAACTATCAGCTTTTGTAAAAATGGCCCCCCACCCCCCCATGTCCTTGAGCGTGGAATCCAAGGATAAGCCATACTCCAATTGATATGATGAGATGAAAAGTCTTGACAATGTTAACACACAAATCTCAGGGCACCGTCCACAAAAGGTTGAGAATCCTAGTTATGTTACCTGTCGTCTGCTAAATTGTGTGTTCGGCTGCTTAAGCACATGCGGTGTGGTTAAGCATTTAATGCACAAAGATTTTGGGCCATTGGTGACTTAAGGAATAAACCACATCATGTCTTCTATCAGACACAAACTGGAATTAAGCTTCCCACCTCATAATGTGCCTGCACTACCCTCCGTCTTAGTGCCTAAAGTCATCTGAAAGTCATTTTCTACTGTGAGTTAGCTCTTTTTAAAGTGGGATGCTTGTCCATTCATGACCGGCCACCAGAATGGTCCTTGCAAAGTTTCCATCATCTGAAGCCTTAGAAACCAATGGGCCACCCACATAGGTGTTTTCGCTCACTGTGCCTGATTAGATCACTTTTCAGGACTGTGTGGGTGTGCTAAGATGCGCTTGTTAACATCTCCCCCACTGTATTACTCCTGTTGCACCTGCTGGGTCAGAACAGCTTTTCGCCCTATATCAGTGTTAGTGTTAGCAAATGGACTCTGTCAATCTCATTTATTTTTGCTCATAGCACAGTCCAGCGTCAACCCAAGCAGAAGGCTAATTACCCATGGTAAAATAAAAACACCTGTGTCCACTGTGTAGAGCTTTGATCCTCCACTTTTTTTTTTTTTTTCCCCTCAGTGTGGTCAGTCATCGCCCCTCAGCCATCCGACTTCTCCGTTCAGCGGTATACATCAGCTTTACCTTGATAATAATTTATCATTGCAGATATCCTATGGGAAACTTAGGGAGACGTTTTCTGACAGAGTCCAGGCTAGTCTGTCATATCCTCGTCTTTGGCTGAGATTTCACAACCGAGTTTCTTTCCTTTGGAGGAGGCTCTGGAGAGATTAGCCTGATAGTTTATGCAGTCTGTAGTTGGTCCTCACTAATCTAAAATTAGGCTCTATGTATGCAGTTTGTAGTTGGGGAGCAGCAACTAAAAGTAGGCTATTTAATCAACAATCTTGTTTACATTTTTGTATATATATATATATATATATATATATATATATGTGCGCATTTTTGCTTGTATTTTACGGAATTTTGTACTGTATATGTGTCGGCATGTGCGCACACCAAAAGCATGTGCGGTCATGCATCCTGGCACATGTTGGTGGCATGTGTTTGTGAATGAGTGCCATCACCACCTGGGACAAGTGATCTGCATAGTGTTCCATTAACGCTGTGTTGCTGCTCATCACCTGCTCCAACAAGGGGTGAACGCCGTCAGGGGCTGAAGGAGAAAGATTATGATGGAAGAGGCTCAGGCAGAGAAGGCCCCCTGTAGCTGCAGTCTTCAACTATAATGACCTTAAATGCACCAGGCTCAGGTGAGCTTTCCTCACTTAAGACAAAATTGGAAAAGACCCTCAGAGCAGAGAGCTAAGTGCAACTGGTGAACTAGCAATGATCTCTCTGTGAGGGGGGTTAAGGGAAGTGTTATTACAAGCTGAGCTTCTCAGGAAAGCATTATGGATCTTATAAGAGGGAAACATATGGGTGATAGGCTTTTAAAGAAATGACTAATGACTCCATGAGGTGTTGAGATGGTTGTGATATTGTGTTGCTCACTGAGAGGAACATGGGGTTTTCAAAGTTATACTGGCAGGTGTAGGGACTTAATTCCCCCAGGGACTATCAATAGTAGATCAAAAATGTACTCACCCAAAGTACTTTGGGTAGCAGCATCCACCATATTGCTTAAATTGTGTACACTATGCTATAATTACACCCCTTTGCCCAAGCCCGGGTAAAGGCCTGGCTAAATAATGATCCTCTAATGATAATGATTAATGGATGAGGTGATGATGAGATGGATTTTTGTATCACCACCTTGAGGATTACGATTATTCAACACTTCAAGAATTACATCTTAAGGAACATGTCTATGTATTTGGGGGGGAAAAAAAATTTATAGAAAGCAAAACCTCAGTTGAAGTGATTTCATTAAACAACCCGGTAGGGTTCCAAAGTTGATGTAGAAGAATCGCCGCAGCATATTATTATTCTGCAAGGCTACCTGCCTGGCTCTCTAAACTAAAGCTGACATTTAATTTGCAACCAAGATGAGGTGAACTTTGTGTGAAGCAGGTCATTTTACTGCTGTAATCGAAGTGCCCCCTCTTTGCTCTTAACCTGGCTTGCACTGTATGGGATGGCGCAGCCATGGATTTGTGTGTGTGTGTGTGTGTGTGTGTGTGTGAGAAAGAGTATATAAGAGTGTAAGTATAACCCTTTATAATTTCAACACTGTCATAAAATATGCATAACACATTCCATTTCTGGTCACTTTTATCCAAAGTGTCTCATAGTACTGTAAGTGAATACCTCAAATAAGGTATCACTGGGAAACCAAGCCTTTTAAAGACTACTTGAAGCCACATTTTGAGAGTTTCTTGCTTCAGTAATTTGAACCGTATTTCTAGTTCAAAAAAAATTTTTTGCCAAGACACAATATGTGGAGCAACTCTTACAACAGGAGCAGACAGGTGTAGACAACAGACAGGTGTAGACAGAGGGGGAGGAAGAAGAGGGAAAGGGAAGAAACATTTTTTTTGTCCCTTGATGTTAGCAGCCTGTGTGACTTTGAAACGGATGAGGATGCAGTGTTTATATGATTGTGATTTTGGATTTTACCTTTGAGTGAGTGGCATGAAAATAGGTGGAATGTGGAAAAATGCTTCAGTGTGGATAATCGATCTTTCATACCCTATGCACAAACTATCCTTGGCTTAGCTGCTGCTTGACTTTATTTAAAATGACTTCTGTGGTTATCTACAGGACTCTGTAGAAATGATTATCTCAGATTCTACAAATGGTTATATGATATCATCTTCACAACCAGCAATGTCCTCCAATAGTGTTTTCAGTTTGCAGCCAGAAACTGGTTGAGAAACTGGCTGGAAATTGATTTCCAGAGATTTCTTCTGGGTATTGTGTTTTGTTTTTTTTTTTCTTTGTTGCCCGTTGTTCCTGCCAACTCCTGACTTCTTCCTGGCCAGGCTGGTAAATTAATCTTTGTCACACATTTCCACTGAGTGTACTGGTTTCTTGTTTTATGCCTCTATCATGAAGGATAGAGAAAAATGGATGGAAAAAAGGACAATGTTCGAATTAATACAAAAACTCAAATATGTGATTAAAATTTAAACTTCCATTCTGAGTTTTGAGCTTCTAAAAACAATCTGTGTAAAAAGCAAAACAGAGAATGAGCTTGGGTCATATTTTACTTTCTATAGTTAAGAATAATATAATGCAATTAATGATTATGATTAGATTTCCTGGAAATGCAAAATTGTTGAACGTCAGAAATCCGCAATCTATCCTGGAAGGCTGGAATTTGATATAGATACTAATTTCTATCAGACTAAAAATGTTGTGGCGTTGACCTTGTTCATCACCAGATGTCAGAAAAGTGCTATCCTATCTCATCGTACATACATCAGTACGCCTCTCTGCATTCTTATTCACGCTAGCTCTCCTTGCTGTATCCAGCTACTGTTTGCAACTGCAATGGCCCAATTTCCAGGCACAAATCATAAAAGTTTCATCTCACCACACTGGCACCGAAAACAGATGGACTGGCTTCTACCATGGGGAACGGGATTAGCACACCACCAGCGCTTTCCCTTCCCAGTTTAGATTATGAGGCTGAAGAGGATGTTCTTTCCGCTGCCTGTCTTAACTGGCATTTTCACTCATCCTGGTTACTTGTAGTCACTTTCACCGATTTCAACATTAATCTGTGACAGACAATGGGTGTTTGTATTTAGTCAAAACAATGCTTTACTAGATTTGGGAAAAAAGTAAAAAACAACTTAAGATTTTGAATAAATCAGATGCTTTACATGTTGCAACTGTTTTTTCCATTTACTAGTGACCCTTGCGTGCGTCCAATAAAAAAGAAAAGAGTTAGAAAGGATTCAGTCGTCTTAATGGTTTCTGTAGTGAGAGCCGTGAGCATCAACAAATGCTGAAGTACAATTAAAATGTTTCATGATTCTGTCTTTACAGAAATTAGTTTGCTTGTCACTTACTCACGCTTGATTAAATAAAACGCTTCGAAATCCTGTTCCTGTGAAGTCTCAAACTGCTAATTAGATATGTCATAAATGTAACTTACTTATGTAGGATTTATCTTACATGGCTTTTAATTATTACCTCTGCCAAGGAGGTTGTTTTTCACCCGTGTCTGTTTGTTGGTTGGTTTCCTGTCAGCAGGATTGAAGCAATTTGCACCAAACTTGGTGGGGGCATGGAGTATGGGCCAGGGAGGAACCTATTAGAATTTTTTTTCTTTTTGCTCTAAAGTCGGGCATGTATTCAGACCTTGGCCTTGTATTGCTTAGTATTGGTGTTTGCATCTGTCTTTTGGATGTAAATCATTACAGTAACTGTTACGTCTGTCAGGGCCAGCTAAAGCCTTTCTGGGGCCCCAAAGGAAGCATTTGATAGATAGCGTATTGTTTTTAGTACCCAAAAATATCATTTGACATGGCCGGAATGGGAGCGTTTACATTACACTTATGGCTAAGGGGCTCCGAGCAGCTCCTATCTCGGCCCAGGTGTTGGGCTTTGATAAAACACAGTGATTGATATTTGCTGGTTAACCCAGCAGATAAGCTATATCTCTAAGTATGAGTGCAGTTTTGACTTTCACTGTATTCTCCCTAAACAACTTGTATATAAAGAATGTAAAAAGCATCAGTTTTTTTTCTGACCTTTTTCCATTTTGAAACTCTGCAGGCATAAAGCTGGGGGAAAAAGGAAAAAGAGGAAAAAGAAAAGATTCCCTGTGAGCACTTTGTTTTCACAGGGGGAATAGTGTTAGGGACTTTCTTTTCTTTTCCTACTGATGTTCATTAGCTGCTCTGTCATTAATATCTATTGGGGGACATTATCAACTGAGCTTGCTGTAATAAGACATTTTAGAACTACAAAGTAATAAAATAAACAAAATAGAGTGGAATTTATTGTATGATCTATAATATCACTGCATATTTGAGTCAAATGAATTGCAAAGTAATGAAACAGTGAGAATTAACATCAATATTGTGATAATGTGCCTAAATCAGTTGGGGATTCTAATTGGGACATTTAAACTGTACGATCAGCCTATCGCAGAGTCAAATGCCAGTTGAAATGAGTTTATTTGGTCTTTCTGCTAACTTCAGCATGTATGACAAGATTCCATGTCTGTGTCTGACCGACTGCTCTTATGGCAGCAATATCCACGTGTAAACAAAAACATAATGTTATTCAAACATAGCAGACCGAAGTTAACGCACGCTAGATGACCAAGATGCTTACTCATCAATGGCCTGTGGTCATACACCGAGATCTGCTTTTCTAATTCCGTGACATGTTCGTGCAGGGCTATGTATGTTCCACTAAATGTATTTAAAAATCTCAGTATTTCCAGTACGATGATTTATTTACGTAACTATCCAGCGCCTTTCATGGCAGAGATGAAGCATACATCTATGTTTTACTTCAGGGTATTTTCATCTCACCAGGGCATCTTATTTTTTTTCTCCAACTGCTGTACGATTTCACAAAGGCCGACCTTTCATTCCCCTACCATGTAATTTTGTATAATAACTTATTTTTGCCATAGTCTTTGCCTTTTTTCTTTCTAATTGCCTGTTTCATGATTTTCTTTACAGTATAGTTTCATTTGCTTTTTTTTCTGTTGAGTAGTTTTGTTTTGAAATATCAAAAATAATTACAGTATTACATAAGTACAATGCTATTAAATAGATTCTTCTAAAACTGCCATTTGCTTTTAGGTACATGTTTATTTTGCAAGGTCGTAGTGGTCTTATTCCAATGTCCTCAATTACAGTCAGTGGTCTGGTTCTTGTAATTTCACTTTGGAGATTACAGCAAACCTATAATATCATTTAGTTTTTCATGTGACAATATCTAACGAAACGGTCGAACTGTCCAAAATGACCCAATACATAACAGGAGCATTGTAGTATCTCTGGTTTCTTGTATCCTAGATGCTAAAATTGAACGAGTACAGCATTTAATTTAATGGAACATTAAGCAGTGTTGTTACTTAGTCTGAACTCCATCGCTGATTAAAGAATTGCAGTGCAGCTTGTGCACAGCTTGTGGCGGCTGGTGAGGGGACAAAAGGTCACATTTAAAGAGTGAAGCATCTGAAATAAAGCGAATATCACGATGTAAACTACCGCTTTAACTGTGTACTTCTTTGTCATTTGCGTTGTCCGACACCATGATCATTGCATACAGCAGTACAGTCCTCCACTGTTGAGCAGTTTGAAATGTGAGTCTGTTATGGGAAGACAGGATTTTCGAGCAAACTGCTTTGGGCAGTGACCTTCTCTTCTACAAACTTGGCGAACAAGCCGAGGAGTTTTTTTAAAGTGGAATACTTAAGCACCCAGCAAAGTGCTCATTGATTAAAAGTCTTACCAATGCATTTTGAAAACAACTCAGATTCACATTTAAAATTTTTTTTTGTGGAATACAGGATGCTGGAGTCACTTCTGCCTCCCACTTGGGTTTTTTCATTTTTTAATTTTTAACTTTTTTTTTCTATCTGCCCTGGTCTCCTCCGGTGTTTCTCCCCAGTTCTTGTGTGTGCACGTCTGCCACCGGGAGCTGTTAAGTCACTGCAGACGTGGCGCTGAGAGAGGCTATTTATTTTCAGCTGTTATTAAATGTAGCTTTGTTTTTGGGAAATTAAGACTGTGACACACTTACATGATTGCAGGTTTAGGCGTTAGGCGAAAATTACATCAAGCTTCAGAGATATTGCCTACCTACACTAGAAATTATTATTTAATTTCAAATTGCGTTCATTTTCCTGTTTTGCCATGGTGATTAATGTCTTGTAAAATGAATATTTGCGGTTATGATGTTAGATTAAAATTACACAGTGTGTGGCTGTGCTGTCCGCCTCCCATTTGTAGACACAGCGGTTAACTTCAGAATGCCGGGCTCCGTGGTATTTGTCGAAATGTGTTCTCCGGAACATTCTGCAAGTTCCATTAACATTCAAATTTCATTTACATCAACTGAGCTTTTTAAGGCCCAGATAGTACAAATAATAAATGATATAAAAAATTCATCTTTTTTTTCCTGGAAAAGGGTGTAACTCGACTTCTTCTCTTCTGAGAACAATTTTCCTTTTTTTTGATTTTGCAGGTATTGTTGATAAGATGGAAATGGCAGTTGCTGCCCCTACCTGCATTCCACACAGCTCGAAGTGGCACTAAACAATCTGTTACCTGGAAATACATGACGGGGGGAAAAATAGCTGTGAGCGGCCATTAAACTTTTAATGAGTTTAGGGTGTTTTCTAAGCATCGATAGTTCTCTACACATTTGTAATTAGGTATAGAAACCAAGCTCCGCTGGCGTGGGGAAGGGAACATTCTCCGTTAGTGTTTCACGATTCAAAAAAAAAAATTGGAGCGAGCGAGGTCTGTCTTGGCAGGACACTATGATTTACGGCGGGTCCTTCGCAGCCGTGCCTCTCCCTTCAGATCACGCACACTTGTGTCCTTTCAGCCCCCATATCATGGAGAAATTTAAAAAAAAAAAAAGAGGGAAATATCTTCACAGCGTGTCAAAGGCAGACATCAGGCCCAGTTCAACCTTGAGTCATCTCGCACGGCAGAAACTGCACGAACACACCCATGATCTCAATGCCTCCGCTGTGGCCCTAAATGTATGTCTCTTTGGCGGTACTGTCAGTTCCCCGTTTCGTCTTTGATGTGGAAATGCTTTACGATATCAATTTACCTGCTGTCCCAGTTTTGTGGGAGTTGTTAACCGCTGCTTAAAACCCTCGCCGAAGCTGCTCTCATTGACGGCGGCACAGGTGTGTGCTAGTCGTTGGGTGGAGGGGAGCCGTTTTATGTGCAATAAAACAGTCGAAAAAAAAAACGGGCACCTCTGACAGTCTGACAAGAAAGCGATGTTTCTTTCATCAACACAGCTGAATCCTGGTGTGACTTCATTCCGGTTTCTATATTGAAAGTGGTTCAGAGAAAAGAATTTAAAATGTTCTGAAAAACAACAAACAAATAAAAGGGCCATAGCTATCACAGTATGGCCATGCACTCATTGATATTAATGAGGAGTTTACATTCTACAGTAGTTTACATCCCTCCAATTCTTTTTAATGGCCAGTTCTGCTATTTTTACCCACTCTGGCAGTGGGGCTTCAGGGATGTGAGCGTTGGTCTGTCTGCGTTGGTCTGTCTGTCTGTCAGTCCGTCCATCCACCATTTTGGTTCCTGACTGAAACATCTCAATAACTATGAAGCGGATTGCCATGATAATAGTCGCAGATATCCGTGGTCTCATGGGAATAAATCCTTGTTGTTTTGATGATTCCCTGACCTTTCCTCTTCCTCTAGCGGCATCAGTGGGTAAGTAATTTTGTTTCTAAATAATAACCCATTATTTCTTTCCCATTATTGACAAAATTTTTCTATTCTCCACCGCAATTAAACACCTGGCAGTGTAGAGAATAGAACATTTTGATCATAATGTACAAAAATGGAATCTAGAAAGTATAATTGTTAAATCCATACAAATATAATATGTGAATAAGTGGAACCTTTTTTAAAAGAATATATTTAATTCACAGAGTTAGGTTGGAGTTGGGCGGTTTTGTTTGGGGAATTTGGGCGCATGCCCTCATTATTTATAAAATCCTTGCTAATCCCGGCCCTTGTTTTACTATGTACATTCCCTTAAATTGGTTAAACTTGAATAGAACTCTTTAAACTTAAGTCTCTTGACCTAGTTGGTTGTTAATACAGTAAAGGCTGAGAGGAAATGGCTGCTGGACTAATGTGCAGCAGACTATATTGACTGGAAGAGCCCTTCACTCACCACTACTGCTGTGGACTCCAGAGTGTGTGATGAGTGATGCTATTTTTCACCACCACTATGGCCAACGGTCAGCCTCTGCTTGCTTTGGTTCCATTCACTCTGGCCCCGTGGCTGGTTTCATAGTGCTTGCTGCTAATTTATTTATGTATTCCCACTATGCTCTTCTGCTACAGTGCAGGCAACCATTTAAGGGCCGGGCTACCATATAACAAGGCCAAATGGATTACTTTTTTCTGCAATAATTGGTTATCAGTGACCCATGTCCGACTTATTGATTTATCGCCAGTGTAACCAAAGTTCTCCAGGATTTTCTCATAGTGTGCTCACAGGTGAGCTAGTGGGTGCGTGTCAAATACTTATTAGTTGTGTAGAAGATGATGTGGTGTAAGAGATTTTCATTGGAATTCTTAGCTGATCCGTCAGTTTGTTTATAGTGAGGTCCACCCCTCAGGCTGTAGCTACTATGCTGATGGCGAAGCATAAGAGATTACACAGCGTCCAGATATCAGATATATTTTGATCTATACCTTGACTGAAAGCCTTTGACCTTAAAAACAAATAAAAAAAAAAATGTGTTGCCGTGAAAGCCCTGAGGTTGAGAAGTCCCTCTGATTTGTGTTATTGTTTAATCTAAATTAAACATATTGGGGAAAAAAAAGGTCTAGACATTATTTGAGTTTTATCTGTTCTCTTGATGTCAAATGAAAAATAATGAATTCCCTGCAAAGACTGAAGGTCTTATAGGTAATAAAGGTAACATAACATCTGAGTTCAAAATCCATCACCATATATTTTATTTATGTATTTTATTTATTAAGCCATCTCTAAATGAGTGACTGACTGAATCTTGTCTATCCCCAGCACCTTGATAAAACTGACTAAATGCAATAAGCTTCACATCAACATATAGCTTTACAGCAACCAATTACATTGTTCAAATCTCCACTTGAGCCAGAGCTCTGTCCACAGTTTAAGTAAGCATGTTGTTACATAATTCTGGTTAATGTGTCAACATTTATTATAATATTTAAAACATTAATGCATTACATAACACTACGCCGAGGGTAACACCCTTGGAGGGTCCCTTTGACACGTGGACTGATATTTAGTAATCACACGAAGCTGTACTGTGACAACAACCGCCGGAATTTTGTCACTTTAGCTGCATGAGTCACCTTGATAATTGCTTAGTTGTCTGGTTACTGGATGGCATTATTTGGCAACGCAATTTAGTGAGCAAATGTCGTCATATTTTAGTTACGTATTCAGTATTCTGCACTTTATATCGTTCAGCTTCCGAAATATTGCAGCGCAACTGTATTGATGGCGTGCTGGTTTACTGCGGGTAGTTACATCAAGAACACTGATGGAGCAAATTAAAAATGCAGTCTCTGGTTTATAATGACGTGATCTTTCCTGTATATCATATCAGAATATTTTATTGATTGCCAGGATTTTATGTTTTATTTTTTTATTTTAAGCCTGTAAATCTTACATTAATAGCAGATGGCTGTGGACCTCATATCGACGGAGAGATGGAGGTCCCAATCGAAAACACGCATGATTGTTAAAAGTTTCACGTTTCCTCCTGACTGAGTGCTCCATCAGTCGGTGTGAAATTTTGAAACTACTTTGAGCAACATTTGTTGTGAGTTTCAAAAAGTTTCCCATTTTGTAGTCACTTTCAATTTGGGCTTGATATTGATTGGTGTACTTCACTAAACCACTGGTCTCAACCCTCCAATCAGCTAGATATGCAGTAATTGCTTTGTCATCTCTCTCCAGAATGTTTACACTCAGCAGGTTTCCTTCGTTTCAATCAGGAGCTGCTGGCACAGTAAAGCCACCAAATCGGGGTCCACCATTTTGCATTCTGCATCCCTCATGATTACTGATCCAGAAATGCTGCTGAAAGTAACACGAGACACATTATTCACCGGCGAACATTATTTCAAAGAACTGGCATCATGCAGAGTTAATACAAAACATGATATGAGAACAAACTAACACATTTAATTGGTATGTAATGTCTTCCTTAGAGCCTCGCTACTTGTCTGATGTGAGTCCAAATTGTTTTCCTTTTTTTTACTCTGCCCATGTAGTCAAGAGCTTGTGAAAAAGGATTAAATCTGCATGTATTCGGTATGTTGAACTCATGCTTTCTGTCAAAGGAGCTCACACTTGGAGTTCAGTATTAATGTTACGTATGAACAATACAGCATCGTACCCACATCTGTTGGTACAATATTTGTCATATTACATTGAAGTGGTGGCAATGTCACAATCTGGACATGCAAGGTAAAGGAGACCAGATTCAGATTATGTAGAATATGACCCTGTGCCTTTTTTCATTCTTATATTACATCTCCCTACACAGATGATATGTCAGCATTGGCTGTTGCTCTGCAGATGTAATCATAACTTCATCATAAACTTGGTGCTTCAGGTACCCAATGATGAGTTTTATGGCTCAAAAAACTGGAGACGTATTTCTGCGCCCCTAGCATTCCCCCAGCCCAGTCGGAGGGTTTGAGCACAAACTGCACAGCTAATTAGCCACACCTCATTCAGCCGGATGACTCAAGGTTATTTGGTTAATTATATGCAGGTAGGGATAGTTATGCAAATACAACGGTTGTGAACGGCGGGTTTTTCTCAGAGCTGCAGAGAGGTCATTGCTCCTTGTCCCTTCCCTTCCGACCCACTAGCAGAAGATGGTCCGAGGCGAAGCCGGTCGAATCACGTTCGGCAACAGAGCACAAAGTCACGTGGTTGACAGTTCGCTTATCTTGTTGCAAACATAAAGGTCAGTGTCAGTCTGCGAGGGAGGATGGAAGCTAATGGTCAATCATGATGCAGATCGGATAAAGACTAGAGCTCTTTTTCATTCCTCTAATTTTCCAGGATCTTTACAGCATTGGATCTGTTTGCTGCTGACAAACTGCAAAACTGAAGAGATGCGAGGAGAAATCATTTATTACGCATTCACCAACAAATACATTTGGAATCTTGCCTAACAATTATACAGATTGAGTTAGTTTCTAGGGAAAATGTTATCATTTTATATGTTCTATGAGTCAACTACAATGTGAAAGGATGTATGTTGTGTTTCTCTTGTGCAGTGAATATGAGGTAACTGAGATGGCATTTCTCTTCTATAAATAATGAGGTATAAGCAAAACTATTGCATAAGCATAATGAGTCAGTGTTTTTAAAGGTATTAGTCTGCAGTGGTTTATCTCTAGTTGTAATTTTAGGCTTGACATATGGTCAAAAATGAGATAGATGCTTGGTTCTAAAACAACCACAACAAACGTCGATAGCTATTTCAATTTATGACTAAATCTATACCTTACTTTGCAGACATGATGCCCAAGGGATTTAAAGGCAAAGTCACCAATTTCTCTTGTTTTAGCAAGAAAAGCAGCTTACTTCACCTTCACTGGGGAAAAAAAAAAGCCAAATCATTTTTATTTTTATAAGCACTAAGTATTTTGGAAGCAAATATGCTTTCAGCTGGCATAAAGTAAGACTTTCAGATCCAGTAATTCTTCCTGCTATTGAAATAGTTTATTTTGTATTTTACCTATAGAGAAATAATGCAAATATAGGCACAACCTATTGGCCATCTGTCCACCCTGCAAGAAAGAAGAGCTTCGATTAATAAAAGAATCCATCTACTTAGAGGAACAATTGAACGGATTAGTTGTATTCTCAAAGGTAAGCGAGCAATCACAGAGGCACTGCCTATAACTCCAGGCGGGTTTTTCTTCTTAGTAACTCGTTAAGGCAAGATCCTGATAGGATGGGACACAGGTGTATTTCTTTCTGTTAGTGCATTTTTTTTTTCCCCCTGGACAGAATTTATTTGAACCTGAGTGGAGAAGGTCAATATCAAGTGTAAAACAACTTAATTTGAAGTTTGAAAAAAGAACAAAATTCGATGTTAGATTATTCTATGTGCTCTCTTAAGACATAAAGGCCCTTATTTATGTAGTAGCATGCTTTTTTTTTTTTAGGCAGTGGACTGTGACTGTCTTTTCCATGCATCTCCCCTCTCTTTTAATCACTCCTCTTCTTGTTGAGTTGCAGCTGATGTGCTCCTTTATGGCCAAAGTTTGATTGCATCTTGAAATACTCGCCCTGTCCTGTGTGACTTTGGTCTCCCTGACGCGGAGCTTCGGGATTAGCTGGTCCATAGTCTCTTAATTAAAGACGGAGGCAGACAGAGGGAAAACTGTGGAGCAAGAGCAGCTTTTCAATTATTTATTGACTTGGGACACGGAGAGTCCACCTCACCACGTTAGGTAAATGCATAGGAGCAGGGAACTTCCCCTGTGCATACTTTAGCTTGGACCTGTTGTCGAGAAGAGTATTATTTCCTGTCACCAACATCTCCATTTGCAATGACTCCTCTCAATCTGGTCTGTTTTGTAAAAGCCTCACTCACGTGCCGACTGCTTTTTCAAGTCAAAAACAAGGGGACCCCGTCGCTCCGTGATTTTTTTATTGCCCATTTGTAGTGACCCTGCTTCTGGATGAAAAACAAAAAACAAACCCTAGTTTGTGTTAATAACTATCATTATTAGAATTCAAAACTTAAAATCCCTGTGTGTTGACTAAAACTACACTGGTGGCCTGTGGAATTGTTTGCCTTCACTCAGAAGGCAAATCTTACATTATTTTATCACACGTTGCCTTAAGTCTTGGTCTTCAGCCCAAGGGAGAATGATTCCACTGGGACGTCGTCAGGAACTGTCTTATTTTAAAAGAATATACTTTTTTTGAAGCTTTTTTTTCACTGAACTTTCTCTGACAGCTTGTCATTGAAACGGAGGCATTTTGGCCATCATTTTTTTTTTTTTTAATGTTTAAAAATTTTTTTAAATGTTTTCTTAACCTTTAGTTTATCTGGATTTAAGTTTATTTAATAGTTTAATCACATCTTTTTATAGTATAAAAGTGATATGAACCTGTCAGATGAATAGTTAATTATGTTCAGATGAAAATGTTAACTTGGTGTTCAATTTATACTGATATTTAAAAAGAAATTGCCACTAAATATTAAGGGAGGATTATGTTATAAGTCTTTATCAGTTTTATTCATGCTCTAATAATCCAAACTGCCAAAGTAGGTGTATTATAAAGAGAGTAGGTATAAGTAGGTGTATAATTGAAAGCTTATTTTGTTGTTGTTGTTTAATTCTATGGATGGGGCCTTCATCGTCCGTGACATTCTGAGTGCAGTGAGGTCGAGTTGACAGCAGCCACGTTGAATGTTAATCACAATAGAGAGAGGAATTTGTTAAGCAGTCGACGTGCATGGTCCCTCTGGCCTCGCTGAGAGGTTGTCCTCATAAAGGCCTTTCTGCAGATCGAATCGAACACCATAAACCTATGTGAGAAGCCACAATGCAGCATCGGCACCCACAAAAAGACAACAGATGTGACTATGCCACCGTGGCGTCAACATCGTCGCATCGCGCTCTAGCAGTTGCGAGCACCAACTTGTTCCCGGCACCGTGGCTTCTGGGTCAGCTTCTATTAATGATACCATGGGTAGTGTTTGTATCGCCAATAAGTTTATTAATCAGTTAAGTTGTTTTCGTCTCACCGACATTTTATCCGGATACGGTTGTTGTTTTAACGTGAATTTTTTTCTCTTCCTCTTGATAATCTTTTTGTTTGCTGAATTAATGTTTGTGGTTAAATTTATAAATGGGAAATCCACTAACCCCAAACCCTCAACTCAGTGCTTTTGCTGTTTCACTTACTCTTTACCACTTGATATTGTGAGACACTTTGTGTAAGAGACACCCAGATGGTAAATGTTGATCAGTGTCACAATAGAGATCACTTTCTTTACAACTGTCTGCATGAGCAGGAGCTGCGTGCGATACAATAGCATTGTCGATATATTTTTCCTGATGGCTCCCCGTCATTTACCACTCTGGGCCATGTGTTCCCCTTTATTTTTGAAAGAACACAAACAAACAAAAAAAACCTACGGCACAAAATCACCCAACATGGGGACCCGACGAGTCCTTGTGCTCTGAGAAAATATAAATTTATATCCTGTGTTCCCTACTTCTCCCCTTGTTTCCATGACAACATGACAGGGAATGAAGGACAGGCTGTTGGCTCTGAAGTTTCGAACTGCAACCAATGAAAATGTTCCAGGAAGAACACGGCCCCTCCATATTGTAAATTATAAGAACATTTACAAGAGTTCTTTGCCAAAAACAGGCAGCCATCCACAGATTGCCTGCTATATATAGATATGTTGTCGTCTGCGGGGCTGGAGGGTGTTTTGTCGCGTGTTAACGCTGCGGGGGGACTGCTCTAAGAGTTAAGAGGTTGTGCGTTTACACTGCATCTTATATCCTCATTTGCCTGAGACTGCAACTGTGCGACGGCCTCTAGAGGATTACTTGGCCATTTTGACGCCGATAGCCCTATTCTCACTGATGTTATTTCATATTGGGGCAGCTACTCTATTCTTAGAGACTCAGTAATAACATTTTTTGTTTTTATTCTAATATTCTTTTCGAAAACGCTCTTCTCTAAGCAGAAGAATAATGATACATAATCTAAATATGCAATTTCTTTTTTTTCCACCTCTGCTTGCAAAGGTACTGTAAGTGATAATGGATCCCAGTGCGTTAATCAAACGACTGCTCAAAGTGTCACTTGTTACCTTCGCTGCTCAGGAAAGCAAAACCACTAACAGGTTTTAGAGGTGTGCCCCTCCGTGGCACAACTGGCCCAGGTGCAGATGTTTTAGCCGTCTGTATTTATGTATAAACCCCTCGCAGTACTCGATTTTTATTTATTTGCTTTGCCACAGTCAGCACAGAGAGAGAAATCATGAGGGAGGATTAAGGCCCATTTTACTGAATAATCAACCAAATCGGTAATTACGCTTTGTTTTGTTTGTTGTTTTTTTTCTGTTTTTAAAACGAATTCCCTTACGAAAATTCAAGAGACACCCTATTATAATTATATATTTTTAACTCAGCAATTGCCACAGTTGGACAAAAATTTCACTCTCCGGTTGATTTCATGGTTCATCTTCCTTCCGAAGTTCCAGTCTATCAGATACAACCAGTGTAAAACATAACTACAAGCTGAGCTGTTCATAAAAGCAAACCTCTACTTGCAGCAAGAGGTTCATGGTGTCAGAGGAAATAGAGGGCCTGATTTAGATTTCAGCGTCAGAGACGGGATGCACCGTATCCTCAATGGAATGAGATTCTTATAGCTGTGCTGATACAGTTTCTGATGCAAATTTTGCTGCCCTTCAGTTGAGAAAGTTATGCTGTGCTTTGCTGTGCCCTACATTTTTACTGCTGCATCACTCATCTGATACCCTCACAAATAGCTGTACTTTGAGTTGCATTACAGTGCCTACAAGTAGTACATACGATAAGAAGGATATTGAATAGTTTTAAAGCCAACGTCAATGGGGATTTTTTGCCACTTGGGGGCAGCATAAAAAGCTGTAAACACAGCCTTGATATAATAACACCGCATAAAGCTGTCATGGTGAACTTGTTTGCAAATAGTTGACCATTGAGAACTCCATCAGAGATGGGGCCACATTAGCATCCATTGTGTTTCTGGCCAGATGATTGATGCAAGTCTATTATAAACTATCCTATTAGTTCAGTCCTGGCCTACACCATCTCCTGAGCTGAAAACCAAGCTCTTTAGCTGCTGAAGGCTCCATTATGGTTCACCGGATGGTCACAAAAATTTGTCCCCCCTATGTTTGTTGCTAGGCAGGCATACCTGAGCTTTCTCGCCCAGAACAGCTGCCTGCTGAGGCTGGAAATAAGGTTGGCGAGAGGCTTAACCGAAAAAGTTCAGTTGCGGACTATAAAACCAGAAAAAAATATCTAAAAGATGCTATAAAGCTCTGTTTAGATAGTGGGAACAGCAGTTTCAGTTGATAATTCCTCGGCTTTAGTTACTAAGTGACCCCTTTAACATCTCACACAGTAATTTGATCCATTGTTAATATAATAAAATATTGTTCATTAATTGTATATACAGTTTTTTCTAGTGTTTCAAAGGCAGGTTAAATGAAGGTCTTATGAAAACTGTTATTAGTAAGTAATAAGGGCAGAGTGTTGTCCTTGTTGCAGGTATAAGACCAGCACAGTCTATCTTAAATCAATAGAGTTCATGTAAATAACACTAGTGTGAAGTATGATATAACGTCATATGCCACCACATGACATGCTCTGCTATTAATCTGAGATAACGACAGCTGTAAAGTTCAGTTAGCGTTACCAGCCTGACCCAAGGACAACGTCAGACCGTATCGGGTCAGGGAGGAACAAAAATGTTGATACAGCACTTGTTGCTCCCGTGAATCATGATCACACGCTGACATGCCATGAAATCAATATGAAGCCAAGTAATTAGAGCCAGCAATCAGCAGTCTTATGAAGAGCAAGTCGGGTGCCGTCCTTATACATCATTCTGTTGACGCACAGCAACACCCATAGCCAAAGGCCATGCTAGATTTAGTACAGCAATTTTATGCTGTGAGGAAGACAATTTGGCATAAGGGATGGTTTTCACTTTCAGTGTAAAGTTTTCACCATGAAGCATAACAGCATGGAGCAGTATGTATCTGCGCTAATGACAAAAACTTGCTGATATGCATAAATTCATACTGGTTTTTAAATACATAAACAGAGGCATTGTTTTTCGTTTTTGTTTTTTCTTCCTTATGTGTGATGCACTGGAGAATAAAGGGTACATGGGTTACCGCTGCGCACTTTAAGTCATTAGTCAGGTAAACACTTTCAAATGTGCTACTACATCAAGAGAGGGAAAGAACAAAACAATTTGTAAATAGTGATTCAAGAGACGTCCCTTGTCATTTCAAAGTTAATAGATATATCCAGCGATTGGGATAGAAGAAATGAATAAATTATAGGATATTAAAGTAGGATTTAAAGTAAAAATGTGTCTTTAGAGGAGATTCTAATAGATGATAATTGTTGGTGGTAATCTGAGGTTTTAACTAATGGCTGGGAGGTCAGCTAGGGGCTTGTGTTTTAATGCGAAATTAGTTGTTTTAATGTGAAAAATGAGTCATTTGCAAACACGGCAGGGTTCACACCAGCATCCTGAAAGACATCCAACCTCTGCCTTGACCTCCAGTTGCGTTAGCCTGCACAACATTTCATGCTTTTCAAAAAAATACCAAAAAATAAAAAAGTTCATTGTTTTGCAGAGTCTTCTCTTCCATCACTGAAAAAAAGGTGAGATATAATCTTGGATTCAAGGCTAACTTTCAGCTGAGTTTTAATTGCCTTTTGCATTTTCTTCTTTCATTCACTTCATTTTTTTTCCTTTGGCAGTTTAATTTAAAAGTACTATTAAGAAACTTGAGTGACTTGATTAGGACTTGCAGTTCCTTGAAAAAAAAAAATCAGTGATCAGTCATTTTTCAGTGATCAATTGTGTAATTATTTATGAATTTACTATTAGTAGCCCTTGAAAATGCAGCATCTGAAAGTAGTACAAATTATCTTTGGCCGGCGCCTCACATGCTTCATGTCGCCCCACTGGGGAAAAACAAAGTAGTTTTGTTTTGAGACAAATGGGATTTAACCGATAGCTGACACCTTCCCGTTAGAAGTGTGGCAGGAGAAATCTGTCCTCTCTGGAAAAATGACAGCAGTGGCTCTGGATTTGTGTTCGCACTCAGTGCCAGGGCACGATGTAGTTTATGGCCACGGCTCACGCTATCCCACGACTGCACCACCAGGGTTGGGGATCTGCGTGTCAGCTGCCTAAATTTGACCATTGTTGTAATTCTTTACAACAGCTCTGCCATAAATTTCATTCATACGAAGTTTATAATGTTCAGTTCAAATGTGTAAATTCAATTCAATGTCTAGTACTGAAGTCATAGTTAATGGTGGTGTTGTACAGGTTTACAGTCATATCGAATTAAGTGGCCCCTAGATTAATTATCACAATTAAAGTTGAAATGACTCATGTTAGCGAACAGTATTCTATCTACACATCAGTAGACATGGGGCAGCATTAGCACTGAATTGGTGTCGTGTGTCTAGCTACCCGTTGATTTGAAGTTAAGGCATAATATGTGAAAAATGATTGGGTCTTTCCATGTTTTCTTGCACGAGTGTTAGTAGAACCATAAAATACCTGCTGTAACTGGCTTGATTTGATTGGTCATGTGAAAAGCTTTTCTTACTTGTCTTACTCATGCTATTTTCTTAAAACGCATGTTTAACCTGGAGAACCACTTCATCAGTTTGAATAACATTCATTATTTTGTCCTGGGTATTCTCTTCATAGATACTGGTGTTGAATAATGTCATTTGAAATTATGTTTTAAAAAGTATCAGTAATCACTATGTGAGCATATGAAATCCAGGCACGGCCCTCAAACACAATGCACTGTAACCAGACAGGCAGAGTTTTCCTTAGCTCCGGTTTCTCTTGTTTACTGTTCGGACCACCTGGATCTAAAGTTTGATTGACAGACGTTTGTTTTTCTTGCCTGCGTGCGAGGGGAGTGAAGACACTGGCCTTGCTCTGAGTGCGCCGTATATTGCACAAATAATCTTGACAACAATAACGGCAACATCCCGTCTTGGGCCTGACGCTCCGAGAGAAGCTGGCTAGAACACAATGATAATGAGCGGGAGTGGGAGGGAAGGAGGGACAGTGAGAATTGCTTCTAGTCTTAGATGTTGTGCCATCTCTTTATCACCTCTCCATTTTTTTCCTCCTTCCCTGATGCACTTCACAACTAGCTTCTCCTATCTCTCTCATTCCCTCCTCTGTCCCTATTTTTTTTGTGAAAACAGAGTATGCCTTCTCTCTCACTTACACTTTCTTCTCTCCCACCAGGTCTTTCATCCTGTTCCCACCTTACATCTCCTCACTAAGCCAATTCTCAGCCGTCTGTCTCTCTACTTTTCTTCCATTTCCTTTCTTTCCTCAGCTCATATAATTATTAATTTCTCTCTCTTTTTTTTTTTTAAGATGCTGTCACATCCAGGCACGGTAAACGTCTGAACTGTGGAATATGGTCTTTTTGTTTGAGAATATCCCTAAATCATCCTGCCTGAAAAGTAAAAGACCTGTGTTCTTGGAGGGATTTTTTTTTTTTTTTTTGCCATGAATCTCCCTTTGAGGATTTAGTGTCAGCAGAATTATACCTGCTGTGGCATTTTAGAATGGTTTCACTAATAGCTCAGGAGCTGTTGCTGAAAACACATCTAAAAGAAGTTTGGATGAGTAAAAAGCCATAGCTTCTATAAGACTAATCCCCTTGAATTTATACCCTCCCAAAGATCTGAATTTTGTGTATCAATAGTTCACTCTCTAAAGGTTTAAAAACGTGGCTGCAAAAATTTTGTAGTTTTTTTTCCTTTCAGAGAACAGCAGATAAGAATAACCATCTCTGTGCTGACATGCAAAAATAACAGACGTGTTGCATTTTTAAGGTTAGGAAAGTTAGATGTAATGTAAATATTGATATTTATTTTTTGGGGTTTTCAAAAACTGGTCAGTGGCTCCACTGGTGCTTTGAAATACATGGCTGTCACATTTTCTGATTCTAATGTAGTAGCCACAGCACATTACTTTTAAGACTGGTCTTCCTGACACAGCCTGTGCACACCAACATTTTTACATGTAATTATACTCTCAAATGAAAAAAAATGTAAAGGAAATAAAAAAATAGTATATGGGGCAGTACCAACAGACCAAATGTGTATATAAAAAAACCCCAAACAACTTCCTGTTCAAACGTTTCATGAAATACTCTTAAATAAAACAACAAAAAAACATAAATACTAACCCTGCCATTGAATTCATTTTTATATAATAGCCAGTGCTGTACATAAGTGCATTTTGATATACTGGCACAGACTCTCACTTTGCAATTACTCTGTAAATTTAGGTGTCTGAGTGAAAAGAGTGAGGCACATTACATTCATATATTGGCTTTGGGGAACCTTGATGTTAGCTGATTGAAGTTTAACACCAAGGTTAACACTAAGTAGCTAAAACTAAACCCATAAGTGAATGCTGGCTATTATGTTATTATGGAATATTTCCGTAGAGTACCCAAAAGTTGCCTAAAACAATTAAAATTCTGACTTAAAGCCGCATTAATTGACTTTTGGCCACAAAGGGGAAAAAGGCCCTCAAATAAGCTGACAGATAAATAATCGTTACTTATTATTCCCTATGGCTAAGGGGTTAACTCGAGCTCTGTCTTTTAGCTCTAGTTTGCTCTCCACCAACTCCTGAGATGGGAAAAAAGAAATCTGGCTCCTTAGCTGCTAAATGTTTGACTTTTTTTCACCAGCAAACGTTACTATCTCTGACTTCGTCTTTCTGCCAGGATATAGCGTGTGGATGACAGCGATGAGATTGACCCAAAAACAGTAAATGAGAGGATGCTAAAAAGCTGCATAGAGCTACCGATTCCTGTGTCTGTCTCTCTGTTTGTCAATATAAGTGGCTACTTTAATATCAAACAAAGTAAGTTTATTCATTGTTTATATTGGGGGAAAAATGAACTAATGCAGCTTTAAATATCCCAAGATTCATCTTTTTTGGGTGTATCTTAAAAGGGTTTGCAGTTTTCGGGATACATGTTGACACTACAAATGTGTGCTTTTTTTCTGTGTCATTCCAAAATGATCGTCAATACATTATTTATGCATCATATTATAGCGTAAACTGAGGCCTTTAAGCAGAATAGTGTGACCCAGTGGCAAATAGTACTAAAGCGGACTCTTCGACTGGGGGACCGATGTGAAATAACAGATTGTAAGGATCTGAGGGTCGTTACTCAGATGAGTGCCATTTCTTTTAGGCACGCACAGTATTAACCTTCTGCAGTCTCTCTGCTTAAGTATTTTAGTATGCCCCTTTAATGCCGAGTTTACTGTTGAGGATATAGACTGTGTATCAAAGGTGATGGCAGACAATACCTATTTGTGATACTTAAAAAGAGGAGGGGGACACATTTTTTCGGGATTTTGTGAAAACCATCATGATAGAATTGTTTATGTTGTGAGTAATAATGCGCTGCTTGTTTCGGTTCATCTTTGACTCCCTGAGAGGCATGTGCACCGCGAGGCATCAGTGGCTCAGTGGAGGCTTTAAACCATGGCATTGTAATATGAAAGTAATGAACATGGTGTCAGTATGTCTACAAGTAAACTGTGTCCGGAGCAAACTCAATTTTAATTCACTGTAGTAAGACATTGTGCACAGTGCTATTTGCTGAGTACATCAATCACCTTTACAGGCGCTGCATGTTGTGTACAGTTTGGTTTTTTTTTTCTTTTATAAAAGACCTCAATATGTTAGCATCTTTTTTTATGCATTTTAAAGTTGGCCAACACAAGTCAAGAGGGTAACTAGTCAGTATGGGTGAGTTTGGAGTTCTTTTAGAGCATTAATGCCTTTTCACTGGAGTCTACTCACAATGTCCTCAGAAGGGTGCTCAGCAGAAAATCCCACAGTTATGATGAACAAAACTTTAAATGTGGACTTGGAAGGACAAAGTTATGAAAAAAAAAGTTTAATAGACATTTGTGTGCACAAGGGAAGGCACTGATACTGCACTGATGACCTTCACTTGAAGAATACACAGTATTCCTGATATACTGTGAATCATTTTGATAAAATAAATATATCATTTTGTCTTGTGGATTCCAATGGGAGATTAATTTTGAAGACCCACATACTGTTTGGGATATTGCACTTTTTTTTTTTGCAGGAATAGAACCAGGCAGCCTGACCCTTCTTCCTTAGAAATACCCAGGCCTCCCTTAAGATATTTCTTGTTGCACCAAAATTTTAATCGATACAAGCAATAAAGAAGGATTTTCCCCAGTAGAGAAAGGTAAGGTAGCTAATTAAAGAAGAGTTAGGAAGGAGCAGACCTAAACCGTGACACAACCCTAGCTCTGATACCTGGCTCACCTGCTTATTGCTCAGGTGTTTCAACACCATTGTTCGACAACTTAAAACGTAACCTAAGATGTGTGATTTCAGGTTCTTTTATTTAAGTAAATGTCAATATTAACCTTCAACCTACAAGCTAAACCACACAAAGTGAAAAAAAACGTCTAGGAAATTGAGAGTAAAGGAGGACAAAGTGCATATAGTTGTTTCTTTCTTTGTAGTCAGTCTTTAGGGAGACTAACTGTGGTTGTGTGTGTGTCTGGCAGTGAGTAGTACTACTTTCTATTTTCTGCTAGTTTCTATTTTATATTCCTTTAAACATTCAGTTCTTCAACTACCACATTGAGCTATTCCCCTCGGGATGTTTGAAAATTAATAGTGGTCAAAAAGGGGTGAGATTTCGCTGTTATACAAGTTGAATTTGTGTGCACATCAGCCCTTTTTTTTTTTAAAAAAATCACATGTATTTGTCTCTGAAGTGAGAAAAATGAAGATGGTGTGAAATAATCAGACTAAGTTTCTCATCTAGTTTGAAATCCAGTTGCAAGGCTACAAGACAGCCCAACGCAAGGCATAAGACCCGTACATAACCATAATGTGTTCATACAAGTATTTGGGTTTTTTATAGGCAAATATAAAATAATCACTTTCTGTTTTGTGATGTCCATATAGTTTTCAAACTTAAAAACTGCACCAGCATTAGAAGCAACTTTAGATGACTTGAAACTTCCAGTTCAGGATGGTTTGTCAGATCTCCTCAGTAGAGTTGCATAAGTATTTACACAGCAATAAAAAACATAAAATTGGCAGTGTACTTAACTGACTAAAGCAGAAAGCCTCCATCTTTGCCACATAAAAAAAAAAAAAAAAATGAGATTTTCACTTTGTTGGAGTTACCTCACAGAAACACCACAAGAATGGGTCTTTCAGCAAAGATGGGTCGTGTTGGAGCTTATAGGGTAGGGCTTTGATTTAAAAAGGTTTAGACAGACAGCTGAGAAAATTCTCTTGGACAAGTATTTGGCAGCGGGTATTGGAAGTCAATGACTGATGTTGTTCGTTTCATAATTGATGTGATCTAGCAGGTTTAGGGTGGTACATGTCAGTGGAGGATTTGATATTGTTTGGCCGAATTAGATTTCTTTCATGCAGGCCCAGAGGATATGTAAAAATCAACGCATTGCCTTGCGCACAAAGAAAGAAGATAGAGAGAAGTGAGGCAGCCGTTCAGCAGCTACTGCGAAGGCAGTAAAGCTGAAAAAAGGATGAAAGCCAAATAGTTAACATCAGTGACATCACCGCAGAGTGGGAATTGCATCAGCTTCTTCAAACAGTCCTAATAAAATACCAAAGGAGGGCTCACTGCCCATTCTCTTCAGAAAGGAGTGGGCCCCTGAGAATCTGTTGACGGTGCATTTATAATCACAGCTCTCTGCTTTTTGCCCCCCAAAAAACCTTCTGTTTCAAGATTGACTATAAAGCTTATCAAAGAGATTAAATTATTTCTCAAAGAAAATACTCTCCTGTTTTACCGGTAAGATTCAGAATACGATACTTTATTGTCCATGAGAAATGTGTCCTAGTTTGCCTTTGAATGGTTTCAGTAAAAAACAAAGGCCCCGTTTGCACCTGTCCTAACGTTTTATACAATTCAGATTGAATTGATATACTTCTGTTTATAAGTATGGAGTCAAATATATTGTATGTTTCTCTGTTGTTCAGATCAACAATCGGATTGCATTCTTTCCCCGTTTGACCTTCACAAATTGAGTGCTTCTCAAGTCATCCCCCAAAGAGGTTTGTAGAGATGGATTTTGATCCAGCCTGGACTGCCTCTTGGATGCATTTCCACTTAGCTTTGTAATACTCAGTAGCTTTCCAACTGGCTTGAGACCCACTAAGTGGCTAACTGTAAACAGGGTTGCACAGTATATTACACAGATAATAGGAAACAGTCTGCGCAACACAAATTATGTCCATATATTTGGAAAAAAATGCAACTCAAGGTTTCTGTCTTTTTAATGCAAACAATGTTGATGAGCCATTAAGCAGCTTGTGTAGTGGCTATGTATGAACCTGTGCAACAGGGGGGAAAACAGCCGTCCAGTAAACATACAAAACAAAGGACACCGCCTGTACCAATACCTAAATTGAAACTGGAATATGATGTGCTGCAATGTGAATGTAGGCAGTACAGTAGACAACACTGGGAAACAACAAAACTTCAGTTGACCTTCTTGTTGGAGTTTCTTCTCTTTCATCCTTATTTAACCAGGCAGCTTGGCTAAGAGCATATTCTTGTTTACAGGAATGGCCTAGGGGAGTAGTTGCAAGAATAGGAAGGGCTACACACGTAAAGACTCACATCAGGGAACTGCCCAGTACGACTAAAGCCTACCGATGGCCACCGAGCAGTTCACAACAGTTGACATGCTCAAATGTCCTTTTCTTGCAATGGGTTATCCGCGCTTCATGTCAGTTTTAGCACATCTACCTCAGGTCAACTGCTCCGTATGCAAATTGGTCCAATAGCCACACTTCCCATTCCGGATCTTTTACAAAAAGTGTTACAGTGGTATTTTTTTACTAATTGCATTTAAAATGCCCCAGGTCGTGTAAAAAAAATTCCATCGACTCCGGTATTTCCATTACGCTGTGGTGTGGACGAGTGTCCTTGGTCTCTCAACATCATCACGAGTCCTGTGTAGATGCGATGTCTCCATCCCCATATGCTTTATTTTGACGTTTGATGCTGTGCGGCTCATCCAATCCGACGAGCTGGCAGCTTCAACGGCAACTAGGGTAATTATTTACAGGAGGGATTGTGGAACCTGCTAAAAATATCCCTTTTCCCTCCCTACAAGAACTCCCTCGAGCTTTGAGAACAAGACAGTAGAGGAGAGTAGGGAAGTAAGGCTGTCTAGTGCTTTAACTCATTCCATTCTCTAATGTCCTGTTCTTCTCCTTTTAACATCCAGGATTAACAAAGATTAGCTGACATGAAATTGTCCTTAAATTTGTAAGGTCCAGTCAGACATAAGATAACGCTTATCAACCCAAATTCCTAAATCATAGCTAAATTGCATTATTTAAAGGAAGCTACAGATATTCTCTTGCCCACTGTAGATAAGATTTATCTTTCTTTGCCCTCGCTCACAGGAAGGTCAAAGCATCGGGTCGGCTTCACAACAGCACCTTGCAGCAGATAGGGGCCTGGTGTTTTGTTTAAGGACACCTTAACAAGGTGCACGCGTGCATTTGTTTTCCGACTAGTCTCCCTATTGCAGGCTGGTCTCTTTCCACAAGGCCACCCTGCTGCAGTACGGTGCGATAGAGTTGAGGAGCAGATGGGGTCACTTTTGGGCGCCCCTGCTTGCAGAAGTAAAGGTCCCATTCTTTCTCTCCATAGATAATAATTGGTGACTGACGGACCACTGCTACGGGTTGGATTGGCACGAACCTCTCCCGGTTAAATCATTAGTACAAAATATGAACAGCTGTATTAGAAATTGTCTGGTTCTTTGGCAAACAAGAGTCTACAGAGTCTATAGCCATGCTAGCAGTCCTGCTGGGCTGTACTTGAAGTTTGGCAGCTTTAATACTCAACATCCTTCACTGTCCTTCCCAGCGTTGCAGTGACTGTTCACAAAAGATTCAGCGCATATGCTGTAAAATAGGATAGCCCTGAAGCCACAGTACTGTCTTTTAAATTTCTGAGCTTCTTATTTAAAGTCATTGAAGGAAGCCAAATATAGTCTGTTACTCTTTAAGTGGTCACTTATTCGGTGCAATAAAGTATAAAACAGATTCTTAGATACATTTTCATCTGTTCTGTAACTAGTGAAATGGACCTTAATGCACTGTTTTTGGACATTGTACTACCTGGATAACTGACAGGAATCTACATAGCCATATGCTATTTAACATTTATCCACATGGAAGTCCTTTTTGAAGTGGAAAGACAAGGATAATCTTCTCTGAACTCATTTGTTTGAGTGCTGCATGCTACAGTGTGAAGACGTTGATGAGTGTACTTGGGTATTTGTCATAATACTACTAGATTCTTGGTACTATTGTTCTGTTTCCTATCGTTGCTTCAGAAACATAAGGTAGGTTCAGAGATACAATCAGAACAGAGTGAAGAACTCTGACGTACTTGCACTCTGCTTGCACATTCCAGATAATTACGTGTACAGGGTAACCTAGATTGTATTTTGGTTTGGGGCTGGTGGACATCTTGTTTTGCCTGTTTTCCCGTTAGTTCATAAACAGATACAGAGTCATGACATTTAAACTGATACAGAGTCATGACATTTAAACTGCGGGTTTCATGAATATGGTAACGGAGTATGATTACGACATCACAACATTTAAACTGGTTGAGGGTATGTTTTCCAAAGGTACGTTTACGTTCTCGCACAGATTTATTTTTTAAGGGACATCCTGATTTGCAGAACTCCTTCCATTTAGTCTCTTTTAGAATCTGTAGGTTTAAATAATCCAGAATCATCATGATTGAGGGGATTGCAAAAAAGGAAAAAAAAAAAAGAAATGTTCTCATAACTTCTCGGCAGTTTATCCTAACTTCCTTTTATGATGCTGATGTGGAATTGTTCAGTGGCCTCTAAAACGAGTGGCCCCCTGGGATATTTTTCTTATTGTTTCCCTTTTATGTATGTATGTGTGTATGTTTGTATCTAACTACATCTATAACTTTATCTATATCTATAAATGTATCTATATCTAGCTGCCTGTGTGTGTGTGTGTGTGTATATATATATATATATATATATATATATATATAGTGTGTGTGTGTGTGTGTGTATGCATGTATGTATATAGAGAGAGAGAGATCTGTGACTTTCAGGTTTTGACTTGTGCACGAAATTGTTAAAATAATAACTGCTTAGTAAAACTGCAGAATGTTGGAATATTTCATTTTGGGAAGATTAACATTTTGATACAGTGCTGTGCAAAGTCTTCTGCTATCAGTGTGCAAGATAATCTAACACACGCATCTTTTGCTAAGAAACTTGTGTGAGAGAGTGAGAGAGATTCTTTTCAGTAGCACAGTTGTGTTTATGTTCTCGAAAGTGGAGATGAATGTAAGGTGAAGATTAGGTTTATTGCAAGCTTTCACACTAAGAGCAAGAATGAGAATTTTTTTCTTTCTTTCTTTTCTCTGTTTTTGGTTTGTAAGTCTATGACGTTTATTTTTCATACAATCAATTTTAGGGATGTTATGTAATTAACATCACTCATCAAAGGGTTCCTCACATATACTGTATTATGATGATAAGCAACATCCTATAATTACCAATTTATTAATAATTTCACTTCCTAGTTGATGCCCTCATCTTTTTTATGGATAGCACAGTTAAATTGCTCCACAGGACTTGGCTCATTACTTAACATATGGAATTGTATTGCCGTCATTATAGCCTGTCACATAATTACAAGGAAGCCTGAGGCCTGTTATAAAATGTACACGTGTAGTTAATGGTTAAAAATCTCCAAATATACCATCCAGTCACTGCGTCATACTGGAGCAGCAGACAGCATGACACAATCTGGGGGTAATTTATGTGAATGTTTTGGATGCAAAAAAAAACAAAAAACAAAAAACTCAGAGTAGACGCCGAGTGACAATCCGATACCTCACTGCACCGCTGCGTGGAACTCATCTGAATCATTTTTTTATTGTAAGATGGAACTCGGGATTGCTGCGGTCCACCATGATTCAATCAATATAACTAATAGGAAACACTGAATATTATTATGAGTTTGACAAAATGCTGGATTGATATATTTCTCATTAAAATAAAAAACAAACAAACAAAAAAAAAAACGATGGCCCTGGCATTTTGAATTGTGTGTTTCTGTGCGACTCTGAAGTAAAGAGGAAGTTTCTTTTTTAACTTATTAGTTTGTCCATGTAATTATACATTTTGCTTTCAGATGTAAGTTATCTGCTTACTTGTAAAAGAATAATTCTTTAAAAATATACCCATGCAGAGTACCTGTCACGCTCACATACTAAGTGGCTACGGTCAGGCCAGTGTGGTGCCGTTCGGTATTTTAAGTATTTCTGCTCCTCATTTATTTTGCCTGCATGTCGAGTGTTCACAAGTTGCACAAACGCAAAAACTAGCCCCTTGTTTCTACTCAGTTACTCTGGCAGTAATAAACAATTAACATGACTCCCAGTCTAATCATAATGGCTGCCAGTTAGCATATGAAGTAATTAGCAACTGCACTAGATTTATTACACAATGCTCCCACAGAAGAGACAAATATCCATGTCCGGTACTTGGAGTTGTATTGATCCAGGTGCTTTGACTCAGATGTGTGTTATTGGGCTCTATTGGATTTGAGAACAATCAATCAAATTTTCTGCACCTCTCCTGTCACCTTGAAGTCTGTCATGGCAATAAAAAAGTGACTGGGCCTTCTCACTCAATCATGTCTCTCCATGTGCGCCAGCGGGATCCCAGTCTTTGGATTTTAATGATAATGGCTCACAGATGGCTCACTAGGCTGTATCGGTAAACAGGAAATAAAAGCGTACACTTTAGACAGGAAATAAGGGAGATGGAAAATTTAGGTCAGCGCTTCCTACTGGTAAACAAACCAGAACACCCCCCCAAAAAAAATAACACTTTCCGTTTCAGGTTCTCACAAAACAAACCCAGACTAAAAAAAAACGATTTAAATGGCGAGCCATAGACTGAGGTGATTTAGCATTGCGATCGATAAACAAATCGTATCAAATCATTTTTGAGAGCAGTTTTTGAAAACTGCTGTTAAGATCAAGAGGCTGCTCTACAGTCAATCGCTGCTTGAAGTCAAACATTGAATTAAATAAAAAACACGTTTTTGATTACATTAATGGCAAGCATCAGACAACCCTTAAAGGGCAACAGTGCTGTAATTTAGAGCAATAGCTTTTAATTTACCAAGCAATTATTGCAGTGCAGATCATATGTAATTAGATTTTTCAGCATTTATTTCCATCAGTGTAAGAAAAGAAAGGACCCAGCTGCTGTCCCGTTAAATAAAGATTCTGAATAACAAGATGTGGTTCTAACAATGAAGCATTCACAAGGAAGAATTACACTGAAAGAAAGTAAAGAGTGGTATTATACATGTGGTGATAAAAAGGTCAGGAGAATGGAAAAAAAAGTCTGACAAAACCAAATTAGTTTCATGTTTACTGTTTCCTTTTGGCTTTATTTATTTTTTTTCTAGAGTACTTTGCTTAGTTAACTGAAACAAGTTGTCGAATACTGGATTAGATGATTGGCAGAATAATAATCTGGAACACTTCTGATGATGGATTAATGATTTCAGTAATTAATTAAGCAAAAGTTCAGAACATTGTCTTGTCCCCGGTTCTCAAATTTGAGGATTTTAAAATGGACTTGAAACTCTTGGTAAGACAAGACTTGACATTTGGAGACATTAAATCGGGCTCTGAGATGTTGTAATGGACTTTTTCTTCATCACAGTTGTCTGACATTTCATAGACTAAACAGTTAATGGGTGAAATGAGAGAATAATAAACAGATTGATTGAAATTTACTCTTCCGCTAGGTTTATACAACCTACAACCCTAAATGTGATGCTTTTAAAGGCTGATTGGCTCTGAATGCATCTGTCTGAACAAAAGAAAATTAACCCAGATATCTCCAGCTAGACTGCCTGTGCCAAGTCTCAATTCATTTGCAAGAGAGGGGTATCTTTAATAAGAGGCAAAAACAAACAAGAAAAGACACAAAAATTAGGAAAGGGTCGTTCATTAATTAACGAATCAATCAATATACATTCTGGGGTCCGGACAAAATGGTACAGCGCTGTTCAAAACTATCATAATGTATTCTAAACTGTCAAGGGGAGTTGGGGCAGACAGAAGAGCTGCGTGATACCTTGGGCCGGTTGTCACTCCGTCACTTGCGTAATGCAGAAAGACAGGCACATCCATAACTCTGGACAATTTCAAGTCTGCAAACTCTTAACCTGCGTGTCTCGTGGCATGGCTTCTAACAAGGATGGAGAGAGTGAGTGATGTGCAAACTCCGCACAGAAAGAGTTGTGCCTTAGACGAAACATTCTTGCTCTTTTGTGACAGTGCATTCTACTTCCTATTTTTAATTAATGTCCAATTAGTGACTTTCAATTTAGTTATAGAGGGTAATGGCCCAATTATACATATGTAAAGACCTTGATTAGAGACTTTATCGTAATATGGTAGTGTTCACATGCAGTAATGTCTTGAATCTGGAGTTAAATGTTTAGGTTTCAGCTTCAATTAACAACGGAAGACTACATATAATAGCAGACAGAGCATCTGCTGAATAAAAGCATTGACTGACCAAATATGGGAAATTCTATTCTGGCCCAGCTGTATTACAAGCTTCATCTGTAACAACCCACTTGTGAACAACTATCAGTCCTCTCAAGACAAAGGAAGCTGGGTAAAACACTACCGTACCTATCATGGTCTGATAAATGGTAGCCCCGCCCCAACCCAACTGTGGGGCTGAATTTCCAATTTCTTTTCTGTGGTTTTTCCCCGGCTAGGCTGGTATCCGTGCAGCTTTTGAAGGACGGAGAGGCGAATGCAGAACAGCCTCTGTGATTTTCGGTACGCCTGGCCCTTCCAAGCCTTTGATGTATGAGGCCCCGCGTGAGCCCATGGCTGCAATATGTATGGGTTGTTTTCCCCGCACCTTTTTGCTGTGTTTGTTGTAATGTTATGTAGTTTGCAACAGGACACAGGACACAGGACATGGGGGGGGGCAATGCAGGTTTGAAAAACTTCAGTCAGGCAAACCTCCATGTTAATGATGTGATGTGAGCGTGTTTAATGTGACTCCCTGCAGAAGGATTCGATAACGATTTTTTAAAAATGTTTTTATTTTTGCTTTTTTAAAAATCCATCAGTTGTTTGGGAAGAGTATGGAAAGCCGTGAAATGCAACACGGACCCCCATCTACTAAAATGTGCACAACATCTTATGAGTCCTCGCTGGTCTCTGGCTAAATAATTGAAGCCTCATTTCAGCAGTGGTGAACTGAGGATAAGGTTGTTTTGGCAAACTGCCTTCTGCTGTATCAAAGGAGAAAGCTGTTCTTGGTCCTTCACTATGAAACACATTGGCTCTTGTTGTGTGACGGTTGGCTTCTCGATTAGTATTTACAGTCTTTTATTTACTCGTTTTGTCTTGAAGTCAACAAGCCTCTGAGATGAAAAAAGAAGGCTAAGATGAATACTGATAGACTAACTCAAGGGCTGCTCAAAGCATTACAGTCTACTTATTTGTTCAGTTGGTTAAGCAGTCGACAGTGGCTGCTGTATCTCTCAAAGTCACTTTTTCTTTCACTTTGTATGCGTGTGAGTATGAAACAAAATAAGTGATGCCAGCGGATGATAGAATAATAAGGCCTATCAAAAATAACAGAAAAATAGATTCAAACTAATAGGCTGAATCATCTTTTTTTGGGCGGGGGGGTCATACTTTATGCCGTCACTGCAGTAAGTAATTCCAGACACGCATCCTGGATCCTGAATCCACTGTTGTGGCCCATTTTCAGTCCCCTCCATAGCCTTCGTCTTCCTGCTATTCAGTCCTCGGGTCTTATTTTACTAAGACTCCACCAGTATCATAATACGTCTTTTATGGCTGCAAACAAAGCGGCCATGTCTGTCTGTGTGGCTTGCTTACCTTGGAAACCATCCTGTGAATGGCTGAGGAAACCTATCTAAAAGTCAAGCAGCCCCCCCAACCCCAACAATGACAGAGGCTGCCCTTCTTTGATACGTCAATCAAGGTGATGGACAGTGCTTATCTCCCAGTGAGATAGAAATGGACCGAGCCCCCCGTCCCTCTGTCAGTTGATCCGTACTGGCGAAACCCAGAGAGTCTTTCAGGAGTTCATCAGTAGCACATCAGAGATAAGGCTATTGAGATGGAGGTGGGGGGAAATCTCGGGGGGTCCTCCTGTGCAGTCCACAGTGCTCAGGTCTTAAGACCTAAGGTAAACATCTTCCGCAATGTAATCATATTCTTTTATTTTATTGTTCGTTTAAACTTGTGTATTCTAGTTCAGACGAAATGCAAAAAGAAGCTAAATCCTACCAGAGATATGTAACTGTAATTTGGGATACTGTTTAAATATAGGACTGCTGAACTGCGCTTTTGAGACCGTGGCTGATTAATTAACTGCATTCTACCCAAGGGAAATCAGTTAAAGTCAAAAAATTTAAAAGCATTTCAGAGTCAGAGTCTATAGTGGTGGTGGAGAGTAACTAAATACATTCACTCAGGTACTTCCATTTTATGCAAATTTGTACTTCTGTTCCATTTCAGAGGGAAAAATTGTACTTTTTAGAGCATCACGTTTATTTCACAGCTGTAGAAAGCAACAGTTTACAAGATTTACTTAACAAAACATCCTAGATTAATAATACACAACACACTTTGGGTTATGAAGAAAAACATTGTCTAATTGTGACAGAAGACAGATTTCCCTTTAAACAACATACATGGTTTCGTTTAATTTACTCCTAAAGGCACAGAGAGGTAAAATCATCCAGTATTTCATAAAAAAGCAACGTGTGCAGAAGATCTTATTCTTCTTTCCTGTAGCATTAATTATCTCAAAACCTCTCCGATTCATCTTGTGACCCCTTGGGTTCAAACTAGGTCGGCCTTCAACAGCTACTGCAGTGAAATGCTGCTTATGCACCCATGCATTAGAAACAACCCAGCATTGTAATATGTAATGATATAAAAGGCATAGGGGCCGTTTTTGTACAGAATGAGTACTTTTGCTTTCGATACTGTAAATGCAGCAGGGTTTTAACAAGATTTTCACTTGTAACGGAACATTTAAGATTGTTCTTTATGTACTTCACATAGGAAAAAAGGATCTGAATACCTTCTCTTCCTCTTGTATATATCTAGTACATTATAAAAACCAAAAATCATACGATGGCCCAAAATCACACAAACAGGAACTTCACAAATCACTGGGAAATACAGTACCTAAAAGTACCAAATGGTATTGCTTGTACAAGTAATATCGGTACTGCACATGCATTTATCATCATCAACAAACTCTAGACTGCAGTCTAAAGCCATGCATTTTGAGATGTACAATAAGGACTGCATACTCATTATTAAAATGCTAATTCTATAGCATTTAGTCCGGGAATGTGACAGGATTTGTAACCAAGCTTTCCTCACTCACCTCAAATTAAAAACAAGAAACAAAATCCTTGATCAGTATTTCAGCCATTAAAAGATGATGAATGCATGAAAATGTGTCAGCAACTTTATTATCTGTCCAAATTGTACAGACTGTTTGTATATCTGAGCCCCAGCCAGTCAGGAGTTAGACGTCTGCGCAAATCACAAATTTACACTCGGCATTAATCTCAAGACCCTAAAATGCCTTTGCATTGCACTTTATCTCATTTATGCTTCTGAAATAAGCTCAAGTGCTTTTGGCAGCAATTTTTTGTTAGTCATGCACAAAATCTCAAGTTGCTTCACACCGAACTCTCAAGTCATTTCAAACAATCTGCTGCTCTAGAATTTGTCTTTATTTCCCCCCTTTCTTTTCCTTGGACCATGTTTCTCGGTATAAATTTGACTGGTACCAGGTTATGAATATGGTATCAAGTTGCAGCAATTAATATAGATCTTTTCCTAAGTGTCAGTGAAGGAAAACTAACAGTAAGTATGTCTGGGGATGGTGTAATCATAGATTAATTATTAAAGGGGAAGGGAGGACCTAATGTGCCACTGCATTATCTGTGTTACACAAAAGAGAGAGACCTTGATGCTGTTTTTTTTTTCCCCTCCAACATATTGGACTGGTAATCGGTGTGGAGAAGGGAGAATGGAAGCCAAGACGGCAATGGCATTGGTGATGGAGTGATAGCAGTTGTGATACTGAGTCAGCGGAAAGCAATGTATGTTTGCTGACCCCTTTTGATGAGGATGGTTCAAGGTGAGGGCCTAGTGTCACAATAACATCTGGCCACCGGATACGGTGTACAGCATCCGTCATGGTGATACTGTTCTGCTGCAGTCAGGGCATGTAATGTATACAAAAGCAACTTTTATGATGCTGCCAATGAATCATGAGATGGCCCCATAAATGCATGCAAAGGCATATGCCCAAGGTGAATTGCATTTGTTCATAGTGATTGCTGTTTTGTTTGCTTATTAATATTGCATCTCTGCCTCTACACAAAAATTAATAATTCGGGGAAATAGAATCGACTAACTAACTAATGCAACAATTTCTTTATGCTCCATTAGATAGTGTTTGATAATATGCAATTTCTCATGCTGTTTCTGAATCAGTCTTTTGATGTTTACGGTTATAAAGGTATGAAATTAAAATCATACAATTATACCAAGGTTAAAATTTTGCTTACTCCTACTTTGTTAGTTGTGAGTTGGCCTTTCTGTAGCCTAAAGCGGTGAATTCAATTTTGTGAAGATGATTCATTTGAACCCAAGACTGCAGATCCACTAGGTTTCCAACTCGAGGGCACAAGGGGTTCCAGTATTCCACCTACTCTGCAATAATGACCCGGCATTTTAATGAATCTGCTTGGTCCTCCTGGTATCTTCATTAATATTCCTGCCAGGGCCACAGTCCCACAGGTCGACATGAACAAAGTGCGGTTCTTCTGTTGAGACAGTCATCGCACCAAAATGTTCCGAGCATAAGTGTGCATCTAGTGGATATGCATTAATGAGGAGATATTTCACACGCACTTAATGTGTGATCATGTTGTTCTAAGTTGTTAATTTTTCCAAGGCCAATTATTATTCTTCACTCATTTCCCTGGAATCCCCATCGATTGATCCTCATGGGTAGTTGTCAGAGTCAGTCACAGAGAAATGTGACCTACTGTATGGGATACGTATAGTTATCTACTGTAGTTCCTCAGGAGGAGTTTTTAAAGATAAGATAATCAGATTTTTATTTCATCTTATTCACTCTGATCTTAAAGCCTAGCACTCCCCTAAAATGTGAGATCGATGGCAAAATGACACTTCACTCTGTACTGTCATTCAGCTCTGGATTTGAGCCTAAGGGGGGAAACCGTGTCTATAAACTCCTTGCTATATCGAAGCAGTCATAATAGTTCTCTGCTATTATACCAGACCTTCCCTCCCCTCATGGAATAAAATGACTGGGTCGTCGAAGAGATGCTGGTGCTTTTATGACCCCTGTAAGGATGTGACGCCCTAAAAAATATGCTTAGAGGGTAAAAAAGTTTGGCAACTTTATCCTGTCAATAAACTTTTTTTTCCCTAATATTGTAATTGTGTCCCAGCAGAAATAAGTTAGCCAAAATTGCAATTACAGTAAGTGAGGGCAATATTTGAAAATTTTATTATGCAACAGACACCCATTAGGAAAATTACTAGGAAAAAAAACATGAATTCCCACAGTTATGAAGCTGTCTACAGTACACAGTCATTGTACATTCAATATGAATTAATAAAAACTTTTTTTTAAATCTTTTTTTTTTTTGCAATATTAGGAAATTCCGCAGAGTGGGACTCAGTGGGAGTGGGATTCAGTTTCAGCCAGCTCTTTGAAAGCAAAGCATACCAGGGCAACAAGTCACATTTTTCTGATTTATTGATGTGGAGAATTTGAATAGTCGATCAGACATTGGATAAAAGAAACCCATGGTCAAGGATTTCTATTTCTTCACTTCACAAAAAAAAAGAAGTTTACAAGACAAAAAAATAAGAGTAAACTATAGCTGGGAAACATAGCATTTACAAAATGCTGCATTTAAGTTATGTGCATAATACGGTATCTCAATAAATTTAAGGATGACTTTTTTGTAATTGATTAAAACTCGATGGGTATAAATGGAAGTTTGTTATTGATGAGGGGTGTAGGACATTGCGACATATTGTGTTCACTATGATTTAATTTCTTCTGTTAGATCCCATGGAAAATAATATCTTGAGTTAATTTAGTATAATGGCCCCTGAACCGAGAAATTTCTGGGCTAATGTGTTGGGCGACAAAATTAACAAAGCTGAACTTTTTCTTTGGTGAGAGAGGCAGTGGATTCTATACCACACCTTTTTTATTTTTTTTTGCCAACATCTCGGACGGAATGATTCATGAAATCACTTAGGCATCATTCTCAGCGATACACAGCTTCTTAATGATATTATAATTATACACTGAAGATTAATTTGCTTGTGTGAAGCAAATTATTTGATGGATTACCTAGAAATTGGCATGGAGCGGCGCAAGTGGTGAATCACGACAGAGCTCAGAATTCTTGCAGTGCCCTGAAATGACCAGAATACTGTAATGTATTCAAGCACGGCTGGACCCCTCACAGTGTGAAACCTGGAAAGGTAAAAATTTCATATTGAAAGTAAACACCACCACAATTAGGATCAGATTTAGTGCATTTTTCTTAATCGTCCCTCAAAAAAGAGTAATTGATTGATTGCCCATCCGTTAATTACATTAAACCTGTGGTGCTCCCTGGACACCCCCCTCTCGTCTGCCCCAATTAAACTGCTGCCTTTCGGTGAGAGTTGGAATTAACGTGACGGCTGGCATTTGCAGCGTATTTCCCCTCGATGACTATACAGTCACCCAAACTAGGATCCCGTAATTACCTTGATGGTGGTGTTTTAAATTAAGTCATTAAAATGAATTCAAACTCCTTTCGGGATAGGGGGGTGTAGGAGTCGTGAACCATGAAAACAAGGGCTCAGGGAGCACTTAATTTCTCTTGCATGTCAGAAGGTTTTCTGTTCCCTCTTGGGAGGTTGACTGCGTTCACGTGTGTGTTTCATTTTTGGTTTTGGATTTTGTTTTCTGGACTGGACTAGGGCTCCATGAATCAGCCTTAAGTTTCTGTAGTTGTTTCAGATCAGTGGAGCATATATACCAACGCCAAGGCAAAAAAAGGCCCCATCTCGCAACGGGTAAGGAAGGTGATCTTCAACCGTGTTTGTACCAGGCTCTTCCCTGGCCCATGCCTTTGCCAGGTTTTGGTGGAAATGTTCTCAGAAGTCTTTTCATGCGATCCTGGTGAAAGATTAAAAAAAAAAAAAAAAAAAAGCAAACAAACCAACTGACAGATGCAGGTGATAACATCACCTCCTTGGCGGAGGTAATGAATGGGGTGAAGCTTGCTGACGGGGATGGTTAGGCTGTGAAATATGTAAATAAAAGAGGAAAGGACTGGTCTCAGGTTTTTTAAATAAACCTAAAAAGGCTATAAAGGACATATTACCCTCATAGGCACACTGACATTTGTCTGTTTGTTCTTTAGTGCAGCTGATTCACACCTACTGTATAGTTTGGTTAATGTACTATTTCTGGTGCATTTTAGTGTTCACGCTGGCTTTGTATAAAGGGACCAGGGGGACCAGGTGGACCAGTCCATCTTATGGAATGACAAGCAGCTCACCCACCGGTATAGTTTTTGTGTGTATCACTTCTGCATCATCAGCACTAAATGAACCCCAGCGGGGACCTCAATTTGTGGTGACTGGCAGGAGATCATGCAGCACTTAACTGCTACCTGTGTGTTGTTACCTTCTTGGGTGTCACAAAGAGCTCAACGAAAATAATTGAGTGTGAGCATTATTAGTCGAGACTGCAGCTTGACCCCCCCAGAGCAGAGGGTTGTCTTTTATCGTAATGTTACTCTCTTTTGAATGAAACCGCCAAACTATTCAAAAACAAAACGTTCACTTTCCCTCTCTGAGTGATCAGTTCTGTTTGCATTCATTATCCAGATTGCTTCCTTGACAGTTCACAGTCGGCAGATCAATTTGATTTGATCGTAGTTTAGCTTTTGAATTCATGCTAAACTGAAAACCTTCACTTGTCCTGCTTTATTTTGCGCCAGAAATAAACCAAACTAATATGGACCTTCGTGGTATTATATTTAAAATTTTTAAGCCGGTCAAATGTATTAAAATCTAGTTTCCCCCCCAATTAGAATTAAAAATGAAGTTCTTCTGTTGCCCACCTGACCCAGAGAAACTTGATATTTGAATTAAAGATCTCCAGAGAAAAGACACCTGGAGTTCTTCCATTTGTGATCCGCTTTCCAACGAATCCCTCTAACAGCCCATGTGGAATCACTTAACTCTGGATCAGCTTTTAAATAGTGCACTTTCACCTTTGAAGGTGCAATAGAATTTAAAATAGATTACAGGAATACTTAAGGAGGACCAGTATATCAGGGGAACTGAGGGGAAAAGATTCAATAACATAGGTGATGGAATTTTACCTGTAAGCCAGGGAGAATAGACGGTAGGGCTGATGTGACGGGAGCAGACAGAAGCAGTTAGTTTTAAGGGTAGAAAAGCAAAAGACAGCGTCAAATAAAATTAATCAGCGGTCTGACACACGGGTATCTCCCACTGAACAGCACTAGGTGCAGTGTGAGGTGTTTACTTCATGTCAGGCCAGTCACCGACTGTTCCTTTGAAAGAGTCAGTGAAGTCTGGGACCACTATGTGAGAGGGAACGAACATTAAAATCCCACTGGATTAAAGTCACAATGACACGACAATCATTATATCGCCATCTGTGGTTCTTTAAACTTTGTCAGCGTTGGTCTGGAGTTGCTGTTGATGACACCGACATCGGTAACATTGGAGTTTTTACATATGAGCAGTGTTTCCTAAGAAATGTAGATTAAAAATATAGATCTTTTTACAGCTTATAAGAAAAACGGGGACTGTCTTTAATCTAAACAGTCCTTTCAGTCTTAATAGGGTTAAGGGATAATGCCATCATTAGTAGTTGCTGAAGTCAGAAGTGCTGAAAACAGGGACTTGGTTAACATTTGATTACCTTACTTTGTTTGAAAGCTTCTGTGTTGTTATATTTTGTTTGAAGAGTCAATTTACTGAAATATCATTTGAATAAGACTATGTGAGTTTTGGAAGATGAGATGGCATCTTGTTTAACTCCTGATCTTTTCCCAGTTCCCAGTGCGGCCTTACTTTGTCTGTCATGTTGTGTAACTGACACTACTCGGTAACAATGATGGCTTCATGCCTCTTCTCCACTTGTGCTACTGTTACACTATGTGTAAAGCATTAACCATAATTCCATGAGGCCAAAGCGAATGCTGTTCGCAGAAATTGCATCGGCTTATTCTGTTTCTCCGGCACTCGATGCTCATGCAGCAAGCCGATTTTACATCCGCAGCTTTGGCTTGTAAATGATGCAGACAGAAAGTGTTAGAACGGTGACACATTTCTGTTGTGTTTGCTTTGCTCTCCAGCACTTTTGTATTTGAAAAGGCAGAAGAAAAAAAGAAAAAAAAACAACCACTGGGAGGCCGAAGTGCTGACTCACAACATTAATTTCAGGGTGTTTACATTCATATTAGACCGAGATGCTCTACCTGTTCCCTGTCTCCATTTTTTTTTTTCACTGCTTGCCCATTTTAAAATATTTTTGCATTTTTTTCTGATCTTCAGAGGTGAAACACATGCAGAGAGCATCCCACCCTCTGCCTTGTCTCTCTGTGTGTTTACATGGTTTGCAATGAGAGGACCATGTATAACAAGATTCCCATACTACTGTCCGTCCTTATAACAAAAATTCTCCCTGATATTTCTTGTTTTCTCTCACATCCAATGTGCTGGAATACAGAGCCAAAACAACAGCCCTCTGACTGTAATACTCTCTGTATAACGGCACTGCAAAAACACAAATGCAGGGCTCAAAAATACAGTATGTAACCACTGGATTTATCATTGCTAACAACGCTGAAATCATGCTTGTTTCCATCCAGACGGATATTCTACTTCAGTTAAACAAGCTGCAGAGGAATTAAATTGTGTGACTTTTATGCGCTTTATTGCGATGCATCCAGAGCCTTTCAGATATTGTATCATTTAACAGCGTTTGGAAACTTTCACAGCACTGGGACAATGCTGGCTGAGGAAAAAATAGCAGGCCCCAAGTACAGAATCTCAAGGTCGAGGGTATTCCTCTAATAATCTGAACTGTCTGAGAGGTGGCTCACATGACCCTGTAGCCGTCAACTTTTTCCTCCTTTTTACTCTTGCGCTGTTAAAAACAAAACAAAAAAAAAAAACCCTGAAGAATAAAAAGGAACAAATTGGAAGAAAAATTCTTTTTAAAATACATGAAATAATGGTGGTTGTTTTTTTTTTTTGAATAAGGGTGATTAAGGGTAAAATACATTCAGACCAAGAAGTGCTCAGCTTCCTGAGACCAACTTTCCAGTGGGGATTTGATTTTATTTGCTTTTATTCCAGCAAAGCCATGACCTCCGGGACACAATGACTGCTTGGGATTTGATGGGTTTTTTTTTTCTTTTTCTTTTTTGGAGGAGGAGGAAGTAAGCAGAGCATGCAATATTCATAGGTTTGAGAGGCACTCTTGTTTCCTTCTAGTCACTGTGGGACAGAGGAGAGGCAGTTGGATTTAAAATGATGGTACACTGAAAAAAAAATCATTTGGTCTGATGCAATGGTCATAAATGTGTAATAGTTAATGTTATTTAATGTCAACTAACCACAGTTTAAAGGAAGATAAAACAAAATAATCAGTGAGCTGATCATTATAACCTTTGGATGGAGTTACCTATTTCCCCCTGACTCCGGTCTTTACGCCATCCTAAGCTAAGCTAAGCTCGTGCTCTTTGCTCCAGCTTTATACTTAATGACAAAATGATACAAACCTTCTCACTCTCAGCAGGAACGCAAATACACATTTCCGATTCCTGAGTATCCCTTCAAGTAGAAATAATTATAAAGAATCTAATTCACTTTCATGTTTTACTTTCATTTCTGCCTGCTCTTAAACTGTTTCTAGTTATTGTGCAGTGATTCTAAAGACAGATAATTGTAAACTGTGTACTGACTAAATGCTTTCTGGAGAATGTGAATATCGATTTAAGAAGGAGAAATAGTTGCGATAGCAAATAGAGTGAATGTAACACAGTGCCCTTTGTTTAAATATTACATTGTGCATATAATACTAAGGGTTTCCTCTGCAGAGTGATCCAGCTACTTTTGATACTCCTCTTGCATTTTTCTTTTATTGGGTAAATGTAGGTTTATCATTTACAGCTTATTTCCCCCAGAGTACACCACCAGCCGCGATCGGTGTAAACACCACCTGCCTCGGAGCTTGTCGGCGTAACAGCAGCTTTCTTCTACAGGTCACCGAACAGGCCCAGTATTGCAGGTGGGGTTAACTGTCCCACTTGGAGGCCCCTTCGAAGCCATTGTTGTAGCTGCTAATTTTTGAGGAAGTTAAATCTTTCTCCTTTTTTTTCCATTTCCTGCTCAGATTTTCCCAGCTAGCACTGAGAATCTGTGCTTGTAAAAATCTGATACTTGTTGCATTGTTGATCAGGCAATATTTTTGAAATATAAAAACATCTCTCAAAGTCTTATCTTTTTGTTTTCAAATCCCTTGTTTGAGGAATTTCTTGGTTACGGATGACAGAGACCAGAGTAGGGAAAGGTATTGGAGTAATACTGAACACACTGACTGAAAATGTATCCCCAAAGATAAGAGGAACAGGACTTACTCCTGAAGTCATGGACAATTTAATGAGTGTTTTTTTTTTCCTTCAAAGTGATGTACCAAATAGTCTTGTACTTTTTTTATTTGTTTGTTTGTTTGTTTATTTATTTTGCTGCCCCGGGATGAGTCTGCCATTTTAAAATATAGGATACTGAACCACTCTATCCTCTTAAGTTGCTGACAAATGTGTCGTTTGTGAACTCAGCCAAGGGACTCTGTGCACTCTCCTGTTCCATCCACAGATTTATTTACAGCTTGAAAGATGGGGCTCAAAAATCCCGTGTGGTTAATGTTTTACACAGGGGCGGTTGAAAGATGCTGTAAAGAGGTTGGAACTGTGTTACCCACTGTGCATGCCACTGTAAGGTAAACTCCCCAGGATCCCTGTTAGTCACCGAGGCCATGATATGTTCTGCTGGGTGCCTGGGGGGGGCGTGTGCCACGCGGGTAATGCTTTTGCCTGTCAGGTGGCTTGTGGTGAGAGCTAATCCTGTTGAAAATAGAAATGTTTTCTGCCTTGGGATGAGGGGGGGGTGCAAGAGTGATGCGACCGGCCCCAAGGAGTCAGTCATCCATGTGCACAAGGAGAGATAGCCTAATCTTGTCACAGACACAGGGGGAAAAAAAATGAAAGTCCCAAGCTATCAGTAGCAAAGACTTACTCTCACAGAGATGATTTGTAAAATCATGCTAGCAAATGATAGAAACTGAGAAAACTTTTTAGATGTTTCTTCTCAGAGGCTCTGCAGCTGTTGATCCATAATTCACTTGTAAATACATTTATTTTATTTATTACATCATACGCTTACCCTTGAAATTACTTTTCTGTTAAGCTTGCTGGTAAGATTCCTTCACAAGAACCCCAATCGTCTATAATGTTCCAGTTTTCCACTTCGATTGGTCCCCTGCTCTCCATTTTAAATGTTTAAATACTAAATGCTATGCAGAGGGTGTTTATCAATGACTCATCTTGACTCTCCCTAGTACCCTGTTTTCTATACGGGGTTCAGTCTCTATTCCTAAATGTGTACGCTTTTGCTTTTAAGCAGTGATTATGCCAAGGTTGTTTAAGGAGAAGTTGCTTGCATGCAGGTTATCCTGTGATTGCCGTTATCCCCCCTGACCGTGTTGATAATGTGTCACTTAAGCGTCCTTGTTGCCTTTGAGTCTCAGCTACACTCACAGAGTAACATGTGGTTACTACTTGCCACTCTGCATGCTGCAGCGGTGGTAGGGTGGCGACGTTGTTGGTGGGAGCGATATTCTCCGAGGTCCCATCGATGTGATGGAGTGCCAGGAACAATTTTTGCAAGCCCAGGCTGACGCGCTTCAAGTGGGGGAAACAATGGGCCAATTCTCTTATCATGCTCCGCTTCGCTCTTAAAATACCCTGCAGCAGTTTTGATGGGGAGCTGACTTCCAGGTTTCACTCAAGCAGCTCCCTATGCATTATCAGAGGGAAGCCAAGCATGATATGTTTGCTGTTTCAGCAAGTAATTCCATCATGTTTGAATACAGCTGTGAGAATTCTTTAGTCAGAATAACACAATATCTCACATCAAATCAGATACAGGGCAATCAAGCATGGTAGTGTAGAGCTAGAGAACTGTGTTTAAAAAAGCCAGCTGGAGTACAGGTACCGGTTCTAAATAACAAAAAAACCTCTTTGAAATGTTTTGGGTTCACTTCTTTCTGAGAGCCAACGGACATAAAAACAACAAATGTTAACCAGGACTTATATCCAGCATTCATCAGATGCTTTATGTTCCAGCAGCAAGGCAAGTATTAGCCTATTAGCCAGTCAACCAACCGGGCAAGCCAATGAAATGGTAACCGTGTCCTGTTCACCATGTCTAGAGGCTGCATTGTAGCAAACTAGAAAGGAGATTTGACATTAACTCGTGTTCTGTTTTGTTTCAAAAAACAAAACAATAAAAAATGATCACACATAAAGCGCTAACACTGTAGCTTTCCCAACATCGTTTGCATGTGCATGCAAAGAACAAATTACACTATTGTTATTGTTGCCTTGCAGCCTTCATAGCTGTACGCATTCATTTGTGTAATATATTAAATCAGTACTAACTGAATTAATTACTTTTTCTAATAACTGTCTGTGTTTATAAGTTCCCTCTGTTTATAACTACTTCATATTCCATTTTGGCATTTGTCATAGAGCAGATGACAGATTGAATTTTGCCAGTAGCAGCACATAGAGGAATTTAAAGTAGAAATGTAATAAAATGCATTTGCATGATATTAAGAAATGACTAACTCTGATGCTTTGTAAATCCACATCAGGGATCCAGTGAGTCAATATCCAATCAGTCATACAGCTCCACATTTATATACTGTTATATCTGATTACTTTTTAAAAAAGACCAGTGTGTAGGATTCAGTTGGATATATTGGCAAAAATGGAATATAATATTCACCACCATGTTTCTACAGTAGCCCGGAGTGGACAAGCCAAAGACTGGCTATAGAGATTGGACATTTCATTTTTCCAGTACCTGAAAGCCTCCGTAGGTTCACCTACATGCTTGGAAATGGGGTCGTGAGTAGTGGTATTCATTTGGTTGCAATCTGCAACCTCACCACTAGAATCTACTAAATCCTACACACCGGTCCTAATTTTTTAACCCGGTGGAAATTTCATGTGCATAGAGCTGTATGAAAGTTCAAAATTTGTCTCTTTGCAGCCGCTCACTCGTCAAATGTGACGTTACATTTAAGCTTTAACACAGATGCTAGTAAATAATCTGAAACCAAATATCATGCACTGAAATTAATTGTTCTGCCAGTAATCAGGCAGATGAGCTTTAGAACATCTTGCTGAGGAAGAGCAAGGTGTCTCTCTTACTGCTAACAGCTCTGTAGACAAATTATGCCGGCACAGATGCTCCAGTACTTTGCTTTGGATCCAAGGTCTTACTTTTCCCAGCCGGGAAATCAAAGGGAAGTTTCATCCCTTCTGATTTAAATGCATCAGCTAGTTCTATCTGACTGTATCTGAGATCAAATGTTTGCCAAGCCATTTGGTGGCCGTTCCCTTTTGCACTGTTTGCTGATGAACATGGCTGAGCTGGCATAATGATATAACAGCTTCTGATATTTGTTTTTTTTTTTTTTGATCGAAGTGTCTTTGATGATACTCGTATTTTCATGGACAAAACTTGTCATTAGGTTCTCCTAGTAGCCTCTAGTGCAAAATCCTGTAACAAAAAAAAAAAAACAGTTATGGGAAATGTGAATATTAATAACTTCCCCAGCAGCTCTTTTGTTATTTATTTTCTGTAACGAGGGAACAAATTAATTGTGGTATCCAGATCCTCCGAAACGCTCAAGAACTCTCTGGCATTTCCAAAGTCTGATTGTCTCTCGCTCACATAGAGGGAAATGGAGCTTGTGGTTATTACTGGCAGCAAGCGGAGACGTGAAATCCGAAGGCAGAGCTGAAATACTGTTGGATGCTTTTGCAAAGATTCTTCGGTGTGAAATTTGTGAATGTGTTAATGTGCTCTTATAGTGAGGTGATGATTGTTAACAGTTTTAATGACAGTTGTTTTTTATTTTTTTTAATCATAATATTTTTCTGCTTGAGGTACATTTATGCAAAGCTGTTAAAGTGCTTGCTCTATCTAATCATTCCACTTGAGAAATAAGGACTTGCTTGCAAATAGTTATAAAGCAATGAAGGTGCATTCATGTGGATTGTTTAAACCAGGAATGACTTAAAGCACAATCAGCTGTTTAGGTAAACTCAAGTGAGACTTCTCAGAATAAGGTTGCTTTCTTTCTGAAAGGTTTGCTGTTATTCTAAAGATGCTATAGTAAATATTTTTATTCAAAGAGTCAATCAGATGATCAATGGACAGGTGTGGTGAGGAAGATACGATGAGTCCATCCCTCCGACTCTAGTCCCACTCATTCCTGAGCAGCTGTTTTTAGCGAAGGCCTCCCATAAACCTAAATAAACAAACTTACCTGCCCAGCACCCCGACAGCACACAGACACAGATAATGACTAGCTGGTGTGGAGCACCGAAACGACAACGAGCCAGATATTTCCCTCAGGGGTCGGTGGAGATGAAAACAGAACTAAACAAAAAGGGAATATTGGACTTCAATTCATCATGTTACCAGGAAACACAGCATCATCTACTGGATGTGTTAGTAGGCCACTGTTCGAGCGAGTTTGCTATATCATCTAAAAAGTTGTAAAAAATAAAGGTCACATTGCATACAGGATATCCAATATTGCATATACAGTGAGTGTAATTTTGCAAGTTTACAGTTCAACTCCGCACTAATATCTTCAGCATGGAAGAGGTCAGTACTCTAGAGAAGCTCAGAGTCCAGTTCTTGAAATGAGAAACAGTCATTTATCATGTCCTGAGTGGGCTGTGGCTGGTGTCCTCAAGCATAAGACACCCCCACTCCCTCCGTAATGTTAGTGCTTGTTACTAAACTAAGGTGTAGGTACATGAGGGCTTTCAGTAGAAGCTTTCTTAGCGCCACTGAAAGATATCTACCTGTAAACCGCTTCTAGCTTCTTTGAAGATAATGAAATAGCTATTTACTCAAGCAAATTTGTTAATGCAGGTTAACCTTACTATCCAATTTATTATCTTGAGATTAAGTCTCCGTTGTTGCTTGGTTCTTGCAGGTGGCTGATCAACTGAAGAGGGAATGCTGCGAGGGTATGTGGATTAAGGGGAGACGTTGCCCACCTCACACCTCTAGCCTCCCGCCTTCTGCCCAGTAACCAGCTCCAGCAGCTCTTTGGAATCAGCAGGCCAGCAATTACAGCCTGTGAGTATTATTGCACTACCTGAATTGCGAGACCTTCCCGCCGATCCAGCACACAGTGTGCAGGATGCAAGCAAATCCAGCAACATATCTAACGTCGTAGCACTGACATGCGCCGGGTCTGCAGATCTTCTCTGACACGTTTTCAAACCAGCCGAGCAATTGGCACAATTAAGAAAATTATGCAGAAAAACAACACGACACTGTCTCACATGTGATAGTGTGAGTGCTATCAACAAAGGATTAACAAAAGTAACTCATCTCACAGCAGTCGGTACCCACACTTCAAACGCTGAAACGTCTGATCGCTGTATTACATTGGCCTCATTAGTGTCAGTTAACATCACTGGAACCGCATGTCAACGGAATGATCTCTTATCATGCATGAACTTTAAGATGGACTTTGGCTGCCTCTCAAGCAGGTGGCTGGGGAATTTCAAAACACTAGTTGGTGACTATTTTATCCAGAAATACATGTGTGTATATATCTATATATATAATACTTATAATTTATTCCTAATATGTGGTAATGGGAATGCACTCGCTAAGGGGATTGCGTGCACAGGTAATGCTTTTTCTACCACATGGAGTTCTGCATTTACAGATGTACCATCAAAGCACAAGACCGTGACACTGGAGACCAGGGTTCTCATCCTGAGTCCTGTGTGTGGTTTGGTCTAGGCATCGAAAGCACTTTGGTTAAGTTAATGGAGGAAAAAAATGAGTGTTTTTTTTTTTTTTTTTGGTTAAATGTTAAAGGTTCCCTGTGGAGTAGTAGACTGGAGCTGTTTTGGTGAATAACACTTAATTTAACATAGCTTTTGTTTGATTACAGGGAAAAATGAACAAGGCTACAATATTTGCTTTTGTAAATTAGTTGTCTATACGGTGTTGATTTTACCAGACAGCAATACTCTACAAACGTAATAGTTGCTTGAGGATTTGCGCAAAACTTTCAGAGTGTGATTATACTTAAGTGACACCTTGCATCTCCACTTCCCCTTTCATTTTTCTGAGAAGGTGACGGTAAATTATGTACTAAACATGAAGCAAATTGCCCCTTTTTCCCCCTGTGATTGTTGTACTGCCACAAATTGTCATCCTTTGCCTGTTATGTCCCCTTGTTTATTCAACAGCAAAAAAAAAAAAAAAAAAAAATGTTATTTATGGCTGGTCAATAGAAAATTCATCGGCATCAATACAATCCTCTAGTGTCAGAGGTAATGCAGTTTTATAAGCGTCAGACCGGTAACACTTTCTGACAACACGCAGATAAATTATTAATCAGCACTGAAGTGATTTTTTTTACACCCACTTGTAAAAAGAGTATCTGTGCTGGCTTTGACCATGGCAGAGCAAAATTTTACCATGCGATCAAGGTTTATGCTGCAGATATAAATATCTGTCAGAAACATGATCCATTAAAGCCCATTTGCACACTGATGAATGAATCTGAGTTCAATTGGTATGATTTCCATGATTCACATCAGATTATATAGGGATGATATGTAACTCCTTGACAGAACTCCATGGAAAAAAAGGTTAAACTGCTGACCTCTGTAATGTGCATATAACCCTGGTTAGAGCAGCTGTGGCATCATCATCATTGCCAATCATTTCACTTCACTGTTTCAGACATGTGGTGTGTAGAAGGAAAAAGATAAAAGACAAGAAGAAAAAAAAGCGGATGAGATCAAATATAAAGATGTTCGGATATCATCTTAATGTTCACTGATATGCAACAGTGTGAAATAACTCTTGTCACTTTGTGATTTCATACCGTGCCTGTGTCTTCAAATTCCTCCCACCATTAGGCCCCAGCAATCCAATTAATAGATATCCCCCTTTCTTCATTACTCTACTTTACCAGGCTAATATTACTATTACTCTACTACTGTTAATTCTAATACATATTATTTCTCATTTGCATAAATTGTTTCAGTTTTTTGTTTTTTGTTTTTTTTTTGTTTTTTTTAATTTAAGGATAATGACAGAAACTCTTCTTTTCAGATTTATCCTATTTTAGTTTAGACTTTGTAACTGTAAGAAATGGAAGAAGTAGGCCAAGGGGGAAAAAAAAAAATAAATTGAGATCTATTAGGTTAGTCTACCTCAGTCATATGTCCAGTGGACTGTAACTATCTCCCAGCGGATGACCAGACATCTCAGCTTTTCAAGGGAGGAGCATTACAGGAAGTGCCATCACTTCAGCTCCTCTGTATCAATTGCTCTAAAATGGCCAATTTCCTGTCTAGGATGTGTGTTTTCACATTTTTATCATCCCCTGCTGTAGTTATCTAGTTGCACTTAGGGCCATCAGTCATTGGTGCCGCGTTGAGAGGAAGCCGATGTGCAGTAAAACTGACGGACGGCCTTCCGCATGACTGAAGATGTATGAGACATGCAGGCGAGCTAGTGGGGCGTTTTTTTTTTTTTTTTTTATTGTATTTTCAGTGCCGCCATAAGGTGCCAACAGGGAAAATAGCCATGCTCACCATGCCTCTGACTGAACAGAGCCTTTCAGATGCGATGTCTAAGTCTTCAGATGATATAGTGAGTGACAGGCTTCCTGATGTTTTTTTTTTTTGTTTTTTTGCTCCTTTTAGCTCGGCTTAGAAGAATATTGGAACTCACAACTGTGCATTTACAGCAATAAGTCAACCAAACAACTTTTAGTTAATTTTTTGTTTCTTCTACTCGGTGCTTTATTTTTCCCTATGATTCTGTTGATATACTAATTTTAAAAGTGCCTTACAAGCTTTTTTTTTTTTTTTCTTTTTTTAAGTGTAACTAGCGCATCAAAATCAACCTCAAGGTGAACACAACATTCGCGATAAAAAGCAAAAAAAAATTGCGCTAAAATTTGTCAAAAAACTGGTCCACACATCAGTCTCTCTATTTATCTTTCTGTCTAAATGTTTCTGTGTTCAGTCAGTTCTTCATCTGTTTGCACTTAATTTTGAAGTGTTACTGCCGTCATCCTCAAGTAGGGCTAAGAAATTCCCTCAAAGGGACAGTATTCTGTTATCTTTTCTTTTGGATGCCATCCATCAAATAGAATGAATAAATCTAATAATTTGACTTAGAATGTGTAAAAATACTCATTTGAATAAAATGTGCATAAAAACACCGCACCTTTTTCAGTGTGATACATGATATTATGTTCATCACTGTTTCAGGATGAGAGTCGCTCTTGCCATATCTCGCTGAACTGTTCTGTGCTGTTCCTGTGACACTAATTTTGGCAGATTTCTTTTCCTTTATTTTCGAATTCAGTTAGAATTTTCGTGTGTAAGAAACCACTACAAACACCTTGGAGCCCCAAAATGTCACACTTCTCAAACGCAGATTAACACTTCATTTTCAAATTGCCATTATCCTCTTAATTTTGACACACACAACTGCTCATGCAAACAAGACATTTTGTTCATATAACAATGATCATAATTCATGGATTATCAAAAATGCCAGATGTTCATGACCGAATATTAAATGTTTACCTATGGAGGCCTAAGCATAACAGTTGTTAGTGTTTTTCTTCTACATCAGGTTAAAACATATCAAAAGCTGCTGGACTGTGCCTTAAGAGTGGAGATCACATATTCTTCTGCACGGGATCACTGTCATGTACAGCATCAGAAGGTTATTCATCATTTGCATAAGAAAAATGATGGCGCACCTCCAAGCGAACTCTCATGAGAAACGTTCATGTTCGATGGCTTGCACCCCACCTTGCATACAAAAGACGCATGACTTGACCTTTGGATTATGAACATTCTCCACCGCATGAAACTGCATCCATGTTGTCAAGACAGGGGAGGAATGTAAAGTAAAACCTCCTGAGGTGCAACTAAGTGCCCTTCAGTCCATTCCTGTGAGACGCTGCACTTTTAATCTTTTCTGATTAGAGGTAAAAAAAAAATAAATAAATGAAAATCTGTGTATGAGGGAAACTGAAGGGAAACACGCGTCCAATTTCAGAGTCTCTACACTGTTTTGGTAAAATTAGCTTCAAGCTCGCCTTTTTTTCATCACTGCGGTCGCTTTTCAAACGTGCTGCCCTGTCAATCTTCAAATGCAGGATTTATCCGTTGACATCATAAGACACCCTGAATGTGTTTGCTTGATCTTGAATGATGAATCTCTTCTTAAAGAACGGTTTAGCGAAGCAGCCTGTTCATTTTCAGTGCCTGCAACGTGCTTGGTTCCTCACACTTTTGGGCAGTGCATCGTTCTTTGTCCAGTTACAGACAATTTATCCATCCAGTTGGACCTTTTAGCTTTCAAAACAAGTTGTCCAAAAAAGAAGGGGATAATTATATTCTGTTTAAACCAAAAGATTATCCCAACCATTTGAAATCCAATAAGCTACACTGGAATCCCCACTCGTATTACTGGAGAGTCCATGTAACCTCTTGTCTGAGCTCTCAGAACAAATAATTTACAAGGTATACCTGTCTGGGCTGATGTTCAAAGCTGTTGTGGCAAATAGCAATTCTGACGGCAACACCCTCAAAATCTTCCCACGCAGTGGATTTTGAACTTGGAAACAAAGACAGAGTTAGATGTATAATATTGTTTTTATTGTTTTATTTGTGCCATCTGTTAACAAATGTGCACTAAAACTAAAGATTTAAGGAAAATGCCGCCCCCTCCCCTCCAAAAAAAAAGACAAAGCATAAATAAGCACATTACAACAGCTTTGGTTGATCTAACGTGCATCTGTACCTACAACAATGACTCAAACTCCTCATTGAGCCTTAGTAGACCATAATATAATGCAGCCATACAACACAACTTTCATGTTGTGCTTTTACGGAGCTTTTACTTTTCTTTTACTCTCTCATTTGTACAATGAGTTTCCGGTTTATTAGCTTCACATAGCTAAAACTGCCGCAGCCTAAAGCAGCCCTTCAGTAAATCTTACCTTCATGATGGTCAAGACCATACCTTACCATCTACACTCACTGATATAAATGGGGTGATTAAAATATCAGAAACACATCTCGGCATAACCCAGTAACGTTCAACAGCACCGCAAAGTGAAGATTCAAAAATCGACCCAACGTTGAATCACCGTTGCTCTAAAACGGTATTTACGGAAACCGAACCCCATAGCCTTCTTCAGTGTAAGTCTTTAAATCTAAAGCAACAAATGCACCACTATTACCAACAAACATACTATAGTATGCCACCATGTGATGGTGTCTAACAGACAGGGAGCAGACTCACTCTCTATCCAGACAGATACAGTATCATATGTATTGCCATTTTTATTTTGCATTTTCTTTGTTCACGTCATGACATCTCTGGCAGTATTAGGGAAGCACTTTGTTAGAATCTGAGAAAACATCTCACTGGCTTTCCCATCCATTATACTGCAAGCGACACTGTGCCTGAGGACATGCATTTACATATTCTGCACATCTCCATACTTATATAGTAGAATATGTTTGTGTTTCAAAGATTGCAGAGGGGTTTTCTGTTTTCTTAACCGTTTCATACAAAGGGCAGGTCGGGTCCATGGATTCATGTGCTTGATGCCAGATTCTGACCCCTACCATCTGCAAGCCTCAGCAGAAATTGAGCTTCATCAGGCCAGGCTATGTCCAGTATTGTTGAGTCCGTGCCCGCTCTGGGGCTGCCTCAGATTTCTGTTCTTGGCCGACATGAGTGGAACCCAACTTGCTCCTCTGCTATCGTGGCCCATGCGCCTCAAGGCTCAATGTGTTGTGCATTCTGAGACGCTTCTCTGATCACCCCAGTTGAACAGAGTGGCGTTTCCACCCATAAAACTACTGCTCACTGGATGACTTTTTTCACCCTTCTGAGTAAACTCTAGAGACTGGTATGCGTGAAAAATACCCAGAGATCAGCAGTTACAGAAATACTTGAACCAGCCCATCACGCACCAACGCCACGGGCAAAGTCATTGAGATCCCCCAATGCGTTCTGATGCTTGATGTGAACACCAGCTGAAACTGCTAAATGAACATGAATCCATGTGATTTTATACATCGCACTGCTGCCTCACGATTGGCTGGCTGATAATTCCATTGATAAGGATGTGCAGATATGTTCCTAATAAAGTGCTCAGTGAGTGTATGACCCTCCTCATTCTCACGCCTTTTACCCAGTACACACCGATGTGTTCAGTTTACAGATGGAGCGGGATTGTTTTATTTGTCATAAAAAAAAGTTGTAAATATGATATTTAAGCCAAAGCCATCATGTCCCCGCCCTTTAATACTCAAAAGAAAACTCACAAAATCTAACCTCGGTGCCAAATGAAAATCTTTCATTCATGCCCTTGTCAAAGGCATTAAATATGCCAGGGCCGCCAATATTTATATCTTTTCCAGTGTTCATGATGCAGAGCTTTACCTTCATGTAAGCTTTCATTGAATGCAGACTGCCTAGTATCAAGGGCTTTCACTGTCCTGACTGAAGGCAACATGTTAAAAAGTAACTGGTCTCAAAATATAAAAGAAAATTAAAAAGAAATGCAACATGAATAATGTTAAACAGATAGTCACCGAACTTTCCTATGTATTTTAATTCAAAGGGTGTCCCTGTAAATTCAACAATTGCCACCTAGGAGCAGAGCAGCTTTTTTAACAGTGATATATTAGAATAAAATCATATTTAGATAAGCTGTTCAACCAGCGCACAAATGTGTGAGGAGGTAATCAGAGCAGTCCCACATTCGTTCTCAGTGTGCTTCAGTGATTATGAGACTTACATAACACCGCTACACTTCAACTGATGTATGGGATTAGTGTGAACCTCTTTCTTCAACTCCAGTTACTGAACTTTACATCCCACTTCAAGGTGTTTTCTACTGTAAATGAAGCAGTTATTTCCCAAAGTAACATTGCCTGTATTTACAATAAAATATTCAATAGCATGCAGTGCGTGCAGTTTTAGCGATGTCTAAATTTACATTAAAGACTGTAAAGTTCAGACAGTTGACTTCCATCACATAGATTTCTATGCATTTTTCATGGGAAATGAGGATTGCATTTTAGATAGAAGTACTGCAACCATTCCTATTTTTATATATATATATATATATATATATATATATATATATATATATATATATATAAAATCAAGTATTATCTAAGTTGATTGTTGCAATTGTTGTCTCCATGCTTGATCACTCTCATCTGACCAGATGAACACGTGGTCTAGATTGAGATTTTTTTAATGCTGTAAATCCAAAAATAGAAGAGACATTACAGCTTCTGTTCCGACATTAGGATTATAAACACAGACAGCCAAGATGGCTTTGACATATCTTAAAGATTCGGTTTGTGATGACAAGTTTACAGGAGTGTTTACTTTGTCCAACCCAAATGTCATCCAGATATCGAGAGCACATCTGGAGTTCAGTATTTCTTGGCATAAATAGGCAGCCAGGCCATGCCAGACAGCTAAGAAGCTAGAAAAAATGTTCATTAATTTATGGGAAGGTCATGTTGTCCAAGAGTTTAGCTTGACTTTTGGAAAGTCTTTTCTACTCAGAGAGCTGAATATCAGTAAGATTATTTGCCTTTCAGCTCAACCTACTTTTGACACAAAAAGAAAACTGATAAGAGAAAAATCAGCCCCCTGCAGAGTATTTTCCCTTTCTGTCAATAGCCACAGATTGCATTTCAAAAGTAGCCTTGTTTTGCATTTTTGAATAAAGCTGAGGCAAAACAGCCCCAGATCTCTTCGAGCAAAACGTGTGTTTGTGGAAGATTTCCTCTAATCCTTGCTGCTAAGTGCAAAACAAGAACCCAAGGTCAGCGCTCCAAAGGATGCAGGGGCCATATTTCTTTCATGTAAATGGATTTACGGGTTGCAGCTTTGTGGTACACGATACCCTGCGACCATTGTCTCACGGACTACATACCCACTGTAAACATGCCACATGGGAACGCATCCAAAGTCTAAAATAACACAAAGCAAAGCCACATGTATGAAAGGTACCACCCAGGGACGGCCTTGACATGTTTGTTTTTGTTGAAAGAAAAATGAAAAGGAAAAATCGACATCTTATGACATTCTACTGCATGTGAAAGACAAAGATTTATATGAGTGCATTGCAGAAAATTACTTTGTGGCTGAAGGATAGCATAAGATAAGCAACCCCGTAGGCTGTATGAGAGAGCTGACTAAGATTCACAGGTGTTGTCAATATTGTCTGCCCTGTCCGGTAATGTATGTGTATAAACACTGGGATTACCATTAGGTTTTCCACAAGCTGTTGCCACGGAAACAGGCGGTGTATTCATGTATACAGGGGTGTTTGCGAATGGAATATGAAGGCACACAAAAGCCCGCAACTGTTAAGAACACAACTGGGATTTGAAGTATCCACTCTGTGAATGTCAGGGCACTCATTGACGCTCAGCAGGAGAAGTAATGTAACTACACCATGTTTTCCTACAATTTGCGGAGTTGAATGTGTGTATGTTACGCGTGCATCACTGTTGAGCGAGTTATTAAAATGTCCAATAAAATTAATTTTTATTGCTCATGATGTATGTTACGATTTCCTAAATGAATGTTCAATAGTCATTAATCCTAAATTTGAAATGGATTTTCTAATCATTTCTATGAGGGTCTCGTTCAGAAGAGAAGACAGCAGGACATCAATATGTTTGCCAAATTATTGAACAACCATAGTAGGGAATCGGATGCCTCTTTTTAACTTTTATGTCTTCGCAAACCACAATGTGCAAGCGTAAGGATCATAAAAGTGCAGCTGTGTTAAACTGAGCACAGCTATAAAATACTTTGTGTTGTAGCTTTAGGTTTTCTCTGGTTTGCTGGATTTTTGTTTAGAGTTTTCAAACTGATTTTGAGCTCAAGGGTGAGTAGCAACTTCCTCTTATAATGGTCTTATCTCATGTATACTGTTGTGGTGAGATTCTGCTTTTAAAATGATTGCAAAGCATCAGTGCATGAAGGTCATCACCCCTCATATTGGTGGGCGCACCACACTACAGAAGATTATACCATTGGGCCTCATCCAAGATTGGCTGTAATGGTTTAGAGCTGATTCAACATCAAATATTGATGCTTTTAACAGACGAGAAAAAGCTTAAAGTGGATGGAGTACAACAGACAGAGCAGATGCAATTTACCAAGAAACACAGAGTCGAGGGAAGGAACTAATAGACAATAACAAATTAAAGTAAATTTTAATAGAAATAGTAGTGAGTCAATTAAAAAAACGGTTGCATTCTGAAAAAACAGAACAAAAAAAAGAAAAATAGATCTAGATCTACTGTATAAATGTAGTTTATGGTGTAAGTATACAGCACAGCCTTGTAGCCAAAATTGATTTCATATCTTGTATGTTGTGAAGACGGGGCACTTTATGGTTCTATTCAGTAATGTCAATAAGGGCTTTTTTTTCTTCGGCCCCATTGAGATTTCTTGATAGGCCATTCTTGACACATGGTTTTCATTATGTTCATTTTGTTTTTGACATTTGGTTTATGCTCTTATCAAGCTTGATTTACAATAATTGAGCCAGAGGGATTTTAGTATCTTGTTCAAGGTCAAGGACACTTTCCCTGGGCACAGCAGTCTTTGGGCTGCTGTCAGCTTGATTTAGCTTAGTATCTTTTGGTTATGGCTTGATCTTTCGAATTTCTAGGTCACAGTGCTGTTCAATCATGAACATGATCATGCACCCTGTAGATAAGACTATGGCTTGGCGTTTTATGGACTTTTTAAGGTATATCAATATATTTTCAAATGAGCTATAGGATGATACAATACAGTTTATATCCATATAGTTTTATGTTGCATGTGTCAATGTTTTCATCTCTCCCCTCTCGCACTTTCCATGCTACCCCGCCTCCCCTTTCCCTCTGCATCTGGGCGCAAACCCCATCCCACTCACTGACAAGATGAAGTGGTATAAGGAGGGAGATGCAGTGCTGGTCCACAGATAATTGTAACTGTACTGTATATTAATAAGTATGTTGTTGTTGTTAGGGTTAAAGGTGCGTCCTGACTGAAGAAATGCATGCTATTTGTCTGCAGTGTTTATTTATGTATTTATTTTAACCAGTTGTTAGTGATATCTTCCTACAGTTCATGAAGAAACTCTGCTCTCAGTGATGGATGAAGCCCAGTAGACAAAGGAAGCTGCTGTGTACTCATGATTTGTTGTTTGATCTGCTTTTAGAGGAAGAGGAAGGAAGGGAGAGAACAAGAACCTTATTTCCGTCAGTGCCCACCTTGCCTCCACTAAACACATAATTTTTTACTATGCAAGAGCAAACTATTCCTATTTCCGTAACCAGATTAATGCATCCCCACACCTCGCACTCACCAATGCACGAATCCATTTAAAAAACAAAGTAACCCCCTAAGAATTTCTGTCTTTGGTATGAGCTCACTGCATTCAGCAAAAAGTGTGGTTTGTCACTCAAGCCTGCCCTGGGAGGACACCTCTAAACCCATGATACACTTCAAGTGGCATTTGTATCGGTGTTTGGGGTTGGTGTGACATTTTTTTCCTTTTTTTTTGTTGGATATTTGAGATAAATTGTAGTATTCCCCTGACTCCACAACTACTGGCTCATCCTTCCAGGTTATGGTAACCATGTTATGCCACGTTATGGTAGCTTTATAGTAGTGTGTATATATATATATATATATATATATATATATATATATACACATGAAAGATAATGAAAATAAATGACAAGAAACCTCATTAAACAACAAAAAATATTTATATATTTATATGTCAAGGTCATCTGTATTTGCCACAGTAGTGAACCACGTGGGGCATGTTTCTATCTGAAAGTGTCCATACTTGATCACTGTCCAGATATAATGTTAAACCAATCAGCTACAAAAGTTCTGTCTCTAATGACACTTTCTCCACTATTTATTTATTTATATGTCAAGGTCATCTGTATTTGCCACAGTAGTGAACCACGTGGGGCATGTTTCTATCTGAAAGTGTCCATACTTGATCACTGTCCAGATATAATGTTAAACCAATCAGCTACAAAAGTTCTGTCTCTAATGACACTTTCTCCACTAAAACTATTCTCTCTATCTTGAAAATACCATTACCTGGCCAGTAATTCCGTTTTGACTACTGGCTGGAAATAATCTATCCCTGTCTACAGTATTTTTTCCAGCAGTGTTATTTACTCTGACAGGACATAAAAAACTGTCACATTTGTGTGAATGCTGGACCCTGGGTGCCCTGTTTGGCTAGATTACCTTAACATGAGGAAAATAAATATAATGCTTTTGAAGTCAGTAAACAATTTAGAAAATGCAATCAACTGAGCATGTATAATCTGATTTCCTTTAACTTTTTCAATTGCTCCGGATAAATCTTATGGTAACAAAAAATGCTCAATAAAAAACTTTTTTTATCCATTTCTATGTCAGAACCTTTATAACACTCACACCCACAGAGGTTCCTAAATACATTTTAAGATCTTATAACTTACATGTTAAGAACCGTGTCCCTTGTCCTCATTAGCAAAGACACCTTTTTGCTAGAACAACAGCTTTAACTCAAATATAATTTGTTCTGCTCATTATTATAGGGTATATCATGAATCCATATGTTCTGCTCAACCGTGCAAAGTGATTTTAAAGTTTTGATCTCATGTCATTTTCGTGAGGTGCTACATGTTTCAGTTCTATCAGTCCTGGATTCACGTTTTCTTTTTTCCTGCATGATGATCAAAAATGATGACAAAAAATTCTGTAACATATGATACACAGAGCAAAAACTAAACCCCCTTTTTCTGTCTCACTCACTCACTCACTCACTCACATACGCAGACAAAGACAAACAAATAACAGCCAATATTCAGTCCAAGCTCAGCTTATTGCCTCTTCGAGCGGTACCCCATTTTCTGAAGCCAGAATAAGATGGGTGGGAATAAAAGAGACAATGATCACAGAGGTATTCCTTCTCAAGGTCAAGAGAAGATGTGTAAGAGAGAAAAAGGGAAGTCAAGAAATTGCTTTTTCATCTCCAGTAGCAAACATAAATCTTCTATTGAAAAAAAACAAAACCAAAAAACCCCGTTTTGATTCTCATATCTTTACTGCCCTGTTTTACTTTCGGTATACACAAGTTCATTTAGAAAAGACTGACGTTTGCTGTAAAGTTGCACGCTTGGATGGAGATGATACATTTTCTGGCGACTGAGGATTCCAAGAAGAAACAAATAGATTTGCCAGAATTGCACTAAATAATTTTCTTGACAGGCTTCACTCATAGTAGAAAAACACTCTGAATTCATAAATGTTTGTTGAAAAATTTGTTGATTGTTCACAACTCAAGTGTATCTTAATGAACAACATAATTGGTTCTAAAATTGCCAGTTCGAGCTTTACTCAGGTGGGATGGGATATCCTTTATTCTTATTCACCCTGCAGAGTAGCAAAGTGCACCAATGCAATAGTAGGACAATAAGCAGCCCTAATTGATACCACCGGTTATTCCGTCCGCAGTGAGCAGCACATTGGTTTAATGAGACCATTTGACCTGGTACTGGTTTCAGTGAGTTTGACGAAGATAACCAACAGGGAGAATTACTGCAGTATGATACAAGACACAGGTCACAGGAAATATCCATTAGACCCACAGCAATTGGGAGGCTACAAAGGATTTTTTACAAAGAAAGTGTGGGGATTCTTGTGTGGTCCTCCAGCACTATTATCAAGTTGACATCATATAAGGCACCTACATGCAGAAGATTTATATGTTCTTTCTGGGGCTTAGGAGTGTTTAATCGCACATGTAATGTTGGATTGTTCATCATGCCCGCTTTAACGTTGAAGTGAGCCTTCAGTCTCTTGGCTCCTTTTTCACTGAGAAACCAATACAGCCTCACTGAAAGCATATATGAACCAGCTGTTTGACAAATAACCTGCCATGGTACCAAGTGGCAGTAACTAATGTGTCGCATCTGAGGAAAATAGCATTGATTGTGAAAGAGTCATTTGCTCCCTATTGAGAGGCGATTTGTTGGGTGTTGTTTTTTTGCAAAATGTGAAGGATGGTTTCCCAATGATGGAGGTGCGGGTCAGTGGGTGGGGGGAAGTTGGCGTAGATGAGGTGTGCCACAACAAAGTTCAAGCCAAAGGTGCTTTAATGATCTGTAAAGGGGATCATTAAAAAAGAGTGAAGGGCAATAAATCATTTGCAAAGGAGATGCATCAAGGTGATCACAGACCAGAACCATCTGAGCACAGCTTCTGATCTTTTCCTCTAACCATGATTACTTGCAGCTCCGAGCATCGCATGGTAGGAAGGTGAAATTAATGTTAGATAATGGCACTATCATGGGAATTACATTAAAGCCCTTGAGATTTCAGAATGGGTTCCATACAGAAGCAATTATGCAGCCTGTTTGTCTCAAAATTCTTTCATGCCACAACGTTGTGTCAATAGCCTTAAAAGTAAGGAGCTAAGTAGGACTCAAGGGGCTGTGCAAAATGTCACCGCAAGGTCACATTTAGACCTTCCCGTAGTGCAAAGACTGGTTTACAAGTTGGTAGAAGAATTGAATGGGCTCTGCTCTATCTGGGAAGTGGAGATTAATTTCCAGGTTATATTTAAGTTTGGCACCAACCATTAAAAGCTTTAGTGGAAGCGCAGTGAGGGTCAGGGTCCTTTCGAAACATCTGCATAACACAGTGGGAAAGCTTTGGGATAAAATATATATCCGCCTGTTAAAAGCCACCAATTTCAAACTCAAATCTCACTGGCATATATAATGGACAGGTAATTACATTACAATACAGGACCATTATTGTTAATGGCCACCTATAAAGATCATAGGTTACAATGTTGTTATTAATAATTCCACTTCTTCGCTGTTCTATTAATATTCACACATTTAGCTCCAGTCCTGCCGCATGCAATGTGTACACTGTAATAACAAACTACTTCAAATTGAAACGCTTGCTTCCTCTCAAACATATCCCCTGTTTCAATGCTATTTAGGCCCGTCACGACACCTGAGGTGAGGCGCTGATGATGAGCGATTTATACAGTTACGAATAAAGACACAAGGACTTGTTTTCATTCTGGCGCAGCAGTCCTTTCCAATGAATTCACACAAAATAAGAGTGTTTATAACTGAGAAGAGTATAAAATTTTATGATGTTGCCACATAGGAGCGCTACAATACACAAAAGGGCTCCTTTTTGAAATCAATCATTTTTGAAAGCAATTTGAATCAAAAACAACACTGATTTGAAAGCATTGTGATACTGATGACCCCCATGTTAAACAAAGGGCCTGCTATGGGCTGTGTATATAGGCGTCCAACCTAAAACAACAAGCACATGATCTGTCGCTGGAAAATGAGGGGACGGAAAGAGGAAGATAAGTAAAAGACTGACATGAAAACTGAAAATGGAAACACAGTGTTGTTAAGAGCTTTCAACAAGCAGCTGGCTTCAAGCTTGACTCCTAGATTTGCATTTCGTCCAGATCAGATACAGATTAAGTGAACGCTAAAATACATATTTAGTTTTTTCAGCCTGCCACGAAGCCTACATGCTTACAAGTCTTTCATGCACAACTGTCATTCCATTTATGGAACAAGTAGCACTAGGGTTCGGTCCTTATTTACTGTAGATAGCCAGCGGTAGAGACAAAAAAGTGTGAGGGAGGAAGAGATTGGGAATGACATTAGATGGGGAACCCCTGGCTTGTGTCCACTCAGGACATTGCAGTAGTAAGTGTCCTAATCCCATGACCACTAGCGTTAGAAGTTTTAAGAGTACAACAATAAAGGGTAAAATGTATTATATCTATTATATTTGTATTCATTGTATTTCATCTGTTAGTTTAACACTTAAATTAAATGTGCAATGTTTACAGCCATAAAAGTATTGGTTTGGCCTTTCGTAGATACAAGCAGCAGAGCAAAGTGCCTTTTGTACTGTACACAGTCAGGTAGTCTGTTTCACTGATAGCAATAATATTTAGTTTCTTCTAGGGGTGAGAAACATTATGACACCCCCCCCCACCACCACCACCACCACCATTTTGTTGAAGGAATAAGATCACAGAGAAATAACAACAAATAACAACAAACATTATACACCGCTGTTAATGCAGGGCAACACAGCATGTGTCATTGTACGCATTTTGCTGAGCCCACCTTGCCCTATCAATCGTTGAGGAGACCTTTTAATCCTGCTGCTTCCCTGTGGCATTGGCTCATCTCCAGCTGGGAGCAGCAAGTGTTTATTGGCTTTGGTATCAGTAGGATACCCATGGTGGCTTGGCTCACCATTAATTCTGAGGTTCCTGCCAAGGCTTGCGTAAAACTTTGACTTCAGCCATCAACTAGAAACTCTGGTCTAGTGTGAGGCTCTTAGATAGAGTGAAGCGCAGTCATGGCCACTGAATCTTACCAGAAAGCAATAATTCTTGTCCCTCAGGAATTAGGAAAGGAAACTATTGATCAGCCTGTGTCGCTTGATTTGTTTGTCAAACATGAAATTTTAGGTGACCTCCTCCACACCAATGTTCCACTTAGAAGAAAATTTTAAATTTTCACACTTTGGTCTTCAGAGTTCCAAATAAAGTGACTGACCAAAGTGAGATATTATACTCAATGGTGCAGGCTTCAACACATACATGATGTCATTTGAGTTCTCTGATGTGATTAAGCATACAAGAAAGATAAACATTGGCACAGTCTCTTGGTCTTCACACTAATAGATCTGAAGAGGCAGTGTAATTAAAAGGTGAAAACTGAATTTGAAAGACCCTAAGCGTCTTAGTCCATCATATTTCACAGATTGGCAAAGTGTGGTTGAGTTATGGCATATCTGCATCCATTTTTGGAGTGTGAGATTCGTAAATATCTGTTTTCTCCATGGGAGAGAAAGAAAGGGAATTTTCTTTTTTTTTTGGCAGCAGATTAGTACTGAGTTAGGACTCTTAAGCGGAGTTCATACACGTCTGAAGCTATGAAGCAGAGTGAGGAAACCCATTAAGGAAAATGTATATGGTCTTTTAAGGAGACCTGGTTCTACATCACACATAGAGTGGGAGAATTTGAATACAGATGGAAAGAGAGGAGAGCTTGAAGTGTTTTTCCGTCTGGTGAGTGATGCAGCACGGTTGGTTATGTAATGATCGGTGGGTCAGGGGTAGGCAGGAGATTTTTTTTCTTTTTTGGGGGGGGGGGGCAGCTTTTTTGGCATTATCATGCCCTTGTCCAACTGAGTCATGCCGCTTTACTTGGTTTCCCTAAATACCTGTTAGTTACTGCTGCCCAGCCTTGGAGTGATTAGACTGACTGGATTAGTGACAGATTTAGTAACATCACAACCCTTTCAGTGACCTATTTGCCCACTGCGTGATAGCATCAACACTTCATTGATGGTAAATTGCCAGTATTTGGTGAAACAATTACGTCCCAAGTGTTTTTTGTTGCGACACCACTACACTAATGCACTAAACCGTAGGTGTTCTGTGATTCATTTTGAACTTAAAAATCTTAAAAATCATTGTGACACATGAGAACTTTGGGAATATGACTGGAATTTAAAATAAAGTTATGTGAGATAAACTGTCAACCAAATTATTTAACATTGATCTTAATTGTAGCCAGCCAAAAATTAAAGTGATTGATTATTGACTGTTGTCTTTTATAATAAAAGACAAAAAGCATGCATAATATCTTGAACAGCGCTGACTGAATTTTGACACTTTCGGGAATGTCTGTCATTTTTCCTTAAAAGCTCTTTTCACAATATCATGACAACATAATAATGTCATTTTTCTTTAATTTCTTCCATTACATGGAATATCCTCTGTACAATATATCAATCATTTTCACTTTAATTACACCTCCGTGCATTCAGTTACACCTTTCTGCTGTTGTCAAATGTGGACTGATATGCCACAACTCCAAAAAGAGAATCCATCACTTGTGATGGATTTCTTTTTCTTGGACTGATTTTAACCTGGTTTACCACTGGGACTGAGCATCATATATCACGGGTGCAGTTGTTGGAGCAGAAATGGTTGAATAGTTACATGGCTTCGACTGCTCAGTCTTGGCATGTAATTAACCCTCCATCATCGTTTCGCTCATCAGAGTCAACAATAATTCTATAAATGAAATGTAGCACCACGGGGGTCACCCTGTGCTGGTGGAGCAACCTGCTGTTTTATTAAAAGCTCTTCTGAGGCAGGAAAGAGTTAATATATGCTATGTCCTCCCACGATGAAATGCTTTAATATTGACAGTGTGTGCTGCCTGAGCTATTATTTTAGAATACCTCAACTCACACAACAGAACAGTGAGCCTCCCAACTATGTAGTCATGGGAAAATCATAAACACAATGTCAAGAGTCACTGTCACGCATCAACAATTCTGAAAAAGTTGTACTACAGTAGGACTGTTAAAACCAAGTAAAATGTGCAATATGCTACATATATGTAATACAGAACACATTTACTGTTCTTCAACATTGGCATTTCACAACATGTTTCTCCAGGGTTTCAGTGCTGCAAAAAGACCCAGAGGAACAGGCTTGCCCAATTTCACCAAACATAAGTAAACCACAAAAAAATATGGAAAACATAAACAATGTCTTGGTACATCATATCCTGTGTGTTCTGCTGATAATTTCTCATTGTGATGGGCCATGCCATTCATTAGCCTCTCACTAAGCAGTACACAGTTTATCACTATGCAGTACAGAGTATATCAGCTGTGGTTTCCTGCACCTGAGAAACCTGTTTGTTCCTGTTTCCAAGGTCCTTGTGGTTCTGACTGCGTTTACTAAAAATCTTTTGTACAGCAACTTCACCTGTCTTGAGTCTTAGTCTGAACCTTGTATTCTACAGTATATTCTGTGACCTGATATTTTATACCCTCATTGAAACTGAGGGAAAACAACCCGCTGAAGGATGTGTTTCCCTTGTATAAGAATAAACACAGTAGAACTGCCTGTCCTGTCCGTACTCACGTGCTCCTTGTTTTACCACTTAGTGCTTGGACTTGTTTGTTTTTTTTCCTCTGTTTTCCACTGATGAGGAAGAGATCATTAACGGTGGTGATTCCAATTACACCACACGGAATAAACAAAAGCCTCATTCAGTCAATTCATGCAGGCATCACTTAGAGGGACAGCTAGCAGTACAAATAGTTGCTGGGATAAAAACAATCAAATGGACAAAAACATTGGCAGTTCTTTGTCCCCCATTGTGTTCCTCGTATTTTTGTCTCATATAACTGCTTAGCTACATCACTACCACTCATCCTTACTAAGCAGCTACTGTCAAACTTCTTCACTTAGTTCATGTTTTAAGACTTCCTGGGCTCATTTCCTGCAGTTGAGGTGCAATTTGTAATCAAAATCAGTCAGAGACACTGAGAGAGGCATATTTTACTTTACAGGAGCCATGAGTAGTGGGGAAACGTTGGTAAGGAACCCGAGGACACAGCACAAACACTGAAATTTCAACGATCACATCAGTTGTTACTAAAAGATGCAAATCGACCACCTCTCAGTAGGACTCACAATTAAATCAACTTACATTTATTTTCCTATTCGTGTTGACACAGATCTATGAATAACTTAAGATGGGCTTAGTTTATGGACATTATTTTTAGTCACAATTAAGTTTTTAATGATGATCTTATTCCCTCGTGTGAACACAACCAAAAAAAGATCTTCTTTTCTGACATGGAAACGTATAGGGCCCTCTGAATGGTCAGGAAATTAATACATCAGAATCTTGGGGAAGGGAAGGGGTCCAGAATGAAGCTCCCTTTATTGTTTCTGGCTAAGCTCTGCTGAGTGTGGTTTAGTTCAGCTCTCTTTAATTACTAGATGAAAGAAAAGCAGAGTCCTCTTCGACTTTTCACCCCTGTGTCACTTATTTAAAGTCCCAGAAGCCATTTCACCATCGGCCTTTCACCACTGAAATGGCTAATAATGCATCCGAACCCGTTCACTGTCTCTCTCTCTCACACACACACACACACACAAACTTGTACTTCTATCTTTGTGAGTACAATCCTTTACATAATGCATTCTCTAGCCCCTTAACGTAGCCTTAGCCATCACGGCCAAATGGCTATCCCCAACCCTCACGCTAACTTAAACCAGATTCTAACCTGAACCTAAACCTAAGTCTTAACCCTCAAACACCTTTGAAGGTGTGAGGACCCGCCAGTCCTCACTTTCACAAAATGTCCTCAATCTGTAAGGTCTATAACTCAGACTGGTCCTCACAGAGATAGAAGTACAAGCAAACAAAAAAACACACACACACACACACACACACACACACACACACACACACACACACAAACATCGAGCACACACCACAAGGGGACTGGCATGTTGCTCGGAGCCACACATTGAGAAATGGCCATAACCCTGGAACAAATAAAGCCACCCAATAGAGAGCTAGCACCCCACCCCCCACCCCCCCTAATAATTGCCTCAGAAACTGCATGGAAATAATGAGATTCTGCTGACACAATGCAGTGGCCAGACTGAATGCAATATGCAGTACATTGTATCCTGCCTCCCCACAGTTTGCTTGCTTGGCCGTATGTGTGTGTGCACTTGCTCGTATATGCCCAAACATTTATGTACGTATTTGCCATATGCCTCTACAGGGTGGACCGGTTGAAGAGGTTAAATGGTTTTATTTGCTATTGCCTGTTTGCTCTCCTGAAAATCCTATCTCCATGCTCCTGTGAAATTGCTATTGTATCATAGTTGTATCTATCCTCTAACCTGCAAAAAGCTGGGGAAAAAACATTAAAAAAAAAAAGATTTATTTCTACTGCTTTTTACAAAGCAATTATGACACAAGCAGGCCACTACAACAATAGTAATGTTTCTTTATGGAGAGAGAATTCAGCAAGATTCCTCTAATTCTTCAATTCAAAATCTCTATCATTCAAATGTTAGCGTTGACTGTTAAATTGAGCAGTGCATTTTAAATATTTCTACAGCCACATGAAAAGCTGTTGCTAAAAGCGCCACTCCGCTACGAATAATGCAAATCTACAAGCTGATATATGCTGTTCTTGAATATCATTTATCAACCAATTTAGTCAAGCAGTTCTCAGCAGGTACTGGACACGCTTTTTTGAATCAGTAGTGCAGCAGAAACCTGAAGTGAAGTTTCTGCCCCTGGGTCAGAAGGTAGGGGTTAAAGCCTAAAGGTCAGCAAGCATCTGGACTGCTAATCTCAGTTAGCGACTAACATAAAGTTCTGTGGCTAATCATGAGCCTCTTCCTGTCTGAAGGCGGGGATGTTAAAGAAGAGAATTGTTCTATGTAGATATACCAATAAAGTACCAATAAGATAATAAGATTGTACTTTTAATACTTGTGACACCTAACCCCAAATGCAAAATTAAAAAAAACAAAAACAAAAAAAAACAAAAAACAAAACTCTTGTTCTCAGTTGTGTAAATTCTACTGTTTTATGTTCCAAACATTTCCAGCAAATGTTGGCAGATGCAGCTCTGTTTGACTGTGTTCCTGACAGACGTCGGATCACAGTGGGTTGTCTGTGCTGGAATGTGTATTGTTGTAAATCAAACAAGACAGAGCTGTGGATTTTGTTCTCATATGATTCTTTGTGATTAATAAGCCAGGCACCGTGTTGTTTTGTGCTCAACTCAGATAGTGGCTGGTAGACTTGTAGCAAAGTCAAAGAAAAATACTCAGGGACTTTCAACAATTTCCCAGGATAAAGATGAAATGCAACCTAGATGCTTAAACCCTAACCTAATTGCGGAATCTTAAACGGAGCATTTCACTAATCACCAATATAGTAAAATGCCCATAACAGCATGGTAGAGGGTCCAGTACACTCCAAACAATATCAAATTAGTTGGCTCTTACTGAATGTGCTGCCAAGTACTGAGCAGTATACTCAGTGTGACTGCACATCTGAGTGTCATAATCTGAAGGTGGAGTTTGTGAATTGTGGCGAAAATGATGATAAATTCAGTCAATAAAATCTACTGTGGTGATCAGCATTGACTTACAGCTGATAAAACAGGAGGAAGACCATAATTTCCACCACAGCACAGTACTCATTCGTTAACTCAGAGGGGGAATATGTAACCACCCACAATGTTTTGAAAGTAAACTACATTTTGTCAAAGTAACCCTACAGCATAAAGTGAAATTTTAACCCTGAATTAAGCTTGCAATGCTTTCACTGTGACTGCTGGCGGTGTCACATTAGCTTATACAGATGCTACTAGTAACTGCCCCAAGGTGAGGGTTGTTGCAGGAGTGTGGGAGGCTATGTTCACTGGAAGCAGAACCAAACACTGCAAACCCTGAAGAAAGAGTAAAAAAGGGTCCTCCTTCCGTTTTTATCCAGCCCAAATGGCAATGTGGCACTTTGCTATGGTCCCAAACCCACTATTTAACCCTTTAGAACATGGCAATTTCTTTCTGTTTAAAATATGCGACAATCGTCAAAAACGAATGCGAATTGCTACATGGTTAGCATTGTATAAATTTAACAGAACAGAAGCCAAACAGACAACATTGTTTTATGCTCTTTGTGTAGTTTATATTTGATTTATTAACTCATTGTCATTGTCTAATCTATAGTCCTGGTTGAAAGTGATGGCATCCCTGAATTTTATGTACAGGATTTAGAATATCTTCCATAAATCCATTAATTTACTGATCACCTTCAGCAAACTAGTGAATTTGCAGATAATGATTTTGTGAAATCAAAATGTCTTTATAAAATGCCCAAGGTAACTCAGCAAAAGAATATTTAAAAAAAACAGAACTTGCATAATAAAGAAAAAAAAATAAGACAAGATGTACCAAACGCAATAATTGGCAGCTTTCATTAATATTTGATTGCAGAACATTTTTCAACAATGGCAGCCTCTAAATGTTTCTTGCAGCCATCTAGAAACTTGCACTTGTCCAGTAGCTTCTGTCTCTTTTCTAGTGCTATGCATTCAAGCCCTTTAAATTTTACAGGAGTCCCTTTTTTAAATGGCACATTTCAGCTCTCTCCAAAGGTTTTCAATGGGATTTAGGTCAGGACTCATTCGTAGGAAGTTTAAAAACAGTCGATCTTTTCCTTTTCACCATTCTTTTGTACTGCTGGATGTGTCCTGCTGAAAGACCCAAGACCTTTGCCTCAAACCTAATTTTCTGACACTGTGTAACATATTTCACTCTAAAATGCCTTGGTAATCTTCTGATATCATCATTCCTTTGATGGGTTCAATTCCTCCGGCACCAGAGGCAGCAAAGCAGCACAGCAGCATGATAGAACCTCCACCATGTTTTACTGCAGGTAGGGTCTTCTTTTCCTTGTGTTCTTCATTTTTTCACCTATAAATAAATTTAGGCAGTGAACTCCCAAAGAGCTCTGCTTTGGTTTCATCTGTCCATAGACAAAATCCCAGAAAGAATGTGGTTTATCTTTGAAAGTTTTTTACAAACATTAGTCTTACCTTTTTATGCCTTTTTATTCAATAGTGGTTCCCCTCTTGTCCATCACCGATGGAGCCCCACTTGGTTTAGTGTGGTGTGTATGGTACAGGCTGAAACTACCAATCTGGATTGCTCCATCTCAGGCTGAAGCTCTTCAGATGTCTTGCATGGTGTTTTTCCCACAACCTGCATTAACCTTTGCAGACTTTTCTCATTGAGTTTCTTCTTAGCCCCACATCCTGGAAGCATCTTTACAGTTTTATTTCTGTAAAACTTTTTGATAACATTACGGTCTGTTGAAACAGGGATTCAAGATCTTTGGCAATTGCCTTCCAGCCTTTGGAAATGTTGTATTTTTTGAAAACACGATTTCTGATGCTGTCAGACAGCTCTCTTGTCTTTGCCACTGTTAGAAAGAAACTGGAAACAGTCAGTCTCGCTTTTATGCAGTAAAACTATCATTCATTTCTTAATTCAGGTCATGTGAGAACTGAAAATTAGGCACATGTGATTCTTAATTATTTTTTATGTTGTTTGAGGAACTAATATAAATTCATCGAAAGGTGCCCAGAAATGTGTCAAGTGTACATTTAATGTCTGTATTTTTTATTTATTTATTTATTTCATTATACAAAAGCTCTTTTATTTTGTTGCTGTTCAGTAGCTTTGGACTTTTTTTTAATTATTATGATAATTCTTTCAATACAAAATTGGCTAATTTGCATGAATTTCTGAAGTCATACATGAACTCAGGTTTGCCAATGATTTTAGCCAGGAATGTAAACCTGCTCAACATCTGGTAATCTTTTTAAAAAAAACATTATAAAGAAGTTGACTGGGTTTTTTTAGGGGGAAAAAAAGGTGGCTACATGAAAGACCTATAAGACATTATGTCAGTGCATTAGGATTAATGGTGCTTGCCCTAAGACATGAAATGACAGAGTGGAAACATTCTTGGTCCAAGTTGCCACCTTTTTTCAAATGAGACATCAGATGCAAGCCATTAACTTTGTGCAAACTCAGACATTTTCACTGTGAAATGTGTGAGGGGTTAAAACGTAAGCTGTCCATCATTTGCTTAATACGAAAATGTCCTACTACGGAAACAAATGATTTTTAAAAAGTAATGTTTTTTTGATGCCCCAGTGGAGCTCTAATGTACAGCAAATGACAAACAGTTTCACTGTGTTAAGGACAGTTTGTCATGTTGAAAAGCAATGTTCCAGAGAGGAAGGTGAAACTTTGATTTGGCATGACAACAAAAGGGAAAGGACTTTGCATTCCAATGTTAGGGTTGACAACTTCGTGATATTAAGACATCAATACATCACTTTATCTTTTAGGTAAGGTACTGTATATTGTAAGATCGTATGGGTCAACTGATAAATACTGGATGGATGGGTTGAGCGAATTAGTGTTACACAAATCATAACAGACAGCACAGAATCACAAAGTAGACACTGAAAAGGTTCCCCTGGGGCAGTTGTAAATGTGGCTGAATAGGTATATTGTTTTCCTCACATTATTCATCAAAAGCAATACTAAAATAGAATCTGGTTGCGCATGTCTCCCTTTTGTCTGCTGGCGCTCTGATTCCTTTCAAAGCACACAATAAACAGGAAAGTGTTTAAGGCAGGTGTCACTATAATCGGTAGAATTACAACAGTATATGATAATTATTTAACACATTCCTTGGAATTTACCAGTTTGATTTTTGTATGACATAGCCCTTTTTTCTGTCTATTTATAAGCAATGCAGCTCATATAAATTGCCTCATAATTTTTTCCATGACTCATGCTTTTTAGTGACAATATTAAATGCCTGAATAGCATTAAGAGTGCAGGCTTTGGAAAATAAGCCAGAGGCACTGGGCCTCTATAAGCATTTTTATGTATATGACATCAGCAAAATCCACGAACACTGACCATGTGCATCTTCATAAGGAGCCATTGTGGGGTGTGGAGTGACTTTATTTTATTGAGTTGATGCTCTAAGACCGGTGGTGAATATATCTCTTGAAGAGGTGACACTTTTCACCATGGATATTTTTTTTTTTTACTATTTTTCTTTACTTTGCACTGTATTTAAGTTCCCTAAAGCTCTGCAGACTTAAATGATGAATGGTGATTTTCCATACTGCTCTGCCCTAGTTTTCGATTCATAGAAAACTCAATGAAGAAACAATGAAGCATAGCATCATATAGGGGAAAACACAGTGAAGACCTCAACTTTTAGTCTGCTCATTTACAGGCAGTCAAAAGCCAAAGAGAAAATGAGATTAGACCTTTCACAGCATGCAATCACTCAACGGATTGACATGGATTTGGCTGTCAACAACTTACTAAAGCCATGGTGGCAGCTATAAAGTGATTGAAATCTCTCTACCCTTTGGCATGGTGTAGTTTTGGTGAAGAGGTGGGGGAGGGGGGTCGACGACCCTAAAACGGCTTGAAATAGTGATTACTTTACTAGTGTACACTACTCCCAATACCGCTCCCTCACCCTGCTTTACTGTCTGAAAAACAAAAGGATGGGATTTGATTCAGGGCCAGATTAGATTTCTGTGTGTGTGCGTGTCGGTGTGCTCATGTGTTCAAATGTTTGTGGCGACCCTGAGCTTGTCGTTGCACACGTTTGTGTGTAGGCCTGTATTGCACAGAGATCGAGGGCTGGCGACATCTTTTACAAGTAGCTCTCATGTCGGGAAGCCATTGTCTGTGTAGTGAGATGACAGGCGAGTAGCCCTAGCGATGGATGATGCCCTGCAAATGAAAAAAATAAATAAAAATGGAGCCATTGTTTCAGAGGCCATGAGCAGAATACTGCAGGGGTCTCAGGCCAAAGCGCTGCACGTAATTGCCTGTCTATAGGGAAATACATTTAACACATTTGTCTGGTCGGCAAAATGAAAACCCAAATTGCTTTGGTGAAAGTATGGGACCTCCTCAAAGGAGGTTCATGCATTTAGAATGCATTCCCTTTAATATTAAAATCTTTTTTATTTATTTTGTTATTTATTTTTCACCAATTAAGTCTTCTATAAGAAATACAATATTAGCCTGGGCTGGATGATTTCTTTTTACCACGAAAGTACGTGTATAAGTTCAACACAGAGGATAAAGACGGTAAATGAGTGGCTTTGTTCATACAATTTTGCGATTTAATTTGTTTGATAAACTAATTGCTAATTCAGTGCAAATGCACAATGAGGAAGATTTTTTGTTATAATGTGAATTTGCTAATTGTCTTGCCTTTGGTTAAATTAAAGGTAGCCAATGGACATGCAGTCTTGCAGGGTGCAAGCAAATGGGCAGTCACATTGGTCATATATACGTAGTGCAAGCCTTGTGTTGAGCATTTTAAGATGAAGTATATGCTATATTTGCATCTCTTACCACCTTTAAAACCTCAGAGGTTCAGAGAGTTACATTTTAGAAGGACAGCAGACAAGCAGTCTTAAATGTTTAAAATGTAATCACAAAACCCCAAGAAATCCATTTATCAAAAACACAACATACATTTCACAAGAGTACAGAAAGGAATTGTCTAGCTGTTAATGTCTTAAAAAAGGTCAACATTTTTCACATGCAGACCCCATTCACAACCAAACAAGCCTAGTCATTCACAATACCTTTAAAGGTACATAATGCATTCACCAGTCCTTATTCCAAAAAACTGCAATTTCATTTAATCAACTCACTTTACTTTCCATCATTGTCTGCCATCTAGACCAATACTTTTGGTCTGTGTGTGTTTAAACTCCCTTAGGACTCAATGCCAACAGACAAATATCCTGATTTAGATGGCGTTCCACCAGGAACTGTCAGCCGTTGTTGATATAATTGGACCTACAGTATTTTGCCACAGCTGCTAAATTACTCTGTCAAGGCTGACATCTCTTATAGGAATTGAAAAGTTTCTCAGAACTTTTTTCCTAATAACTGGAAAAGATTGATTTGAGACTCCTAGTTTTCAACGTATTTCAGTGTTAAACTCTGTTGTTGGGTTATTTTTCAATATTTATATTTAAAGTTATATTTTGCTTTTGCATAGTGTGTAATTTTCAGGTAAAACCAGTCTTATCAGGGGTTCACCTTGATATAACAGGCTCACATTAACCCAAGTCAGGGCAGGTTTGTCTCTGAGCCCTGAAAGCTGAGTGGAATATTAATTATATAACTTTTTAATTCTTTTTAGTTTTTACATGGAATGTTTGAGAAAACGCCATCCTATCCTCAAAGCGTGTCCATAAATTCATCACCCCTGAGGAGCCAAACTCTGCATTTTTTTGTATTCAGTTGAAACTTATATCCATTGTTATGCCTTTTGAATGTCATGGCAGGACAGGGTGCCCTGTTGTACTTGAAACTGACCACTGACGACGACATGTTCAGTCTGGTTAATACAGTAAAATCTCACCTTGCACCAAGTGGTTCATCCACAGAATGAATGATATACCAATAATAATTAAGCTTGGTTACTGGGCCTTTCAGATAGGGACACTTCAATCTTGGTTTAGTCACACTATAAATTAATGCCCATTATCTCCAATCAAATGCAAAAAGACAAATACAAACAAATTTAGCCTTGTTCCAGCCATTATTCTGTTATCACATGGCATTAGAAAAACAAGCGATCTGTTATTATAGGAACGTTTTCATTGACTGACATCTGTTAAGAACCTTAATCTGCCTTGTCATCCTTGGTTCAGTCTTTGGCTGGCCGACGATGCTTTCTAGATTTAAAAGATTACCTGAGGCCTGCGCTCTGACCTCTGGTGGAACAAACTTGTTTAATTCATCTTTAAAGATTTAGCTTGAGAATGTCAAACAGTAACATTTAACTTAAAAAAAAAAAAAAAGTCTAACGAAATAAACACAAATTTGTAATTGTGATGCAAATAGGGTCATAGGCTTGTTGTGAAAAGACTCTCATCCTGCATGACATTCTAAATGCAGCTGTTTTGTCATTTGAGCAGTAAGATGGAATAATGATGAAGATATTGATGAAATGCTACCTGTTCAGGAAGATGAAGGACGGCATCCGTGTTTCCAAAAAGAGACATTTGTGTACGGAAAAAATGCAGGAGGAATCAGTGATAATTCAGAGCACAAGAAGGCAAATTGCAGAGGATTATGCAGTCTCATTTGGGCCTCAGTGATAGATTAAGCCTCGGCATTCAAAGACATTGTGTTTTGTTCAAGGGTGGAAGTGACTTTGCCAAGACATTGTGAGATAAGAAGCTAACTGTTATTAGTTTAATGGGAATGATAGTCTGCCCAAAGCAGTGTGTGCAAGTGGCATGGGAGCATCATTTTTCTTTGCAGTCTTTCTTGCAGAGCACTGAGGCTGAGTAGCAGTGAGAGAGCAGCAACCTGCCAATTGTTTAGTGGGAAATCTAAACCGCTGAAGACAAAGTGCTGCTCATATGACCACTGGCCTAGAAGAGCTGGGTCCAATTTGTTGCAATTAGTGTGAATAAGCCCCTTCTTATCCCTCTTAAATTGAGGATAGATCCTTGTTAATGTCTATTGAAGTATTCATTCTTCATTACACAACGGACAGTAAACACCAAACAATCTGATATTAGTTGATGATCCCAGTGCATCAATAGTCCAGGAGTTAGCAACCAAAGAGCTAGTTAGACTTCTTTCTGTGTGAACTATTGTGTAAAAGCTACTGTATAAGAACCTTGGGGTTATATTATATATTACACAGGAGGAGTTTCTTTTGCCATGATTATGGGCACTCAGATGCTGGGTAGTTAGCTACTCATTGTGCATATTGCCCCATCTTTATAACCATCACGAAGATTGTCCCCCAGCGTGCTGCCGCTGTCTGAAACAGATTTTTATAATCTCGATGACCGTCATTATGACGCTGGTTTGACACCTTTGCAACATTACAGTTTTGAAACGCCCGTCATTTAAATAGCTGCTTTCTAAGGATGTCATGCTGCAAAAAACCAAAATGACCACCCCCCCTGAAAAACCTATGCAGTCACTGAACAATAACCCGTACAGTATGAGAGGATGTTATTAGTGTGTATGACTGTTGGATTTTGAGTCTGTATTTGTGTGGGCTATGCATTCGCAAGGATAAAACCCGATGTCAGTAATGCCACATCCAATTCCTTGCACATTGGGTTGCAGCCTGCAAGCCCATATCACAATGCTTATTCAGGACCTTGGCAGTTCAAAGCCCATTGAGGGTAGTTTTTCTCCTCCAACCTCGCCAAATACGCTGCTTTCCATTCTCACCGCACCGGGTATTTCACATAGCAGCACAATAATGTAAGTCAGAGCGAATGAGTGACTTGCAAGGGCGAGTGTGTGTGACAATGAGTGAGTCAACGTATATTTGCATTTGTGTGTGTTAGTGTGAGTGAGAAAGTGAGAATGTGAGGCTATTTTGTAAGAGATTATGCAAATTCTCTTCAGTACAGCTTCTGGACCTGTTGGTATAAGACATCAATAAGTGTCCACACATTACTGTCTTGTACAAAGGATCAAAAACCAGTATGTTCTCTATCTATGTTTTCTATCATCTCATTATGTGCTTTGATACATAATGAAAATAAGTGTCCATGTTCACTTTAATATACATGTGGGAAAGAGCATGTTGTCTGCCATGTTGCTATATTCTACAAAATAAAATGGGAATGTAAAGTGCCAAGCTGCTTTATGGGCTGATAATAAGATTGCTTCATAGGTAAAACTGTACACTGAATAAAAACATTAATCTTGAAATACAGAAACTAGGCTTATGAACATAATCAAGAACAAACATTTGTGTTTAACTGTATTTAATTTTGAATACATTAGTGATTTCATACAGCTAAGTTGGTGGGGCTCCAATTAATTAGAAGTGCATTGCCTGTCTGTATGCATAATGACAACGTGAAGTGGATTTGACAGACAAAAAATGTGTCACACTGGGTGTTTTCACGTTGTTGTGGCTGCGAACATACTGTGCAGTGGGAGAAGAGAGGCAGAAAGAGTCTTGAGTGGTGTTTTTAGCCAGGAAACCCACAAGGAAGTACAAGAGTAGTTCAGAAATTTAATAAGTGCCTGTGCCAATAAAGTATATTCAATTTAAATGTCAGAGGGATGGACGTGTTGCAAGGTGGCGCTGAAACGTAGGCTTTTAGGGAGCCGCTGCTAAAAAGCCCACATGGGGCAGAGCAGAAAAAGGTTGACTGGTCCTGTTATGACAATGCTTGGGGATGCCTGCGCAAACTGCCATAGAAGGTTTTAAATTCAGATGTTAATCATATGCATGAGACAAACACCAATAACACCTTGCATGTTTTAAAATGATGGTTGCAGTTCTCGTGCTGTCAGGTCTCTTTAGGAAGCATATACTGTGACACGACCTGAAAGCTATCAGCAGCGGGAATAGTTGTTCTCATGGTGGCACACAGTGCGCAAGTGCAAGAATGCCTTTCCAACTTCCGAACCAATAATTACAAATGTAGTACAAACATACAATACGAATCCTGATCCGAGGTGTTTGTGCCAGCACCAGTTGCGTGATTGTGACTTGACATCCACCTGCCAGGCATGAATATTTTTGACCAAGTGGACCAAATTTAAGCAGAACCCTCTCAAATCCATGAGCAGGACCACAGAGTTTCCCCCCTGTCTGAGTTCCTATTGAAGTATGAGAGGCATTGTTGTTGACTTGGGCAAATAAAGAACAGAATGGCAAATAATTTGGATCTAAGGGTTCTGGGGTTCTGTCTGTGCTGCTGTTGAAAGGAACCAGGACATTCATGTGACTATGGGACCCGTCTGCCTCAATTATCTGCATTATGTGCATAGTTATGTGCATGGTGCCGAAAATGAATAGGAAGCAGGCCTTCTATTGTGTTCGTCGACCTTGGATCGGTGACCGGTGTTCTCCGTGTTCCTGGAATCGCAGCGTACACATAAGCAGGCTGTAACACAGCTACAAAGTACGGAGTCTCTTCTTGCTCATGTTATACAGTCTGTGTCAATACTACTGGGTGTAATCTCGTGCTTAACTGAGTACAGGGGAGGCTGAATTTCTGTAAGTTTCACATGCTGACAAAGGAGAAATATATAAAACATAAAAAAAAAACTCACATTCTGTTGGAAGTTGAAATATTTACAAAATAAAGGATTGGGGGGGGGTGCTTTCTATTGAGCAGATTTTGTGTTTGTTTACAGCGGGAGGCTTTGGCTAGCTTCCCCTCTTATTAAGAGCTATCCAAATCATGTGCAGATAGAAAAACAGCAAAACGCTTTGGTTGGGCTGATGTCACAGCAGGGTGAAATCTGTTGTTTGGACTTGAGGAAAAAAAAAATTTAAAAAAATGAAGATTTACCAGGAAAGTCAAGGTCTTTTCTGATAAGACACCTTGTGCAGAAATAAGTTCTCTCACTCAAAAAAATACAGTCATGTGACTTATTGTAAAAGGTAAGATAGAAACACAACTTCATCAACACTTCTTCATCCCTCATGTCATCCCACCGTAAAAAGTGGCCTTTCTGTCTTCACCCCTTCATGACATAGATACTGCACATCATAAATTCTGGTCTTATAAAGTGGACAAGATCAGCTGAGTGTTGCTGCTAAAGTGCCTGCTGTGCTTTGATTATGGCACAGCATGCAATCTGGATTATATTTCTGTCGTGACTCTGAGTGTCATTTTAAAATAAAATCTACTGTTAATTTATGGAATATTACATATTTCAGTCAAAATGTGCCAGTGGTGGGAAAAATATACTGAACATCTGTATAACCTATTGCATGCACATTCAAGACGGTTGGCTGCAAATCATGGTAAGAGCTGGTCTGTCATGTTTTATTCCAAAAGATACCATTGGGAGAAAAGTGCACTTGGGTGAATTCTGCTTTCACTTCACGTCGAGGACAATTTGGATTTCACTCTTAAGTTTCCATTTGTCACCTACTGTGGCGAACAAACATTCATCCTGAACACCAGAATTTAATTTTGCAAAGAGGGAAAATGAATTAAGCTGGAGTGGAAGCTCTTCTCCGTTGCAGAACAGCATGAATTTGGTTGAAAATGTGCCTGCAAATGTGGCTGTGTTATAATGATGCTGTGAAGTGTATTAATATCAGAATGGGATTGAAGCTCATTAGAAACTAAAGCCGATCGATACAGTTAAACTGCAAGAATGTGATAGTCCTGTGGGTTAGTATGCAAAACCATTTACCTGCTGACTAATAAGCCCACTGATTCAATCCTAACATGCCAATGGCTATTTAATCATCTCATCACAGAGCCATTTGTCTTTTAGAGTCAAGAGTGTCCATGTGACAGACACCCCTCACACCCAGTATAACAAAAGATTAAGGACCGGCGGTGCGTGCCAGTGTTGAGGAACACAGCAGAGCAAATTAATTATTGATGGGATGCTTTCAAAGCCAATGGCGTCACTAGGTATCCATTGTTACCTCTGTTGTTGTTTGCAGCTCTTAGCAGGGTAGCGAGGATGGAGAGGAGGCAGCCAGATCCACAGACCATGAATTCAGCCTCCCTCCTCCCTCCCGTGAAGTGCATCCTGTCAAAGCTATAGCTATTTTTTAATCTCATTCTCTCTTGGTTTTATTCATCCAGCAACACTCTGAAGACATTTGACCGGGGCCGCTCATGTGGGGATAACGGTTTGTTTATTTGGTGTCACGCATAGAGAATCAAGACCCGGATGATGATTGTGTCACGTATACTCTGATAAAACATGTTGCCAAGCACCAATCAAGCTTTTAAAAACTTATTTAAATCCTTTAATATTGAATGTCGTCCCCTTGCAGAAATGTAACGTCGGCGGACTTTTTTGTCTAAAGTGGCAGTTGAGTTACCTCTGTATCTGAGATTAGATCTGATCAGTACTAGTGCACTGATCTAGAAAGAAAGCTTGCACCGCCCCCCGCCACCCCCCGCCTACCCACCTTAAGGAATGGTTTCACGGGCAAGCAGTAGGAAACAGCTCTAAAATACAGAGAAAATACCCTGCACTCACAGCAAGGGTGCCTTGGCCATGCGTGAACTGATGCTGATGACATTCACATGTAGCTGCGATGCCTGAGTGGTTTAAGTTGCTCGGAGGGTCTGTGCAGAGAAGCTTGAGGATGCAAGAAGGACAGAGACACATTTTAACATTGCCAGACAAATACTTTTTGTGGCTTTTCCTCTGCTGTGGGCCAGGACTGAAAACTCCACTGAAACATAGATGCGATGAGAGTGTTAGATCATCTCGGTTAAATTGTAATATGGGTTTCAACACCTGACTCCTCTCTTACATTTAATCCGAGCAGCGGTATCTACCAATGATATCTTTTAATTACTAATACATTACATTACTTACAGGTCAGAGGTAACTAATCCCTAAAGACCAAAAGCACTTAAGTCCCTTTAAGGTGTCAGCCATGATAAACACACAGCAATACTTACACCTGCCTAATGACAGCAGTGGACTTGAAAAGTTGTTACACATGAAATACCCCCCCCCTTATCTGCGCACTCCAATTCTCTTGATTAAAATAACATGGCAAGTACTTAATCACCCAATAAGCATTGTGAAACATCTATAAATCCAAAGGATTATATGCATCTAATAGATGATATGCGTGGGGGATAGGAATTTATTTTGTATTTCACAATGGGAATTCAACAAACTGATAATAAAGATAGTTTTTGACCATACAGCATCTCATGTTTAAGATATTCAAAAAGACATCCCAGATTAAAAAAAAAAGATGTTAAAGGCTTTACAAGTAGTATTTAGCTTTGAAGAAAACAAAAAGAAGAAGAGGAGGACACGCTTTGTTATTGCTGATGAGCTAAGTTCAAGTCGACAGTATAAAGTTTGACCATTACCTGCAACATAAACTCAGTCTGTCCTGATATTTATTAAATAAATGTGCTATTGTAAGCATGGGGAACTGATGCTAAAAGTGGCTGGTCTCGTTACCCAAGGCACCAACTGATATTCATTAAAGGCTGCGTCCCAAATGGCTCCCCATTTGCTGTCTCCCGTTGAAATTGATTGTCCTAATTCTGAGAATGAATGCATCCACTGTATAATGTCCTTAAAAACTCCCTCAACAGCCACAATGCAATCCAAATTACAGATGTAAAATTTACACCAATGCAGCATTACACCTGTCAGTGGTAGCAGTGCACAATCGGTAAAATAAACTGCAGATTAAAGCCATGTGAATATTAAGAATATGGGGATGAAAGCGCACCTTGTGATGACAGAAGGTGGTGATGACTACTAAGTGTCTGAAATCTCGGTTTACTGCTCAACTTAACGCAAACTACAGGTCTGCTGGGAGCAAAGACAAGGTTTGGGCCGTTGATTCGGCGTTTGCTCCGCCACTAGACCACGCGTGCTTGGGCTCTTCCTTTTTGTTTATGGAAATAATACCGATGCCTGTGAGGTGTTCTTTTTAAAGTGAAAATGGTAGTATTTGTATGACAGGTGTTGTCCCTGGCCGAAGATGTACAGATAAAATCAGATTAAAACGCTCTTGTCTTCCTCTCATCTTTCCGAATGAATAAATGAAATGAATAAATGAATAACCCTCTAGAGAGAATCATCTACATGGCTTGTTTTGAATTCTTGCTCCACAATCGAGATAACCTTCATCCTGACCCCCTACAACGCGCAGCAGACTAATGACTAACCAGGGCTTCCCATGGTTGAGCAGAGGCTACGCTGTCGGCACACACCTACAGTATGAGGAATCCATCTGATTTGCTGTCCTCCCACAAACCGTTGCTAATCAATGCACGACATGGGCTGTGATTGCAAATGAGTCCAATCATTCGGCGGCGAAAAATCGACCTGAAATGCATCTAAAAACTAGACGGACCGAATATATGGAGTGATCCCAGGACATTTAGGAAGATCGAGTCGGGCTGAATTCCTCTCATTATTATATGTTTAAGGGCAACAATCTGATTGGCTGTCGGTTTTTGCCATAGTCTTAAAGATGGTGAACTGGCAGCTGATTGGACAATGTGAACGTTGACACCTGTTAAGGATTTACTCAGCCATCTCTGACTGATGGTGCCTGAGACCACCTTTAAAATCAGGGAGGACAGAGGAGGGATCAGATATGTGCTAGACAACATACACCGACTCCTGGAAGAGAATATGTGTTCTAACTCTGTGTGTGTGTGTGTGTGTGTTTGTCTGCAGTATCTAAAGGCCACAGTGCCATCAGGCCTTCAAAAGAGGAACTGCTACTTTCTCAGCCCCCCCATTCCTCCCTCCTCCCTCCCTCCCTTCCCTCCCTTCCTTCCCTTCCCTCCCTTCCTCCCTCTCCACTCCGGTCTTACAGACTTAAATCTGATTTTATTTCTTTATTTGCCAGCAGCTTGTCGGTGAAACGTTTGCATGCTGCCGTGGTAATGTGAGCTATTTTTTTTCAGTTTATCCTCAGTAGACGACCCCCACCCCCCTTTTTATTTTATTTTAATTTATTTATTTATTTATATATTTATTGCTGCGTGTCCTCTGTAGGTGTCTCCGTGCACCTGCGTGCGCGTAAACGTTTGTGTGTGCGGGAGGCTGAGGCTGAAATCCGGGACGGGCGCTAATCTGGACAGACAAGCGGCCGGATAACAAAACGCGTGGTCTAAACGGAAAAAAATAAAATAAATAAATAAATAAAAATAACACCGGAGGAGCAGGCAGCGCGCGAACAAACTCGTATGGGCAAATACACGCGCACACGCACAGAGTTGCACAGGACGCAGGGCAGAGTGCGCTCCGCCGATCGTCTCCGTCCCTCCCTCCCTCCTTCTCTCCCTCCTTCCCTCCCTCTCTCCCTCCCTCCCTCCCTCCCTCCAGCAGCAGGCGGGTTGCCCGTGCTCCAGACACAGCCGCCGTGCCAGCGCGAGGCTGTGGAGGGACCGCATCGGGGAGCGAGAGCGGTGCGCTCGCGATCGGTAGGGGGGGGGGAAGCGGCGCGTGGGAGTTGTTCTCTCTCTCTCTCTCTCTCTCTCTCTCTCCCTCTCTCTCTCCCTCTCTCTCTCCTTCTACCTGCCATTTGCATTCCGTCTTTTATCCCTCCACAACTCATCCTCGGACGCGTTCCGGGCGCGCAGGGGAGTCCCGTTACCGAGGGGAGCAATCGCGCTGTCTCGCGTGTACGTGTGTGTGCGCGCGTGTGCGTGTGTGTGTGTATGCATACGTGTGTGAGTGTGTGGGCTGCCGGTTTTTAACTACAGCTGTCATCTTCAGAACCGCGGTACCGCTGTCGTTGGGGGTGGGGGGGGGAGAGACTCGTTGGGAAATCTGCAAGAGACGGACCGGCTGTTCGTCTGTTCTTCCTCCGCCCTCTTCCTTCCTTTCTTTCTTCATTTCTTTCTTCCCCCCCCTTTTTTTGAGAGCTGTCTTTCAAGGCGATGGACTTGAGATAGTGCGTCTCAATTTGAGTCTTGGTGGCTGGGAGTTGCCGTCGGGGGAGAAATGCGAGAGGATGCTCGGAAGCAGTGAAGGCTACAGCAGGTGAGTGTCTGATCGGAGAAAGGCTTCAGAAAGCCGGGGTGGGGGGGCTGGTGGTGAAGCAGATGTGTTTTCCAGCCTCCTCTTCTCACTGTTCCTGCTCATGTCGCTGCGGTTTTAATTGGGGAATGCGCCCAAGATTTTTAATTTTTTTTTTTTTTTTTTATTTATTTTTTGTTTTATTTATTTATTTTTTGGAGGTTGGATGATAGAGAAATTGCGGCTCAGCCCCGGTCTCTTCGGGGCTACTTTGAAGAGGGTGGGAAAAAAAAAAAGAGAAAAACATCCCTCAAATATGCGAATTCTCTTGTTAAGACCAGGGGCTTTTCCGACAACTCCTCGGAGCTCAATCCGATGTCAGATCGGCTAAATTATTCCTGCAGGTCCGCGATGATTAGGGCAGAGTCGTTTGACAGGACAGAGAAGCGGACGGGGAGTGTGTGTGTGTGAGTGTGTGTGTGTGTGTGTGTGTGTGTGTGTGTGTTTGTGTGAATGGGGGGGGGGGCTTGAGTGTGTTTAGGCGCGTCCTCTGCAGGTAAAAAATGCATCTAATCCGCACAGGCGTTCGAAATTAATTTATAGATTCCCAGTTATCGATTGACAGTTTTGCTGTACGATCTCCTTTTTCTGGTCATTTTCTTCTTCTGTGTGTTTGTCTGCCTGTCTCGGGAGGACGAAGGCTTTAAGCCATTAATCAAATTTAATTGTCCCGCGAATGTGAGCGTTCAGTACTAGTGTGTGTGTATGAGAGAGAGAGAGAGTGTGTGTTTGTGTGTGTGTGTGTGTGGGGGGGGTTGAAATTGCACAATATTAATCTCAATCCCAGCCTTTATTTGTCACGTATAGATTCTGCTGAGATAACATTTCTCACGGTGTGTAAGTGTGAGGCAGTCGTGATCCTCCCCGTGTGCCATGTTATTCATCTGCAGAGATGGCTCTGTTAAATGGGCAGCGTGTGCAAGCGTTGCCGGGCTCCTGCTGCCACCAAGTTGTGCGATTCATTGATCCTCGCGGGCGACTTGAGAATTTTTCTTTCTTTCTTTCTTTCCTTATTTTTCTGTTCCCAACAGGACAACCGGTCGCGGGGTCTATATATAGCTTTGCACTGCGACTGTACAGGACACGGGATGAAACTTGTGCGTCGACGGTGCCGCACACGCCGTGTCTGTTGTTTGTCATCCGAGGGCAGCATTTGCAGGGGAAATATGAGAGTGGCCCATGATTCATTTTATTTTTTTTCCCAATTTATAATTTATAATTTTTTATTTTTTATTTCCCGCCCAAGCTCTGCCTCTTATAATGACACACCACAACATTTTGCGGCAGAATATCAGAGGACTGTGTGATGCTGTGCCTGCGGACATTTATAAAGTGCTGTGGCTCCATTGGTTATAAATAGCCAGAGGGAGCGGACAGCCAGATAGAAGAGGGGCAGCCTCCTGTAGTTCCAGCAGCAGCAGCAGCAGCAGCGGCGGCAGGAGCAGCAGCACATCCTCTCCCAGCTTTATCTGGGCGCGCAATCCAAGATGACAGATAGCTGATACACTTTGAGATATCACAGGGATACAAGGGCAAGGGTGTGGCAGAAGGGGTCCTCATAGGTGCATCGCAGCCCATCCCCTCTCCTGAATTTACCCTCCCAGAGATATGTGCTCTTATTGTCAATACACACCTTTTTTCTAGTTCCACCCTGTTTGGTCTCAAAGCTGAGACAATAGTGACTTTAGAGTGACCTTATCACATTAAATGCATTTCCTCAATCCATTAACATTCCTATAGGTGTGATTATCTCACTCACAGCCTTAGAATGCTTTTTGGTTTATCTTTTTTTTTTTTGGGGGGGGGGGGTGTTGTTGATCTCATGGATGAATGGGATGCTGCAGACTTGACCATGGCTGCCTTGCAGCGGCAGAGACGCTGCTGAGGTGCGTGATGTCCAGACTCCGGCTGCCTTCATTAAACAAATGTGCGGCCGCTGACCTTGGCCATCTAAGAGTCGTCAATAGGATTCACCTCTTTGCCCCGCTATAGGCTACAGGACACGTGTAGCAAACACGACACCACTCCGCCACCAGCCCCCACCCCCACCACCACCACCACCGCCACCGCCTCCCCTCCATCCCACAACATTATGCTGCTGTTGACATATTATATTGAATTACAATACGTTGATCAATGTTTGCAATAAGCTATACCCCTACATAGTGGCCAATATAATACAGAGTATCAGATGTCACAGGAAAATCATGCTCCTCATAACAGCATTATGTTTCAGCGAGTATATGGAATGGTTGCATCTTGGCATGTTTGTAATTTAAGCACATATTGGAGGAGAGGAACAGCCAACTAAGACAAGACTAAAAGCCTGTGCAGCATTTAAGTCATTTGTGAAAGAAGTCAGCTTCACCGTAGATTTGTCTGCAGACCAGGGCAGGGGAGCACTCGAGATGGAGTGGGTGGTGAGTGGTGGTGGTGTGGACCACGATGTAAGTGCATGGTGGCTGGTCACAGCCTCATCTTCTCACAACACACTAAATGACCAATAGTATTAGTGAGCTGGGCTAATGCTGGCTTATGACGTGTTAGCATGTCTCTTAGAGACACTCATCCTTGGTGTAAAGCTGACACCTACTGCAGTGACAAGGTGTTTATTAGCTCCCAGTTGTGAGGCCATGATGCCTACATAATGCTACGATGACACACTGCTGAGAGTTTTCACCCGGGATGGCAATTATCTTGTTTTCACAAGACCCGGTTGCCATTCCACTTGATGCCCCTGCCTTGATACATTGATGCCCAAGGCATTGTATGTTTATAAAGGGTCTGCAGTGGGATCATAGTAGCCGTTTGATGGGGGGGCAGTCGTTCACAAGTCACTGTTGTCCTTTGTAGATGTCTTTTTGAACTAAACAAGCAGGAAGAGCAGCTGCAGGGGAGGTCGAAAAGTCATCCGTATTTTTTGTTCAGTTTCAGCATTGTAGTCCGTTTGAGCATAAGACTTTTCACCCATTATGAAAAGTGTCCCAGTCACTGCGGCGACAGCATTTGACGAAGCTTCATAATATTATCAACAAACATTTATTTCATCCTGTTTGCCTTTGTCCAAACTGAACGTAACTTATGGAGCAACACGTGCCTCTTTCCTATAAGGTTGCAGATGGTTGTCATGTTGCCCTATGCCCATGAAATATGATTTTGTTTTTGTTGTTTTTTTTTCGCAGCAGTGCACTGGCTAGAAAGGTTAGTGGTACAGCGTATTGGTTTGCTGGCCTCTGGGTAACAAAAAAATCAAAAAGCTTATGTTCTAGTTACCAAAAAAAAAACCCAGAACATGCTGCTTCAACAAAGCTCAGTTGAATATCTGCTCATTTATCCAGGGTCCCAATATTAAATGCAGCATTGTATAAACACATATCTGGGCATGCAACCCATGTGTCAACCTCTACTTTACCTCCAATGGAGTGATAATGGCTTTCACTCTGTCATTCCTGAAATCAAATTTGTGGAACTGTTGATTGCATTGCCCTTAATCCTGTGATGCTGGACACATTAACATAATTGCTGTGTACACTAATCCAGAATTTATGCAAAATTGGCCATCCTTTATTTACCACATCAGTGATACTGGCCACAAAGCTGCAGACACCAAATTTACAGTATAATACAAAAAAAAGAGTCTGGTGCCCTATAGCCAAAGCCATTTGATGTAATGAACTGTCATAGGAAAATTGCAACAGAAAAAAAAATTCCACACCGTACTGTGATTTAGCTTTTTTTTACATTGCTGTATTCCCAAGGTTTATTCTAACCAAAAGCAGCTATGCAACAAAAGGAGAAAATATCTGAGAGTACCAATTATGATCATAACTATTTTAGAATATGAATTAATGCTTTAAATGAAATGTCACTGAACGGTGGGGCCTTGTTAGAGGCATGTCAGAGGCATGTCTAAATGCCATGCATTCACATTAGCCTGTAGGGTCCATTCACCTTTAAAGGATTCATGTTAGAAAAGCCCATACGAGTGCAGCTAATTCTGATCTGCTTCACAGTGTTGTGAAAAATGTCTTTAAAGAATTTCAGCACAGGTGCCTTCAGAGAGTGATTTCACCTCTTATACCCGTGTAAAAAAAAAAAAAATCAAGGTATCCACAGAAAAAGATGGATTACCACCTTTTCCAACAGCAACAGCCAGCAGAAAAAGATGCTTGGCAAGAGAATGGCCAGAGTCCTGTACCTCCACAAGCCTTGATGCTATTCAAACTATGTTCAGGTATAGCATCCATATAGATTTTAGTCTAAAAATGTTGACTGCTAGCATTCTGATGATCCCTTGAATATACATACCTCTGACGTTCAATAAAATTAGCTTCCAAACCATTTGCACCAAAGAGATGCAAACTCCTAATCATCGCCAGGCTTGAATTAACATCCTGCCCTAAACCACTAAGAGTCCCTTGGAAAATGCATCGTTTAAAAAAAAAAAGGCATTGATGGTGGACGAGGTCATGGGTCAAGGGTTAGGGAGGAGGCATCATGCTTACTAAGGCTCCTCTCCAGCCCCCCGGAGAGGACATTTGTATTCACCGCATAGGGACTAATCAATGCCTATTCTGGCACCCCTGTTGCCAGGCAGACTTAAACTTAAAGACATCCATCTTTTGGATGATTGTGTAAAGGACACATATGTCACTCAGTGTGTCAACAGTGCTGCTAGTGGTCTGTAAATTACATTGGCTCAGGCAGTCAATGGCCTCAGACTAGCAGCTGAAATATGCTCCACCAGGCTAAAATGCTCTTTAATTTCTCTTTTTAACTGCTGATAGTCATATACATATAGTACTTGCTGTATACTGCTTGATGCTTGGGAGTTCACTATGATGGTTATATTTCAAATATATAAGCTGGACACAAACCAGCATAAAACTGAATGTAATGTTTTTGGGTTTGAATTCAATATCCATTGTCATGTACAATTCCATCCCTTTTTTTCCAGCTGTAGACAATGACTATCATGATCTCATTTGATATCCACAGATGCATTTATTACAAGAGTCTGAACAAATTGTTTTGCAGTGGGCATGTTTTGTATTGTGCGGCAAAATTACAATGTGTTGCATCTGTTCTGCTGAAAAGCATCCATTCAAACTGCACTATTCAGTGGCGACCGGAAACACAATAGTGGGACAACAGCAGCTCCACTCACACAGCCACACTCGAATGGAGCATATGATATTTTCCATAAGTGGGAGCAAGATTTGTGATTGTGCCCCACCTCCCTGATGTAATGGCTGTTAAAACACCCTGTTGAGATCCAGAGTTCACTGAGTTCGGTGTTCAGGAACAGCACTAGCACTCTTGACCCTCTCTCCTCTGTCTAGTAGCTGACAGAGGAACTACTCAAAGTGGAGCTGTCATCTGCACCTGATCTGCTACAGTTCTCCTCTCATCTCAAAGTTTGATTATCTTGAAACGTAAAAAATATGGAATTTTTTGTTTCCTTTTGGGTCGGTTCTCTGTGAAGTACTTTTAAAGAGTTTAGCTAATAAACATGCAGACCAGCAGTCCCTTGCGCTCATTTACACCGAGCAGATTCATTCTGAATGGGTCTGAGCATGTCTCTGAACTTGTTTTGTTGCTATTTCGCAGCACTCAAAAAGTGCCGTTAACAGCCGCTAATCCAATTAGAATTCAATGAGAACATGGACACCCCTGCGCAAGTGCTGCCATGGTATGGAACTGCTTCCCTTCGAGATACTTGGATTAAAGAGGTCTCCGAAAATACAGATATTTTAATGCTCCTCAAGCCCATTACCTCCTCCTTTGTCACGTCAGTGTTTTTGCTTTTTATCCATTGAAAGTCTGTTCCCATTCAAGACAACAGGAGCATTGCTTTGAGGTATAAAGGGGCAGAAGCTTTTAGCTCCCTAAATGCTTACTTTCTCCATCTCTTTGGTCCCTCGATCTGGCTCTCTGTGTTTAACTTTCCCTAAAAGCTCTCTCTCAGTCAGTGTCTGTATGTCTTTCTCCCTCCCTTACTCTGGCTCTCTTTCACCCTTTCGCTGTTGATACAGAGAGGGAGAGAGAGAGAAGGAAAGGAATGACAGAACAATGTAACAAAGAAGTGCTAATACTGTCGAAGGAGGGGAGCGAAAGTGCAGGTGGAAACAAGAGGTCAGATTTCAGGTTATCGACCAGACCGGGTGGAATGAAAGAGATGTTAGTTTGCTACACATGAAGGAGCAGCACTAATCCCACCAGCAGTTGGACATGAAAAAGACCTTTCTCGCATCTTGTGGAAATGCTAGAATTTGTGTTGATTTGCTGAAACTGTTAACGTGCATGTTAATAATCATATTATAATCAGCATCATCTACTTTTGAAATTAAGTGACATATTCTTTTTATATTCAGGGATAAGTCTATATATATTGGAAATGATTTGCAGAATATTGCAGCTGGGATGTGCCATTTTTCTGGTATAGCTCTTGCAATTTTGTCACGTGCATTCCTCTTAAGTCTTAATAATGCCCAAATTGTGTGAATGCTGCAAACGCTGAGAAATCCAGAATGAATCAGCAGTGCAACTAGTAACTGTTTTAGTTACAGATTCTTTTTTTTTTATACCTCATCATTTGCTTAACATGACAAATCCCAATCGCAAGTCCTCCAGAGCCAAAGCAAAGTGTCTAAATTGCTTGTTTAGTGTGACCAGCAGCCAAAACCCAGTGTTCAATTTATAACAATATGAAAACAAGCAAGAAAAACAAAGTACACTTCAGACCTGTGGATATCCAGCAAATCTATATATATGTACTAATAAATGGCTAATGGGTTAATCCTCATTTGAAAATGTAATCAATTTTCAACTCAACACATTCAGAAATACCTTGAACGAAGATATAGCATAATCTTTTCAGCTGAGGAGGTTGTTTGCTGAAATGCATTACTATATGGACTAAGTCGAAGCGTGTCGACTGGTTTCTCTTTTGTTTTATCATGATTACTCTAGATATTAATATTGTAGCTCCTAGGAATATTTCTTTAGTTATCATGCTGTTCTGCAAGCAGGGCAATGCAATGAATTGTGAAATTGTTCAAATATGTAACATATCAGTAATCAGCAGTCTTGTACTGCCCATTTTACTTAACTTTTACCTGAGATATTCAGCTGGGAGGCATACTATACTGTATCTAAGAGGTTCACACTGATTAGTGATAAGTTGACGGCAATGATGTCATGTATATTAGGGAGCATGTTTGTGTATATTTGTATATTAGATAGAGGGTGACAGGATATGGGGGGGGGGGTGACATGTTCCCAGTCAGGATCAAACAGGGTATGCTGGGATTACATGGTCAAGCATTTCAAACCCTGAAAATAATGTGAGTTTTATACACAACAGCATGCTGAAGCATGTGCTGTGGCAGATCTGATTTGAAAATATTCGGTTAGTTTGATGGAACTTCCCATGAAAGCATAAAATATAGCCCCCTCTCTAAGTTGAGCTGCACAGTATGGGCGGGGTTGATTATGCAGAGAGGCAAGATGGACATTCTCATTTAGTCAATGTGTTTCAGCTTTCGTTCAGAGAAGGAGAATGCAGGGAATTTCATTCAAGTACAGGGAAGCAGAATTATTGGTAAAAGGCTTTGAGATTAATGTACGTCACACCTAAATGCACATCATGGTCTGCTTAGATTGTTTTTTTTTTCTTTTTTTCATTCAGCTGAAAAGCAAAGTATAGCTCTGGACTAGTTTGACAAGTCGAAGATCGATGGCTTATGTATTACCGCTGGACAGACATATTTTTAACTTTGGCTACTGTCAGGCACATTCTCCAGATTTGAGGGGGATGAGTGAGGGCAGTTTAACCAGTGAAATGGTGGTGGTGGTGGTGGTGGTGATATCCTGTGGGTGGGTGGGTGGGGAGGCTGGGACTGATGAAAGAGTCAGGCTGCGATCAAAGGCAAAAAATGAAATGGCATTTGACCTTGCTGGATGCCGGCGAGTGACTGCCACAGAAGTGCAAAGTAGTTTGGGAACCTGTGGGAATGGAGGGGGGGGATCAGGTCTGCAGAGCACTGATGTGGGGATGGTCCGGGCAATTTAACCCCTTACATCTCATAAGTGACTTAGCTAGGGACCAAAAATGAGTTCAAAGGTGTAAAGGCAGCAAAAAAATTATTCCGATTACAAAATGAGTCAATCTGAAGTAAAAAAAAAATTGTCATCTTGTCTGGATATAGGGTTTAACCCTCACTATGCATTAAATTCTTGCCTGTGATGTGAAGTAATGGGCTCTGTAAATTGGTGGAGCCGATCTTGTGCCCTAAAAGGTAATCTCAGGAGTGATTCCTCCATAATGCAATCCCTCCCCACCTTGGTCCTGAACCTGTGGTAGATATGCAAATGTCAAATAAATAATTCAGCTCCTTTGCATGTCTTTGTGCTTGCACCTGCCATGTTGGCAATAATGAGTAAAACAGCGATAAGAAAAAATATGTACTGTCTCCTCCATTTGCCACGGCTGGTCCACCAGCCTTAGATGACAGGCCTTAGAACAGATATAGTTTGGGCCCGGCCATTTTTACCATGCGCTTTTTCCCATCACTGCTGAATATCATATTGTAGTTAACCGTAGATAATAGTTTGCCTTAAATATCTCTGAACGTAATTCAAAAAAACCCTTTTTTGATAAATCAGTTGATTAAAAACGAAAGAAAAATGATAAAAAAAATGTCTGAAAATAGGGAACATGATTTCCCACAGTCCCACAGTTGTAGTTGTCCTACATTATGGTTCGGCCAACAGTCTGAATTTCAAAGCTATTCCATTTTAAAAAGATATTTGAGAAGTTGCGTCCAGAGAATGGAACTTTTGCTTGATAAATAGTGGAAATGATTATTCGATTATCAAAATTATGTTTGATAGTTTGTTCTGACGAACAGCTAATCGATTAATCAACCTATTGCTTTAGCTCTTTAAATGTAACCTTTAAATTTTATTTAAATTCGTACTTCTGAAGTACAAACTGTTTACAAACTGGTGGGATCCACCAGTCATGTTATTTCATGCTTAGGCCAGATCTATGAATAAGAAAGTGTTAAATCATCTAGACTGCACATACTTTTTTTTTTCTAAAACCAAGAAAAATCCAGAAGGATGTTTCAGCGGAGTTAGCAGTCTTTCAGCACTGCTGGCGTAGGTTTCCTCTGTAAATGTCATACAAGTTACATCACAACAAGACTAACATGACAAGACTACAAAGATGAAATTCTAAAATGCACGTCCACAAGCATATCGTCTGCCTGTCAGTATGCTTCAACAAAGGCACTGGTCTTCGTGGGGGAAAGGAAAAAGACAGCCATTCTCATTAATTAAGGCACAAGTGGCAGAACGGATCTCACTTCCTAGCTCTGCAGTCTGACATTGAGTGGGCTTTGATACCGGTTTTACTTAGAATCTAATGAGGTTTTTCTAGTGTTAAGGGATATTAATACACGGACGCATACTGTATACGGGCTTTTCAAAATGTACCATTTCAAATATACCATTTTAAATCTCTTTTAGCAGAATACTTGAAAGCTCCAAATCTGAATAAAGCATTTCTTCTGTAACGTCTTTTAAGTGTTGACAAGGGATTTGCAGGGTCTCTGCTAACCTATTTGTCATGTCAAAGCCATCTGGCGATACCATACGGGGTCACCTTGTCAGTGATCCATGTGCAGCATGTGAAATACCTAGATTGTCTTTCTAAAAGTGAGATTCTGCTCCCTCTAACCCTAGGATTAGCAGAGCTGGCGAGATGCGATTCCTTTCTTCTCTCTATCGTTATGACCTCCCCTCATACAACTGGGGGAACCAAAGATAGGGAGCGGGAGGATACAAGGACAGCTTAGACAAGTAATTTTGCCTTTAATTGCTCGAACCTCCCATGAGTGCTGTTGCTTAAGTACTCCAAAAACTGTTGTTGTTTTCCTCCTCATAATCTTTGATTATATGAAGGTCAGCATTTTTCTCTAAGCTTCTTATGAGAGAATTTGGAGCAGGTGGATTGCTCAGAGATGAGACAATGCTCCCCTGTTGAGCTGAGAGTGAGAGTGAACTGCCCCTTTTTTCGATCCACTGCAGTTACTTTGCTAACGGTCTCCCAGGCACATCTCGGCCATTTTATATACAGTCGTCCCTTGTTTTTTTTTATTTCTTTTTATTCTGCTTAGTCCTCATTTCCCAGTCTGTATCAATAGTGTCATTATGTGCGGTTTTATCTGGCTAATTAAGGCTTCATCTTTCTGGGCGATCTCTCAGAGGACATGGATTAAGCTTCCCTATCTCTGCACTGGAGCCATGGTGGGGTCGGCCAGGCCTGCTGCACTCTCTGTTGATTGTGAAACGGGGGGTGGGGGGGGCACTGATATGTTAAGGTTATTTTGGTGAAAAGGGAAACAACATGAATAATACTATATTGAACGCAGGAATCAAAGGATTTATTGATGAGCTGCTGTATAGATTTTAGGAAAAATCCTTAGTGTTGCTCAGTTATGACAGACATCTCAATCTTCCACCCTAGGACTGTTCAGAATGATTTTGCTTTGGATTGAATAATGCCTTCTGTGCGAGTCTTCCAAAAGCTCATATGTCAGTATGTAAAAAATCCCACTACAATCTAATCTAAACACCCTAAATTATTTTCCCTGCTGGTACGTGTCAATGTCCAGCTTAGTTTATCAGCAGAAAGCCATTTGAATCGATAGCTTAGCAGAGCATGGCCTTTTGGACAATTCATTTACAATCCGTTTGCATGCCTCAACAGACGCCATTTCGTTTGCATATATAATCAGGTGATTCATTTTGGTTGGCGTAGAGAACCTGAGTCACTGTTTGTCAGTGCAAGAACAGCACCGTATGAATTTCAAATACCTTGTTGTTCTGGGTACATCCTCATATTTTAGTGTCGAAAGTTGACAGATGAAAGTCTGGGCCAACACTCATTAAAACAGCAGCCACAATACCCTAGCCGTCTAAACAGAGGGTGAATGGAAAGACCTTAGTGACACACTGCAGACCTTTCACTAATTATTTGGGAGGTTAAATCTTCCATTTTGACTTTTCTCACATTGCCGTGGAGAGGGAGAGCCGGGAAAAAAAAAAAAAAAGAAAACGCCTTTTGTTTTGTTATGGTGCAGAAATAAAATCTGCCTCCAAGCTTTGGCTGGCTCATGTGCTGTTCTTCTAATGCACCTCTGTTTTTTGATAAAGCACTTATGAGACAGTGTTTTTGTCTCAGCCCATGCCATTGGAGGAGATAAATCCTAGATGAGTAAACTGAAGTGGCTTTGCTCAGGCAGTTTTATACACAAGTGTGTACATTTGAGAGCCATAAATAAAGAAGTGTGTGTGTGATTGCGTGTGGGTGGGTTCACCTTCACAGATGTCCTATATTCCATTGGGGGGGTTGTTCACCTTCATGGATGTCCTACAAAAATAAGTATTTGAAAGAGAAGAACGATCCCTTTTTAAAAGAATGATGGCCCGAGGCTACAGCAAGTAAGTTTTTCTATTGCTTATTTCCATTTTTTTTTTTATACACGTGTAAACACGATAGTGGCGAGATGTAAAATGGTACATACAGAGGTTGGAGTGAGGCCTTGGGAGATGGATGGCATGGCTGTTGCTTTAATCCGCTCAGTGCCACTAAGATATAGTTTAAATAGAAATGGCTATTGCAATTTACGGTTGAATTATCAGACATCCTTGCAAGAGATTCTGAACATTTACCCTAGTAGTCATAAAGGGAATTTGAAAAAAAAAAAATTCCCATTGCCAGTTTTATTATCAAGATTTTAAATTTATTTTAACCAAAAAAAAAAAAAAAAAATTTAAATGTATAAGATATTAGACCAGGACCATTACTGGATTTCTGAGGCTGATAAAAATAGGGATATTTCAAATAGCGATGTCCAATATACATTTGCTCTTTTTCTATTTACATAAACACAAATATATTTTTAATGACCTCTTTTAGGCTGCTAAACGAGTTCGAGCTAGATAAGTATTGAGGATAACATTTTAAAGTCGAAAAATGAATTTGCCTGCTAACTCTGGTTGACAAACCAACGTAACACAGTTTATAAATTACCTCAAACGTATCTTTGGCATTTCTGCACTGACATTTCTGGCTGACATTTACAACAATACTGATATAACTGTGATAAGCTTAAAAGGGCTGATAATATCAGTCATGCCCTTATATCTTTCAGGCACTACAAGATACCACAGTGATCAGTTGTTAATGACATTATCTGAGAAAATAAGGCTGATCATTATCAGTTTTTTAAGCAGTATATACTGCATTTTATTTAAACATTACCTGGAATTTACAGGCCCATGCATTCAAATAATTTTGGATGCAGGCATCTATTGTAAATGGCTGGCATAAATGCAAATAAGCCACTGATGTGCCAGAGACCCTAAATGTAATAAATAAAATCAATAGATGGGTAACAAACAGAGTGGAGCCCAACCTGTAGTGAATAGTTTGGACCAATTAAGTTTGCATGACCTAAAAAAATTCATTCTTCCGACATTTCCAAGAACTTAGAGACAAAGTGGATGTGTTGTATTTTATAGTTCAGATCGTCCCAGAGCTGCTGCTATACCTTCACATTCCCTGAAACCACTAATGTTTTGATTTACCTGACTTGTTACTGGGGTTACTGCCAATAAAAAAAAACAAAACTTTTCCAACTCATCTAGGTCACTCTTTGTGGACAGCAACTAAATGTTAGCAAAAAAAACTGATTTGCAGTATGGGAACTACAAACCATTAATCAAAAAAAAAAATAAAAATTTTTACCTTCAGCCGCACATTTACTTTTATCTACCATGTTTCTGCTTAGATAATATCAATAACTCCTGCTCCTGATTTTTTCCCAGTCAGGAACTCGTTTTTATGATTATTCTGACACCACATGAATGCGCTCATGTACGCTGATACTGGTAGATTGTATCTGCAATTTACTATTATCGTTATCTGTTATATTGACCCAGCCAAATTATCAGTTGGGCTCTAATACAAAGTCTTGATACTGCAGGTGGATTCATAGGATATAGGTACTTTTTTTTTTTGCACTCTGTTTAGGGTGTTTCCTGTCCTCCACCCAATAAACAGAAGCCATGGATCTTCAAACTATCTATCAGATGGCAATATCTTTAGCGTTTTTTGCTTTCAAACCTGACAAGCATTTCTTGGTAATTATTTCCAGCATGTAAATATTGACTCACCGCAATGAATGTTGGAAACAATCCTGCATTGTTAGAGCTTCCCCTTGCTTGTGTGTTTTTGTCTATGATCTATGCTGTTCTCCAAAACAGTATGCTATGAAGCACTACGCCTTAATGTCTGATGCTAGTGCACTTGTGTGGCATTTTCTGCATCAGGGTCACTTCTCTATCAACTAATTAAAGCTCATTTCGCTTTAAAGGCCTTACTGTGAGCTGCAGGGCTAGCTAAGCAAAAGGGACATTTTCTTCACCGCACTGGGAGGAAAGCCTTTAGATGCCAGTCACAATTAAAGTCAATATGGCCCTGAGCCACTGCACACTGTGCCCATTGCACTTCCTAGCAGCCGATAAGATACAGCCTATATTATTCATTATGAAATGTAGGCATGTTGAAATGTTGATCTCCTTAATTTAAGAACCAGTGTAGCTTCCGGTGCAGTTGCAGCTATGCAAGCTAAATCCTACAGACCTATATAGAGGAGTTCATATAGTGGTTGTTCCATAGGCCGACATGAGAGCTTGCCCAAATACCCCCCGCACAAATACACACTCAGGGCAACTGCCAAATCCACTCACTTCATCCAAGGGAAAAATTTATTTACTCACAAATTGAATGAGAAGAGTAATATGTTCAGCCCCCCCCCCGCAAAACGTTCACTTATCCTCAATCCACCCTTGAATTAATTTGTGGAGATATTCAGTGGGGTTCTAAAGCTGAATTTTAGAATTTTAACGTCTTCACCTTTCAAAAAACGATTCTTCCCCATAGCACTACTTGAGGACTGTTTAGATTTGCATAAGTACTGTCATTCTTAAATTAAATCTGACACTATGTCTCAGCGAATGCTTATGTGCAATAGGAGAGGTAGGGGCTTGATTTAGCTGCATAATATTAACTCATCACTCACGAATGATTAATTCCGAGCAAAAATGTGGATTATTTAAATAAGTTAGGATGCACTGCCAGGATAGTTTAGTCAGCTGACAGGGACTCTATTTGTTTTGAATTTAAAATGTCCTTCTGGGCGGAGTTGTGAACTTACATTCCTGTCTTTACTGCCATACATAAAAACATATAGATAGTAATCATATTCAAAATAAAACATTTGATGTGAGTATTATAAGAAAAAAACAACTGAAGCAGTCACATTGGTGGAAATTCAAGTTACCATTAGATCTCTCTTTAAACACATTTGGTTGATTCTGTTGCAGTTGCAGGTGAAGAAGATATGGATGATTACATAAGTAAATGTTTTCATGGATGCTCATCAAAGCCGCAGTGGGAAAACCTGTTTATTTGCCTAAGCTCCTTTGCTTTTCGCACAATAGCCTGTGAATTCATTACAATAATAATGCTGAGACGTCCATGTTTCTTCCTAATCAGAAGCATGTGGCTACATTATGCCAAAGAAGGAAATGGCTTCTTAATTTCAGATGAAAAAGACATTGAATAACGTAATTTTATTTCATGATATTCAAATGTGTATCTTAACTAAAAATTATCTCAGTTGTTATTTGAGCCCTTATATGTAGTGCAAACATTCACAGCATCTTTCTCTTTTATTATTATCAAAGCAGTTTTGAAGGATAAAATGAATTTGGGGCTATTTTCGGCAAAGTTTTAATAGCGCTGCGGGGACTATTTTGTGTACTTAAGATTTAAAGCACAGCCAGAGTACCATGAACAATTAATTTGAAATAACCTTTAATAAGCTCATGTCTACCACAAAGTTAATTTGAGTAACTGAACTTTGTAAATAGCAGACAAGTTACAATGGCAAATATGTGCACACATTCTGTATGCCCAAGTACACCCACCAACAGAGAGTGAATAAAGCTGATTATTTTCCTGATCAATAAATCTATTGAATATATACATCAAATCGATGTTTAGTCTCTTGAATGTCACAAAATGCCAATGAGAGCCTAAAGTAGCTCTTTTTTGTTTGACCAACCATCTAAAAACCAAAGATATTTCATTTCAGTGATAGAAAACAAAGAAATGCAGCATATCCTCATGTTTAATAATCTAGAACAAGCTAATATTTGGCATTTTTGGCTCTACAATTTTGCTCTATTGATTAATCATTTATCAAACTTGTCTGACTGTGCTCTGTCGATCGACCATTCAGTTAATGATATTGCCAGTGCAGCAGCAGATGCAAGAGCCTTAAGCATTCTGGCCTTATGGTCTTTTACCCATTTTAAGACTAATATTGTGATCTGGAAATGTTATGAAATAGTGTGACAGGAACTGCTGACTTCAACAAATCCTATTTTGTGTGGCCCACTGCTTGAGACAGGGCTTCTAAAAGCACCTCATGGGGCCTTGTTAGTGCTGGACTCTAAATCATCCAAGCTAAACTAAATTAGAGCAGACCAGGTTCATCCCAGGCGCTAAAACATTCATCCAGGATCAGTATCCAGTATAAAATATAAAGCCCCTTGACCTTCACTGGTTATTGTCTCTCCTGAATTTATTGCCACGGCTGTAGTGTTTTCAGTTTTTGCCAGTTTTAGCAGTGAGGGGTGCTCCGGAGCAGTGGAGGTTGGCATCTCCTGCAGCGTTTGGATGGGAGTCTGTGTGTAACCATGTGCCCCCGTGACATAATCGCCTCAAGTCTTGAAGGCTCTGTCAACAAGTTGTCCGCCAACCCAAAAGATCAAGCCTTGGAGTGTGTGTGTGTGAGTGTGTGCGTGGGGGGGGGGGGCAGCATTACGGGACAAAGCAATACACAGACAAACAAGAATTGCATATAGCAGCATCTGTGTGTGTGTGTGTGTCTTCGTGTGTGTGTTTCTCTGTGTGTCTTTCTGTGTTTGTGTGTGTGTGTTTCCCAACTGTGAAGCATTTTCTCTCAGCCTAAGGGGAAAGAAAAAGGAAATGGCCATTCCAGCATGTCTCTCTTGGGGAGCTCAACCTTTCCCAATGTAGCTGTTCTGTTTAGTTACTTTGTGCCCCCCAGCAATCCAAATATACTGCTGTTATAAATACTTTTTTTTTTTTGCACCTGGCAGTTGCATGGTCCAGTTTTGTTTGGGCTGATAGGTTAAAAGCAGCAACATCGAGTATTTACATTCTCTTTTAATATTCCGGAGAATATAAAAAGTGCTATTATTCTAACGACTTTGATGATCCTCTGACTCTTCATCATGCCGATAATATACATAACTGTTTGCACTGTTTGACAAACCAGACGGCATTATCATTGTTAGAATATGGACGTCAATTGAATCTGGTTTTATTTATAGAATGATATCTGTTTTTATTATTCCTCTAAAAGCAACTGTTGGCAGGCTCCTTTTTCATTTTTTTGGATGTTGTGAAAGAAGTGTTGCTTCTCATTAGTGAGTGCTGATCCAAGGGCCTGGATCCACTTTATAAAAGTCTGACTTTCTGGAGGCTGTTCCTCTTTGAAAACATATCTCCTTAAGAACAAAAAATTAATGGTGATTCTCCAAACAGAGCTGCAGAGACGGGGCTAATGAGCTTAATAATGATGGCACATCACAAGGACACACACCCTATCTCACACATAACATCCAACCACATCTATGAAAAAAATAAACCTAGCCCAAAAAAGGAGCCTGGGTGAACTCGGGTATAATATAAGCTCACAGTTTTAGCAACCATTGAACCGATGATGATGACAATGATAACAACAACAATAATTTTCATTGACTGCTCTCACTACCATCCACACCACTCAATAAGGTCAGAGCAGAGGGTCAACAGCCCATACAACTGTCTAAAGGCTAAAAGACCTGAAAATGGTTGGACAAGAGCCTTTTCTCGGGCCAACGGTGTTACCTCTGGATCACTGATAAACTGAAAAGGAGAACTGATAAATATTTTTGCACAGAGACAGTACATCCGATTGTATTGCGTTGTTATTATAACTTTTATTTAATCAAGATCTTTTTTTTTTTTTTTTTTTTTTTGCGAGACACCTGAACACAGTATCTTATGTCTTGTAGCTGTGTGACATCAGTAAGCAGAGCACCTGCAAAGAGACAGTAAATGACCCCTTTCGGAGGTGAAGTTCAGGAGGGACATGTCGACAGGTTTCACAGCAGAGTTTCGTCAGAACAACAGCTGGCCACTGTTGGAATTCTGCACCTTGTAGCACCCACCAGCTTCTTCGCTTGGATTAGGGCTTTAGTGTCCATCTGTTGAGCATTGGCTTACATTTAAGCCCTGCCATTTCACAGACCTGGCTCCAGACAGCAATCCCAACAGGCAGCTTAGCTTCTCAATGACACAAGAGTAACCTTACTCTTGAAATTCAACTAGGCGACATTACAGGAGTGTGAAAGTGAGCTTACATGGGGGGCTAAAGGTGAGACATTCCTGGTTTAGATGGCTTTAGCCAAAATGTAGCTGTCAGTGTCCTCTGCATGTTCTGTGTTATAACTTGCAGCTGCTACCTACTGTAGAAAGCTCAATCAGTATGAAGCATTTCAACCTTCATTTAACTCGTAATCTCACCAGTTTTTTTTCCTCATCATACACAGTTGAACAGATAAATTTTCAAATGATGAAATATGATGATGATAATGTAATTGCATTGTTATCAGGACCTTGGCTGAAAATTATTACCATAAAAAGGTATTCTGCCCCTTATGAATTTGTTACACCCACTAGACTGGAGACAGGGCATTTGCTTACCGCTAAACACAATTCTCACAAATTCTTGTAGGATAGACCTATTAAAGTAATACAAAGAGTACAGTAAATAAAATTCGACAGCTTGGTTTGTCCATTCAGGCTTAGCGTGGAAGCTGACTAAGCAGTTTGTGGAGGAACGGGCTTTAAAGGCTTTTAACACTTTGAATAACAGATAACGTCAGCATTATCTCGAGGATTTCCCAGAAGCTTACAGGTATTTAACTATAGTATTTAACAAGGCTCCGGAGTGATGTCTTGTGACAGGTAAACTAAAGCCCTTGGCGATGGTTAAGTCTCAACAATACCCCTCCCCAACCCATGTTGTACTGCTTGTTGTGGAGAAGTTAATGATGAAAGGCAGCCTCATTCAGATGCACTGAATAAGATTTAGGGGATTGATAGCTTGTATGTGAAAGCTACATGTGGATAGAAGACAATCAATAACTTACAACAAGTGGTTGCATTTAACCTGTTTAACATGAGCTAAAAGGTTTGAATAAGGTTAGTCAAAAATAATAGTGATCCTTCTAAAAAGAATAATCTCAAATTAAGAATTACAGGCACATGTTTCTTCCTTTGAGACTAGGCTGCTCAAAATTCATTAAAGAATTTCCAATAAACTTTACTCGATGACACCGGCTTGGACAAGAGGTGATGTAACTGTGTGAGCACTTAACCCTCAAATATTTATTTTCTGCAAAGACGCAGTGAAAAGCTTGCTGGTCTACCATTTAATTATGATTGTTCCTCCACTGATGAGATGGCTACTCCGTCATAATAGGGGCGAAGGGCATCATCCAACTCGAGATATGAAGCAACATCTTCAGGATCCCAGTGGATGCTGTCATAAAGGCATTAATATCACCATTCATTGATCTAGTTATAACTGGTCTTGGACCAGTGGGTCCTCATGTTACTTCTCCTCGACCGCGTTCATTTCTTTTAGAAGCACGCCCCCTCTCACTTCACCTCAATTAATGTAATTCTCTGGGAGCTCACTGGAGTGCTGTTTGGAATGAAGAACCGCATTCAGACTATATGCCTGTGAGGGAATGATAACACCAGATCATTAACAAAACAGAGCGGCAAATGTTTACCCGTGGATGGCATTCTTCATCTTAATGTGTCCCTGTCTTTATTTGTTTCTCTGCATATTTGCTGCTGAAGCCATGTGCTGCGGCTGCCCTGTCATACAAAAAACAAAAAAACAAAACAAAACATGGCAACGTATTTTTAGGGAATGACTGTCAAAGCTATAGTATCTTTGTTTCTTTATAAATGGTCTTACAAATAGATGTATTACGATTGATTCAAATGCAGTGTTATTTTTGTGGGCATGTTGGCCCTGTGTAGAGGACCGTGAGGGCTCATTGAGACGTCTGACCGGGGTCCATATTTTGCTGAATTTGCAGTCGTTGAGTCTTACCAACAAGGGATTATGATTTGATCATTTTCCTGATTGGCTTTCAGTCTCACTGGTAATAAGGTTGGACATAATAGCATCTCATTGATTGATACCAAAAATATGTGATAGCCACATGATAGAGGGTGACAGATGTAATTGAGCTTGGGATAAGGCCACTCCTTCTTCTTAGGTGTCTCAGCATTCCTTACCAAGCCCCACACTACTCCATCTCATGGCGCTCAGCACTGACTTGATCAATGTGAGTTAAGGAATAAGAATGATTCAGTATAGCTAGTGGCAGCAAGGAGCCAAGCAGTCTGGTGCAGTTCTCCTATCTCGGAGGTACCATCATCACTGCCTGCTTTGAAATCACTTTGTTTCACTTGATTAAAGATAGTATCATCAATTCCCCAATCTGAACTTTGACCTTTAAAGGGAATAAAATGAAACTGAGTGAAGTAAATCTAACCCATAAACCCCTTTTTTGATGAGTCTTATATCCAGTTGACTCTTGGTCCAGAGGGGAAAAAGTTATTAGTGGTGACCACAATGGTGGCAACATGTCACCCCATAATTAACTGTCAACCTTAATATCACAGATTTCTCCCCCTTCTCTACAGTCTCTATCTGTCACATGTAATGCAGTGTATGAAATCAAATAAAGCACAAAAGGGTGCATCATCCTTCTTTGCAACCCTTCTGTGAATCAGGAAGAACCACCATGTGACCAGAAAGACAAATTTAAAACAAGAGATAGAACTGCATACCACCAGCAAAATTCTGTGCCTACGGCCATCACACATAGACAGGAGTCCCCCAGTGACATGTCTCTAGATGTGTGCAAATTAGACATGAAGGGTTTTGTTTTATTTTTTCTTGCACGTCTTTTTTGTCACTGAATATCAACCTAACCCTATTTGCTCTAATGTTTGAAATAACGTCCTTTAAGTGTTGGTTAAATACGTCCTTAAAATCTAAATCCTCACTCTTTTATTCCACCTTCCTTTTACTACTGGAACCCTCATACAGCTAGTATTTCAGAATTATTGTCCGCAAATTATACCATTAATGATGCATCCATGTTCATTTTAACTAACATTTAACTGGTTCCAATTTTTTGTAAATTCTGTTTTGATCAAAACAAAATTGTAAATTGTATTGCAAGTGGTTGGGGTGGAGGCACATAAACAGGTGGTACTGAAATTAAATATGGTTTGTTTTTTTGCTCTTAAACCCTGTATTTATCTCTCTGTATCCAAGTCCCTGGTGGTGTGTGGTCTATATTTTATCATAAAAGATTGCGTGAGCCGAGTGTCAGCCACAGCACATACATCACACTTGCCACCATCCATCTTTGCTTGCATCCTCCTGCTACTGCTGGTCCACCCCCCCCCACACTGTTTTTTTCTAACTCACACAGCAGACTCAGGCTAGAGATACGAGGAAAAGAGTATGGATGAAGAAAGACCTCATGGTACCAGAACAAACCCCAGATGTGCTCAGCAGATGTCTGTGAAACAGCAAGAATTGGATTACAGTTTGAAAAATGCTGTTGAATCCAGTTGAAGCTGCACCCCTTCACTTCATATCAGGTTGATGGCATTGACTGATTGATCGTCTGCAAGGTGTGCAATGGAAATGATGTTCAGGATTCCACAGCAGACAAAATGAGGATGCAGTACAAGATTTGTGTAGATTACTAGAATAATTTAGCCTTCGATTTCCAGCCGGGATCAGTACTTACTCTTCAATATCACAAATAGCTCTGATTGAATGCTGTTCATTCACAGCAGCAACTTGTGTTTGAACTACCTTTTGAAGCTTTGAGCACAAAGTGAACAATGCAGAATTCAAAACCTGTCAGCACTCTCAATTATGCAAACACATACCTTATTCCTTGTAACCGCCCATCTCTATTCATCTTGCGACTTTGGCATGAATATTGCAGGAGGACTCCTATTCTCTGTTCTGTTAGGAACTGTCACATGAGAATGGCATCCTTTTAGCACTTACTATTGCTGAACTAACTCCTAGAAAATAGACATAATGGCTAAGGACTGTATTTTAATATAAGTACTTATTGCTGTCATTTCATAGTCCTCTACTTACGTCACGTGATGTGAATTTGCTAAATATAGCAGAAAAAATGCATTTGATAATAAGCTATTTGCTCATGATATCAACTGATGCCATACAATCTCATTTGTTTCCTTTTGGCCATGTTTTAGCTGATATATTTGAATGTTTTGTGTGATTGCATTTTCTGACTAAATGTTTTTTTCCTTGTCTTTGTGTCTCTCAAGGTAACCGATAAGATGGTGGCCAGGGAAGCGACTGGGCACAGCTACCTGGTGGCTTGCTGGCAGCCCATTCTGATCCTGATGCTGGGCACTGTCCTTTCTGGCTCCACCACTGGCTGTCCATCCCGCTGTGAGTGCAATGTTCAAGAGCGCTCTGTGATGTGCCACCGCAAGAAGCTCATGACAGTTCCTGAGGGCATTCCTGCAGAAACCAGACTGCTGGACCTCAGCAAGAACCGCATTAGAACCATCAACCCAGACGAGTTTGCGACCTTTCCCAACCTCGAACACCTGGAGCTCAGTGAAAACACGATCTCCACTATTGAACCTGGAGCATTCAACAATCTTTACGGCTTGCGGACACTGGGGCTGCGTAGCAACAAGCTTAAGCTGATCCAGCTCGGTGTCTTTACAGGCCTAAGCAATCTCACACAGCTGGACATAAGTGAGAACAAGATTGTCATCCTGTTGGACTACATGTTCCAGGATCTGTACAACCTCCGGTCTTTAGAGGTGGGTGATAATGACCTGGTCTTCATCTCCCACCGGGCTTTTCATGGCCTGAGTAGCCTTGAGCACCTGAGTCTTGAGAAGTGCAACTTGTCCTCCGTGCCAACAGAGGCTTTTACCCACCTCCACAGTTTGATCACTCTCAGGCTGCGCCACCTCAATATCAATGTGATACGGGATTACTCTTTTAAACGGCTCTATCGGCTCAAAGTGTTGGAAATAGCTAATTGGCCGTATTTGGATACGATGACCCCAAATTGCTTGTATGGATTAAATCTCACCTCCCTGACCATTGCAAACGCCAACCTGACCACAATTCCTTACATAGCCCTGCGGCACTTGGTTTATTTGCGCTTCCTTAATCTTTCATATAACCCCATCCATACCATTGAGGGGAATAAGCTCCATGATCTTCTGCGTCTACAGGAATTTCACCTGGTGGGAGGTAGACTGGCAATGATTGAGCCCTACTCTTTCCGTGGTCTAAACTACCTGAAGATTCTAAATGTGTCTGGGAACTCTCTTAGCACTTTAGAGGAGTCTGCTTTCCATTCAGTTGGCAATCTGGAAACCCTTGCCTTGTATGATAATCCCCTGGCCTGTGACTGCCGACTGTTATGGGTTTTCAGACGACGATGGCGGCTGAATTTCAACAGGCAGCAACCCACTTGTGCTTCTCCCGAGTTTGTCCAAGGCAAAGAATTCAAAGACTTTCCAGATGTTCTGCAGCCCAACTACTTCACGTGTCGAAAGTCTAGGATTAGAGATCGCAAACCCCAGCAGAAATTTGTTGACGAGGGAGCCATTGTTCATTTTGCTTGCCAAGCAGATGGAGATCCTGCACCAGTGATAATGTGGCTATCCCCACAGAAAAAGTTCATCACCACCAAAACAATTGGAAGGCTCTCTGTGTTGCCAGACGGTACCCTTGAGGTGCGCTATGCCCAGATTCAAGACAATGGCACATATGTATGTGTAGCTAGCAACGCAGGCGGAAATGACACCTCTCTCGCTCACCTGCACATTCATAGCTACTCGCCTGACTGGCCACACCAGCCCAACAAGACTTTTGCCTTCATCTCCAACCAGCCCACAGAAACTGGTGCTAATGGCACAAGAGCCAACGTCCCTTTCCCATTTGATATTAAGACGTTGATCATTGCGACCACGATGGGCTTCATCTCTTTTCTCGGTGTCGTCTTGTTTTGCCTGGTGCTGCTCTTCCTTTGGAGCAGAGGTAAAGGCAACACTAAGCACAACATTGAGATTGAGTATGTGCCACGGAAATCAGACGCTGGCATGAGCAGCAGCACAGTGGATGCTCCTCGCAAGTTTAACATGAAAATGATTTAACGGAGCTGTGGAATTTATTAATTTTGAACTCAAAAATAAGACAAATGGAAAAGAAGACATTTTCTTTCCTCTCTTACAAACCTGTGGATCCTGGTCTGTTAACATAGAGTAATATGTTTTTTTTGTTTTTTGATTTTTTTTTTTTCCTGACAGAAGGATTAGAGAGGAGGGCAGTCTCTGACGTTAACAAGTGAGAAGGAATGAAAGCTCACCCATTGCTACAGGGCATTGGAGGTTTCTACATGGCCTGTGGGGGCTTTGATTGAAAGTCAGATTTGTCATAAGCAGTTCGTATTCCTGTGGATTTATACTGGGAGAAATATATCATTAAAGAAAAACACTTCAGACAGAATGCCAGGGGCAGTTCATATTTTGGCTATTGCTGTTTATTGTCCGTATTTTTTATTTAGTGTTTGTTTGGGTTTTTTTTTTTTTTTTAATTATTTCTCAGTGTGAATGAGATTTGTATGGGTTGATGAGCACATTTATACAACATGGATGCATTTCTAGTACAGTAATACATCAGTGTTATAATTGTGAATGCTATGTGCTACATATGGTCCTTTTCTTTCCTACAGTGATTGTTCTGTAATCCATCAAATGTATACCTGTATGACAATACCTGATAATCTTTGTTGAAGTTGAATTCCCTAGCAAATAGCAGAAATACATAAATTAGTGTGGCACAATGATAATTATGGGAAATACAAAACTGTTAGTGATATGTAAAACTTAATTTGAATGTCACAATAACTAATTTGTAGCCATGGCCAAGAAAAATGCAATGAATGATACTGTAAAAAAATTTACATTGGTCATTATGTGACCTGAAAAACTGAATGATATACTAAAAATTAAGTGCTCTGAAAACGGTGTCAGTTCATTGACATAGGGGTTCATCAATGCAGCTTTTACCATTGATGCCAGTTCTCAGCACTGCACTGTAAAATTCTGCCAAAGTATGTAAGCATAATTGCATTTTTAAAAAGGTAAATGTGACAATATTTAGTTTTGAAAAGTAGAAGTAAAAACAAGTTGTAAAATGTGTCTCTAAACATAGGATTTTAGCATTGAGGTAATGCATTGATATAGCCTTTAGAGCCCAGCATCTAATATTCAGTGTCACTCAACCCTAATGTTTAAATGTAACCCAGATGGTACACACACATGGATTGAGGCATGATACTTGGGGAAATGTAAGACGTTGCTGATATGATGCTCTGTAACAACATTAGATGCAGCATCTATCCTGTGGTTCAGCCATCAAACCAAAAGGCTGACATCCGTACCTTGATACTATAAAAGCTTATCCCGACCTTTTAAATTGCATTTCAAAAAATATTATGTAATGGTATTATTTTGTGCTCATCATGACTGCGAGGAATAAAAGTTGTGGTGCTCACATTTTTCGATACAATGTGCTCCTCAAGCTGTAGAATATTTCTTTCACTGTGGGTTTATTTTTTGATTATTTTATGAAATCAGTGATTTACTTATGTGACCCCCCCCCCCCCTACCCATTAAAGCCATGGAAATATTACCTACCAGGATCATTCACAGGTTTGCTATTCCCCAAAAGCGTGCATTGTTTGTCAGGGGGAAAAAAAAAGAACTGCTGCATATTATCCTCCCAGTTGGTCCTGCATATAGAGTAAAATCTGAGGCTAGAGCCTTACCTTTTCAAGTACACACTGTGGACAGCTGGGCCTTTGCAAACGTGTGTGAGGATAAAGGCTAAGTCACTTATGATGGATGACATTACAGACAAAGACACAGTAATGGGCTGGAAGTATGGACTTAATATGCAGATGGTTGGAGTGACACAGATGGTTTCACCCATGGAGCAATCTGAAGCAGCTTTGGTGTAATCCGTTTTGCATAAAGGAAAAAAAAAATACTGGATATGGCTCATGGTTCTCCCTCTTGCTGATTATGAATGCTCTCTTCGTTCAAAGTGTGGCTACTGTACCTAGCCTTTTTTGGCCCCGAGTGATCACGGGATTCTGTTTTTTTTGTTTCTGGTATTCCCTTTTTTTTTTTTTTTTTCCCCCCCATTTTGACCTTGGACTATATCGATCATGTAGTCCGAGTCAACTTTTTACAAAAAAAAAGATACTAAAAAATAAATCTATGGAAAATACATTCAAATTGTTCTGTGCAATAAAGGTAATATGCAGATTTTTTTTTTTTAATTAACAAAATTTTGTTGATGTTGAATTGTTGAGAATATGGTATGTTGTATTAAACAATCTATGGACTTTTTTAAACACATTATGGTCCTATCATGATTTTAAGGGTGCGGCTGGTAAGGACTCGACAGTCTTAAAATTTGCAGCCATGTATCTGTGAGGTTACGCTAATTAGGTGGGGTTTTTTTGTTTGTTTGTTTTTTTTAAACCAGTGACACGTTTCTTCTCCCGTCGCTGGGATTTCTGAAACTTGATTGTTACTATTGTGAAACTGTGACTTCATTACTTAGTTCCCATAGTGCCTACTGTAAGCTGCCAGAGTCCCGCTCATCTTACAATTACAATTTCTTCCTCATCAGTAGCAATTTATGACCGTGAGATATAGCATTAATACCCCTGTAGTGCTCTGCTAAGCAAGTGCAAGCAAAAGTCTAGCTGAACATTTGGGTGTTTATTTTTTTTGTGTGCCAATGACCAAAAGAGCAATTTACTGTTTGATTCATTTGATTGAATTCCTCATTAAATGATGATGCAGACTGCAAGGTAATTTAACATCATATGTTTTAGTGCTAATTGCTTGTTTACAGGGGAATTGGTAGTTCACTTGTATGCTTGCCTGGCCTCTAAACATTAATTACCCACCATTAGTAAAGGATCACAGACATTGCGATATGTATAGGGAATATTATTAATTTACCCTGCACATTTATAATCTTAGAGACAAAGTTGGTAAAGTAATTAGTTAATGAACTTCGGAACGAAACAAAAATTAGTGGCTTTTTTGACCACGAATAACCGTTTCATTTTGGGATGTGTCTAAGCGAAACACGAGAAAATTAGGTGCCCTTAGAAGGTTATGGGAAATGACCAGGGATATGACTAGGACATATCCCTGGGACAGCCTAGTTTCATAGAACATGGTGCAGCTCTGCTATAAGTTCGGATCTCTGTCCCTTTCCCTTTTATTTCACATCCTTGCTGCCTCGGTGAGGACTCCACAGGGACTTTTGGCGTTCTTTTTTCCCCCCTCAAGCTGTATCAGAGTATGCTCATTTATCTTCTGACTTGAAAAACAGACAGGCAGAATTGAGGAGGAGAGAAGCTATTCCTGAGGCCTCGGAGCCCCGGGGAGTAATGGAGACATCCACTGTTTTCATTCCTCAGATATTAGATCTGTGCTTAAGAAATTCTAGGTCAGGAACAGGCTGATGGATTCTGACACCATGCGACAAGTAGCCTCTCCTCAGCTGAGCATGAAAATGCAGGCACACCTTTGGGTGTTCCCTCGCACTCATCCAAATCCATGTGCTCAACAACATGTGGGAAACACTGCATGTGAGCAAACACTAGTGTGAACGTGGCTCCTGGCGGCGCCAAGAACACATAAAATCAAGTCGCTTGGGATTTCGTGCTTAGATGTTAAATCTCTGCTCATGGCAGGTTGATTGTTGCTCATATCCATATCAAAGGCTCCAATTTGGGCCCTTGTTTAGTTACAATTCGTTTCCATATTACACGTACTATATGCTAATTCATCTTCGGTATGTTAGACACTGTCAGTCAACCCTATATACTGTGTCACGCACTACCGGCAAATTTGTGAAATCTCATGCAAATACAAAACTAATGGTTAACAAAAACTAGTTAGGATATATAAATGATAAACATTCTTGACAGTAGAGTTCTAGCACAGTATAAGAGCTGAAATCATATATAAAATATAGTGTATGCTGCCTGTAAGTGGTGCATTGTAGAGGATTTAATAACCTAACTCATAATTTCTCTCTATCCGGAGCTTATTTGATATCTGCTCTCAACTGCTGTCCTACTAAAGAGAAATATTCACAGGAGATATTCGCTGAAAAGCTCTCAGCTTTTAAAAGAGGACCATACCAGTGTCGAAACAAATGCAAAAAAAAATCTGAAAATCTGTTTGTAAGTAAGCGGTAGTGATGATAAGTGAACCCACTACTAGTATGGTGTTTTATTCAGTGTTTTTTCAATGGTACGTGCACCGGGAAGAGCCAGGAAATTGTTCGGTTTGTGAATATTACAGGACAAGCCTGTAGCAGACAAATTAAAGTGTAATTGTGTGAACTGATAAACAATTATACTGTAATTTGTCTGCTAGAGGTGCTTAAGGACAGTGATGAAGATCTAGGCCATTTCCAATTCGAAATCCCTGCACGCACCATGTTAGTCTTATGGAGTAGGTAAAATACAACACAGAAAAGCCCCTCAGGCTAATGTCAAAGACCAGTATGAAGATGTGATGGGGTGAACCTCAGCTTAGCGAGATAGAACTTATCACGCTCAACTTAGAGTGGTGTGGTTGTTCAGAGTTTATCGCTCCGCTGTTGTAAAACTTCATCTGCTGCAGATAGTCATTTTCACGCATCATTAAGGCAAAAGAGGATCCAGCAGCAAACAATTTTCAAAAAAACACCGTGTTAACTCTGACATCGGAAAGCAGCAATTTCCCAGAAAGTCACACATGGCCGATTGTTTTTATCATTTTTTTTTTCTGTGTGGACGGCTCACATTATTACTCTGTGATCGGCACGATGTGTATCAAAGGACTGAGGCATATTATAAAAGACCCTGTTAGAGCTCTGTCTGTTGCATTTAGATATACAATATTTTCTGCCAAGAACTTGGTCCATAATTATCATCTCATTTTGCAAGGTGCCGTATACTTGAACGTTTTAAGAGGATGAGATTTTGTTGGGCTCTTTCCATACAGATTGTAATTTGCTTTTTGACTCATCTCAAAGAAATTCCTGTACCTGGGGAAAAAAAAGAAGGGGAGGATTAATTAAATAGATTTAAATGTGTCAGATCTTCTCAGACTGGCTGTCAAGGGTCTGTTATTACTTAATACACAGGGTTCAGGTTTATGTGCAAAAATATTCTATAACTTTATAACTACAACTTTACTTTAAGATATGTTACTAAGGACAGCATTAGTTTTAGCAGTGTTACCTGTTGAATTTATCTTCTTTTTTTGTCTTAAAAAACATTGTTTAAAAAAAACACAGACAACAACTACCTCCAACTTTTGGGCTGAACAGTTTGCGACTCTTCTAAGGGAGACTGGACACAAAAAGGAAAAAAAAAAAGTGGTGTCTCGTCTTGTCTCAGTGAAAGTCAAAATCAAAGCAGCAACATCCTGTTCTCAGATGTGAGTAGCAATGTGTCAGTTTCTGGAGGCTGTTGACTGAATATCTCTTTTCAGGATTGTTTGGAAAATGGACATGACAGTTGATTTTCGACGCCGACTCCCACAGACTAAAGGAGAAAGTTAAGAGACAGACACGCGAGCCAGACAGCAGCACGCCTGCTTTACTGTATGTCATTGTTAGTCGGGACACCGCTTGATTGTTAAGGCCAAAAGTCCCGTATGAAATTTGTCTGGTGCATCCAAAAGTACGTTTTATCGAATGATTCCAAGGTGAAAATGACTCTCTGTTTACAGCAGGACCCTCACTGCCAAAACAGATACTGGGACTTGCAAAGTAAAATACAGAATACAAAAGCAGGTGTAAACATGAGCTGCATGCAAGTACGGGAACATAAGGGCAGGGCAAAGTATTTTTGAAACACACAAGCACAGTTGTTTTGTCTTGTTAATCACAGCATTTGACAACTATAGTGTAGCGCTGTTGTTTTTTTTGTTTTGTTTTGGGTTTTGTTTTGTTTTTTTTATAGACATGTACTGGATCATTTCTGAAATAAATATGCCACATTTCACTTCCCTGAAAAAAAAGAGTAATAAGGGTGTCAACTCCCTATACAATTTCTCAAATAACCACAGTAATTACCGCATGATTTGTGCAAAAGATGGGTGTTCTGACAGTGGGTTGTGTATTTGTATTTATGACAGAAAATTCAGATTATACATATTTATTTAATATGCTTTAAGTTCAGTAGTGGGTGAGACTTTGATGCTTCTGGGTTCACGGGTTTATGTCTGGTGTGGCTCCCATGAGGGGACTTAGCTGTTGCTTTGATGTTGAGCAGACGGTTCTGCATAGTCAATAAACACCTCCCCAAGCCCCGCTGCTAAAAAAGAAGCCACCTGACTCCCCCCTCCATTACCCGCTTTGGACTGTTTTACCATTGTTGTACTGTCTTGGACTATCTAGCACCAGGATGGCGTCCAAAAAGGCGATCTGTCGAGGCCCATTTTTGCCTGGGCCACATGCCCACAGCCCACGTCTCTGCAGGCGGCTCAATCTACCCTCTTTATTTATTTAACAACCCCATGAAAGAGTCATGAGTCCCCAATTTAAAAAAATGTGACAGCCAAAAGACTGCATCTGTCCACCATTAAAACCATCTTTCTGGCAGACGGCTAAAACAGCATCAACCCTTGGCAAATATCTATATGGACCCAATAATTTGTGCTCCTTTCAGGGGACAGCAGATTGTTTGCAGGCAGATGCATTAGCAAGGTGATCTGGGAGATTATTATCAAGGTAAATAAGTGGGGAGTTAAGGGGCTGATCCCTCCAATAACTCTGTTCTATTTCCAGTTCCCTTGCATAAGGCCTGAATATGCCACCGTGAAGTAATGGAGAGCTCCGCTGTTGTTCTTTCACCTTCAAGTAGCTAACCCGTCTGCAAATAATTTGGCTTCTGCCTCCTCGCCTCAAGGACAGCGGGCTGCTGAAATTTGATGGGGCAGCTGAGGCAGGTGGCGTTGCGAGACAGACGATGTGATCTGATGAAAACAGCACAGCCGGGCTCCTGCCCCCATTTGTCAGCACTGTTGCAAGATATCTGCAGGTGAGTGCGGGTTTCATTTTTCATCATTTTCTACATCTGCCCTCTGATATTGTGTTTTTGTCTGTCTGGGCAGCTTTTTCCAGAGGGCCGACCACCATGTTATCTCACCAATGTCAAAGGCTCATCATAATGTACATGAATACCACAACAAAAGACAGGATTTGTTGGAAGGCTAGTAGGAAATGCTAGGACATTTGATATTGTTTTCCATAGTTTTGCTGTTAAAAAATTATATCCTGAAAAATTTGATTCAGTTAGTTTGCATTAATGTGATTCTGATTCATGTTAAATTTGTAAACGTACAATTATTTATGTGATATTTAACTCTCTTTGTAAAATTCATAATGTATGTAATGTGTTTACTAAAAATAGCTCTTTCTCTATTCATATTTAAGGAAAAGTCCACTAATTTCGTGTTCCTCAAAGACAGATTAAAAGAAGAATTGTGAAAATCCAAGCAGCAGTGGCTAAGACATTCTGACTTTTAGGTCCAAAACAGTGAATCCTACACTTCCCATAATGCAGCCAAATAGCATCTTTATTTTACACAACTGTTTTCAGTCTCCATAGTACTTTATTACTAATCAGTGGAGTCTCCCTTTCAATTTTTAATTCAATTCAGAATAACAAATTCTCCAGGGACCTTTTTTTTTAGGTAAAAATTGGACATTTGGCCATGAAGGTTCCCGTTCTAATAAACCAATCATGTAATACATTTGAGACCAACAATGACACCACTTAATGGAAACATGCACTGCATTTCTTAGCTAACCTTGTAGTGTCTTAAGGCAATACCACAAAGCCATCTAATTCCCAGGTCTCCACACTATTAGTGCGGTCTCTTTACCAGCTAACAGTTCAGTAGAAGTTATTGACCGACCCGGACGTTCACTAACATTCCCAGGTGTATAAGGGTCCCAGAGTAGACAGAGGGAGCAATAATCAACTCAAAGGCATTTGCTGGTGATGTTTGACTGTCTTGGCCTTTACTCACTGCTCAATGAAGGTCTGCTGGTCCTTGGGGGGGGCGGGAATGAAAAGACGGACTCAGAGCTCCCTTCTGACCTCAAAAATTCTTCACGTTTGTTTTGAGGACATCAAAGAACACTGTAGCTGGGTTAGAGTCTGCAGCATGTGTTGGCTAACCCTCAAATGGGAACATACATAGAGGTTGTACAGGTATCATTTAAGAAAAATCCACATATATGAATTTTCCTGCAGCACTCAAGAAAAACTCAGACCGGGTCATTGGACCAAATACAACTACACAATGATATACTGTAGATATATGACTATACTGTATATTGTAGTTTGTCAGCACTAAATAACCCCTGAACAGTCGATGGAAGTGCTTCAGTCACTAACGACTTGTATTCTATAAATAAATAATTCCCAAAACACAGCTGTGCCTAATCAAAGGCATGTCTCCCAAATCGAGCACATTCAAACATTCATTAAAATAATGATGAGCTATATTAAAAATTCTGCCGTCAGTATGATCGACTGCAAATAAATGTGTTTGCATAGAAGTGAAAGGGCTCCATGTTGATTGATGTTAATTACAGGCTGCTCCTGAAAAAAATGTAAGTGATTTTGGATACAGATGTATTTAAAATCACTTCCATTTGACGACACCATAATTATTGGGCAGAGTGTGCTTTATTACATGCGGCAATTTCCTGAGTCAGTTACTAATTTTCTATAGAGGTTAATAACTGTTTGACGGGCTAACTTCAGAAGATCAATTGATATCTCAAAGTTCCAATGGAGAAATGCTCAGACAGACTTAACAGCACAAAAAGGGACTGTGATCAATCCAGTTGTTCTGAGACCCAAATCCCTCAGAGTAGATGTCAGAAACCAGTTGAATGCCTCAGCAATGACTTTCTCTTTGCAAAGCCCCGGGGATGAGCAAGACAACAATGGCAAGGCGCCACATAGCTGCAGTGATATTACAAATCTAAGCTGTTTTGGCTTTTCCTACAGACTCACTGCAGGAGCCCACAGAAGAATTTTCTCTCATTCAGTGGGACAGAATTGCCTGGCTTTGCTCAGCTTTCAATTATTTAAAAAGGAGTCACAAGGAGAAAGATGAGGGTGAGAAAATCCCTTCTCTCTCACATTACAACGCAGAGGAGAGCCCTTGAGATGCCTCAGTTGTCTTATAAAATAATACAGAGCGCTCTGAAATACTTTTTTTTTTCCTGACTACCAATCATTGCTTGACTGTGAAATTACTTTTTTATTGTATCAAAACCACATCAGCACCACAGCTCATGTATTGTGCTCAAAGGTGTGTTCATTATCAAAAGTCAGACCGTACAAAGAACTTTTGTACTTTATAAATGAACCAAAGGGAATCATAATTTTCAGTTATTTTCTTCAGCATGAGCTTTAAAAGGAGGCATTAGTATCCAGGATTTATTACTTTTAAATGGCTGACATGCAGCCAACTAAATGTGTATTTTACCCACAGATCCAAATGATTGTGGGAAAGAAGCTGGGGGATTTTAACAACCATATAATTTATCACAATAAAGGGAGGCCATTGGAAAAGATGACTAATTAGGGCAAAATAGGTAAACTTAAAATCTCCAGGCAGATAAATAACCTGTTTGTATAGGTTACACTGCTTTAACGCTTTTATCAGTAAGTAGACAAGTAAAAAAAAAAAACTAAATAAAAATATTTCTTCATTGTTGCGTAGATTTTTCCACATATTACGTTTTATTATCCAATATTATCATTTTAAACACAAAGAAGATTCAGCAGACCTTTTCGAGATTGTCTACTGTGTCCCCACAAGAATACAAATACGATGCCCATATTAGTTATACTGGGATTTGTACAGCACATTAAAATAGCATGACAGTACTTAAACTCTGACCATTAGTAGTGCTTTTGTCTGCCTGTAAAAGATTAACATGTCATCAAAAACGTAGAGGGATTCATACTGTAAATCTAACAAGTAAACAATGATGATTGGCGAGCAAACAAACAGGGAGTGACCAGGTTAGTCCATAGTATTTGTGCCAACTGTATTAACTGACATCCTATGGAAAATGTAAATTTAAAAATGTAACTAAACCACTGAAAAACCAGTTGGGTAGTAGGGCAAAAAAAAAAAATTAATTAATTAAATGGAATAAAACATGTTCTCGTAATTTTACAGTAAAAATCCGTGGACAAACAACAGCCCAGGAGGACTGCGTCCATGATGTCCATTTACTGTACATACCAGACAGTACAACCTGAGCCAGGGTTTCCGAGGAAGCATAAAAGCAGCTTGGGCAGATTGGTTCTGCATGTTGCACAAGCACAGTACGAGCCTCTCAGCCGATGCGTCGACTTCTGCTCTTTGATTTAATTCAATTCAAAGAACGAGCATCCCCCTTTTTTTCTATTTCACACAACTGATTTTTTTCTTTATTTTGCAGAGCTTGCACGAACGAGATAAACATTTATAGCATTCGGTGCTTTTCTTTGCGCATTTGCATCTATTGCTCTTGATATGGGGTTGATTTTGTGGGTTTTTTATGTTTTGAGCATGTTTGCCATTGTGGAATACATATGCAGCTTTCTACATATGCTCTTATTTTGTTTATTTGTGCAGCAGGGAAGTTGCCTGAGCACTTGTTGTTTCTATTCACAAACAGTCTGACTTAGTTATACTACATTCACATCTGTGGGCTGCCCACATCAGGTCATCTGCTGTTGGCCCCTGTTTCCGTGTAGAAAAACACAGTCGTGAGAAATTTTCCCTGACGTATAGGTCAATGTTGGCCCAAACACTCTATACAGCATTTGACGTGAGGTTGGAGGAACCACCTGGTGTTGTCACGTAAAGTCAGATTGCTTGCTACGAGAAAAACAATAAATATTATTTGATTTTACAGCTGCTGCTGCTGATTTGCTTTCTACTTGAGACGTTAGGTTGGACACCAATTAATCAAAGAAAATGGCTCTCGCAATTTATGTTTTCAAACTCACTAATACTAATACTATAAATACTACAACTTGCATTTAAGGCTGTGTAGTATGAGGGAATATATCTTGGTGTTTTTTCTTTATATCCAGGGTATAATGCCAAACTACGTTACATTGCTCAAAGGCATCAAGACTATCGCTGAGGAGCATTTGGGCTTAGTTTTTAATGTGAAACAGCTCAGTGGTAAAATGTCTGCATGAGTGCATCTACAGCAAACATTGTGTGGGAACCCTGAAATGTTTGGAAAAGCAGCTTACTGATGAGGGGCCCTACAGAAAAGATGTAAAAAGATTTTGACCTCATTAAGGATGCGAGCAGCTTCAGTGTGAGCTTCAGAGCTTCACCCTGGAGGCAATAGATCTGAATTTCAACCTGCCGGCTGCTTACCGAATCTCACTCTCAGCAATCTTGAGTATTGGTACAAGCGAGTGAGGAAGAATCTGTTCACTAATCCCACACTCCTTGTTCTGACAGGATCTGTGACACATTCGACTGCAGAGACCAAGTGCTCCTGGGGTGAATTTACCTGAGGACTAGTTTTCTTGACACATTAAAGAGAGACTCAGGAGACTCAAAGCTCTATGATCTCTGAAACCAAGAAAGCATCATAAGCTGAGAGCTCTTGAAAGTACAGTTAAAAAAGAAAAAAAAAAAAACAGGTGTGTTGTTACACAGCCTGGCACTTCTGAAAACAGGAGCGGATTGAGATATAGTATTAGTGGTAATATAGCAAGGTATTTATTCCTGTGTAAATGGTGCAGAGGCACAGATGCAAAGACATAGATAATTCATGGCGGTTGCAGAGTTGCACACGTGGTAAAGGAAAATACAATATAAGAAACAAAAATACAGATACAAAAGAAAGAAAGAATCCTGGACCATAGTGCAGCCAAAGTGCTCCATAGAAAAGGATCTTCAATATTTCATCCAGGTGGGCAGTGTTAAGGCAGTACCTCCAAAACTGCTGATTTAACTGCCATGGTTATGTCACATTTAGAAACCCCCCTTCAAATAAACTAGAGCAGCACTACAGGCATCCTTGGAAACTGATGCGGTGATAAGAAGGTTGTAAGGATAAGAAGGAGAGCTGCATGTGACATACTGCAACATCTCCTCTGTAATGATTCTGGAATATTAACAGAGACTCAGACGCAGAGAAACTCACAGGGGTTCGACGGGAAGATGGAAAAAGGCAACGACTTTACTGCAGAGGCAGGTGATCATGCACAGGTAATCAGTCTGATACAGGCAGACAACGATGGGCAGGGGAGTGGGCAAAAACTCAGGGAGCAAGAAATAAGGCAATAGGAACAAACATGGAATTATACATGAGGAGAATGCTGGAAAACACAAGGTAGAACATGGACGATCTAGCAAGAAATGGGGGACTGTATATATATATATATATATATATATATATATATATACACAGTTCAAACTGACAGAGAAAATCTGGGGCAGGTACCTGGATCCTAAAAGGGCAGGAGAAACACTGGGACCGGAACTGAAACAACACAGCAGGTGAGTTTTTCCTAAATAAAACAGGAAATAATACATGTGAAGATTGATCGGACATTACATCCTCAATAAATAAATAGCACAGATCATATTTGGAAAGATTTTCTTGAGGTTACAGACGCTGTGACCCGAGTGGGAATTGAAGATATTTTTACTGAAACTCATCATTGATTTACAGCTAGAGTGCCAATATTTTGGTTTGGAGCAGTGTCAAATACAGGGTTTTTTTTAAAATTTAGCAGTATGATTGGTTGCCAAAAGCCCAGGTCTTGGTTTGCAGCCTTGTGGTCTGCACAAGGGGGGGGTCCTCATTCTTCCTTATTCACAAAAACCACTAATGTCATTGGTATTTGGCCGAAACCATTAGCACTGTTACTAGCCTCCTTGACAATTATTTGTTAAATCTGCCACTACTGAGGTCAAGGCTTCTCTTACTTCACTTGAATAATGTTTTGTGGTCTCCACTTTCTTTGTATTCTCATGTATACACAGAATAAACTTGACAACCCCTCTTTTTTGCCAGTGTCCTCCTCAGCCTCTTCAGCTTGCCAAGTGACTTTTTTTTCTTGTTTCCATGGAGAACTGTGTACAGCCAATTGCCAGAAATGTTTGGGCTACACAAGAGAGATGCGGCTTTTCTTATTCTTGTTGCCGTTTTTGTTAATGAGCTCTATAAGGAAGAACCTCTCACTGCAGGTGCTGCTAGATTAAGATGTACAGAGCATATGGATATACAGATATATTCCAGATATACAGTATAGCCAGATGGATGTAATAAAAAAAAAATGATGAGCTATGGTTAGGTTCTAAAATGAATACATTAAATTACAATAATTATAGTTAAAATACCACAGGCAATAGGGTAAGACTGTGCATTAGCAGGAAAAACTAAGTCATTATGTGAATTTGTAGAACTATGGACAGGACATGTTCTACAGGGATCTACAATTAACTACAATAACTACCTCAGCTATACTATAATTATTCTGCTGTGATTGTAATAGTAGAAATAAGTGCTTGCACATACAGCAGCACATTAAAGAAATTGCTTCCTAAGTGAGATATAATTGAAAGTGAAACATATATGGGCTTCTCTCTCTCTCTCTCACACACACACACACACACACAGTCGGTGAACTCGGAAGGACTCTCTGACAGACCTTGGCACATTGGTGACCCCATCTGATAAGTTTAAAGTTTGAAAAAAAAAAACAACCCTCTGCACCACACTGTAAATATTCAGACTTGGTGGCTTCCAAAAGTGAAACAATGGGCTTGTGTAACTTTGGCGACCGCTGGTGCTTGTCCTGTCTTGCTTGTGTAAAGTTACTTGTATGTTGTTCTAAGTAATTTTTTTCTGGCTGACAGCCAAATGCTTATGATGGAAAAACTTAATCTGCCATTCGCAGGGCAGGTAATTAATCTTTGGCAAAATATTGGCACAACCCTTTTAGATTTAGATTGGAATAGTGCAAATGTAGAGACAGATCTGAGCATGGATATATTGGGCTGAATCTTTTATCTGTCAGGTCCTGTGAATTACAGAAATAAAAACCTAGTAATTGAGCCAATCCCAGATTGACGGTAAAGCAAGTAAGCAGCACCAATAAGCTATAACTGACACACTCAAATGAAAACTACTCCGCATTCTCTCCCAGACATGCTCATTAGCCTGCTGAATCTCTTGGCAGGTTAGCAGACTAATAAGATTAGTGTGCAACTACCGTGAACTTTACAGTAAATAATTAGCTAGATTACATTCTTTCTGTTTGCAGTGTGAGAAGGTTTCACAGCATTAGTTTCCTCCTCTCCTGCCTCTTCTCTTTTTACCATGCTACAGTGTAAGCTTACTTAGCCAGAAAAACGCAGCGGCTGGTGGATTTCTGGTCCCGCCCCATTTGGGTTTAGCTCAGCCAATGAGATCGTGTCCGTCCGCGGAGCAGCTCTGACACCGAGGAGTATTTGCATAATTCAAAACTCCAATCTGCATGAAATTTAATGAGTTAATCTTGCCAGTGTCATCCTTTCCCACACACTAGACCTCACACACACAGCACGCATTGTGTGAAGAGATGTGCTGTTGAGATAGTGTTCCACTATCTAATACAACAACTTAATGTAAGATGTCAGATTTGTGTCTGTATATTGTTTTATATTAAATTTGAGTCAGTTCTCTGCCCTTACGCACCTGGGAATCTGATGCATCCACTTTATCGTACCTGAAAACGTGTCCATCCTTCAGGGCGCACGCGGTTATTATACAGGTTGATTACAATTACTTATATTCCGTCTCAATGGATAATTTTTTCTGTAGTCTAATCCAAACAAAATACCACTGCAAACTTCATTCTCTGCTTTTCCATAAATGACACAGGACATTTACTTGCCTTAAGCACCACCTCCTACCCAGGCCCCGACAGTATAATGAATTTATGAGGAATGGACCTTGTTTCACGCCAGATATGCAGAGCCTGACTTCGCCATTAAAGATAATTAAACTTGCTCAAAGAAATGAGTCGTAGGGAGCTACCGGGAAAGGTCTGATTGCTTAGACCCCATGTTATATAAGTTTAATTCGAAACTAATCTGTGCAAGGTAAATGCATTTGCTCTGAACTTGAGGCCAAATAAAAAATGTTGCATTCGACCATCAATTATGCTTGTCCACCAACAGGGCCTTTACTATAAGATTGCGGAGAATGTAAAATTAATGGAAAACAGAAGGAGTGCAGAGTTGTGTTTAAATTACTAATGATGCGGGGAAACAATGGTACAAAAACAACACATCCCTGGGACTGAACTGGTATCTATGGCCTTTGTGTCATTGAGCTACATAGCTAATAGTGGAAGCACTTTTCCAACTTGATACTATTTTAAACATGGCTTTTGTAAAAACAATAAATGACAAACCAAGCTCCAGATTGATAAACATGGGCCTGTACACTTTCTTGTGCAGTTTTTTGTATTAAGCTATACACACCCGTCTGCAGCACCTATTTATAATTCATGCACAGAGACCACACGGGGTTAACCTTGATCTGTCCTAGAACAATGCATCGCTGTATTGCACAAATTTCTAAATTTCTTTTAGCTTTAGAAAGCATCTGTTTTTATTTGCATTTCACCACGGCTCAAATTTATTATAGGGAAAATCCACAAACTGTCAGGAGAAATTATAGAAGAGGTGACAGAAGAGTGTGTGTAGGTGGTTGTTTACATAAGAGGTGCGTACCGTGAGGATGGATGGGATGTATTGCGGCTTGGGGGGAGTGGATGGGTGGGCTCAGTACAGGAAGTAAGAAATGGACAGAAAGGATGAGTGGAGTTGACTCTCGCAGACGAAGATAGAGATCTCCATCATATTCACACATTTTCTGTTTCAGGAACCATCCACTTACAAATCCGCCCTAATTTCCAGTGTGCCAAATTAAATTAATAAAACTTATGTGGAACAGAGAGGGGCGTTGTTAAAAACAGATGTGTGCAAGAGATTTGGAATAAACTCAGAAAGAGAGAACATCAAGGAGCCAGTATTTTTTTTGATTCTTTTCCAAATAGTGGCTTTAAACTTTGTTGTTTTAAGCAATGAGTTGGTGATACCAATTGTGATTAAATTCTCAGAATGTGTTATGATATAAACCATATATCCTGCCAAAATAGAGATTAATATATATATACCTGTGCCATTATTAAAAATGATTATTGAAAAAAAATAGTTAAATGAACTGAAAATTTGTGAAAATATTTTAAGCAATTGTTATTATAACTCAACTATTTACTATGACATTCTATTTCATCCTCAGCTCCAGGCTAATCACATGTCCTCTTCCTCTTTTAAAGGGAAACCACACCCTTTTCTGTGCTGTCCACCTCACCAAAGGTAGCAGCTGCTATGCCAAGTATAAGTAGCAGAACACTGGCTAACCGTGGCTCACCACATAGCTGCTGGTGACGTTAACATCAGCAAGCCAGGTATGAGCCGAAAACTGTGATGTAAAAAATGTATACGAACGAGATTCATTCCTCAGCAGCGACGTGTAAACACGTCACACAGGCTCACAGACAACTGTACTGTATTCGGAGCTTAGACAGATATTTAGGGCTAGGAAAAGCTAACTACAACCATGATAAACAGCAGGGCTATGATTACATAGCACCACTCTGTGGACGACCCCAGGGGCCCTCTAGTAGCTAAGTTGTTGAGCATGCTTTCGTACAACTAGAGGCTGAGGATAAGTGATTGGCTGAAAGGCGAAAGGGGGGCAAGCACTGTTGACACCATGAAAAGAGATATTATGAGTTATAACTGGATATGAAATAAAAAATGACATTATGAAGTGAGAACTAACATAAAAAGTGACATAATAAAAAAGTGACAATATGAAACAAAATACGCCATGAAATAAAGGTGTCACTGGGAAATATGTCATTAGGTAATTTAAAAAAAAAAGAAAACTGGAACTTCTTTAACTAAATGTAAATAAAATAGATTCTATGATAATATATTCTAATTCTATAATAGAATAATAATAAGATACTAACAGAAAGATCAAATATCATTTCACTGTAAAGAGATTAAGTTTAAGACTTTCACAATTCATATTCATATGATTATTTATTGCATGGCGCCTTCTTTCTTTATTTATCGCCGAACACTGTGGGACTCCAGTGCAGCAGCCATACTCTTTGTCTGAAAAGGGTTCGAACAGATCAAAGTAAAACCGACCGCCACGGCAGCTTCGCTCAGTGGATCCGCCAACCAACACGGGAGAACATGCTCTAATATTAGATTAGCCCAAGATAGCGCTTTTGTGTTCGTCGGTCCCCGGCGGCAAACTGAACCTCATTCAGAACTGTGACTCCGAGCCAGATTATTCCATTATTGGCTCACTTTTTAAAATTCCAGAATAATGTATGTTAAATTAGCAATATAATTTATTTTGTTTTATTAAAATTTTCGGCTCGTGTTCTCCGAAGCACCGGCCGTCCATTGTCGCTTTCATTCACTCTGAGTCCTGCAAAGGAGTAGTTAAGTAGTGGTAGTAGTTTTGTTTGGACTTCTTCAAAAAGGCCATCCCATGTGTTAGTTACACGAGACCGTTTCCTCGGCGTTCAGTGAACGACACCGAACAAAGAGAAATAGGGACGAAAAGTTGGGCCCAACTAATCTCTGGATATCTTGCAATTTGAATTTGAAGATGAGTTCATGCTTGCTAGCCTGTGGATCTATTGTAATGTCTAGAAAGCATAAAGTGGAAAGAATGAGCCTAGCCAGCTGTGCTCACCTCCTTAACACCACCTAACAGGGAAAACTGAAAAGCCCAAGGGGAACCTGGTTTTTCTGCCTCATGCTCAAGCCCCTTCCTATGGTTGGTAAACCAGCTCCTATGGAAGGCAATTTACATCCACTCTCATTGGGAAGTGTTGCCTCACAAACTTGTTAAGAGCTACTGGCACATGCTCATCTGTTCAAAAGCCTCTGGTGTAAAGAGTTGTTCAGTTTGCAACATCTGGTATTTTTCCGCAACGAAAACTCCTCTCCAGGCAGCAAATATCAGTCATTATAGAAAGTCTATTTGTTCAGACTCTGTTATTGTGGTACAGGTTTATGAAGCACTTGTATGGTGATGACGCACTGGTCTGGCCAGATTGTGTACAATTAGATAAAAGATTGAACAATGTTGGAGCTGAAACTACAGAATATTTTGATGATCCATAATCAGCTGATTGGTATATTTTGTGCTTGTTTTTTTCAGCTATGAATCTGTAAAGTGTCAGGAAAACAGTGCCTTTCATGGCTTCCAAGGACATCTGAAAACTGCTTGTTTGTCTGACCAACTGGGAAAAAAACAAAAAAACAAACCCAGCTGAAAAGATACTGAAAGAGGAGGAGATGAAGGAGAAGACTGTGTCTACACACACACTTGGAGCAGTAATCAATGAGGACTTGGCACAGTGGGCAGCTGCAACTCCATCGCCTGGGGAAGAGTACGGGGGCGTTATCCGCCTTGCTCGAGGGCACTTCTGCCATGGATGTTGAGGGATGGGAGACTGTTCATTCACACCCACCCCCGACTCCCATTTTTTTTTTTTTTTTTTCCCTGCCGGCCCTCTGCTCAACTCACTTCAGGACACAAACCATCTGACCATCTACATCCGTTCTCCAGCAGGATTAACTGAAGAACCTCACATGTTGGCGGAACCCTTCTCAAGTGAGTATGAAGAAATGTTTAATGAAACTGGGCTCTCATCACTGGGTCTCAGCGAATCCCTTGTAAGAAATGCCAGTTTGATCCAAAAGCCTAACAAGTCATCATAATGAACACGTCCAATGCCACAGTACGACACTACAACAATAGCACCAGGAAGTGAGTACATGGCTTTCCCCCCTCCGAACAATCAATCAGTTTTAGAGGGAAAGTGAACACACGGGTTCGTGATGAATAAGGGGCTGTTGCTGATTTTTTTTTTTTTTTTTTTAATGCAGAGCACACACGTTTACATGTGTCCTTCCATTCATAGCATTAATATTCAACAGTGGCAATCTTGCCCCACGGCGTCCTGCTCGGTTCGCATATTGAGCTCCTCGTCTTTATACTACACATAAAAAGTACTGATAAAGTAATGAGCATGGGTGATAGAGAAGGATGCCAAGGGTTTCTGACTCTGAGGAGAGTCTGCTGCCGTGACTGTACAGTGTGTTATACAGTGTGCAGTGCAACTACTCTTTGTAAATATTTTTGAAGTAATATTTTGAAGTTATATATGATGAATAAAATATTGAAAGTAACATCTACGCCATCCATCACAGTGCTTAAGGAATTGACAATAGCAATCAGAGAGAAAATAATCCATAATGAACGATCAATCATGATCACACGTCACCAATAACCTGCAGATGTCAGCTCGGGCTCCGCAAACGTGATGGACTTTACATTTTCCTGACATTTGATTGGCTTAACACTTAAAGCCGAAAGAAAGAAAACTGACAGATGAATTGAATATGATAATAAGTGGTCAATTAAGTAATCAGCCTCAGTGTATTCTGCATTGTAGCCTTTGCATTGTAGATGATTTAGTTCTTTATCAGACTGTATAATTATGAGAAAATCTGAGTAAACTATTGTTCATCCGTTGCTTAAACAGAGAATTAATGCATTTTATGACACGCAGGGATGAAGGTTGGGGGGCTCAAAACGTTTTGAATCGTACTTTGTGTTCTTTAATTTAAAAATAATTTATTGACAGTGACCTCTCACTTTTCTTCCCATGACTGATACCCTGATACTAATAAGTTTGCTTATGCGTTAAACACAAATGTGTTTTCTTTCTGTCTTGGCAGACAAGTGCATAGATTGTTGTTTTGTGTCCATAGAGGTAAACATCACTTGCATGTAGGGTCATATGAAAAATTTCATTGCAGCTTGTTTGATAGTTCCTAGTTATCAGTACCCTTTCCTTTCTTTGTGCCACTGCAGCAACCCCTTCCTAACCCTTCCATAAATCTGATAGGTAAATAACTGTGTTTTTGTGCATTTAATCTTCCATTAACAAGAAAAAAAAAACAACATATATATATATAAATCTTTGGCATCCTTTTCTAGATTTCTGTTTCTGGCCCTGTTGTTAAACGCTATAACTTGTTTGTCAGAAGTCAAGCTTTGCGTATTTGAGTCTGCTGTAATATTGCCAGTGGTATTTTGCAGTTCCCGGCCTTCTCGGAGCCACTGCTTTTTTCTCGCTTTGGAAAAAAAAAAAAAAAACAACTTTGTGAATTGCTCATGAATCTGCCCGAGGCGGTGCTTTTAAAAGTGACTGGGAAGGTGTGTGTTTCTTGCCTTCATGAGTTAACTGAGCCACCTTATCTGTCACTAATTTCTGTGAAATTGTAGGTGAGATGTGAAATTGGATGTGACACAAAGTATTTCCTGTGGAAACACACGGCAGACCGTGGATTAGTCTAACATTTGAATAAACTATTTTTGAGGCTCTATTATTAATTTCCATGTTGAGAATTGAGTAAATAAAATGACAGAGTGGAGCATGGCCTGCCCTTTAAAAGTTGTGCAAACGTTGCCTCTTTGATAGAAAATGTCCAGTGGCTCGAATGTGTCTGGTAAAGTGGAGTAAAAAAACAGACCTGGTTTTGCATGCAGTCTAGTGGCTGCAAGGCCAGTGAGTTTGACCTAATGAAAATGTGATACGTGATTTGAATAGGTTTGTTATGCTATGCTAGACAATAAGATAAACAGACACTTCACAAATTCAAGTCTTCACAAAGACACAAGCTTCTCTTGTTCTGCAAGGAATAATTCCACAGTTGATTTTTTTTTTTTTTTTTATATGTACAACCAAGTGGAAAATCCCAAAAACAAGGCAAAAACACTTGCCAATTTTCAGTAGCGGATAAGGGCTCAACTGTAATCATGAGAAATCATGTTTGCTATGTTGCAAACACATCCATCTGACAATGATACCCCCCCCCACACACACACACACACACACACATACAAACAAACACACAGGTGGGAGGCCGACATAGTTGTGTCAGCAGTTGTGGTCCTACCAGTTGTTTCACACAGCTGTCTCCGAATTGAACTCAGCGGTAGCTGTAAAGGAGCAGATCCGGAAGAAAAAATGCTAAAATAAAGATGAGTAGAACGATGACTAACGAGAGTTAGCTCAGATGGAAAGCGAATGTGTTGCCTCAAAGTGAGCCAATGCAATATGATCCAGGAAGCCCAGTTCTAGTATTAGATCCATAAGTTTAAAGCTTTTCATTTTCCAAAACGCTGCACATCAGTTTACAACACTGTGAGAGACGATTTCACCGCTACAGGAAGTTGTCGCTGTGGCAATATAATAATTACACAAAGTAATCTAGCACCAATCATGCCGCTTTTTGCGTCCCCGTCGAAAAGTGCCTCTTCAGCATTCACCTGCACAGACATAATCTGTGCATGAGCAGCTGTATGAAAAAGGTTTGGGGTAGTCAGAGCCAACAAAAGGATACTGCTGAACTTCTGCCACTACCCGTCTAGCGTGGATAATTTGTTAGCTAGTGACCTAGCACTAGGCCATTGTGCCATTCAGGTTGTTCCCTTTTTGAACCTCTAAACATGAGCTCAAGTGGCCCGATAATCAGACCGAATTGCCATTTCATTCAGCTGCAGTATTTCGTTTGATATTGTATTCATTTTAGCCAATTTGAGGAGAGGGGTTGTTTTTCCCTAACCCATATTCTAAGCAGCAAGTGACTTATTCATCCCTCTGACATCATTTTCAAGTCAAAATGGAAAGTAGTGGTAATTATATTTTATACTATTTATCTACTCTATTCTATTTCCCATTCTTAACCCCACTTACAAAGGTCTCCTTCTCCAGCAAAGGGGAAACAGCACTAAACATATTAGTAATGCTGCACAAATCTGAGATGTGGGTGGTGGTGTTATGAAGGTATGGAAGCAGTCTACAGCTGAAATATGCATCATTTTTGACCTTATAACTGACATCAATCTGCTCTATATCATTAATTGATCTTAAGTAAGTATTCTAGCTATAATGATGTGCATGAGATTTTGTTCAGAATGAGTCTTGTACAGGTTTCTACAAAGCCGTTAGCTCCTCATTTCAGCAGGAATATGGACTATAAAATGGTCACAAGGCATTAATAAATAAAGCAGTTTCAAACAAAGCAAAGCTTTAAAGAGAATTTACCTGAGAATGCCAGGGTTCAGTGTCAAACCCCACTACTCCTAGAATAATGGGCTATTTTTATGACAGCGAGGCAGAGACAACAGAGGTCGAGTTTCCCCCTTCTTCTTTTACCTTGGTCCCTGGGGACGCTGTGGTTTGACAAAGTGAGAGGACAGTAGCACACGGGAGGATAGCAGAGGAAACAGCAGAAATGTCTGCTCAGTTATAACGGAGCAGTTGCTGGCCCTGGGGACGCAGTCACTGTCCTCCGAAGCACTGCCTCTATTGCCCAGACTGATGCTTTGTGAATCTGTCCCCAGCCTTCGGTGTCTATCTCTCCTAACCCCCGGTGTCCTGGATGGAGCGAGTCACTCGCTGAGGGAAATTATCTTGCTAAAAAAAAAAAAAAATAGAAAAGAAAAAAATAGAAAGAAACATGAGATTCCACTTCCTCAATTTGGAAAGCGGGTAAACTGAAATATGCAACTGAGAGCATGTTCACTGAAATATTAATAAAATTTTGCTACCTTTGCCAAGGATGCAATGTGGAATGTAAGTCAGTGTCTGGAGAGCAGCTAGCATCACAGAAGCTCTGCATCATCTTTAAGATGCCTTTGAGCAAGGCACAAGGTTTTCCAGCAGCTCCAAGGTCAGTGCTCTAAGTGGAGAGAATTTATGCATAAATGGATTGGAAGTATTATTCTAGTCTAACGTGGCGCCGTTAGCACCAGAAAGCGGGGGTAACACGTGGCAAGATGCTGGTGTAGGCCGATGAGGAGCGCGGCAGACATTATTCAGCATCCGACCGGACACAGTGGTACCTCTCAGTACTGCTCACAAAAAAATTCTCATACATTGCTAACGAGCCAAAGTCTGGAAGAGACTTTACTGGTAGAGCCGGCCATGTCAGACTCAGAGCATCAAGTTCAGGGCTGAGGATTTACTATCTCCACTCCACGCACACGCACACACTCACACACACAAACACACACACACACACACACACACACAAACTAATTCACTGCTCAAAAGCTCTCTATTAGATTAAAAAGCACTTTCTATGTTGTTACGAGCCAGATTGCAAGGTTTGTTGTGTGTTCTCTTTTTTATTTTTTTATTTTTTATGTTTTGCTGACCAGATCTTCTTCAGATCCCAATTTATGGCTGGTGTTGTGTGCCTTTTAGCTGATGTGCTCCGTTCAGTGCTTTGAGAAATGATTCTGAGCCGACAGCGCATCAAAGATTGACAGGCGAGACTAAGACGTGTGAACTGAATCAAAAGCAGGTGAGCCTCGACAGAGGGATTACTTTTTTTGCACTGCGGAGTTGACTGTGGTCCTGGAATTCTGAAAGGCAAACATGCAGAAATATATTATGTGGATATATGTAGATTCTTTTTTTTTTTCTTTTTTTGCATGTGTGCAAAACCAATACTTGGAACTGCTACTAGTGGTATTGGAAAACACTCATTTGCTTTCTCTGAGAAAGAGATATGATTATCGATATCAATATGTTGTTTTATTAATGCAGTTGTCTTGTGCTGTGTCCAAGGTAAATCAAAAAAGTACAACTACACCTACTAACAGCTCTTAAGCGCTTTGTTTTATATGAGATTAGATTCATTTAGCAGACACTCTTGTCCGGTGTGACTTACATTAAGTGCATTTAACCTACACTGGAACAAGATGCTAAATGCAGTGTAATCCTTCCAAACAAACAAGTTTAAACACTTTTTCTTGTTTGCTTAATCTGTACATGAGCATGAATGTAAAAATGAGAATTTATGGGGAGTTACGTGCTTGAAATATTTCTCGGTGAAGAATAGCTCGCTGCAGTGACTACGTGCAGCATCAATAAGTCTTTTTGTCGCAGTGGGGTTGCCAGGTTTGGTTCCCTGAGACAGAGTCCAAAACCCAAACCTTGTGCTGACTGACAATATGACCCCAGCCCGCTCAAACAACCACCTGCTACTCCACCTGCACCGGAAAATGAAGCTTTGGGTGAAGGAGCAAGCTATTGTTCACTTTGAAAATAAAAGTTACCTGGATGTAGCTCCAGTTCTACGAGAACGCGTGGAGCCCTCTATTGCCTTCGCTGTTGGATTTCTCTAACAGGTTACCACTACATTTCTGTTCATGCTTTTACATGTGCAACATTATAATCCCAAAGCAAAAAACATCAGTTGTGTACTTTTATGAGCTCACATAAAAGGATTTTTTTTTTGTTTTTATCTAAAATGGGTGCAATATTCGTACAAAGTCCTACCACAAGAGCCAGCTCACATCAGATCCCCATATAAGAACCCAGAAACTCTTAGATATTTTTTTGGATAACTTTTTTTGTTTTTTGTTTTCTCTTGTCTTCCATGCACATTTTCTGTATCTGGCCCAGAGTATCGAGTTACTGACATTTCATAAGGGGTCAGAGTTGCTGCAGCTCAATGTTTGCTATTAGGACATTGGTGCATAACATTTGCACTTTATTATCTGGTTATGTCTGTGTGGATAAACGAGACCAGGCGGCTGTCGGGGTTTGTAAATGTTATGACCACATTTTTCTATATTAAAGCAGCCACATGATAATTGCATTGAATTAAGCGCCTTGCATTCACTGTAGCACATCTCTTAGCTTGTGTAACAAATAGAGAGCACGCCTTTTACGTCATCATCACATCTGTAAACAACACCACCGCATCTGGATTACATAAAACCCAGAGAAAGATAAACATACGCCTAGTGAACGACAAGTTATTATGCAAGTGAAGCACAATTTGGGACATTAATCACCTCATATCGCCAACACACCAGTGTTTGTTTTGCTAAGCAGATCTGAAACAGCACGGCAGCAAATGCTCAAACTAGTCGCGCAGCACAGTTTGGTCTTAGACATGTGATTTGAGCACGAAAACCCATCCAACTGAACCCAAACTGTGTAATTTGCTTTCCTGCCATCAGCCCAGGATTCCAATCATGAGACTGGGCAGCTGATGAGGAGAGAGCCGGTTATCTGACTCTGTGTTTCGTCAAGCTGTCATGTTTGAGAACCTTAAGTTGTGTTTGTTTTCCACTGATCAAGGCCACACAAACATTCATTGAATTCATGCATGCATTTGTTCTGGTCCTGCTGTTGAATTTATTGCCTGCGTGCCCCATCATTAACAACTGTACACACATAAATCACGATGCACCCGGTACGAGGCTCTGCTCCCACCAGTGTTTCTCCCCAGTTTAGCAACATCTGATATATTTGAAGTGAAGAGAGTATATTGGGGAATTTAATCAACCGATTTCAGATATTTATTTTACTGACTGCACTCTTAAAAGGTGGCTCTTTAAAGCCTCAGTTGTGTGAGTGTTTTTTTTAAACTACCTAGACTTTTATTTCACACCAAATAACCAAGTGTGAGGTAGAACCTGTGGTGGGGGTTAAATTATGATTGCAGCTGCTGTTGGGGGTTTGATTTGACCACTCAAAAGTCTTGCCTCCACTCGGAGTAGAAACACAGAACACGCCAGGATGTACTTTACTTGTGAACCTGACAGCAACAGCAGTTAGGGCCACTACAAGATGGATCTGACCTGGCAGCAAGATTGATCTGCCCACAGGTGGCCCGGTGCAGGAGGTTTGAGTGGTTCTTGCTATTCTGTGCATTTCCATCCTCAGGGGGAAATCGCAGGGGTTTTGGAGCAAGACAGCACCAGCAGCTCTGCTGCTGTAGAACACTGTTCGCCTCCATCCCACACCACCATCACCTATGTTGCATCAGGAGGAGGATGGGGAGGGAGGAGGGGAAACAAAATAGATAAGACCTGAGCCATGTTCTTTAGGAGATATGAAGTTCTGGTCAATTGACTCTCAAACACACACAATGGACCCGTTATATCACTTTGCCACATACTATGGCCCCACAAGCTAATGGTCAAATGCAGTTTTATACTGTATGATGAGATAAGATAGCGGGATGCACCGATTTGCTTTTGATTTGATAAATGTATTTCATACGCACCAAGTTGAGAAAGAGTCATCAAAATGATTTTCATATTTTAGAGCATGAAGTTAGAGTTGAAATGTAACATAAATAATCTAAACTGAATAAATATTTGATTTGACGTATTCACCAGATACCAAGATATAAACACTGAAAGCAATGGCAATTTAGTGCATAGCAAGACAAATATATCTAAGTGTTCTAAATGTTGCTCATTCGTGTTCATTTGTTTATATTTTGATTTGACAATAAAAACATGTTTCTTAAGGGAACAATGTCTTGTTAAAGAGATGATAGATTAAACAGAAAACAATGAACAACAGCAGAACAAAAGCGTCTTCTCCACTCTGAAGTTTCTGTTTGTGTGATCTGCCATCATTACAGCGACTCTCCCTGGCGACTGGGTCCTCAGAGAGAAGACAGAAATCAGTTTACTCCTGATGAGGGCAGAGGACGCTGGCACCTCTGGCACAGCAGACATACACACACACACACACACAAAACAAAACAACAAAAACAAAAACAACACAAAAAGAAAACAAAACAAAAAAAAACTGGAGATGCTCATCAACACTGGCCCGTCTGACAAACACAAAGAAAACTCGAACGGCTCAGTCCTGAGGACAATTACAGCGTCAACAGAACAATGCTAATTTGGACTGAATACCCACTTTAGATTTGGATGCGGCTTCAGATGACAGACTGGGGCCCAGATTCTTAGTCAGAGCCTCCTGTCCTCCCCTGTGATTTTCTCCTCCCCTTCTTCCAGTTAATAATGCTGCACATTATTTCCCATGCAGATAGCCACAAGAGCGTGAAATCAATTTAAGAGCAGAGGAGTGTGAGAACAAACTCAACTGGAGGAGAATGTCTGAATTTCAATATTTTCTCATTCAATAAAGCATTCATGTGCTCTGTGATTTAATAAACACTGCGCTGAGATGGGAGGAGAAGGCTTAAGGTAGAGGAGGGGAGGCGTCATCCCTCTTGCTACTGTTGCTGGGGTTAAGGCACAGAATTTATTTTTTTTTATATGGGGTATTCACTATACCTGCTTTGTTTTTATGCATTATATATATATATATATATATATATATATATATATATATATATATATATAGTCCACTCAGACCAACTTATCATCCTCCTTTGCTAATTCCCCTTCATTTTACTTAGATTAAAAAAAAAACAAATCAAGAATCAAAGAGTTTTTGTCAGGAGAATGGCATGCAGTAGCTGAATGTTCAGGGACAAGTTCAGCAAAAGTCCAGCCAAGTTACTTGTATGTTATTGAAAACAGACGGCGTTGCCTCGGGCAGGCAGTGACAGAATGAGTGGGAGAGCTGAGATGCAAGATGGTGGAGGTGGGTCAGACCGTCAAGCCACTGAGCTGTGCCCACAATAGGTACTGTACACCAGCCATAAATAAACCACCTTGACAAGACAGCGTCATTTGTCAACATTAGGTTCTTGTGAGGCGAAACTAGATAGTAGAGCCGACAGTCACTTACGGGAAAACGCCTTTGCCGAGGAGCCGGAATAAATCTCGCGTATTTGAGCCTGTGTGTTTCAAATGATGACAATGGGTTTTTGTTTTTTTTTTTCAATATGAAAATTCTCAGCCCACATAGACGGGTGTGAAGTTAAGGAGCTAGGCAGGACTTTGGAGCTGAGGATTATTAGTAAAGCTTCCCTGCAATGTGAGTTGTTAGATGAGATTATCTCTCACTTTAATCCCTGGTTGTGTATTCTTCTCTTGTTTACATCTATAAATAACATTAGAATTATGAACCGCAGCACTAAAACACTGCAGATGATATTACACAGATAAAGAAAAACACTATATTATGTAAGTACACTCAACATTTCTATAAAGGGACATGGTCATTTGTCATATATTGATGCCAACATATTATTTAACTCTAACTTTTAAGTATTAAGTCTATATCCAGGAGACAGTGTGTGAAACAATCAGCCATGAGGCCTTGCAGCAACTTTAATAAACAAAGAAAACAATAACATCATATGTTATATGCAGGAGTATTTGTTCTGAGCCTGAAATCAACTTAAATTTAATTGAACAGCCAACAAATAAGTGATCATCTTGGTTCATTTTTACCATCTGGTAAATAGATTATATTGCTAGAACTACTGAACTGTCTACTGGGACCCAGTGGGCCAAAATTAGATTTTCCTTTTGCTTTGACTGGATTACCTTGCAGTGCACAACGCTGTCAATGCTTAACATGGAATGAATAGGTAGAGTGCGATCAATCCTCTTTGTTCTTTTCCAAGTCTGATTGGATTTTGAGCTCAGTCCTTAGCTCCCCCTCAGGAGTCGGACCGTAGCGAAATCTTTGCCAGGTCTCGCTCCGCGAGCGAACCTTTATGGTTCAGATAGGGCACTTTCAGTAGCCCGAGTAACAACCCTTGCACTTCTGGTCATACAATAGTGCTGGCAATATAAATCCTAAAGGGTCTCTCTGTCTGCAGGGTAGTTAGCTGGAAATTGACGGGGGCAGGTTACAACTTTATTGCTGCACAGCTGCAACATTTCAGAGGCTTTAGTGTCACTGATTTTAATTATTATTACATGACTGTGGCATTATAGAGGGTTACAAATTTCACCATCTGGGAAATGGATTATTTTGCTACAATAATCCATGCAGGCACACAACCAACACACTTGTGTAATTTGAGGCGATGTTCTTGATCCGTTTGGATTGTAATATTGTAAAAGGAATACTTCATTATTATGAATTATCCATATTATGCATAATTAAACTCTAATGTGATGTTTGTGATGCCAGGTGCTGTCATAACAGGTCCCGGGCGAATGTGTCTCTGTTAGTCTGGTAAGACAAAACGCTGACTACAGTAGCTTGTAATTTTATCTCTTGTGCTAAAAACCTTAATTAGTGACACATTTCAAGTGTTTTTTAGCAAAAATGATGAGAAGGATTTTCATAGTGTGTAAGTTAAGTGTTCATGTATCTTATCATGACATCTTTGTCGGAAGAGAAAAATAGCCGGGGAACTATATTTCCAGTCAAGTTCACATTAGGAGCTATTAATCCATCCCAATGAAGGGAGTTGATTGTGCTTTAAATAATGACATCTTTGGTACAGTTCTTTTAGGTTTTAACATTAAGATCAACAATTGTATGTTCTGTTTTACTACCTAAGTCCAACCCCCAGATCTTTGCACTGAACAGTGTCTAAAAATAATCTGAGGGAAAACCATCAGTGAAGCATTTCCCAAAAAATGAATTCTCTCTGAAAATGACTGCAGCTTAAATTTAAATACATGATGTAATATTTTGCCAATTGATGGTTAGCTGCCCTTTGCTTAAAAAAACATCCTGTTTTCACTGACTTCATCTTAAGTAGATATAATACTTTTTTTTTTGAAGGAGCTGATATGATTAACCATCATTAATGGCTGCTCCAGCTTGATTTGCTGACAGATCCTGCAAGGACTCTGCCTCCAGTGACATATACACACTGATCTTGTTGGACTAAACATTTTATGTTAAATTCAGTGGCATTATCATTTTGTAGTTTTTATGTTTTTGCTGCCCATTAACACAGAGTTGGGATGAATGATGAAAATGATTCACATACTAAAAAGCAAAAAAGGGGCAGGCCACAGATGATTAACCAATTACATGAGTGATTACATGCTTCTAAAAATATCATGTGGAATTAATTAGACAATATTTTTATGTAGAAGTGCAGTGTAGCGTGTGCGATGGGTGACTGTGGATCTGAATTTCTGATATTTAAGCTCATTATAAATTTCAGAGAAAAAAGAATCTCTACCTAAGTATGGACGTTAAGTTATTCCAGACTATTGTGATATGGTAACTGGTACAGTAAAGAGCACTCTCTGAAAATAGCACGTCCACTGAGTCAGAATCACAAACACAGGTTAGTGTGGGTTCCCACTCATTTCACTTAAAAAGGGGAACTCCGTCTTAACAGGGCCGCCTCTGCTTCTGAACGGCTGCAGATCGGAGGGGGAGTGGAGGGGCTTGATTTTTGCCCAGAGTGCAGAGCAGTTGTTTTAAGAGCATGAGTGTTACGTGTCACTCAAAGAGACTGCTGCATCCCACAAGCAGGCTGGGTTCAGATGCAACTTGTCTCATTTCATTTGGCCATATTTGACAGCTGGACTGTTTTTGCCGTCCATCTTTTGGCAACAAATTGCCAATAGCCTTGTCCACTGACAGCGTGGATGTTTGATGTAGTAACACACATACGGTCTTTGACTGGTGTGTATTGTGTGTACAACAGATCAGACAGACAGATATCAAACTCAACTCCAGTTGTTATTTTCCTCCACATCTGGGTCATCTGTGTGTCACTGTATGTTTTTACATTAAGGAAGTAGAGTTGTGAAACTCTGGATAACTCATTTCCTTACTTATGTTTGAATACTGTTTTATTCATGACACATCTTTGCACTGGCAACAGTGTGTCCATGTTTGGTCGCCTTTACTTTTGCATCTTTGTACTGACCTTGTAAACATTGATGCACATCTGCACATGCAACTTCTGGTAGAATTCACCACTTGCGTTGCAGCCAACTGTTGCAGGTTTTCACGCAGTCTGAGCTTAGACCAAGTGAAGGGTAGAGGTGTAATGCAAATCTATATCTGTTTATGTCTTGACAGAGAGTCAGTGGTTTGGCAGTTTTGGTTTAAGAGCATGTCAGTCGCTCTCGCAGGGCAACATGGCAACTGCTTCTATCGGCGACGAGGACCCTTTCCTCTCTTCCTCATCAATCCAGGCGGTTCACCCATGTAAACCTCCGCTACCTGAGCGCCAAATATCCTAATGTTGCAGGTCACAACATACACTTAAACGCGCCTCCTTCACTTTGCGGGTCACAGTTACAGTATTTGCATGGGAGTTGTGTGTGAGAGTGTGTGTTACAGGGTTTATGAGATCTCTTTCATTGCACCTTTGGAAATGTGGACAGATGGCATGTGAAGATGTTTTTGACACATTAGCCTGGAGCAGATCACAGATTCAAAGTGTCCACAGGCATGCGGTGCAATAAAATGTCCATCTTGACAAGTCGTTTAATCAAACATTACGCAAAGAGATGATTGAAAATTGTTTACTGAATCATCAAAAAAAAGTTTTAAAGAGAGATTTGCAAAGATCAGTTTTTATATCAGTTGAGTGTAGTGTGTCTGTGTGGCAGGTTGTGTAACACGACATATTATATTGAGGCGTAATTAATGTGGTGCAAGTTCTCATTTGAATAAAGATAGAATTTTTTCCATGTTTACTTCATGCAGCACGTTAGGACCAAACTCAACTACATAGTAATTAGTTTGTCGTTAACAAAACGTTAAATTAGAAAGATAACAGAACAAATTATTGACGAGGAGTTGACTGAAACTAAAAATGAATTTACAGATGAACACATTATGGTGGAAAACAGCTCAAGAAAATTAAATCCTATATCTGACATTAAAAGCATTTTGCTTTTTTCAAAAACACTCTATTAAATACTTAATTAAATGGGTAAAACCAAAACAAAAATCACTGCCCAAGCCCACTAAAAGTCAAAATAACCAAGCAACAAAACTGAACAAACAGTGCCCTCGTGTAGTTAATTTTGTTAATATGGCTGAGCAGATGAATTCATGCTGCTATCTTCCACCAGTTGAATAAATATTTTAGGCCTTGAAACATCATAGAGACTACGAAATATTTTGGATGTGTTTTGTTTCAGGGATCCAAGAATGCTTGATATCCAGTCTGGCCTCTCATCTTTTTATTTCCAACAAACTCGACGTTAGTATGTGAGATAGTCCTACAATCTGTAGCTGGAAGCTGCCCTCATAAGAATTAGCATTGATTAGTTAAGTTTTCAGATATCTAATAGCTTCACCAAACCTTAGACCAGTGACCTTTACTCCAGAATAAACCGAGCGTCTGTGTTGAAGAGTGATTTGGAATGTTTAATGGTATGTATTGTCATTATTCCAAGCTGTATATAGAGAGTTATACTGCACATTATCAGTGCCAACGTTCTGAATTTTTTTCATTCCAAAAATGTCCTCAAATCTAAACCCTATTTTACTTCCAAAACGCTATTTTTCTCACAAAAAAACGGGAGATAGAAGGACACTGCCTCTTGAATATGCAGAACTAACCTTCACCAATACTGTTTGGATTCATTGAAAAAAAGAAGAAAAAAAAAACAAAAAAAAAACGGACGCATGTCAACATTACTGACCCGAGAACTCTGACATGCTGTGTGTTCACCTTCGATTGGCTGAACATGCATAAGCCAGGCTGAGTCTCCCCCATCTTATCATCAGCGGTTAAGTGATGGAATAGAGGTCAGCCTGTGCAGCAAGCACAGACGTGAGATGTTTCTATGCCAAAGGATAATAAGCACAGGCAATTGAGTCCCGGTGTTGTCAGGGAGTCACTATCTGCCTTCCACCGGATAACAAGAGGGGATCAGACCACCGCTTTTCCAGGGCGGCGAGGGAGGTGAGTTTAATGTCACTCTCCAAAAGCTATTTCCAAGAGCTCACCTAACATGTCCTTTTTTTAAGGTCAGGAGACAAGAGGATAAGAGTTGGATGTGTTCATGGGCTGACTGCCAACACCAATCCAATTTCCCCCAAAATTTAGTTAGTGCATAATACATAGTCATGAAAATGTTTTTTTTTTTGGCGCAAAATTTCAGCTCTTTTTCTCAGCGTCTGATCTGTCTAATCCAGTAGCTCTCTTTCTAATGGAAAAAAGTGATGAGACAATAGTACTTTTCTTAATTAATAATTATTCACATTGATTTTTCAAAACAAAATCACTTAAGTACTCACTAGAGGTAACATGATTGCTCCTCTTACGCAGAACTTCAACGAGTTTGAGACTCGTCTCTGGTTCCCCAAAAAAGACTTAGGAAAAACATGTAACAGACCCTGCTGTGTGGATCTTTTGGGTGATTTTCATTTACAATCAATGCGACTGAAGTGATTATGAATAAAAAATTCACCCCATTATTTTTTTTTTTGACGAACCTAGACAAAGTAACTAAGGGCTTTACAAGTAGGCTGGAAATGCCAGTGGTAATTTTAATGTGTCACTGAGGAACACAAATTGTAATATATAATTAACAAATTTAAGTGATATTTATTTAAAATAAAAGTGAGTTCATATCACTTATTATATTGTTGTCAGGTTTTTTTGGTATCTGCTGAAAAAGCACAGTATTGTTTACCATCACAAAAAAAGGAAGATGTGAATTTTGACAATGCTCAGAAGGCAAATGGATGATAAGGCTTAAAACAGTTCAAAAGCTACATAGATGAAAGGGAATAAGAAAGTGATAGACAGGCATTTCTACAGCAACAGAGCCCTGATGGCAAACGTCTGATCACCTTTAGTCTTTAACCTAAACAAGGGAGGAGTCAGAGTCTGGAGTTCTGTGCCTGAGGTGCTTAAAAGGATGCAAGCTTCCAAAAGATAACTGAAAAGAGAGGCGTGCAAAGCCTTCAGAATAATCTGAAAATTGAATTTACAATGAACCAACATTCAAGAGACATTAAATCAAGCGGAAATTACTGGAGTCACACCTCCAATAACTTTCGTTTCTTAATTTTCTTAGATATTCTTAACAAGAGCAACCTTAAAACCAGTTATTTAACCCCCTTATTACGGTATTTAACCCTGTGCAGTAATTACGAATCTTGAATGATCATCACAAACCCCTCTATTTCTTCATTGTTTGAATGAAGCTCATTCTCAGTGCTGTACGTGCTTTGTAATCAACTGTGGGAGGGGAGAGATAGAAAAAAAAAATAGCTAAACTAATGCACTTCCTATGAGCAGCTAGCCAGTGAATGTGACAGATGAAAATAATAAGTGCACACACCATCAACAAATGATTCATGTGAAAAAACAGGTTGAAAAATGTCAGAATGGATATTTTTCAGAAACTCTGGATTGTTGTCAGAAAGCCAGATTCTTTGGTGTGTCGCTCTTTTGTGTTTCTGCCCTCGCTCGCTATCACAGAGACACGCGTGTCGTTAATTTCAGAGTCACAAATGAGCCCTAAGCGTGGTGGCGCCTGCTGGCAGCTAGAAACAGGTGCTTGGAATATCGATAGCTCTCTGTTGGCAGAACAGGTAGATTGTTGCTAACGCGGTTACACAAGTTCATACGTTTTGGGGTTTTTTGGTTTGGGTTTTTTTTTTTTTTAGTTATTTTTTTCTGGAAAATGCATCTCTCCGAGGTCTGGGTTTCAAGAAAGTATGCAAGTGTGAAGCTTGAATTAATAATCATTGCTGCAGCATCCACTGTGACCATCGCCTGAAGACACAAAACACACAATGCATTATATTCCTCAGGCATTATGTTTTGCAGAATCGGAGGGTCAACATCTGTTACCTTCGCTCCACATTCAAAGCGTTCCCGTGTAACATATATTCCTAAAATGCCAGCGCGAGCTGCTGCCCAGGGGCATTGTATTTCCAGCCCGTGCTTCGCTACCGTACCGCAACCACCCACCACTTTTGTCTTCTTCAGCAGATAAAAATGGATAAATCTCCACAGGGCTCCACAGTAGGTAAACCCACTGCCTTGGGTGCAGCTGTATTCCCACAGGCCGCACCGATCATGCATTACAATAATGTTACGCTCCTTGTTACTAAACAGTGGGCATGTAAAACGAGTACAGACCAATTAGCCAAAAAGAAGAAGCTGTTATTCGCCACATGTAGCCATGTTGGTCCTAATGTGCTGTACAAGCGTTAGGGCCAAGTCTGTCACGTTGTGCCGGTTTCTTCAAAGGTTATGTCACTGTCTAAAGCACAAACATAAGATGACAACAAGTGTTCCCACATTCATACACTGAAGCAAAAGGGTACATTTATCCTAATAAATGTTAGGCATTGACTTTTATTTCTAGTTCACTAAGAAAATAATAACGTTTATTTCATGAAGACAAGGTTAATGTTAAGGGTCAAAATGCAGTTGGGTTTTTGGGGATTTTTTTCCCTTCCAAATTGCCCTTGTAATTCGTCTCAATTCCACATGCATCACCAACGATTCACTTAAAGAAATGTGAAGCATTTGTTCATCTACTTCAATTCATTGAAATTCTGCTCGAGGCACTAAAAGAGCTATGGCCACCACTGAATTATGTGCATAATCTGAACACATTTAGGAGCAGCAGAGCTCTGAAAAAACAACAAAAAAAAACAAAACAAAAAAAACCCCCCAGATAAATACTGCAAGCCCAGTTCATGATTGCACTGCATGATCAGGATATGATTAGATTTTGGGAAGTGTGTGTTTGTTGTTGAACTTTGTGAACTGTGAAGCCCCTTTGACATTTGAAATACAGTGACTAACGACCCCTATACAGAGCAATACAGAGCTGAGTGTGCTGTTGTGGTACCGAGGGCACATTCAGCACCACGGACAGGGACACAGTAACACGCAGTCCTGGAGGTAACACACCTGTGTTTAATGGCTCATCAGCTCCACACAGTTCACTGCAGATATGGGAGGAGGAGGGTGGACACACAGTGGACATTTGTGACATGTCAAATACGTGTGTAAGTCATTGCACTAGTTAGAAACACCAGTTTAAGGCGTTTCACTGCCAAGGCTCTGCTACTGCACTGCTGGCTGACTCAAAAAAAAGGAAAAAAAAGCAAAAAAGAGCCCATCGTTAATCTTTCTGGCTTGCACCTGTTTCTTGCTCGAACAAGTCAAAATGTCTGCCGTAATAAAAGGTATTTCAACAAACATTTAATTGAACTTCCTGGGCTGGTTTTATGTGCTTTATCTGTCATTTCTGACAGTAGTTAAGGGGCCTCTCTGGACAAGCGACTGATTTCTGGGAACTGAAGTCCGATTTTTTCTGCCTCTCCTACGTTGCTGTGCCTCACACACAGGATGTGCATTATGTTGTAGTTAAGGTTGTTTACCAGTTTCCAACTCATGAATACCATCCATAAAATCATTATAATCATTACAGGGAAACTGAAGCCGACAAATCTGATGGATTCATGAAAGACAACTTGTCACTAGATGAGGGCCTGAAAATGACATGCATGGACACAGTTCATCATTCAAGGTAATTAAACATTTATTTAATTCTTATACTGCACAGTAATGTTTTTACCCTATTCAAATGACCCTTATTAGAAGCTATTAATGGCTTGTTTTATTTGTGCATCATTTCTGATATTGATAATATCACTTTTGATGTACCCTCAAGAATTTTAGGCACTCTGATGTTTTGCTGTATTTTGTTTGTGTTTAGTGATGCCATAATTGATCTATTTTGGGACCAAAACAACACAAATAGCTGAAAATAAGGTCGAATTTGTGCGAAAAACAACTCAAGTAGAAGCACAATGTCACCGGCAGACACCATCTCAGGTTGTCCAGTTATCTGAATAGGTGAATCTCTCCTGGGTGCACACGTTCCATCCCAAAATACAACATTTTGAATGCAGCAAAAAGCCCTTTCTTCTCCGTATGCACCATCCTCAGATGCCGATTTGGTTTCCATTCATCCTTCAACCAACCTCCTACCGCTTTCATTCCGATTCTTATAAAAAAGAAACATACTTAAAAAAAAAAAATACATCACTGCCTTCACACCACCAAACACAGATTTGTAGTATTTCCTCTGCGTGTGTCTCTGCACTGGGCAGCCACATGTGCGTGTAATTGCGTACCGCAATCTTATCTGCATGGTAATACGCATGGCTGTAAGCGGCCAAACTTATTTTTGTACCTGGCTCTCGACACACAGCCACACCTGGGTGGTCTATCTCTTGGGACGGCTAACAATGGGGCAGTCAACTATGCCTAAAGCGAATTACACCACTCCATTAATTCAAAGCCCCAAAGCGGTTTCAACTCTGTTTTCATGTAACAGCAGTGAGACATGAATCTTCCAGGGCTATTCACATGAAAACACGTGCCAGGACAACACAAGAAGTTGAGCATTTTGAGGTAAAATCTCTTAGATGGACATTTACCGCAAAATGAAACAGATACATGAAGCAGACCATGTAACGGTAGCCTAAGTGATGGGGTTAAGCTATATGCAATCGGTTTCTTGCAAATCAAAAAATTCCAATCTATCATAAGAAACAGTAATTCTTGCATCTCACATCTCAAATTTTCTGTTTCCTCTAAACTGGTACAGTACACAGCACTTGCACCCACTCTCAGCTCCAATTACTGCAGAAAATCCCCTCCGCCAACGGGAGCCGGAGAGCAGTGTCGGAGATCCTCATTGCGTAGCCAGTGTGCATCGGTCATTAGCCTCCCACTGGGTGCCGCGGCACGCATGGTCTCTCAAGAAGCCAGACAACTCCACGGCCGCCATCCCTCAGTAAGCACCTCTCCACATACCATGCAAATTCCCCACGGAACCCATGTACTAAATCCAGCATATTAAATTACCTCCTACTGATAGTTCCCCCGCTAAGGTTCTAACTTTTTTTTTTTTAAAGACCTTAATCAACAGCTTGTTAATAGAATCTCTGTTGTTTGTTATTAGCCTAACTGAATTTAGCGCCTCTTAAAAATCTGTGCAAACTGTGTTTGCAGTTTGATGGGAGTTTGAAGTGATTTTCTCCTGCCAGTTTGTTCCCTGGTGTTATCTGAAATCCCAGGCAGAGGATTGCATCAGCATTTTTCAACAAAGTGAGGGAATGTGGGAAACGGGGCCCATATAAGTGTCAAACTGACATTTGAAAATAATGTTTTTTTGTCAGGTGGGAGGTCAGGGGTGTGTTTCCCCTTTGCCAGCCGAACAGACCTGATAGAGTGCATTTTTTTTTTTCTAACTCTGTTAGATGGAGGAGCAGCAGGAGTGTTGCTCCTCCCTGTCACATCCTGCACTTTGGTTCCATTCTCTCTCTGGTTGAGGATAACCAGGGGAATTGATTAATATTTATTCTCATTTGATATTCATGGAGAGAATCAACACTGTGTTTGTCTGAAATTCAAGAGGGAACACTCAACATAGGAAACAACAATGCTAAATTAGGGCAACACAGTGTGAGCAATACATGTTATTCATAGAAAATCAATTTATTTAGGCATCTCTGAGGCTTAGATTTAAAATTCTCTATCATACATGGCCAGTTTGTGGCAAAATGAGACACCAGGGGGAATACTACTTGAATTTAGTTTCTTGTGTCTCTGACTTGACAGACACATTAAGGTATGAGATTTATCTACCAGATATGACTGTCTCATGCGACAGCATTCATGCCTCTAAGTCATTTTTGTTTTGATATAGTTGTTATCAACTTATTTCTGATGCATAATTGTCAACATTGTTTGTGTATCCTTAATTGCATATTTGAAGAAGCCATTTTGCCCATTTTAATGGCATCAATGAATAATCTCTTGACTTCAGAATAATAATTTTCATTAAGCTTGTTTTGGGTATTGTAGTACCCAGCTCTTGATGGATATAAACAATGGAAGTACTGTTAGTATTCAATATTGTCGGAGGGAAAGCTTAGAATTTGTTTCCAAAAGAAAAACACTTCTTAAAAGACTGCTTCTCAAAGCTTTGATGTAAAGTTATGAAGCATTTACCAAGACAGACCATCATTTTCTCTACCTAATTAATGTGCATGTCATGCTTTTTTTGGAGGATCTTACTTTAATGTTGCATAAGATTAAGAAAACTTAATCGTTTTTGATGGACCATGTCTAGAGTTTGCAGTATCCTCATCCACTTGTCTTAAGGTAATGGATTTTAAAGAACTCATGTGGCATTATATATACATATATATATATACATATATATACATACATACATATATGCAAACAAACACACACACACGTATACATATACATACATATATACATACACATCTACATACATACATACGTATATATATATATACACATATGTGTATATACCAACAATATTTGTTATATATATATATGTTTATATATATGTTATATATATGTTTTTGATTTTAACACTTCATGTAGGTTTATATATACATATTCAAACCAGTTACAAGTTTCAGCAGGTGATGGATTGATTGACCGATCACATAACAGAATGTTGAAATGTCAGGAAAAAGGAGAAGTCAGACTTTACTCACCTCTACAACCCAAGTTTCTCAGAGAAACTGGAAAACCGTCTACAAATTATACTGGGTTAAAAAAAAATCACTCTTTGGTTGACCTGGTCACAGCCCATAAACATATAGAACAGACAATAGTACAGGTAGACAATGCTTTATTGGGCTATTGTGTCAACCAGGAACTTATCCCCGTAGTTACCCACTATCCTTTAAAAGGAAACTTGATGTTTTAAATGGAGGAAACACATATTAATCTATCCTGCAAAGGCTTCAGCTGCAGGCTGTTGGATTTTATAGCATCTCTTCTCTCCTCTGAGCTGATCACAGCACTCGGTGAGAACACAAGATATTTCCTGCTGTGTGCACTTCCAGGTTTGGTTTCCCAACTAAACTGTCGAGTAATGATCAGTTCTTCAAACAAATGGAACAAGGGGACATTCTTTTGGCGTTTCAGTTGCTGTTTTTCAAATGTGTAATAGTATTATTGAAATTGTCTCCTCTGGGCTTGTAATACTGTTGTTCTTACCACAATTTTTAATAGGTTTGTTGTTCTAGTGTATCCAGTAAGTGGAATCAGCCCTTTGCTCATTGTGCTGCAGCCTAAAGCAAGATTTGCTGTATAAACAACGGTATAATGAAGAACATCTGTTGTTGAGTGGCAGCATCTCACCTTGATGGAACAGGAGCAGGCACATGAAAATAGATGAACAGTATTTCATTTATTCCTATGTGCCTAAACATCTTTGTTCATTCGACAGGATTCTGATATGAGGGTTTACATTTCAGTCGTGCATGCTGTGATGCGCCAAATATATCATAAATTCATATATTACTCCTCCTCCTCTGTATCTCTGACTCACACTCCCAGATGCACACAAATCTATAACTTTGTTTTTCTTAAGAGATGCAGATGTATTCCTGACTGAAGAGTTGAATAAATGTCATCAAGCTAGTTTCAGTGTCCATATGACACGCAACTGCGATACGTCGTTTCAGGTTTCTGTCTATAGATCACATCAGGTCTGATTTTGAACTGGGTTATCCCCCATGTGGCAGCATCAGCAAGCATTTGATAGTATACCTCCGACCTGTTACCTGTTTTCAGTCTGTTAAATTTGCCTTCTCCAAAAGAGCAAGGATTTTGTTTATTTGACTGCTTTTGGCTTTTGGTTTCACCCAACCCGGCGCCGCAACGCTGCACTACTTCGCTTGATAGGGGTGTGCTAAAAGCGGGCGGATCAAAAGAGGGTGGATGCGAGTGACTGAGATCAAGAAGTTTCCTGGAGACTTCATGCCAAAGTAATGGCCAAGTTCCCGATCGTTTCTTCTCGGAACACCTCAAGCCCGAGACGAAGGATGCGTGTCGTGAGGAGGGCAGATTGATTTAACGCTGGGACACAACAATCCACTAATGGCCATCCTTAAATGCTGAGAGGCGGAGTGAAGCTGCTATGTAAATAAGAAAAAATAAAGGGGGTAGAGGGCGGGGAAGTATAACCCATTGATTTTTCCAGAATTTAGAGAAATGGTGAACAGCTGGTTGTGCCACCAACAGGATAATCATTCACTTGACCCTTACTGAATGCTTGGCACCCAGACTGTTGAATTGGATATCACCTCAGAGAAAAATAATCGTTTACACCTTGCGCATCAATTTACTGCATCCTAGATTTCCTCACTCCATAATAAGCCCCCCATTTTTTTATAGCAGTGTAAGAAAAAAGTATAATAATGTGCTTTAGTAATGCACATATTCCTGTGCCTAATGTACACATTCTGCTTCCCACTGCATTTTAGCCTCAGACAACCTTGCGGCATTCATTAAACTTTGCCTTATTGCTTTTCCGCTTTTGTGTTGAAAGTCTCTGAAAATGTAATCCCCCCCCACTGGTGAGTCTGGGGCAGGGGAAGAAATTGAAAACTTCTCAAGCAGAATTCAAAGCTCCGACCTCACAGATGAGCCACACATCGTCCACAGTGTCACCGGTGGATCTCTGGAGGTGACGAGGAGGCCTCCTGTCCCAGGTATGACCTTGTGCTGTTTTTACATGATGCGTTAATGGGATTCTCGTGTGTTAATGGCCGTACGCGCCCACAGTTGAATAAGGCCACCAGGACAGTTCTACTAATGTCTGACGGTTATTTTCATGCAAAAAAAAAAAAAAACACTCACTCCGATTAATAGATTGCATGTGTATTTGTAAACTATCTGGACAGGAATATAAATTCTGTTTGATGAGATGCCACTGTGGTAGATGTGCATCAACACATAAGCTGGCAATCTTACAGTGAGCCTGTTTCTATTTTTAGATCTGCTCTTTAATTTTTCATAAACTGTTTGCAATGTTTGTTGTTTGGTGGCAGTGGTATAAACACAATCTCACAGGGCGGGGGTGGCGAGTTGGGGTGGGGGTAGGGGGGTAGCAGGGCCAATACAAGATGGGACACACCTTCAGTCATCCGATAAATATGTTAAAAACAGGCTGAAGATTGAATTCTCCTCGATTTTCGGTGGCAGGGATTAAGAATTTCTGTTGTGCACACCTTTGCATTGCATAAAACTCTTTTTAGAAATATCTGGGAGACGGTTTCTGAACCTCGGGACTCGACGTCGTCAACAACTGAGCGACGGCTGAAGGTAGTTGTTGCTAGGAAACGAGCGCTACTGGCTGTAAAATGTGCTTTAGCCCACAAATGTCGATAGAGATGCTTTTTGTTTGTTTCCCCTGATAACATTCAACATTTGGGAGGACCCATCATGCTATTAATCTTGTTTTCTAATAGGTAAAATCAATGCTAGCCAGCCAAGTGTGCTAGCATTACCGCTGACTCCCAGTATATATTGCATTTCATTGTTGTTATTTCAACACCTGATGATCGCAGTGGGCAAGTTCCTGCATACAAGTGATGGTGCTGCACAAAAGAAAGCCATCCTAGTGTTTGAAATCTTATAAGATTTTGATCATATAATGAGGATCAAATAAAACCAAAGTGATATAACAAACAATATTCTGTGTCTGTTCACACAGATACTGTAATATCAGTGATTAAATTACGGTTTCCGGGATCAGTCATATCAAAAAATTCATGCCCAGTGGGGGATGGAAAATTTTTGATCTGCATTTGCTACCACAGCTGCAGTGCACCGACCCAGAAGCAGTGTCATGGTTGCAGGCTACAACATTTCAGATCATGTGATGATTATTATCTCGGTATCGCTGGGTGGCAGACACGACCTGTGCTGACACAGGTTTAGTCTTATCCTGGTCATTTAAGCAGCAAGCAGCGTTCATGTGATTAAGCACATTTATCACAAACTTCGGAGACAGAGGGATTCAGATGAGGTTATTGTCGTGGCAGCCAAGAACACTGGTTGTTTGACGTAGCCACATATCTATCCATTTTCAATTTAATAATAATAATAATAAAAAAAATATATATTCATGATAATAATAACAATAAGACTGACTGACTGAAAGTAAGATATCTAAAGATGGACAGAAATAAAAGATATAACTTAAACAATGATTCTAATGTTGCAAGAACTGCTCAGTCCAATCAAGTACTCATCTCTTTGATATTAAATGGAACAGTTCTCTTTACATCTCCAAGTTGCATTTCCAGAAAGATAAACCTAATGTGAGCTTCCCACAAGGCTGGCACGAGATCAGAAGTACAGCTGTCATGGGCGCGGGGTTCAGACTACCGGGCTACTTTCCAGCTGAGTCCCGGCCATCATCAGATGTAAGATACATACATAAAGCACAAAGGGACATACGTCTGCAGCTCCACGGTACAAGCGGTAAAGCAGTGAGTGGGAACCACGCACAGATGAAGGAGGATTTATCCCCAGGTTCCAAAGACGTTCACCCCGAATGGAAAGTAGGACATTAAAAAAAATAAATAAATAAAAAATTTTTAAAAAGAAAAAAAAAAAAAAAAAGGGGAGGCCAACAGCTGACTAGCCCATGGCTGTACATCAAGCACACGGTGGGACTACACTTTATGCTGCGGGAGGAGAGACAGAGGGAGTAGAATAACTCAATGTGCCAAGTGATATTTCAATTTGATTTTCTGGATATGTGCTACAATAAAAAAGAAAGATATGATTCACTTGCTGGCACACATGAGGAATAGATTTATTTAGGCCCGGTTCAGAAAAACTGTGTGTATTTATATTAAGTGTAACATAAAATTGGAGAGGTGTCTCTGAACGAGTAGTTTCACATACATTATAATCTACGGTTGTAGTAATTACGACTCATATCAGACTAAACAGAAAAGGCGATTAAGAGAAACACTTTAACATTGCAAGAATACTAATTTTTGATATCTTTGTTCTGTTTAATTGAAACTACATTTTAGTGCTATACTCTCAGTGGCCACTTTATTAGCTACACCTGGCTAAAAACAAATGCAGTCCAACACAACAGCCCCTCTGTAAATCCTACCTTGGTGACGGTCATCAAGTTCAGTCGCTGTTCAAAGTTTGAAGTGATGCGTTGATTCAACATGGTGGTTATCTTTTTGCCGATGTTGAAATTGAATGCAGGTGAATGGTGTTTTCTAATGTGTTCCTGTTATTTAGTACGAGCCACCCATGCATACATGAATCGTGAGTGACAGATTTTATACGAGACAATAATACACATACCAGCCTTGCAGCACTGCAGTGCTGCTGCCTCTAGCTTGTATGTTTGCTTGTGTCAGTGAGCTAAAGTGCTGCCTGCCTTTCTTTTGCCTCAGGTTTGAGCAATGGCGTTATTGTGCTGAACTCCAACAGGCAGGCTCAGGCAGTGACAAGCAACTGATTTTTCTTTTTTTTTTTTAACAAGCAGGAAAGAAGAAAAAGAGAAAAAAAAAATATCCCGTGGTGTCTTTTTTCTAGGACAAGGATTAGAACCAGCCTTGTATTTATTATAATCCATTATATGTCAAGCACACTAGTAGAAGGAGTATTGTAGTCAGTATGGAGACTGTCCTGTTGCCTAGTTTGTTCAAATCATAATTATAAAACCAAAAGGACCCAATGAAATAACTGTGCATTAAATGATTTGATAAAGGCTCTGAAAAAATAAAAAAAAAACAAGTGGTGGTTTATTCTGTTCTTGTATCTGTATTTGTGCCATCTCTGAGCCAAAATTGGCGACAAATTGACTAAATTCAACTGGAGTTGACAAGTTTTACATCTATATAAAACGTTTTGTTTCTCGCTGAGCCCCTGTAGTTTATCATGTTGCAATTTTAATGCCAGAACCTTTACCAAATGTTGAAAATCTCCACAGTGAGAAAGACCGCTTTGCCTTTCCAACTTGAAATGCAACAGTGGGCTACTGTTGTTCCTTTTATGTACAGTGCATGCTTTTTAGTAACAGCTTTTCAGATGTTTAAAAAAAAAAAAAGTTATCTCCCAAAAGCAGGATGTCTCTCTGGGGCAAGCGTGCCCCAAGGGAAAAAAAAGGAAGAAAAAAAGCCACACAGTGATAAGCAAATGCTCATTGTTTAAAAGTTATCACTATGGGAAAGATTTCAGTGAATCTATTTCATTAATCACTCAAAAAAAAAAAAACTGTAACTCACTTATTCCAATAAAATGTGTATTACAAGCTGCAGTGCATGAACATTTAATTAAAATAGTGTCACCTGGTTGTCGATAACCTTTTCACTGGACCAGTCTTTGTTTCACTCAGACATGGCACTCTTCTTTTATTTATGTTCTCTCATACATTATCATTTTAGGCTAACGGATACACCGCTACCTCTCCACCACTCTAAATCCTGCATAGCTTCTTGCTTGTAATACAAGAGATCTAGGGACGGGAGCTTATTCGCTCTTTAACTTTGTAAGTAGGTCTGAAGGTGCACATAGGTGAAATGCCTATGATGCAATAGTGTGGGGAAGTGAAAAAGTTATTAAGATACAAAACTAATATGAATCTTTAAAGCCCTACCTAGAACTATTAGAGGTCCTAATATTATAAGCTGCTGTTACAATAATATTAAAATGCTGATTTGACAGCTTTTAATGCCGCTCCTCACGGAGCATTCATTGCATTGTCATTCTCAGGATGGAGATAAAGATGAACACGAATAATGTCAAGAGAGATTAAAAGAAGTGATGCTTTTCTCCAGTCCTGAATTAGATCTTTAATGTCTACAGATGAAGAGAGAATCTTGAGAGAACCGCAGCTGTAAATTAGGTATGGCCAGTACATCACCTTTATGCTGATGTCCTGTGGACAGTGCTGTCACTCAAGTTGAGCTGTTAGGAGGAAAAAACACTTTTCCACACGGAAACACTTTAGGCCTACTTCATCAAAAACAATGGGGAAAGGCTGTAGGCCCACCAGCACCACACTAGATGATTTTTGACCAATGGTGAAGACTGTAAAATTAAACTATTACAGTATCTTTATATCCATCGATCCAGTTACAAAGTCGTGAATTATAAACCGCTCACCGATGGATATCCTTACAAAAACAGCAAACAAAACAAGCAAAAAAAAAACAGAATAAGTTCCTTTATTGCTATTGTCTTAACCTGACAGCTTATCTCCAAAGTGAGAGTGAGAGATATTCGATTTTTTCTTTCATTTCTCCATTTTTTTTTCCTCCAGTGGTGGAAGTATTTTTTCTGTATCTCCTCTCCACTCCGACATTGTTCCTTTCATATTTTAAAGATCCTTCTGTATTCACATATCATCCTCAGTTGATCTGAAGAACTGAGGCTCAAAGCACATGTACTGTAGATGTGCCATCCCTTCAAAAGAGTGCACATGAAAGTCGTCTTAAATCCCTGTTTAAACGATAAAGTAATCTCATAGGTGACTGTATTTTTATTTAAATTCAATCAAAAATATAAGTGCCTTGGCTGTGTCCTTTTTCAGTACTTTTGCTGGAATATTATTTTGTCCCATTTTTTTTTCTAAAGTCAAAAAGGCAAAAAGTTAGCTTTTGTTCTTTTGTACTTTGAGTTTTGTACTTTAAGAGTTGACCGAAGTGCTGTACAATAAAATAACAAAGAGATATAAAATAGCTTAACATGGCAGAAAGAGAAAACAAAAGAGATTATTCAGAGATGACTTCATAAAACTGTCTGTAAGCAAGGCACAGTTTAAAAATATAAAACAGAGAAGGCTAAAAAGTGGAAAAATAAAGACATTAAGGACATTCAAAAGCCTGAGAAAACAGGTGGATCTTCAGTTTAGCCTTAAAAGTGTGTACGGAGGAGGAACACCAATGGGGAACTGTACCAAAGCTTTGGGGCGACCACAGCTACCGCACGATGATCCTCACCCCTAAACCTTGACCGAGGGCCAGCCAGGGGCGGCTGGTCTGGAGATCTGAGCGATATGGGAATGGAAAGGGGTCAGAGGAGCTCTGATTTGTGCTCGGGGGTAGGGGCGGGGGTCGGGGGGGGGGGGGTAAAGCTCTAGAAACAAATAAAAGTACCTTAGACTAAATCCTCTGCCAGTGGCCAGTGCAGGTGAGACACTGTCTCTCTAAATAAATGATGAGCCACCATGAGGCTGGTATAGCTCCCGTGTTCTACAATACCTTGATCCATGGTAGAACGTTTTGCACACGTTCCTACAGCCAGGAAGTGTAATGATGAGATTCCAGCTACATGGCATCTCACACACATCAATAGACTCGCGAGGCTGAGGTCTTAATGAAACTGGCCGAAAAAAGGAAAAAAAAAAAAGCAGGGAGGCCTGTCAGCTTGATGGATATGTATTATGTTTACTGTTTATTCAACCTGGCAGTTTTGAAAAGTAGTGACTTGAAATGTTTGCAACTGAGCTGAAGGAGTGACTGACACTAACCGTGTATTAGTGGGCTGCATTGTTGATGCATCCTCCTGGGTGTGCTGAGCCGCATGTCACAACGGCAAAGATTGACATTTTCACCAAATCCAGAAAGGCTCATGGATATTTATATGATTAAAAGGGTACCAGGAGCCCATTTCCAACCTTGAGAAAAAAAAAAAAAAACGATTTAACATTACATACACTGCGTACAGTATTTGCAAAACAGATGTCAAGAGGAATGAATGACTTAAGGGCTTAGAGCCTGAAGGTCATAAGTATCTTGACTGACTTTAGGAGAAAGCTAAAATACTTATTTCCCCCTTTGAAGCATAGTTTGAATCTTTCATGTCTTGTTGCACGCCTTGACTTTGGCTTCAGTGAAGGCTTGACATTTAGTTCAAAAATAAGAAAACAAGTTTAATCCCAAACTTTAATTTTAGATAGAAAATTCTAAATGTCATCAGAGCATCAACAAACATTGTATCTTAGGGAATAAGGTTGGCAGTAGCCTCTATTTTTGTTATTTTCAACCAACACAGTATACCAAGATGATAACAAGCAATATTGTTCTAGACTATAGCAGCTGGTATATGGCTTATTAAATTAAGTCTATTAGTTCCAAATGAAGACATACACCTTAAAAAAATGGGCCATGGTCATGGTTTCTTTCCTTTTTTGTTTTTTAAACTTCAGTAGTATCAGGGATTTCCTAAAACAGCTAGGAGCTGTAGTTTCTGTGCAAACATTATCCCAACAGAAGGGAAAAGGGCTTTTGTTGGGCACTTTTTTCAGTCATGGATTGATACACATTCGTTGCACTTTGAAGTACTCGCGGCAGCAGGAAGGTGAATGAGGGACTGGCTCGGAGTAGACGCCAGTGCCCGTTCTCATCGTGATGAAAGAAACCTAGTTTAACACTGGCACCGGGTCAGAGGAATGGCCCACTGTACTTCGTATCCGCCTTTCGCTACACAGTCAGTACTTATTTCTCCACTGCTGGTTTCAGCCTTTCTCAGGGACTTGATGACAGTACGAAATTATGGAATATCACTACACTTATCTGCTAAATATACTGTACTTATGATTCTGTAATGTATTTCAATGCTCTATTTTCTATTTTAACATTTGAAGTAAACTATGATCAATATGAGGATCATTAACTGAGAAAAAAACATTCTCTCCCAAAGGTCCATTTAGTAGCGGTTCTGGATTTTTCCATAAAGGTTATATGATCTTTATGAGTATGAGCTTTGCATCCATGGCAACCAAGCAAACTTCACTAACTAAACTCTACAGTTACTTTACGGACTTAGCAGTGAGACTGTATCTCTCAAATACTGTTTTCCAAGGCCAAGGATGAACTTTTAGCAACATAATGTCTAGATTAATTACATAAACATTCTAGGGTTAAAATTATTTTCAGTAGAATCCTCCGCTTTGACGTGGTTCTAAAGCAGAAGGGTATTTCTTTGTTGTTGCTATGGTTATTACATTTTCTTATTTTCAATTTTCAAAATAGCTTAAATTTCATTCATTTTACTTCGTTAGAGAATCTAACAGTACTGAAAGTATGTCCAGTACTGAAAATAGTGTCTTGTATCAGTAGGAAAAATAGATGGTTGCTGTACACGCTGGGTATCCACACATGCAGAATGCAGTTACTGGGATAGGGATACGTATAGTGCACTGTCTATAGTTTCTTTTTGCACAATACTTTGTGATTACATTCTGCATGAACCACATGTATTTGGATATTTTTTTTTAATCTTGTAAACCGTCCACATAATATATCAGTGCTCTAATGTCCCAAAAACAAATTCTCTTACTGCCGTCGTACTCCGCTTTCTAAGTGTGCCCACTTCTGATAGCATGTAGACTCTGATACGGCTCGTAATCATATTTATCAGTCTAATGCAAAATGATCCCTTTAACCTCGAAACGCGTCCAATATATCACATGGATAAACGCAAGCTGCAATCATTATCATATGATTCATGTAAACAGACACCAGTATCAATGGTGTCATTCAGGCTGGTAAGGACAATAGGTTCCTGTCAGATAACCGTCTCTGTCTATACGCAAAAAAAACAAAAACAAAAAAAAACACCAACAACTGGCAGCTCAACAGACAGGAACAAACCAAGCCTCCTTACAAGTGATTCTTTGAAGTGCTGTCGACACACTTAAAGTAATGATCTGCAACATTTTCCCGTAAAGGCCTTTTGTGACTTTAACGTGGACTGACATAACACAATATCAATTCAACTGAGCAGGAGTGATTTGTTTGGAACAAAAGGAGGAAGTTAGGCCGAGGGGAGGCAGTCAAAATTGTTGAAAAGACAAAAGAAGCAAGTGCCACCTTTTTTTTTTTTTTTTTTCATTGATACAAAGTCATGCGCCCAATCAAATTACTGACAACACAGTTTGATTTACAAACAGCCCCAGTTTGTCCTTCTCATGTATTATCATCACATCGCAGCCAAGTCTTCAATTTTACGGATTTGGTATTTCCAGAATCTTCAAAGTGTCTTCTAAACAACTGGATGAAAAATTTCTTTTTTTTTTTTTTTTTTTTGTAAAACACAAGCAAAATATTAAAATGTTATTTTGTGCATAAATAAAACATATATATATTGGGAAGTAGCCTAATAATACACTGATCAGCCACAACCCTAAAACCAGTAACCAATTTTGATGCTGTGTGTGTGTGTGTGTTTGTGTGTGTGTGTGTGTGTGTTTGTGTGTTTGTGTGCGTGAGATACATATGTGCTGATGTATACTTGATATTAAAATTTTTAGATTTTGTCCTTGGTTGTGTGAAGATATCTAATTTCTAGGTCCATCTTTATTTGAAAAAGATGCACAATCTTGAATAATGGTTAAAAATTCATGTTTTATCATGCAGAGGAATTAATATCTTTTCATCTAGAGGGTTAGAAAAAGGGTATTCGCTTTTTCTGAATATCGGATGTTAGTTCAGTGACTCAAGTGTAATGGTAACGCATGAAAGTGTTGCTGAAATTTTCAAATAGCAAATTCTTTTCAAAAGCAGTTTATATTTTTTAAATTATATTTTAGTGAAATGTAGGAATATTTTCACAGTTGTATTCCCAGCCCCCTTTGACCATTACAGTGTAATATTTTTCATCTACAATGTTTTATCTTCATAAGAATCAAAGAAGCCTAATGAGTGTTACTACCCTAAGAGTCAGTGGTTTTCTGAAGTGCGTTCAATATTTTTAAAAAAAGCCTTTCTATTCGTATAAGCAAAAGACTTTCTTCTCACCCACTTTTCTCTGTCATTTCTCTCACTGGAATCCTTAGGAGAGACAGTGGGCCTTGTGTAGATTCGTCTGCTGTAATTAAAAGGTAAAAATCCTTTACACTTTTTTAGTATCAGTCAAAGCAGATGGTTTTTTGGAGCAAGGCCAGTATGGGGAGTTGAAGACTCCTCTGGCTTCACCCATCATTTTTTACCAAACAAGACGCTAACATTGAGTACAGAGGACTGAGTAGTTAATATGCATGTTCAAATCTAATATTACTAGATTGATTTTGCAGTGGGTGATGGATGGCTCTGCAGCCGTTAATCGTGGGTACATTACCTTAACACTCATTTTTTTTCTCCAAAGGAAACCACACCCCCAAATATGCTCAGGATTCAAGATTACTGTCTCGAGGCTAGTAGGTGAGAACACAAGCCAAGTCTGCTGGTTCAGAACAATATTATAAAATATTCTAATGAGCCCCCCTTGGTCCAGAAGTTACCATCAATATTCATGACCGAGAGCAGTCCTAGATGTTGCTCTGAGCTGTGATTAGTTTTTCTGTCAAGTCAGTCATCAGTCCCAATACATGGGGATTATGATTATGCATCAAGCATGGCACAGATATTCTAAATATTCATTTGGAGCACCCTTGTATAGTAACACATCTGGTCATTTACCTTCTATGACATCAACAGAACCACAAACTCTCAAGGCTTCTACTCAAAATTCCTGTTGACTTTCCTCCTTCTCACCTTCTTTTATTTTTTTAATACAGTACTAGTCAGAGGGAATAATTAGCTAAATGGTGTGTAATTGCAGATTTAGTCTAATCTGCATATAGAACAAAACAATACAACATAATAAATAACGGACAAGAATATTTATTTCATTTCAAGGAAAATAATAATCTTCACACTTAATGCAAAATAAATGCCTCCCATTAACTCAAAGTAACTCTAACGCATCAGTACAATAGTGCAGTAAAAGGGTTGTTTATGAACTCAACATTTTAGATTCCATCATTCATAAGTCGACTATTAATTAGAAGTCCTACACGGTGATTTCTACACTCATACACTGTATTGTGATAAATGGAAAACACAAGTCTCAGGAAACCGACTGTATCTTTGAACATGCTGTCAGGAACCCCAACAATTTCAGATGCATCCTCCATTGACCCAAACAAGAAGCTTTAGGGTCTGTTTAATAATTGAAGCATCTGTTTTTATACTTTTCCTGCATATAAAATATATGTTTTAAGGCCAGATGAAAACTACTTTTGAAATTGGAAATCCAATTTTAACAAGCATGAATACAACATCATGTCTATGGCTTTCAAGTAAATGCACACAGCATGCGTCCATATTTTCTGTAATCAAAAGAAAAAAACCTTTACACTACATCGGACATTGATGTTTCGATGGAAAACCGCATAAATCAAAGCAGGAACACAGAAATATTATGGCAGCTCCGTGGCACTGCGGGTCATTACGTTAGTGAGTGCACCGCAGCTGATGAACTTTGGGACTGCTGCTGGCGAATTCCATCTGACAAAAATAATATATACAATATGTCCCACCAGTGTTCATGTTCCACTTCTGATTATCAAATGCATTATTCAAACTCAAATATCAGCTGAAGTATTTGCATAGCCTCCCACTGTTTTCTCTGAGCAAGAGCGTAATGTGTTTTATTTGGTCTCAGCCCTTTAAGGAAACTATAATTTGTAATCCCGCTGGCAAAGCGAAAATTAAAATTGGGATTAATTCAGATTTTTTTTTGGTCGAGTGTTGTCATGTTTTTCCTGACTGGCAGATTATTGGACCTACACTTAAGCACCTTAACTTTTGCTCAGGCAATTAGAGCAACATTGTGAGTCCACATAAACCTTGAATAATGCTACTGGAGGGACGGATAGTGCAGCGCATTAGAGGTGCAGAGAGAACAGAATTTGAAATGCCACGTGGTAACTCTGGAGGAGGCATCACAGCTGTGGATGCTTGGCGAGGCTTTGAGCATAATAATATCCTTAGTGAAGTGCTGTTTCGTGATTGTGTGAAACCAGAGGCTGAGCTACGAAAAACTGTAAGCACCGATCATGTAAGCCTTTTGAGGTTCATGACATATAGAGTTCAAATAATGCTTGTTTGCTAAAGGTTTGTTTTCACAATTATACGCACGTGTGTCCTCATAAATTTTCTGTTTGTTTTGCAAACAACAAATGTAATATTTCACTTTGGTATTTGGGTATGGCCCCGGGCCTGGAGGTTTGTCCTATATAAGCATTTTGTTTCTGCGTTTGCTACCAAAGTGTGCAATCTCCGTTCCAATTAGACCTCCTGAATAACGAATCAGTTCTTGATTAAACAAAATTGATTAAATAGCATTATAGGAAATTTTCCACCCCCCCCCATCCATTCTTTTGTAGTTTGTGGTATCTCATAACGTTGGGTACAGATTGTTCTAACAGAGTTACGTGCTTTTGCAAAGCTCCACCGTGATGCTGTGATTTATATATAAAGATTTATTTGCTCCTGATGAAGAGGTGCTTGAGGGTTTGTGTTTTGATGCTGATGAAACAAGAAATATGAAAAATGTTTAAGCTTCACTGACTGGCCCCTAGTGAGATATCCCTAGAAAACCCAGCGTGAATTAATTCAATTTTTTATGACAAGCTGCTGTGTGGTTAATCGATGCACCCACATACAGTTTTGTTTTATTCTAAATTGATTAGATCTCTACATGGAAAACTAATAACAACTGCATACAGTGTCTATAGGATAGGATACATATCTGTTGGCACGATTCAAACATGCCTGTGACTATACAACTTGGTCTTTTCCTGCCTGCTGAGCTACCCTTGCCTCATTCTGTCCACATCAAAAGCAAGAATGAAAGATTTAGCTGCAACTCTCTCAATTTCAGCCGGTGCTTGCCACGCATTATTTTGATATGTGCCATAGGCTGCTGTGTTTAATTGGGAGGTGTCTCTATAAATATAAGCCCGGGCAAGAGGGATGGGTCCACTGCAAAACAACATTCCATACCAGAGAGCAAAAAACCTGCCATTAACAAAAGTTGTGATCAGGTCCTTGTGTTTTTTATCAAGTGACAGTCCATTAGTAGGAAGAGAACATGGGTTCGGGATGGATAGGCAGATCTGCACACTCTGCGGTGGTGTTATTAGCATCTCCTGCATGGAAGCACGTGCGTTTATTTTCTTGTGATTATAGACGGACTACAAGCAGTGCAATAACGAAAACACAACGCACACCTGCACATCTGCAGACTGAGAGGTGCCATTCACACTTCCACAGAGCCATCCATATTTCAACATCAGAGGCTTATAAATCCAAATGGATGTGAAGGTCGTGGCAATGAATCAACGGCTGACTTAATCCACATTGCAGTGTCCTGTCCATGCCTCCCACTGTACATTAGAAAGGTCCCTATAGACCAGCATCACAAGTTTGATTAATGGGCACTATTAAATGTGACAATTTCCTTTTCATAAATTTGAATTCCAAATTAATGTAAGATTGTTCTGTAGTTTAAATAATGGTGAACCAGATCCATATCACTACAAAAGATGCCCTTTGAGCCTGATAACTGGGATTTAGGATGTCTTCTCTGTTTGTTTAAACTAGTTAAATTACAGAAAAGACTACTGGTTGATCTCTGAGCACTTTATTACATAATTTTATCTTGTTGATATTACAATAATGTCCACAGACACCATCGCTTTGAATAAGATCTTCTTCATTACAGCCACATTGTACTAAATCCTAAGTGTTAATTTCCGTCATTGCACTTTGCTTTTCTTTTTTTTTTCAGGGCTGTGGGTCATATCTAAGTTTGCAGCCTGTGAACCGTTAATGCCTGAGAATGTTTGTGCCATCAATATCCATCTAGGAGATTGTGAAATATCTCTCAGAATAAGTTGAAACTTTCCCCTTCTGGTGAAAGAGGAAAGGTTGGGGATCACTGAAGTCATTAGAAATTATCTTTTGGCACTATGCATAAATGCAACAAATTTGGCAGTAGCAATAAATTGCTGTAAGAAGAATAAGAATAAACTAAAAGTCACAATATCACCAGTTTCATCCCCTTGGGAGAATAAATGTACAAAACTCATTGTAATCCATCTAAAAATTGTTTATATATATTTCACTCTGGGCCAAATTAGTGGACCAACCAACAGAGAGGCCAATGTGCAGATCCCTAGAGCAATGCCTCTAGTATGTGTGGCTAGAAATTCGCTTTCTGCCATGAGATCATCTCGGGACTCAAGTGACTATATTCTTTTTAACATTCCTAGCGCAAACGCAACATAAAGTTGAGTTCTCACAAAGCCTTTAAGGCAAAAGAAGCTCCTTTCACTATCTCAGCAAAACTCATCCCCCCTGAGTGTGCAGGGTGTGCTACTGGGAGAAGGGCTATAATGTGGAATATGGACTTTACCTTAGGACAACCTCTGGCTTGGTGTTGGACTGGCCTGGCATGTGTTGGGTTTGTCTACTAGAGACCACTAATCCTAAAATCAAGTGGAGACTGTGTGCAAAATTAATTTTCCCTTGTTCATTGCTTTCGATGCTCTGGGCATTTTGTGTATAAATAGATTAGATGTATGTCAGCTTCCAATCATCCAGGAGATGAAGGGAAGCTGCAGCTATAGGTTGCACTTATTCAAAGAGAATAATCAATAATCAGTAATGACCACCTCACTCTTTGTTCTGTGTGAGTTTTATTTAAAATAGAACAAAATTGTCATACTGTCTTTGGCCACCCAGCTCAAACTTCCAACTGAATTACCTCCCATTTTGGAATTTCACCGAAAGTTTTATATAATTACTGACTTAAACCCTCGTACAGTGTCTGAATTACCATGTCACAAACGATTGGTTACAATAACTTCACACCATATAGAGCCGGTTTAAAGCTTTTCCTGGTTTTGCTCTACTGTGGGTTTTTTTGCTGTGTGATGCACAGCACATGGCCCTGTTCCTGAATTGCCAATGTTCCTTCTAAATTATTTTAGTGCCTGGATGACTGACTGAAATTTCCAATTTGCATAGGCAAAATCAAATTACCAGCCTCCTCCTGTAATACTAATGCAGCCCAAAGAGAGCTTTAGTATGCAAAGTATTTATTTCCTATTCACAGGACACATGGCATGGATAACAGCACAGTTGAAAGACTTTGCTTTTGTGTTGGTTTGATGAAGAATACTTCACATCTGAGCTAGAGTCTTGTGGACAGAAGGGTGAAATGTGAGGAATATGTGCAGGGCTGTGAATTCTTTGATTACAAAAAAAGAAAAAAATACACCATTTGAGACATTCTGATTGGAATCATACAAAAATCTAAATGTTGCACACAGGTGTTTCACTCTTGCTGCTTATTGTCCTCCCCCTGCTTCCTCGCCACCGGTCCCTCATCAGAAATTAAAATGGCTCACTGAGGGTGTGAAATAAAGATTATGGCCTTGACGGCCAAGAGCAGCTGGTCCTCCCTGAATCAGCCATATGGAGCACTAGGGCTGGTGTTATTTTAACATTCTAACCTGTCGAACATGCTAGGGGAAATTAGAGCTCAACCTGCCTGTCGGTCTGTGGACGGGTCCACCGAGCTCAAATTCACAACAGGAATTAATCCTGACTGTAGTCATAGCAACAAGCTGGGTCTAATGTGCTTAGCTTGAAATGACCAGGAGGCATTTTTATTGAAGAACGCTTTCTCCCATCTTTGTCTCACGAGTCCTTATTGATGATGGGAAGACATCAATATCTACTCGCACACAAGTCCGCAAATATCTGCCTTTTCAATATCAGACTGAATTCATGAATTGTATGCAATGCATGATGGGCATAGGAGACCAGGTTGGTTCATGTGCTTAAAAAAAATACAAGATTTAAAATAAGACAGAATAAGGAGGACTTTTTTTAAAAACTTTTACTTTTTTATTGAAAAACTTTAAAACAAAAATTTACTGGTTGTAAAAGCTTCCCTTTCCTAAACCTCCTCTTGTAGTCAATGGGATCATTTTGGAGTTATTTCTTCTAGAATTAACAACATTATGAGGCTAAAGCCATTCTAGCAGCTCTGAGAGACTATTAGACTGCGCTTGCAGCGGTGCTCAGAGCTTGATGATAACCTCAGCATGCTAACAGGCTCACAGCAGCTGCTGTTCAGCAGGTAAAATGTTTACCATGTTCAGAATTTAAATTCAGTGTGTTAGTACGCTAACATTTGATTATTGGCACTAAACAAAACACACAGTCATGGCAATAGATAAGTCCTTCGTTTTGCAAGTATTTGGTCATGAAGAAAAATATCAGACAAAAATGAAACATTGACCAGATGATGGCCCAGGATGAAAAGTTAAAGGCTCAAGGCTGAAGCTACTACAATTAATCCTGAGTAGGACATGCACAGCTGTACAATGTTTCGTGACAACCCATCCAGATTTTGTCAAATATTCCTCAAAATCACAAACAATAAGATGAAAAAAGGAGACCCAAAGGCAGGAGGCATCATTATTTGGCCTTTTTTGGGAAAAATAATGGAGATAAAGACTTTTCTAAGGGAGTGAGGGAGCCATTCATTGCAAAACAATCAAACATTATAATGTGTTTGATATGTGAATGAATACTGGCACTGAATGGCATGCAGAGTGCGGAAAAGTCTTGGATCAGCAGCTACACTAGATTGCATCACGTTTCAAGCTCGGCGTTCTTCTTAAGGCAGCGTCAGGAGGTTTATGCTGACATCTCTCTGGAAAGGGAGAAAATGATTAGAATAATGAGAATAATACAGAACTAAAATGGGATGCTCGCATCATTGATAAATAGTATGAAACGTGTTGCATTCCAGCTCAGCGACATAAACACAAGAACAATATTCAAAGGGCCAAACCTTTGATACCGCCCGAGGAAGAGCGCCAAGCTTGAAATGTGATGCAATCTAGTGTAGCTGCTGATCCAAGCCTTTTCCTTGTTCTACGTGCCATTAATGCCTGTATTCGAGCATATATTTGGCATATTAAAATCTTTCCCGTTTTTGTTTTTTTTTTATTTTTGCATCTTACGGTTCCCGCCCTCCTTTGTCCAAGTCAATCTTCAGGCCGGCACGAATGCCTATACAAAATGTTACGGCAATGCATTCACAGATGTGGAAATATTTCAGTCTCAGTGTTGGGAAGACAAAGAGACCACCATTACCACCCCTAGTGCCTCACTGTTAGCATGGCCAAAAAGTTTTAGGACCCCTGGTTTGGATATTACATAAACAAGCTTCTGACTGAGAGGCTGACAGTTCACAGCATTTTGACTAGGAAAACATAGCTGCAGGACATCAATAAGCAACATTCTCTCTTCCCTCAACCACTACTGCCCTTAAGCAAAGAACTAAACTCCCAGTAATTAAAACCTGTGCACTCAAGCCTTAGAGTGAATAGCTGTATGAATGTGAACAAGGGTGCTGCTGGAGAATGCCCACTCATTTGACTTTCCCTGGTTAGATGAAGGTTTAAAGAACGATTAAAGTGCAAAGAGAAAAAAAAAAAAACATAAACAAACAAACTGAAACTGATTCAGCTTCCTTGATGTGAAAAGTCAGCCGGTTCATAGCGGAAAAGCTCAGACACCTGCTGTGTTTGTTTAATCCTGAGAATCCCAAGAAGAGGGTGCAGGAGGAGTAAAGAGCGAGAGAGGTAAGAAGGGAAATTCTGACCGACAGCTGGAAAATAAAACTGTGGAGTTTTGAAAATTCAAGTGGAGAAGTGGGATATGATTTCTGAGATCGGGCCCCCTTTTTTTTTTTTTTTTTTTTTCCAGTCACGTGTCAGTCTCAACCAGCCCAAAATGTTCAGACGGGTACACATTTTTCTACTTTTAGAAACAGGAGTAAAAGTACATTTTATCCGTATTCTTACACTACTCCAGAACTGTAATCCTATGTCCACTAGGATTAAGGGAATCTCCAGAGTTGTCATAATCCACTGGGAGATCCCAGCAGGTGGCGACGGCTAAAAAAGCTGACATAACAAATTTCCTAATTAAAAAAGAATGCATTTCTTCGAATATATCTTGGATTAAAAAAAAATGTTGCTGATTTTTCCAATCCTCAATGAAAGCTCCACGGAAAAAAGGCCTTATAACTGTGGCTTTTTGACAACAAAAAAGTTCAGCTATGTCAGCAATGATTTGTGTTGCGCATGAGTCCAACCTCAAAGTTAAATACCACAAAAATTTAGTAGTTTGCAATTTTCTTTACCCCCTATAAATGTGAAAGTGTTGAACAGAACAAGTAACACATATATAAGTTTGCTAAGAGAGATAAGAATAATGTTTACCCCATAGGTGGCCCTGGAGGATTCTAAAAGTTCTAATTTAATCTGCAGATTCAACATTGATGGTTGGGCTGACAATTTGTCTTTTAGAAAGGAAAGGGTTCCTCCTATGAGTAGCATGAATGTACTTAATAACTGCCATGGCAATCTGACTGTTGGATTTAATATATTTTGTGTGCATGTACAAATTTTGGCCTGACGATATAACCACAGGAAACGTCAAAGGGTTTACCAGAAGCATTAGGATTTATCCTTTTGGAACCATGATTATTCACAGAAACCTGAGGGGCAGTCTGGCATATAGTTGTTGATGACTTTATGTACTGACAGGCCATTACCTTAACTATTCTTACGCCATGCAACTTGCATAGCAAAAAATAAATAGGGTTACTGAAAAAAATGGCACAGCAGGCAGCAGTATTTTCATACTGAGGTAAACGTTCAGCTTGAGCCAAGACAGATGAGCGATACAGACCCTGATCTCATGTCAAAATTATGTAAGCACTACATAACTGTACTTTACTGTATTTTTTTAATCCTTAAAATATACATTTTCAATTTTAATAATATACGGTATAATCATGCACATTACTCAGTTATCAAGCATCACTGAAATTACATGTTTGAAGATATATTCTTTTTTTTTTCATTCCACTGGGGAAATTAACTCTCCATGCACTCAAGTTTCAAGTCACTTAAGTCTCTCCTTGCAGATGCTGTTATATTTGAAAATTTTTGAGGTGAAAACTCTGGCAGTTTACAGCTTCCTTTTGAAGCTCAAATGGAAATTTATTGAACAGTTCAAGATCTACATATGGCACATAGTAAATGTGTTTTTAATTGAAAACACATGCATGTTGAACCCATAGACATATCAGTATGAAATTATCACTGCAAAAATCTGGAACTATATGCATTAAGCATCTAATGATCATGCCACCCATGCTTGTACTACCAGCGATCTATGCAAACCAACATGACACCATAACGTTCTCAGACACTGACAAAAAAAAAGGAAAAGCACTGCAACCTACATGCCAGCCGAGCTTAATGGTAATGAAATGCTAATGCTATGAATTTAAAAAGATAATGAGATGTTATGATGAGATGTGCCGTTATATACCCCCACCCTAACCTCACTCCCTGTCTGTCCTGTTTGCATGTATTGTGTTTATATGGTTGTGTGAGAAAATCAGATTTGCACTGATGCAGTCTGCTGTGACACTGCATAAGCAGACATGAGTGGTACGGTGTAGGTGCATTGTGAAGCAGGTACAGCAAACGAGGTAGAAGCGTGCCAGTCATAATGGGTGGGAAACAGCAGTAGTACTGTTTAATCTCAATTTATGATGTATTTTTAAATTAAAAAATAAAGGAGTTGATGGGCCTGATGAGCAAACTGCAGTGTATAGTTTATTCAAGATACCAATGCGCAAGCATCATTCAATGTAAGAAAAAAAGCATAAAAGCCCATTTACAGTGTTGCATGTTTGTTCTGTCATTTTAGAATTAAAATACAAAACTTACTGCAACATGTAGGCGGGGGTCCCTTCTGCTGATGCCATCAACTCTATACGACCTCAGAAATACCAGACATTCGGAGTTTTGTTGTCTTAGTGTTGCTGTCTTATATATATGGAGAATCATGCTGTACTGTTGTCCACCGAGCAGCCTGTGTTTGAAATTCATGTTTTGCTTTTTGACAGCACTTGTGCGCATTTTATATTTAATTCAGTGGGTTTCGGAAATCCAGCACAAGACCTTGCAAGAGGCCATAAACATGCTCCCTGAACAACATAATTGAGTTTTGGCAGGACCACAACAGCAGGGCCAGTCCTATAAACAAGAATGTCTTCGACTGCGTCAGTAAGTGAGTGAGTGATGAAGCTACACCATTGGTCAGCCAAATGCTGTGTGACCGAGTGCTCAAGTTATACCATTTGTCAGTCGAGTAAGTGTTGGAGTTTCCAACGTTTGTTCGTTTATGCGCAGTGTCACCAACTTAGTGCCTTTGTCACTAGATTTACCGACTTTTCACACCTCTTCAGACTTTCCTTTACAAAAAAGCACCTAGTGACAAAATCTAGCAAGTTTCTGGACAAACCTTAGCTACTTTCTCTGGAAGAGAATTGCCAGTTTTTCCATGTGAGCAAGAGGTCGGGCTTTCCCCCCGCAGGTACACCCCTCTATGAGTCTCCCTCAACTGACCACATGGCTGAAAACACAGACCTGAAGAAGCTTCGAACTTTCTCTCTGAATAATCGTTTTACAAGTAAATAAGGTGAAAATCACACTACATCCATCGTCTGTAACTTGTGCAATTATAAAATCAGGATTTTAGCAGCAGAGCAACAGCTTGGAAATAGCTTGAAAGTGACTGCCAGTCAACATGTTGTCTTAATGGACCACATTTTATTCATTGTTTCACACATGTGTCATTGTATGAAAACAGAGACAGATGAAAGTATAAACGACAACAGCTTTATTGGGAATCGGGCTGTATTAAAATACTGTATATGTGAGCATGGACAGGCAAGCAGTCGTCCATTCATGGACTAGAATTGTTTAAATAAGGAAGATTTTGATTTTGGCTCTATTCATGTGATGAATATTCTTCCAAGGCTATGTTTCATGTTGATTTTACCGCAGAGTATGCCAAATACCTGGACATGAAACAATGGTGCCCTATTGATTAGAACAGTCTAACTCAGAGGAAAGAAAGAAAATGTATTTTTTTTTCCTTTTTTTGCAACTTCAACTACAGTATTGTTTTTTTTTGTTTTCGTTTTTTTGCTCAAAGCTTGCTTTAGGGTGGCCAGGAGGTGCCATCCATTTGAATCAAAATCAGTGATAAATTAATGAGACCTTCACACTATCATCACAGAGTGGCAGAGTACTTAAAAATGTACCAATTTCCAGAGGTGAAAATATAAGTATAGAAGCACGAGTAGCAAGTGTGAAAATTATTCGCATCAACTGCAGAGTTTGCTTCTTTTGTTAACTTATAGTTGCATCTTTTTGGCGATTTCTGTAAAAAAAAAAAACATCTACACCTTGCACAAGCAGTAGATAATCACAGCTTTAAAGTGTCACAGCTATTAAAAGGCTGCAACTGTCTTAAGTACTCCATATGTAGCCAGCTAGTATGAGATTATCATAAGTTTTCCATCCATGCATCTTTACAGTCTGTATTACCGTTTATCTTTCTCACAGGAGTAGAGGGCTGGAGCCTATCCCAGCATGCAGTGGGTGAGAGGCAGGGTAAAGGCTGGAGAAGCTGCCAGTCTCTCACAGGCCTCACACATTTACAGACAAACACATTCACATTGACATTCACACCTACAAGCAATTTAGAGTTTCCAGGACACCGGACCTGCATGTGTTTGGACTGCAGGAGAAAACCGGAGCACCTGGACGAGGCGCAGACACGAGGAGAACATATAAACTCCACAGAGTAAGACCCATGGTCCCTCTTGATGTGAGACGACTACTAACCACGGAGCCCCCGTGCTGCCTTCTAAACCTTATGCTGAGAAACATCGCCCTATGTATGCCTGACAGATGAATGTAGCAGCGAACAAAGTATAATATTTCTCCTCTGAAATGCAAAGAAGTAAAAGCTCTAATTCTTACCAAATTAAAACATCTAGAGTGGAACAGGAGAAGTACCTTACACCTTTAATTACTTCACACCATAGGTTGTACTTTAAAGAGGTGAAGCTTGTATACATGAGGGGGGGGGCATGCCACTGACTACATGCTTAAAGATCACTGAGTCCCTCTAATCGCCTGTAGTCGAGTATAACCCACCATGTGCTCGAGCACGTGCGGTGGCATGTCATCAGAGCCACAGCGTGAGGATGACTCACCGCATATGCGTTCGCTCACTGCCAGATCTCCAGCAAGGCCTCGCCCGCAGGTGCACACACAAAGAGAAAACACCGACTTCAATGCCGCTGCCTGGAGACAGACGCCTGTCCAAATACTGCGCTAAGTGCCGCAGCAAGATAATTAGGAAATAATGCAGTGAGGCTGAAAATGAAGCACACAGGAACTTTTGGGAATCACTTGCAATTACTGGCTCTCTCCTGTTTACATGACACATTCATTGCTTTTGTAATGACTCTGTACTGTACACAACCCAGCCCTGCTGAGAAACACATTGAAGGACGATTTTAAGTGGGGAATCAATGTGGTATGCTGAGGCCAGCATTATGTTACCGGCTTCAGATTTAGGGTGGTTATCTGCATGTGGATGTTATAATGAATGACTTATCAAAAATCTTTTTTATTCTTGTAAGGCTTGAGTATACCCCAACATTGTTCACAGGTAAGAGTTAATATTTTAAATTTTCAAATTCTCAAACTGTAAGATCTGAAAATCTGTTCTTTTAATGCATGATATAAATACATTTCTGTTTAAGTATGACCCAAAGACTATCCGATCTCGTATCACCCAACAAGCTGGAAATAAAGACTGTTTTGAGTGCATCTTAACAGTTATTTCACACTTTACCAGACTCGCTATACAGTGTTAGCTCTTAAAATTCAACTAAAAGTATTACATCTATTCTTAGACCCTACAGCCCTCTGTCGTGTGTAGACATATTTTTTTTTTACTCAGAGCTCATTAACATGCTCTTGCTATCCTTGTCTTAGTCAACCCTCCCTCACCCCAGTCAATTAATCGCCTTAACCATGTTGTTTTTTTAACCTGAAAACAAACATTACATTTATCTATAAATATTTATATATATCAATATATATATAGGACATTATTATATAATATCTAGGTCATTATTATCAAAGTTGTGACATTCTTATCAAACTTATTTTATATTGAGAGTAGAGGATTATGAAGATAAATTTGCCCTACTGAGTACATCAACTAAGCTTGAAGTTGGCCTAATTACATAGACACCGGCTCTAAACCCCTGTCCGAGCTCTCTTTGTCTTCATAATGCATTCACGATGGGGTGATTCATTGTGCTGCGCAAGAGCTACTGTCAGTCTGCACTGAATCCGCCTTATATTGTTCAAACAGGTGTTTAATGAGAAGCCCCAACTGCCAGAGCCTAATGGGATTAATGGACGTTTTTTTTCCCATGTTAGAACACAGGGCTCAAACGCCTCAAATACGCTCTGTGTTTTTTTTTTTCTTTCAGCCAAATGCTTTGAAGTGTAAGAATACCTGTCAGAAATGCATTCCCCATGTGACCACCAATTAACCCGACTTTGCCATTTCACCACGGACAGCGACGTGAGGTATGAAAGACGAAGGGGTGTAGGAACAGGGGCGGTATTGTAAGGTCGCCTTGCCTGTAAGTCAAGACGAACAACAGACTGCAAGACTCAGAAGGGAAGGAAAATTTTTATAGTTTTAATGTGTTACTGAACAATTGTATTGTATTACAATATTTTCTGTGACCATAATTTATTCAGCAGGCAAATATCTAAACCCACGATATTGTGTTCCTTTTTTCAGTATGGCATTATCATTTCACCACAATGCACCACTTTGATGCATACATGTCCTAGACACTGAATTAAAGCTGTTTGAGAAATGAAAGGCCTCCTCAAAGAATGAGGCAATTTTTGAATAGAGCATAGAACAGGAAAATAGTTGAGCTTTGAATCGGTTTTTATCTTGAGCTCTATAACCTATTTTGAAATGTAGGAGCTATTGCTTTGACCTAATGTGTTTTTTTTTCTGTAAAGCCTGCAAAGTTCAATCATTGTTCTTCTTAACTCGGCATCAGCATCTTGCTCTCTCCATGATGGCAATAGGGTCAAATCCTCCAGTCAGACAGCCTCATTCAGCCCGAGTAAGGTGTTTTTACAGAGCAAGACTTGAGCTTGATGATTCATGCATATGTTTTTGACTTTCCATGTTGCATCAGAAGGTTTGAAGGACGATGATTGATGTATTCAGACCCTGCTCCTTTACCCTTTCTCTCCCCGAAGCAGATCTCATTGACTTTTGGAAATGCGGTTGGGAATCACAATCATTCTTGAGAAAGTAGTGGCCCAGAACATGTCCGCCTGCCACCGCTGAGCTAAGCTCACTGGGGAACCTAAACCACCACGCCAAAGGCTGTCTCTGTTAAAGCTAAAACCAAGACGGAAATGAAGAGTGTCTCAGTGCACAGTCATGAAAATGCTCTGATACCTTGGACAACTAATGGTGGCTGTTCTGGGCTGATAAAAAACTCCCCTCAGGTCAGTAACACAGTGCATAGAAGCACCACTGAGAATCCTGCAGTGATGAATCTGTGAGTGAGAATTGGTTTCTACTGGACTTTATTGTCATACAGCACAGCCTTGGTATATTAATGAAAATACATTTGGTTCACATCTATAATATCCCTCCCACATAAACACATAGGCCGATTAAAATAACCCCTCTCCTTGTATAAGCTACCCTGACACGCAGTCCATGTTCAGTTATACCACATCCACCATGGACATTTCTAATAGTTAATACTAATTCTGTTATCACTGTGGGATGTCCGATTACCTCCCAGGCCTATTGTGCCATGTTGAGCGGGTATACAATTTACAGCACAGGATGCAAGGGATCCAGTGACACTGGGGTAATCTGATGTAATGAAATAATAATAAAAATGACCGTGGCAACCCAGGAAGGGAAATCTGTCTTTGGCATTTGATACCTTAGGGGCTGTTTACATATGATCCCGGTAAATCTCCAAATCATTATGGATGATCCCAGACTTTCATTGCCTCTCTCTCTCTCTCTCTCTCTCTCTCTCTCCCCTCTGTATCCCTCCCTCCCTGTATGATAGATTAACCGAGCCGTAACAATGTCTCTCTTGCGGAATGGACACTGCAAATCATTGTAGGTTCTAAGCCAGCCAGCGGGACGGGGCTGGCTGGACAGAGTGATAGATTAGGGATTTTTAAATACTCCTCCTGGTGAGTTCTGCTGCAGCCAAAAGAGCAGCTGGGGTTTTTCCTCAGTCTGCAAGGGGGGTGGAGAAGGACCACAGATGGCCATGGGCCCTGCAGGTCAGCGCAATTCAAAGATGCATCCTGGAGTGAACGAGCGCGTAAATTAATCAAGGCCCGCGGATGCACCGGAATTTACTGTGCTATGTTCTGCAGTAATGAAGCCTGTACCTTAAATCCATATTATATATGACACATGAGCTATTGAAGAAGACTTTGCAGAACTATTACTGCTCTGTCAACCTCGGAGAAACATTATTACGCCTTATTGATTTGATGATACATATTGCTTCACACGCAGCAAGGAGAACAATAACGTAAACACTTGAGCTTCGAGATTATTAAATCACCAGTGAGAGCACTGCCGCCGAGTTGGTTCGTTTTAGGATGCATGGCAGTTAGCAGTGTTCCACCACTCTCCTTATATACTGTGCATTTCTGTTATACCCCTGTTGGTTAGATCATCCCTCCGTTACTGCAGGTCGTCAGCATTTGGGCCAGCACACACAACCCTCGTAATCTTTGAAGGGGAGCACAGATGATGTGGTCTTTTTGAAGCTCCGTCAGGTGTCACATGCTGGTGGAAAAACATCAAAGTGCTCATTCCCAGAGCTTTTTCATAGCTGACAAAGGCTGCTGATGGCATTAAACTTAACATGACCCGCCTTTGTGGGTAATTGTCAATAAGTTACTTCAAAATGAGATTCTTTTATATGTAAAGTGTATTCAGACGATTTTTTAATAGTATACCACCTATCCATTTCTCCAGTATAATTGAGGTAAATGATAGTGTTGTTGTGGCACTGAATGAAAGGGCTCAGGTGCATGCCACCAATTCAAATGTCAAAACACTGTTTCTATTGGATACATCTGCATCTGCATATGTACATCTACATATAAATCTAACAGGTGATTGCAGATGGGATGAAGGAATGTATAATAATAAATTTGATTTTCCAATTTTGTCATCTACGCCTTGACCCTTTGCTTTTAGACAGCACTGAGTATCCATCCCTAAGTGGTGTCTGACTTAAGTACATTAGAGGTGACCAACAAGTTGTCAGGCTGGTTCTGCTGGCTTGGGTGCTTATAGAGGGAATGCATTTTTAAATGTAGCCTCACACACACACACACACAGATACAAACAGACACACACACACACACACACACACACACACACACGCATCTTAGACAGATTAAGTATCTGCATAAACCTGTACCCAAGCACACTGCTGGGTACGGGCTGCAAATCTGGATTTAAACCAAAGGATCTTTTCTGAGCAGGCTTTGCTGACCCTTGAGGTGTGAATCTAGTATGGATTACCGACGTTAGTCACACTATGTAGGGGGCCTAACTCAAGGTGGATTTTAGAAGCTCAAGTCAACAATTGTAGTCTTCAGTGTTTGGCTGATGTTTAAGCAAATACAGGGTTAATTTGATGGCACTTTTTTTCCTTCGCAAATACTGAATCGAACATCATTCGGATGAATCATTGCTGGCTTGATATCATAAAACACTGGTGTAAAATCTGCCTGTCAGTGCCATAATTTTCAGGTACCTCAGTTACACTTGGTAGTGCGTGGGCAGTTTCATTTGTAACAGTGCAACCTGTTTTGATAGAACTCCCATACATGCAAACATAAAAACAGATAAGACCTTTGCACCCTTTGTCACCGGCACTGTACCCTGAGATATCTGTCATAACTGATAAACCTCTGTTTTCCAAATACTTGAGAGCGCTGTGACCCTGCCGTGAGTGTGTGTGCGGACCCCACCTTTTCGGTGCCGCACTCCAGCATCAAGCCTCCCTTAGGGGTTTTTGATGTGTCAACCGATTTCCAGGGGGTGGAGGCACAGAGCTGTTTACAGTGGCAGAGATGATCAAATGCATCAGGAGACAATACATCTGGGTGTGCAGGGATGAGCAGAGCCTGTTCATGTCAAGAGGAGGAGGAGGAAAGAGAGAAAGGTGCACAGTATCTTACTGCAGGCAGAGTGTCATCTCAGCTGGGAAGATTTGTATCACAATTTTGATGTTTTTCCCTCAAGCTTTCCCTTGTAAAATAGTCTCAGCATAGTGATAGTATACTTCTTTCAAAGATAAAGAAAGACAGTGTATTTCCACTTTAGTATACTTGGCAAAAGTGTAAATTGAGAATAGCACGTTGAACCTTATAGTTGTACTGTTCACATGTCAAGGTAAAACATATGGTGTACTTTAATTAACATAAATGTGGTACTCCATCAGTGTAAGTAAAAGGGTGGTACAATGGATCAGAGTGAGCTGTCACCATAATTGAGATCGACTTTAAATTTGAAGTAATTTTAAGGAGTTTACATTCCAGAATTAAACTTAAGAAGAGAGTCAATCATTAAGTCCTGGAGGTAAAACTTGGCAGAACCACAAAGGCTGCACAGCATATCAGTCTATTCACTCAACTGCAACCTTTCCTCTGAGAAATTAATGGATAACGAGTAACCAGACCTAATATGCGAATCGTTAACTCAACAGCTGGGACAAAAAGGTCCTGGGTGTGAATGACTACTTGGAGGTCACAACGACATGTTTCTATTCAAAGATCACATTGATTCACAGTTACAGTGGTCCCATATCCGTGTTAACGTCGATGCAGAAATAGTAACAGTGTCCCAGTTTCACATGTCGATCGTACACGATCAATGTCCACCCTGTAGAACGGATGTTTAAATAATGTATCAGGTATCATTTGCACTATGTACATGTAAATGCATGTCATCTAGCCACTGTGTAAGTGGTGAGCTGTGAGGTCAAGACAAGCCAACAATCTGTTTCTGCACCTAAATTAAAGGGTGCATGCTACTCTGTTTCTCATTCACGCCAACTATATTTCCCTGCTTGAAGAACTTAGCTCAAACTATTGATGAAACATGATGCCTGCTTTTCTTTTGATTATCTCAAAAAAGCTCTATAGGCTATATACTGTCTTCCTTCTTAAACTGGTTAATAATGCCCAGTGGGGTTTTCCTATGCAAAAAAAGAAGTTTCTCTTTACATTCAGTGTTGCTCACCAAAATGTATTGTGTATATCCTAGAGCTCTAACATGATGAATGCATTTCCATCCTCATAAAATATTTGAAAGCTGACTTCTCTTATATGTTCAAAAACAGCACCATTGACATGTATGTTTATTTGGGAGCTGTCTTCTCCTTTGCCGACGTTGGTGGTGTGTTGCTGCATTTCTCGCTGCGTTACCTCCATCTGTAGATCAGTGAACTTGTGTGAAACTAGTGTTGTATCTCGTCGCCTGCTTGCATGTGCGTGCATGTACGTCCCTTGTGTGGAATAATGAGAATAAACGAAAGATGGACCAACGTGTAAAGCAGTGCTCCGCCGAGCAATGTTTGATCAGAGACTCCACAGGGTACCTTTAACCCCGAGCATTCAAGCAATGGTATTTGCATAAAAAAATCAGAACTGTGTCTGTACATTGATGTTTGCAATGAGAAATTTTCAAAAATGTATACAATTTTAGGTGAATAAAAAAATGCATTAAAAACGGTACTATGCCAACACGAAACTCGCCAGCTCCATGGCAGCATTAAGCTTCCTGTTTGAATCCCCATACAGATGATGGCCAAAAATTTAAACAAATCGTAAAATAGAAAACATAAATATATATGAGTGACAAAATCCATGAAAATGAGGTTTTGTTCATTTTACACTATCAGTACATTCAATGACAGAACCAAGGCTTAGAGCGTCCCATCATGATTTTTATATCTCTGATGAATCTAATAATTCATAAATATTTTTACATAAAGGAAAAACTGCATTTCAAATTGACTAACAATAGTAATCCTCATGGTGTCTTTGAACTTATCACTCTCATACGAAATGATGGCATTTATCTATGATTAGCCTAATCAATTCTGACAGTAACTAGCTAAGACATGGTGACTGTGACTTGATTTGATTGTGAATTAACTCTATGTTAATTTTGGACATACTGATGGTGGTGTAGTAATGGTCTTTTAACATCAAAAAAAAGGCTGCTGAGGAAATTTACTCCACCAGTGGTATAAAATGTGTGTGTGTGTGTGTGTGTGTGTGTGTGTGTGTGTGTGTGTGTGTGTGTGTGTGTCTGTGTGTGTATGTGTGTGAAAAAACCCGGATTTTTCCAGAAAAGTGCTGAGTCTCAGGATGGACAGCATGGTGTCTATCATAAACGTGTGCAAAGATCGAAAGTGGGACCATCAAAAGTGTATTAAAATACCTACCCTGTGGCAAATTTTAACTTTTCTTACTATATGTGAGGGTAATATGACAGACAGCATGGAGGGCAATATTGCGGGTGTCCCTTAGGATCCTATGATGTTATAAAAAGCTGGAATTTAGGAGGGGGGGGTAATCAGGGAGTTCAAGCTGAAGGCGTGGGGGGCGAGTCAAAGACAGACAGATCTCTGCCTCGTGTCGAAACCAAACTCCGCACGATGGAGTTATTGATTAAATGTTCTCTTAAAAGGCCAGTTGGATGGAGAAGGTCACACCAAGGTTTTCACTACAGGGGAATGGAGACGCTTTTGACCTGTCAGTTGAAGATAGACCCTGAGCGGGTACAAAAAGGTACTGCAGTTTTCTTAAATGGAATCTATCGATGCTGAAACTCACTGAACTCAACCCCTGCGGACTGATGCAGGGGTCAAAACATCTGAAAGTCTTTGAGGAGTTTTCCAATAAGTAATGATGAGGGGCTGTGTATGGACCTCACATAAATCTCCCAAAAGGGTCTTCAGACCTGCTATTAAGTCATGATTTAAATGGCATGCAATTGTAGATTCTCCAATAATGGGAACGTAAATAGAGGAATAATTTGAGCTAATTTACCACAGAGCGTAGCTATGAATGCAATCATTATTTTAAGGCTCTTTCAAAAGGTTAATGTGGGAATAATCGGAGCAAACTGTTTTCTATTAACAAACCAGGCAGTTCAAGAATGTGTGACTCCCGTTAACAACGGTGTAATAGTAAAAAAAAAAATTTAATTATAATTAGCAATTATCTCCGCCTTTTGGACAAATCATTGCAATACTTAGCAACAGCAATACTGGTGAGGGTTTTAGCAAACAATTGCCTTTTTACACATCCAGCAGGCAGGGAGCGACATTAGCATCAATTTGGAGCCATGCCTCTGGCCACCTGGCAAATTGAAGTCCGACACTCGCTTTCCCTCTGAGGTCTAGGTTTTGGAATCCACCAACTCCTCTACTGTGCAGGTGGTGTTCGAGGGGTTTATCAGAACACTAAGAAATCTCAGTAGAGCTGAAGGAACCTTGAAAGTTGGATAATAATCTTCTGCGTGTTTGTCTATGAGCTATCCCTTTCACATTATCTCTTTTTTTAAAAAAATTATTATTATAGATATTGGTTTGTGGAGCTCTAAACACAGCCCGGTTGATTCATAAGGTTTTACAGAACAGAGAGAAAAAGTGAACAAAAGGAAAAAAAGATAAGTTTTGAAAAAAAGGGAGAAAAGTCAAAGAAGTTCAGTGTATAGTCTGCCACACACTGTATAATAAAATAAGCATGCTGTGTAATAATCCGAAACTCTTGGCCACTCATCAAATTTTACGGGAAAGGATCAGGCCGCTCAAGGGCACATTGACAGCAATAGCAGAGGGAGTGCGACTGGTTCGATTGTGGGATTTGGTCCGGCGACCCCCTGTTTCGGTCACCTCTATACTCTGCCCCACAGAGCTGAAAGCAGCAGTAACTGGCCGCAGCCTGCCGGGGAGGAGTCGCTTGGAATTGGAAGAGAGCACATGCTGTGAGGTTTCTTTTCATGGTGACCATGTTCCTGATCTGGCACAAGTCCGCCCTGGGGGGGGTGGGGGTGCAAACAGCTGGGCAACGCACACACATACACACACACACACGCACGCACGCAAACACCACGCACACACACACACACACACACACAGATCTCGCTGACTTTCATTCCTCTGCTTTGACTTCCTGCTAAATCAGAAGGGTCATATTTATCAGAAAATACGTGACAAAGTGTTTAAAAGATGTTGCACTACTAATGCACCAAAAAGCGGGGGCCTGAACATTATGAGCTTTTTAATGCAACAATTGTGGTCATACCTCTAATTCATCTGTGACTGAAATAAAAAGCGTTTTTTGTGCTATTACCTATTGAACATCCTGTGCTGGTACACTTGACTTTTATGTGTCTTGGAAAGTCTATGAAGTTGCTAATATAATGGGCTTAACATTTTCCTATGCCAATAAAAGAAAAAAAAATTCTACTTAAAAGAACCAAAGCTTGGTTTAAACAAATTGTTATCATTCTGTAAAATCCCATCAAAACTGTATGCTGGCAACTGGCATTTATTCCAGCTTCTTTTATTCAGTGTATAATTGGTTGAACATGAAGCCTTACCTGAAAGATTAACTCTCAAAATTCTTGTTGTCTGTCTGTTACTGTGCTCCAGTGTGCAATCTGGAAGAATGGTGAAAAAAACTACTATCGTGACTGTTGAATATTCACATTCAGAACTTATCCCAAAATGAAAAAGTTCTAATCTTCAGGGTCCAGTACAGATGTTTTTCCTCTCAAATCTGGCACACACAGTTTAACATGATGTTCGCTGCCATTTAAGGCCAGATGCACAGAATTCCCTGCATGTAAACAACCCCCGTGTTTGTTCAGTGGCAACAACAAACAACAAGTCTAAATGTTATTTCCTCTATTATGAGAGCAGCCTGAGAGCCATGACTCTGCTACACGATTTGCATGACAAAGCAGGTAGAACTACTCCCACTTGTGTTAATGCTATTCAGTGACTGTGAGTGAATGGCCAACACAGGGGTGGTCCTTATTTACTCAGCTGTTGCTGTAGGTTGAGTCAAATCAAGTCGGCGCTCCCCTCAGTATTCCCGGCCTCACAGTAGCATGAGTGGAGGAGGATTAGCCTGTATTACATGCTTTTCTATGATGCTGGCTTGCATAAATCCTTTTCTTTCCTCTCTTCCTCTTCCTCTGTTGACTGAACATTGGAGTGTGTGGTATAAACCAACACCAGAAAGCCCTGAGAGAACATCTGTCCTTGCAGCGAGTTATCAGATTTCATTGGGAGGGCTGTTTGCTTTTTAACTAGATGTAGAAGTAGGTACATGTGACAGTTATGCTGACCCAACAGAACCATTTATTTAAGAACTATTGCTCTCGCACCTTCATCGTGTCCCCAGGGATCATATTGTCACCTGGCTCCCCAACGCCCTTGGCACTTAATTAATCAATTGATGTGATTGAGTGGCCTCTGTGTGTGAGACATAATGAGCTCCTGATTAAAATCGTTAGAGGAGGACATGTAGACACTGTCATGGCTCACAGGTCGCAGTCATACCAAGCCCTGCCGTTGTGTAACATTTTGTAAACTGGCCAGAAAATAACAATGAATGTCATCTAATCATAGCACATAATGTAAAATGTACATTACTCTGTTGTTGTTGCTGTTTTTTTTCAAACTGATTGTATAAATACAGAGAGGTGCAGTCTGTTGAACTGTAAGGCTTGAAAATCCACTAATAAGAAACTGGGAAATTAAATAGAAAAAAAACATAATAGATAAAGAAAAACTTAGGAATGATTTTATCTCAGTGTCTTTCACTCTGTTTTCACAGCATTTAGGGTCAACCCTTATCCTCAGTGTGGTCACTGAAGAACGAAAGTACAGTTTATCAAAATGATTCATCGGTTCAGAAGTAGAATCTTAAAAAGTAAGAAAAAAAAGATTACTTGTTATTTTTCTTTACATAAATCAGAGATGTGTTTCAGTCTTCCTAGTGATGACTCCTAATAGGAACAGTTGTTGTTTTTTTTCAATAAGAAATTATCCTTTTTGCTTGCTCAGTTTACTTTGGTCAAAAGGTGGCATATTCATTTAACCCATATATGCATCTATATATCCATTCCTCCTCTTACCTTGTTCAGGGTCATAGGGAGCTGAAGCCTGTCCTACCCAGCATGCACTGGCTGAGAAACGCAGTGCGCCCAGAACACGTCACCAGTTCCGTCACATCAGCAACAACCAAGGCCAACAAAGGTCACACTGTAAACTGTCCAGAGTTTTAGTCACAAACATTGCGACCGTATTCAAACACAGGCCAATGTAAGCGAATGAAGATACAGCTGCCTAAAATGTCAGTACAACCAACTCGAATTCAACGTGTACTTGAAGCAAAGAGAACAAAATTTAGACATGTTTTGAGATTTCACGGTGGTTCTGCTCATAAACGACTAATGCGGCAGCTACCATTTGTTTTAATGCGGAGTAAAGCCTGCTCAAGAGGGATTAGGAAGTAAGACTGATACCAGATATACGAGTATGAAAACTAATTGAAAAGACTGAATTTGTCTGCTCCTAGAAGAGTAAAATCATTACATGAGCACTGATCAACCCCATCGAATTTCAAAGCAAACACCGAGGTATCAGGTGGTATTTTCTTTCATACAGTCTGAGTCAATAAGCTTCAGTCGTCAATCGGTTAGCAAGCCACTGAAATAGAGATGGAGGACAGGGCAGATAAGCGTTTTAGAAAATGCATGGACGGAGTATTAGGAACATCGTGTGCTGAGGAATAACTCATGATAATGACTGGGCTTGTCAATCATAACAGAGATAATTACATTTTGATTTTCACATGGAAGCTTTCATTGTATCCCTTCTTTGTACTATAACTTGGCCTATGAATGTTAAGAGGAAGTAATAAATTTTTAAGTGTAGGTTTGTAGAGGCATTAACAGATGGTCACGGCATGCATTATATGTGGACAACTAGACCTATAGCACCTTTACTGTAAAATAAAAAAGTCTGAGTTCATTAGGGAAATGGTAAAATTAAATGCCACCAAAATGGAATTTACCAAGGAGCTTATTGACAATTTGCAAAAATGTTTATATATTATAATAAAATATAAATGTCTCCTGTTTACACCATCCAATATGGTATTGGCCTTAAGAAACCATTTTTTTGTGAGTTTTATAACTCTCAGTTTGCCAAGTTACTAATTTATATTGACTGAGGTAATAAATACTATGTCTTACCACAGTTGTGTTAAATTTTCCATAACATTAACATAAATACAAGATATTTGATTGTAAAAGATTGAACTCTCTGAGCATTAGTTGTTTAAGCCAATATATAATATCATGGTGTGAATAAACATTTGATGACCTAGTGAATGGAAAACAACAAAACTCTCACAAAAGATCAGAAGCAAAACTAGTTCTAAAACAATAAGGGATGATGTGCAAATGATTCAAGCGATGCATGTGGTTGATTAATATGAATCGGTGGAAAACAGTGTTTTTATTTATCACATCTAAATGTGCGGAGGAGATTTATTTAGCAATTTGGTGGCAAAAAAGTCACCCTGGATTAATTCAGAGAAAAAAAGAGGAAGGATAAAAAAAATTTGAAAATTGCATTAAGACCATATGTTAACTTCATGGCCCCCACACCAGGTGCACAGAAATCCACCATATAAATGATAAGTTTTAATGAAGCCACCAAGGCAGCCTCCAGGGGACACTTTTCTAAAACTGTTTCTGTTTGAGCCTGACATCTTTCCAATAGCCCTGCCCCAGTCAATACATTTCTGTGTGGGTCATTGGGCACAGACCGGATCAAGCCACATCAGTTTCGAGAGTGACTCCACTGAAAACTTTAAAGTACTAAGTAAAAAAAAAAAAAAGACCTCCCCCTCTCTGGCTTAACTTCACAGTGATGGTAACATGTTTTTTTCAATGGAGGATGATAAAAGCAGGGTTATCAATGTGTTTGAAGAACCATTTGCATTCTTGGAAATATCATTTCTATGAAGGCTTTTCTATTGTTTGGGAATTCAAGAAGGACTGAATATTCCTGTACAACAACCAAACTTAGCCTTATAAATCAGATATTTTCAGGGTTTTACTGCATAGCTGAGTCATGATTGAAGGCATTGAAAATGGATGAATTCAAAAACCATCAATCAAAGGAACATAAATTAATTAGGGCTTTGCAATGTGCTTACCATTGCCTCCCCCCTCGTTTCTAATCACTGGCAAGCATTTTCTCACTGTTTGATTTTGGTTCTAATATATTTGCTTGAGATATTCTGGTCATTTATGTTTAATGAAATAAACATAATATGAATAGGGCAATGTTCATGCTGCATCTGTAACTGTCTGTTCCACATAATTTGTTTGATATGAAATAGCTTTCATTAAGTTCTCCCTCTAAACTGAGTGATGAGTCAAATCCATCAGCATTGTTCAAGTGAGAAAACTTTCATCTCTATCTCTTTATCTCTTTATCTCCTTCATCATGAATAATAATACTAACAACAATAATAATAACAATAATAATTACAATAATAATAATAATAATAATAATAATAATAATAATAATAATAATAATAATAATAATAATAATAATAATAATAATAATAATAATAATAATAATAATAATGATGATGATAATGATGCACTCACCATGGCAACATCTATGGACAAGTTGTGATTACACCATGTAATAGACAGCTTTAGTTTATGAATATATAATTCTACTTTAAGACGTACTCTCCCTGGTTCATCCCAATTATTGTCATGGAAACCTCCTTCAGTCTGTTATTTGATTTACTCTGCAATGCTATTCAAATTCACATTTTGAATACAACTAATAAACCAAAAGAAAACAAATCTTAATTAACTGTTTGATTTGAAATATCAAAAAAAATATATAAATATATATATATATTTATATAAACAAGCATGCTTGAACACATCTTTCTTTTCCAGTTTTAATCCTTAATCTATTTTAGTAAGTTACTCACAATGTGTGTCCTCCTTGTCACATCAACATGAACATGCATTTGCCTACCCTCGCTGTCATTTGCTTGAATGCATTTCAACCCCTGACTTGTTCTAACATGCCATTACGAATGAGGAGGGAAAAAGAGGGTTTTTCTGAAGCGAACGGTGTCAAAACTGTTTGCTTTTTGCTCCATCAAGAAAAGCCTGGGAGCAGTTGACATTATGGTTCATGGGTCATTTTGAGGTTGTCTGGTGCGGGTGTATCGTGCAGTATCAGAGCAAACCTAGGCCCTTTCTTTATCTCTCGATTGCAGCTTTTGATTCCACACTGGCCAAGAAAGAAAAAAGAAGCCTTCACAATCCCCTGTCGTTCCAAGCTACTGCAATATCAGCAAAAAAGAGCTGAAGTAAATATACCGTGGTATTGATCGGTCACGCATTAGCATTTTAGTAGATTAAGTGGAAAACCGTGGGGGTGTTCTTTTTTTTCCACACTGTTGTCGAAGTGTCAGTCATCAATCTCTTCGCACACATGCACACATGCACGCCCCCATGAGGCACTTCTGTAAATAAAGACAATGAACTGTCAAATACAGCCATTATTCTGATAACGCAATCTTTGGAGTCAACCGATAACATTATTTTCCCTTTTTTTTTGCAGAACCCGTCCAGGTAGTATTCAATGCTCAACATAAGCGGGGTAATCATTGCATTGATACTACAACCGCAAGGAGCCAGTGTGAAAAATCATGCTGAATATCCCGATACAGCAGTTTTGTTCTGGTAGTAAAGAGGTGCTTATAAAGCTGTGAAGATAGAGTGAGGAAGTGGTAGATGGCAATGGAAACAGACAGTCGGTCCAAAACAGAATCTCTGTTAATTGTAAAGTACTTTAAATACAAACACATCAGGGAGAGTTGCTAGACAAAGGCAGATGTCCTATAATTTTAAAAGGACCGATTCTAATTGAAATGTAGTGAAGAGACATTTAAACATCGTTTTAAAATTAATTAAAAATAATTAAAGACATCATTCCCCCTTGTTATTAAGTACATCAGTAAATGTTCCTGCTTTATTGCATAATTGTTATTATTGTCTCTGTCGTACCACATGTCAGTTTGTCAGATCAACCTGAAGCCTGGTTTCCTATTTTCAGCCATGTTGTGAAGATTTTACAGTTGGTTTCTAATTATACAGTAATGCCAACTAGTTCGGCTTGGAGGAATTAATTCTAAAATACTGTTTATTAGGCAGATGTGTGAGAAGCACCAATAGCACTAAAGCATGTCACTTGAACCTGATTTATGAATTGAAAACATATGACAATACCTCAACTTAAGAGGGTTGTACAGTATCTGCACACGTCAGGTGCAACAAGCCAGAAGTGCAATAGTGCTATCGCTTCGTCACCATTAATAATGATGATGATGATAATGATAGTACAACAGTAGCCTTACAAAAATAAACGAGGCACCAGTTGCTATAAAACAATTACACAGTTTAGAGATAACACATCCCTATGAGGAGCATCCATGATGTTCCCCATGAGAACAGCGGAAGAATGCGAGCGCAGCTCTTCCCCCTCTTTTATTCCTTCACCTCACATCATGGAAAACCAAACAACAAATAACCCCTAATGAAATCTGATGGGAGATCAGGGTTAGTTCCAGCTTGACCTGCTTGATCTCAAAACAGACAGCTATTGGGAACGTGAGCTACCAAGGAGCAAACAAACAAACATGGCAAGATGCTCTAGAATGAAGGCAACCAGAGTTCTTTTTTTCTGAAGGATGTCTTAAACAGGTAAATATGATAAAGCAGTGGACCCTGGCTCAAAAATATCTCAGTGAATGGTTATTCATTTATTAGAAGACAAATTAAATTTGGTACCCAAACGCTGGCCTTGGTAACGATCATCCAAAAACCTTTGTCATAATTTGAAAACACATCTCTCTCTGCATTTTATTACTCACTTCTAAGAGAGACAAAATGAAATGCAGAAATAGGACTAACACAAAGTAGGTGAGCGTTTATCAGGTAGATGCAATGAAAAGCATCTATTCCACAGTGTATTCACCAGGAAATGTCTGGCCAGTGTCCCCAGCAGCTACGGTCGTATTACTGGAAAAATGTGCAGCCCAATGATTCATATCCTGTGCCAACTTTCACTGGCAACACAGGAGGGAACCTTTTTGTGGCAGAGGGGTGGATGGGCATGTTGATGCAATATAAAATGAAGACCTACTGAACCTGACATGACGTAGAGTTTAACCGTGATCTGAGCAACACCGGACCGTCCGGAAGCACAGACGGTGGACGGTTTTGTCTTTTCAGGGATTCCTCTTTCATATGCCAGCAAGTTTACACCTACAAACAAAAGCAAAGTGCTGCTTGGCACGGCATCAAGTAAATTGGACAAAGGTTTACTTTATTTATTCATATGACACTGGCTAAGTTGCATTGACACAGCCCACAGCAGCAAGCGAGAAGCTATGGGGTTGATGTCGCTCGATTGTTCCAGTTCCAGTGGACTGCAGTTTGACATCTGCCACAATCCTACAATTAGTATTTGCTCTATGAATGTTGTGCAATAAAAGCGTTGTCACAGACATAATCCATTCTGTCTAGTAGTTTAGCATAGGGAAGTATTCAATATTCTGTATATTAATTTAGAGATATAATAGAGAGAGAGAGCAAAAAAAGTAATGCATTTAAATGATTGGCTTTGCAAATAAGACAGTGATTGCCTCCCAACCAAGTACTCTGAGCTCACTTTGAGTGTCACGATGTCTGTTGCTTCCTTATTTCCATATGTGGGTGTTCCTGTAATGGTATGGATCAATCCAATGTTTTGGGGTTTTTTTAGAGTCGTTGTAACACTGATTTTTCACACCCTTCTTTCCCGCAGATATCCTTGGACGTGCCGCGATCATTTGCATGCTGCAGAGAGCGCGGCAGCGACAGCTTTGAGTTATGACAGATGACAGAGTTGGCATTCCTGGGAAAGTGACACAATATTCTGCAGTCTGAGGTTTAATGGAATCTCAGCAACCGGATCTCTTTGATGCATCCGAGGGGCCCATAGCCACCAAGACAGGAGGAAGAGCACCTTAAAAATGAATGAACTTGAAAATGAGAAGGTTAACATGATTTATGCTGAGACATAGCGGGGGGAAAGCTCATTGGGATGATGAGGAGCGCCCCTGGAATTCATTTGTTCAGAGCGACGTTCGGCACCTTGGAATGCCATTCATCTTCATCGTTCATCATCCGTCTATTGTCTCCGAATATATGAATGACAGGGGAGCCAGTGCCGTTTGTACGCTTATAATTTGGCTTGCCATATCACGCGCTGACACACACAGAGCGATATTCTGTCAAACTGAAACTTGGGAAGTCTGCTGGCTGTGTGATGGTACAGATGTGTCATAATTTCAGCTAGAGAGCCACTGCTAAAGAGATATTTTTGAATATTGGTCATTTGGAACTTGGCAATTTCTGCACCTTATCTCCAGGGCATACGATATCTGTGCAGCTGAGCCATGTAACTAGAAAGCCAATTTTAGGCGACGTGCGTAAAGAGCATTCAGTTAATTTTTCAAACTGTAAAAATACAGACAATATAAATTAATTGACTAATGGCCTTTAGTCCCCCAGGATATATTTGGTGAACAGGCATGTATTTTTAGAACATCACACTTCTCCATGCTCACACATTTATACATATTGACTCCTGGGAGTTGACCTGTACATCCGCAGGCTTTTACTCTTCACTGAGCACAGGTACAGAGCTACAGTAAGTGCTTTGTTTAAAGGGTACCTTGTACCTAAGTATTCATTAGTGTCAGAAGCATTCATACCATCTCAAAGGGCGATGAACAACAATGAACAATGGGATATAGTTGGCAGGAGCAGGGTGTATACCATTGTATACCAACGTCAAAAGTCTCAGTCTGGGGGTGTGTACTGGCTCATGCAATAAATAACCATGCAACCTTTTTTTCTGGCACATCCCTGAGGGAATTCCCTACTGCTCTTGTAGTACATAAATTGGTAAAAGAGAAATGTAAACCATAATTGATGAAATATGATAATAATCTGAGAATTATTGAAAGAAAAAAACTCAAATAATTGTAGAGTGGTCTGGCCACTTAGATACTAATTATAGGAGTTGATTCTCTTGTATACAAATTATATGAAGGTCATGCACATAATGAAAGAGACCAGACACATTACACAAAACAAATGTACATGGTTATCATCGACAGACAATGGAGGCCTGAGCCATTGCCGCTTCAAGGTAATCTAATTGAACATGAATACACATTGGAAACCGGATTAGAAAGAAATATTTCTCAACACAACAGCTCATACAGCCTAAAGGCCGACATTTTACAGTGTGTGGGTACCCACCATGTGAAATATGACTTTGACTTTGCATCCGACATTAATGTGACCTTGTCATTAGTCCCAAGTGCTGCATAGAGGCACGTGCTTCATCTGGCATCCAGAGAAACAAGGTACAAAAACATGGTAAAGGTAAACAAGCGCTCAACACTTAAGGGCCACTGGCGAGTTGCCATTCCCCTCAAGTCAAGCAGTTAATGAACCTGTCCATCAGACATCAGACGCAATGCTCAAGGAAGTCACTTATGACATCTGTATGAGCTGCGGCAAGTCCGACAACACAGCACTGGGCTTCATGGTTGGAAACTCATCATTTGTGAAACATAGGTTGAGGCTTTTGGCCGATTGCAGCCCTACTAGTTCTGTACTAAATGCAGATTAAGGTGGCTTTGACTAGTTTACACAGTAGAACCCTGTGTAGGACAGCTTGGCAGAGAACAGGCACCCTTAGTCTGTAATCCTCCGACCAATCCATTGCTATCAGTGTACATGCAGTGAACTGGCCAGGCTTTGCTGGATGAGTGTGTTCAGTGCCAGTCATCAAGTCAACATGCTCTTCTTTGTTGACATCTGCACTTAATCCTCCACCCTTGTTTAATATGAACAAAGTGGCTTTTGATTGTGACTGCCTCTCAAAGCAGAGGAGAGAGAAAGTAAAATAACTGAACTAGCGGGAAAGAAAGGGATATTAAATGAGATCTGGCATGAGTAAAAGGAGAACCAGCATTGTTTGATAAATTATTTGTATTATTTGAATTATTTGTTGAATAATGCATTTTGTTGTTGTCTTCTCCGGTATCAGCAATAGCATCCTTTGTATTTTGCGAAGCATCCGAGTGACAGGAGGAGAGCGGTATAACTTTAATAAACCGAGATATCCCGCTCATGGTTGCAGTTTTGCTGACTTCCCTCTCGCTCTGAAGTCATTTCATCACTCTTACTTCCTTAGATATTTTTCCGAGCTAAGAACCCATTTTCCTTGCACTCAATATGTCTTTCCCAGTCTCAGCATCGTGATGCCACCGACACATGGAACGGCCTTGTATAGCATGCTATTGGCTCAATAACGCAGGAATGGGACAATAAAGCTGCAGGCTCTGCGTTCATTGTCACTGCAGTCTGGTACAGTGAATGTGTAGCATAATTCTATTTGACTCATTAGATTACAGATAAGGGTGATAATGTGTGTGTTTTCCCATTTCTGCAGCAGTTGGGTTGTGATGCTGGATTAAAGATAAATCTTTCTCCTGTCATGCGTTCAGGGTGAAACCAAGTTCACGTGTTTAAGAAAGTACATGCGCTAACGACAATTTTTAAAAAGGCATTCTCACCTACTGTAGAGGAAAAAATATGACTTGAAATTACACTTTCTCCATGTTTGTGAGGCTGCTTGGATTTCACTTTTGGAAATACAGAAGATTTTTGTGTGTGCACAGGCAGACATATGAACTCATATTTGCACTTGCTTCACTTAATGTACATTTCAAGAATTTGTAGCATGAAATCCCAGAGCAAGAGTGGTCATGACAAGAACTGCACACTAGCTAAAACATATATAGATTTTCCTACTGCAATAAATTCCTGCTCCCTCTTCAGCTGAGAAATTGTTGCTTTACATGATAGAGTAAAGAAAGATGTGTTTCAATAAGGTTCAGACAGTAAAAGTGATGAAATATACATCATATGGATGGTATAGTTGTTATATCTGGAATGTAAATCTGACCTCGGTTTCACATAAAAGTTTCAGGTTTGTAAACATCCTTCATCCTGCCTCAGGCAACCTGACTGAGATTACTCAGATTTCAACTTGTGCTCATTTGGCACAAAACCAATTCCAGTGGTTCCGCCTGCTTGAACACAAGCTATCTTGAAGTTCTTTCAGCTGTGGTGGATGGCTCTTTACATTTTATTTGCCATGATATGCAGCACACCAAGTGCTCAAAAGAACTGAATTGTGAAGGCAGAACTTCAACTGGGATGCACCGGTAACATTGCTCTGGAAGCTATCTTTATAAAACAGTACTTCTTTATTAAGCTGTCTGGTGAAATGTGAAAAAAGGGAATGGATGTCAGGGTGTGGATGTTTATCTTTATGGATGTCCTCATAAGCGGTATTCTTCTTTTCGCAAGGGTCTCACACTGACTGTTTATTCATTGACTACTTTACTTGAACTTAAATACAGCCCCAGCTGCGAAGCCCTCAGTCCTACCTCGAACAGAATTCACATGAATGTAACATTAAAACTCAATCAAGCTATTTTTGTCCAACAGGGGTCACCTCATAGAAAACACTTCTGATATATCATCAGCTTATCAAACAATTGCCTACAAACAAAACCAGCAGACACAGAAAAAAATGAGCAAGCATTCAAGTGTCTATCTACTCTCTGACAGTGTTAAGAGCAGTAACGCTGAATTATAGTCTGTGAGAAGGCCTGAAAACAGAAAACAATCGGATGCATACAACAGATGGGTTGTGTGGCTTACACATAAATAGCAAAATTAAGTACATTTTGCATACACAGACACACACACACCGATATCATCTGGTTACTGTGGTCGTCTCCCTTTGAATGTCTGAGGATCAACATGAAATAGACCCTGGCTTGCAGATTTGCAAGCCTCTCTTAGTGGGGACAGGTCACTGAATCTTCTTCCCAACATGTGACTGAATTATGAGCAGGGTCAAACATGGCTGGTCACACAGGCCATGTACAGTCTGCACTGTTCCCCGGGGCCTGGCTAAGCATAAACTGTGCAGCGAGCGCCAGCAGGGTCAGGCATATGGAACAATGGGCAGTTGTGAAAACATCCTCAAAGCCTCACGCATGCCTGTGTTCTTGCTCTGAATGATGGCCAAATCTGACCCGATATGGACAGTATAAGATGAATGCGTGACTTTGATTGACTACTATATCAGGGACGGCCGTTCTAGCGCGCTTTAGGAAAAAAAAAACACAGAGATGCTCATCATTGACAGGGAGTGTGTGATGTATGGCTGACCTTTGTTGGAAGTCATTTGGATGTATGTGCTTTTAAAGCAGATTTATTTGACCTCTAACCTACACCTCATATGTTATACTCTTTACTTATCATACTGCTTTGGTCTTTTGCAGAGTTGTGTGTTTTTCCGTATGTGTATTTGTATGTAGATAGATAGAAATTTCTGTTTGTTTGTATTAGTGATTTTTACGTGATGTGCATGAGGATAACTTTGTTTCCAGTATTCATGCAACCTCAAATTAAGTGTCTGTCTAATCTCTCTCTCTCTCTCTTTCTGAAGTACATTATGCTAACTCCATGGCCTCAACTTCAGAGAAATAGATGCACAAAACAAAATTTTCAGTGTCAGTTCAAGAAGAGAAAATCCACAGCAAAGCTCGGACTCAAAATCAGCTTTTCCCACCATAAGCAGTCATGGCATTTTAATTTCTACAGATCCTAAGCAGAACCAGCGCAAAACAAGACAAGAATATTTATGCAGTACTTTCATCAGTGTCGCCTGAGAAGAATATTACTTTCTATCAAAATCCTTGATGCCTCTCCCAGACGTCCTCATAAATCAATGTGATAACACAGCATGAGTGTTGGAAGATCGGACGTATCTAGAGAAAAGTCTCAATGACAGAAAAGGACTTGAGCTTGCATGAGCCCTGCTATTTATCGAGGCTCCCTTAGTTTTCAGATCATTAATTCAAAATCCAATTTCATATCATGTATACTGTAAATGTTGATATCGGGATATTGTCTTGCTGAGTGAATAACTGACATCCCTTACTCCATCAAGAAGGTATGACATCGTGTCATTCAGTCGCTCTGTGTTGACGAGAGCCAGCAGAGGTGGGTCAGGTATCTGCTACCCTCAGGCCTCCTCCCTGCGGAGGTATTCAGGCTCACAGGGAGAAGGGAGACCCTGGCCTGGAGAGGTCCCTGGAGCAGACCCAGAACACATTGGCATGGCTGCACCTACAGTCCAGGAGGAGCTGACGAATTCAACACGATTCATCCAAAATAGTCTCAAGGGGGTTTCAAGGCCATGGTGGCCCAGTGGTAGATACTATTGTCATCTCACACTCTTGGAGCTACAAGGTAGTTGGTCCAGAACCTGGGCCTGGTTCTTTAGTTTCAGTCTTTCCCACACACTTCAGACAAAGGTATACCTAGAATCTGTGGTATAATGAGGGTTCTCAAGGGAACTTTATAAGCCGGGTTTTGAGTTAACCATGCACCACCTCCTTTGTCAGTTACCACTGGTTACCTTGGTTGAGTTAAGCTGGGACCAGCATAGGACAACTGCCACGGCCTGACAAACCTGACAAGCTGTTTGTAGGATGGCCACCTGTCCAGGGGACGTTGCTCCATTTACATGGATGGATGTAGGGTGTCCTCATGGAAAATTTTGATGCCACGAAAGGTTGGGGAGAAGAAATTTTCCATATCTTCTGCATCAGGTCCCAGTAGGCAGATGATTAAGTTAAGGCTCATTGTGGCACTTAAATAGTCTAAGAGCAGCAAATAAAATCAAGACGTTTGTCTGTCTTGGCAAAGGGTGTCTGCCGTTTTAACTTTGAAAGGAAGTGAGATAAACGCTACAATAAAAAGTGAATTGTCTTTCATGCCAGGGTTTTTCATTTAGCTTGTAGACTGAGCAAATCATTTCTTTCCCAGGTGGGATTCTTACTATGCAGACACCAACAGACAAAATTTAATCTGTTTTTACTGCCACTGGGCAGATCGTTCTTGTCTATGGGAAGTATACAGCCCAAATTTGAATTGTTTGACTTTAATTTACACCCTTTAGGACTGTTGCTCCAAATCAGTCTCTGGAGGAACTGAACATAAACCAACAGGAACTAAGAAAATCCATAGCAATTAATGGTGCTCTTTCTGGGATTGTCTGTTTCAGCGACGTAAATGGTTGTCGGGAATGTTAGCAGACATGGTACTGTTGAAGCACTGTCTATGATGACAGGCAACCAGTGTGACTGCAGAAAAGTGTTCTCAATTTGTTAAAGTGGCAACTGTGACAGTGAGATTACAAAGCACTAAAAGCATTGTCACAACAAGGACACAGAAGTGCTTGAAGATGCACTTTGGTAAAAAACGTGAAATAAGCAGAAAAAAACAGAATATCCTTTAATCTGGTTGGACATTCATGGAAGCTCACACTTTTTGGATGAATTAAATGCCTCACAATTTACTAGTTGCTGTCAGTGTAGTCACGAGTCACAGATGTCAGATGTCAGTCGGTGCCGTTTTTCTGGGATGCTACTTCCTAGTTTGACCCAGTTTTGAATATTTCATGAGAGGCCCATTTTAGTCACTGCTGTTAGAAAAAGAGTAACACGTTAATTGATTTTTTTAACCATTGGCTGTTGGGAAGCCTCCACTGCAAAAGTGGTTTGGTAGTTCTGTTTCTCCCTCAAAACCCACAACGGAAACAAGTCCACAAACAAAAAGAGAAATCAATGGACTTTCCTTGGCAGCTTTGAGAGAGGTGCTTAGCATCACAGAGTGTTTGCCTGAGGTGAACATCCCAGAGTGTATTATGGTGTTGCTCCATTGCCCTGTTCACATCCGCAAGCTGTTCTAAACCCATTTGAAGTGAAGCACGCAGGGTTTTAAGAACTATCAGCACTAGTGTGAATAGTTTCCTAGGGCCCTCTTGCTCTATTTGGCCGTTGAAATGGCTTCTCTTCTCAGTTGAGCATCTATATATTTCAGTGTGAGTGTTTTAAGAGGAGTGTTTATGTTAAGGAAAGGTGCTTCATCCAGCACTAGATGCTGAAGCACCATTTAAAATCTACAGTTTCCAGTTCTTCCCTCAATCACTGCATTCTTTTGTATCCATGAACTATCGATTTATCATTTTGGATTGGAAGGAATTGAAAAATTACATCACCGATGATGTCAGAGTGTTTTGGTTTTTTTTTTTTTACCCCATTTCCTTTTCTCTTTACTTTTATCATTTCATCTCACCACCGACAGAGACTTCAAACTTGAATTGTCACCCCAGGTTGAACTGAGAACTGTGATTGAGGAGCCTCATAAACTGCACACATCTTGGATACATCCCTGTGCCCCTCCAGGAAACCTTCCCCTCCTCTGGAGGACAGTGGATGGTGTAATTCACTTTACAATATCAAATAATCACCGCTTGTGATTCTTGTCTCCTGACTTAACTTGTCGGGCACGAGTTTAGGGCTTTTAAAAGCAGAGGTGAGCAGCACGGAGGAGAGCTTCCCCAGCTGCAACCTGAAGGTGATGAGCCCCAAAGTGAAGCTCTGCCTCCAGGTCATTGAGCAATAATGAGTGTTATCAAGCAAGTGCCAGAAGACAGGTAACGCCGGTGGAATTTATGAGAGGCCTTGCAGGATGACCCTTGGCAGGACCGGCCATTCTTCACCGGAGACAAGGCTAAGGCTAGGAAAAGACTAATATGGCAGGATTGTGATTAAATAGGCCCTTGATTTTATAGGCTTTGGCACCAACAAGCGAATCAGTATTTATCAGCATAGATATAAATTTTAAAAACTGAACACTTCACTGATTACTGTACTCAAGGTGATCTCCAGGGGGGAAAAGTATCTGTTTCTTAGACAGAGGGTTATTGGAGTGCCATGCAATAACACTGAAAAAGGAATCCGACTCATCATTTTGATTCTCAGCAAACATTGTCATAAAATTATATCGTCTACGGCCAGGCAGCCGATTCACCATAGGTTGCTTGTAGCCACCATAGTTTTTCCCCTGATCCATTTGCCCTTCAGTTTTTTTCATTGCCTTTGTCATTCAAAGTCATTTCTTCCCGTTTGTCAATTTTCACTCTCGTTGGGAGGCAGCAGTGCCAATCTGCACCGGCGTTAAATGCTGTCTATGAATCATCATCAAAACAAGAGGGTATAGCTTCCTTTGAAATTCAAATTGATGATATAAATAAAATTGCAGCGTTGAATTGAATCTTTGGTTGTACATTCAATATTTCAAATAGAATCCACCTGTTATATTTCACAGACTGATGTTTCAGTCTCTGATGATTAGTTTGACTAAACAAAAGTTTAATTACTGCATTTTTTATTATTCTAATTACTGATGTAATTTTTTTTTTAATTCAAATTATTCAGATTATTCAAAAACACAAATGTCACATACATAGTAGTGCTAGAGGAAATGCCCAAGGGACAATCACCGAGGTCACTAGGGCTTCAGCCCCTGGATATGAATGTGTATCTAACTGTCTGTCGGAAAGATTTATTCTGGACCTAACGCGTCTCTCCCTTCACACTGACTTCTTTGTGGTTGAAATGTGGCTCTTTACTTAATAAAACAAGAGCATTTGTTTAGGATTGCCTTCAATTGTCTCCCCGCAGTTTAAGATTCTTGGGCTAATGGACAAAAAGCACCGTTGCCACTAAAACAGTTTGTGTTCCATGATAAACTGCTGCTCTTCTCAGATTTCATCATTTGGCACAGTCACTAAGAGGCGGCTGTTTTCATGGACAAATAAAACAGTTGTGAAAACTATAAGTAGGACCTCTGTTTGAATGTATTTGCACTGCACATGCAAAAGGCATCAGACCCCCAACTTCAGTCGCCTTGTTTTAGATTGGAGTAAATATTGCCGGCCCAGGTTCTATAAGATGTTTAAGTGACATATGGCTATATCTAAGTGAGAGTAAAAATCAAAGTCAATGCTTTAGCATTAAGGTCTGAAGTATTACAAACAATCGAAAACAAAGCAAATGAGAACAATAAGGATTTGCTCACATTCGCTAAGAGAGAAATAAAGAAACACATGGCTATTTATTCACTATTTCTTCTCAATCATGTCAAAGTGCTTGCAAATTTTTAAATGTTGCAGTCTTAATCTATATGAATGTTAATTTTGGTTACCAAAGACTTAACAGTATTATTTTACACGTCAGAGAGGTTCATTTGGGTTTCTTTAAATTCACTCATACTTTTGGTTCATCCGTATGTTAATAGAGCACTAGCTTATAGGCCTGTGTCTTTGCCACAGTACTTGTGTTAGAATGTGCCAAATTTTATGATATCATTAGGCCTGGAAAGTGTTTGTGTGTAGATGAGGAACATTTATTCTCTTCCTTTATTCCCACCACCAGCAACCTGCACTGACTATGCAGGTTTGCCAATGTCCACACATGTGCTTTGTGGTGATAACAACGGCCTGATAGAGCCTCCTACTTTAACAGGCATGTACCATGTCCGCCACATTGTTTTCAACTATCAACGACCGCAGCTCTCCCTTTTAATTGGGACTGAAGTGATGAGCAGTCAGCAAAGTTTCTGAGACATGCCTGACAGTCAGTATTCATTATCAAACTGAAGCTTGCAGCACCATTTAGCTCTTCCACAGCTGATGGACCAAACACTGGCACATTATTCACAGCATGACAAAGAATGGAGGGATTCTGTCATGACTGTTTAGGATTTCCATTATCTTCTAGCCTCGAGATGATGCACAGAGTAACTGAGTCATTGAGCTGGTGGAGTGAATTCAGCTGACTTTAATGTTTGCCTCAAACTATATGCAACTCCTCAACAAAAATCAAGGAGTTGCTGTGTTATTTGTTTGACGTGTATTTGGTGTTTGCAACTTGTCCAATACATCCGTTTTTGTCAAAATTCAATAGACCTTTTTTTCAGGGGAATACTACATCATAGCACAATTTACAATAAGTGAATCTCCATATTCATGCTGTAAAGGAGTGTCATATGATGGATTATATGTCTCAAACCTGGTGGCCTGTATACTCATTCACAGTGATGAGCAGCCTGAGTGACACTCGACTTGCAGATGAGCCGCTTGACAGTGTTTGTTCTCTTATCTCACTGGAGAGGCAACATGATCAGGATACGGATCGAGGGAGAGCGGACACGATGGTCTTCTCCTTCCTGCTCAAACAAAATGGCAAGTTATAGATCGGCCCGGGATTTTGCAGAAGCAAAACCTACATAGATTGTTAATGAAGTGCTATTCTTAGGAGGCGCCTATCTGTGTTGATGCTTTACAATGAGCCGGACATGACTCAACATTTTCCCCCCTGCTGCTGCCAAGCGTGGAGATGTTTCTTTAGGTCCGAGTCGACAGCGGTCATGTGCTCCTGCCATGCAGACCCTCTCAATTCTATCACTGCACTGGTGTCCGGACCAAGAAAAAAAGACGAGGCGTTATGCTGCACGGCGTGGTCATAAACAGCGTGACACCACCGTTGGCAGGCCAGCAATCACAGTGGAGGGACTGACAGAGCAGGGCTCTTTCACCAAAAACATGGCTTGCATACAAAATGTCTGAATGTGACATCCCCTCTGCACCGGGGAGACTGAGCTGTAAGCACTGCCAGCCTCTGCCTCCAATGGGAGGCTGCCAGCCGCTGTGCCAACCAGGGGGCTCCTCTGATGCAGGAAAACAAGCAATCTACACTACAAGAGGCACCCAAGAGTGTCACATCTGCTAATTACAGCAACGGCATCTACTAAAATGGGTACACACGTAAGCTGACATTATGCTACAGAGGCACACAAGCACGGACAAGCACACCTCCTTTAATTTCCCTCTTAATCAAGGCGTAATCACTAATCAAGCCAGTGAAAATGCTCCTTGTCTTCAGGTGGTACTGCCTTCTCTGCAATGTACAGTATGTTGAACATAAAGCCAGCTCATAGCCATTAAGTTGTGTCCTTAGATGCTCAGCTTTGGGGAAAGGCCTTATTGTTTGCAAGTTGCATTCTGTAAAAAAATAAAGAAAAAAAACTGTTAAATTTATCACCTGTTCACCAGTGTAAACAAAAAAAGTATTAAATAGGCCATTCGATGAATAATTATCCAACAGTGATTTATTAACATAATTTGGATGTGCTACACTAGATCTCCATATTGACTGATAGCTGCTTTAATGTCATGCTGTCTCAGGCAATGTCTGTCGCCATGGCAATGCAATAAATAGAGCTGGTGTTCCCTACTTGACCCAAATCAAAGCGAGCGTAATGTTGGAAGATATATTGTATAGAAAACCCAGTATTATTTCTAAAAGAGTAATGTTTTCTATAATAGAGGTTGTTTTGATTTAATTAAAAGTTGAGGACGGATAAGTAGCCCCGAGCGACAGAAGGGTTTTTTTTTCTTAATAACTTCCCGTAAAGTTACCTCCTGCTGTCCCGCGTCCAAACATTTTAACTGAATCTACTGTAATTAAAAACAAAATGTAACTGAAAACAGCATTATATTTAAAAATTTACATTTTTTTTCAAATAGCTCTAAACATGTCAATGCAATACTATACTAAATTAAAATATAAGGTCTTACTTATGCTGCGTCTGACTGGTTGATAACACATTGAATGTACATGCTGCAAATTGACATTTTCGAAGGCTTATTTTTCCCATTTAGTAGATGGCCACAAAACATCTGAATTACAAGAGGCTGAGATGACTTAGTGTTTTCTTTCCTAAACAAAGTCCTTAGCTGAGTTTCGACGCACTTGTTTGTCCAAGCTGCTCAGGTCATTTTGTTAGCATCACAGCTGGTAGCATGTAAGCACTGTGGCTGAACCTTTTCTACCCGACGCTGAACATCAAGCTGGCCACGCACGCACGCACACACACACACACACACACACACACACACACACATAGACGGGTCCTGTCATATGGTACACAGGTAAAAATCATATTACTGGTGATGAGTTTTCCTTACAGATCTTTATTTATTTATTTATTTATTTTAATTTGCCGACATGAGATCCGGGCATCTGTGAGTTAAGTGTTAAAGCGCAGAGGGCAGTGATTCTTGTCTGTTGCTGGTCAGTGCTGTGATGATCCCTCTCAGGCCCTAATGACGTCTGCTGTTGTTGACAAAGTGGGCTGTATAACAAGAGGCCGCAGTAAGCGTGTGTGACTTTCTGCTGACGGATGGGAGCAGAGGCGCTCGGTGCCAACGACAAATCTGACATTTACTTGGCTATTTAAAGGACGTTGTTTCTGTCCATCAAATATGATACGAAGGCACGAAGCGAGTGACCCGCTGAAGTTTTAATGAACTTGACAACCTGCTGAGGGAGATCATGTTTTGCACATAATAAACCGCTGTTATTCCATGCGCAGCAACACTAAAATAAGTTTTTATTCACTTCTTAGGCAGAATCGAGATTAATATCCCCAAAGCAAATGTAATCATTTCATATTAGTGCTGATTGGACCACAAGTAAGTAGCAGGGGTATTTTGTTGACTTATATTCCATAAATTATGGGTGTATTTTTTCATGTGTGGATGCTGTGAGGTTTAAATTTTGTATGTTAATCCATAAGAAGCCACAGTATTATCCATTGCCTTTACACGTGAATCTCTCAGAAACCGGGCTTAGTTGCACAAGTCTCGACAGTGACTGGGAAAACACTGATATGATTCATGATACCGACTAATCCCACATCCATCATCCATCGAGGCAAAATGCGAATGCTACATAAATGCACCCACACTCCCATGGATCATTTGTGAACAGTCTGTCACCCACATAATTCAGGCTTCAGGTAGGTGCAGGCGCAGAACTCCACAAAAAAATTTGTAAAGGATGAGCCCAACTGAAAGTGAGAACTGTCTGCAATATCATTAAATTTGAATGGCCTTTATTCTTTTCATTTGTCCACGTATAGTTTAGCCGTTTCAAGTCTCATTTTTATTTATTCAAGGACAAAGAGAAGACTAGAAAATGGGATTCTCAAGTGTATCTAATAAACTCTGACAGATGAATCAGCAATGAAATGAATCGAAAACTAGAGAATCAAAGTACTTGTCACATATTTTTTGAAAAATATTCGTTATTTATCATGCTGTACACACTGTGATCTTCAATTGTCTTTTCTCCTAAACAAATACATCTTCCAAACTGCCAGAGTTGTCTGCTTCGGCGGCAGCCCGTTATATTTTTATTGAAGCCGTCAAAAGAAAAAAAAAAAAGGAAGGAATCCAAAAGAAAAACAAGGAACTTGTCATCAGAGAGGAGATTCCGGCAATCTGACCTGCCATTCGAGTAGACAGGGAAGCGTCTGTGGTATGTGAGACGTCAGGTGGAGTCTCGGTTCTGTTTGCACCAACAGCTCACGTCAAGGTGAAGTCTGACTCCTCTATGAACCCTCTTTGAACTTCTCTGACAGCTCTTGTGATATGAAATGCCCCCCCCCCCCCCATCCCCGCATCCAGAACTTTTGTCATGCTTCACAAAATGGAGAGCTTCTGATGGAGACCTTGTTCCCCCCCGGTGTGTGACAGAGGGATGGTAGGATCCGCTGGTTAGATTACTAAGGTATGGGTGGCTTTCCCCCTGACCTGGATTCCGCCGGTGTCAAGCAGCCAGGTGTCACGCTGGGAACTGCTAGGATCCCCAATTTAAAGCGGAGAACGCCGGCTCTTGGTTCATTTTTATTCAGCACAGTGCAGCAAACATCTTTAAAGCTGCTGTAATCTGTATATGAATGGGGGATTAAAGCACTGTGTGCGATGTCAAAGGGGGTCATTCGTAGTAGCTGCAAGCCCACAAAAAACTCCAAAGTCCTCCGCTTTAGCATCCGTCAAGCTCATTGTTTCATTGTTTTGAGCCACGACTTTTATATTCTTGATTCGGTCTCACCATTCCAACCCACATGTTGTTTTCCCGTTGCAGGAAACAGCTGTTTTTTTGTTTGTTTTTTTTCCAGAAGAAAACTCAGATAAACAAACTGTATGCTGCGACGAATGAATGATAATGTTGCTCCGATAGAAGTGTAACTAGGCAACTCTTTGTTACTGTTTAATATAACACATTACAATTTCACAGGGTGATTATATGTCTGTGTTGTGTTTTCAGCTTGTTCCACCACCTCCAAATGGAATAAAACAAAATGGTGCAAAAAACTTGAGCCTTGAAAGCCAAACGATCCCAACATTTAATACTTGTTCTAGTGTTCTAGTTATGTTCTAGTTACTGGTATTTCTCACCAGCCTTGTCCCTTGTCTCTTGCGCTGTAATTTGCTTCGGGGAATAGTTAAAAATCCAACTTGATGCATCATTAAAGAGTAAATTCACTGTGAAGTACAAAGCTGCTGTTCTCCCCATATCTTCTGATTAGGTTCTGCCCGAATCCCAATCAGTGGGGAGATTTTAGCATCACCTGTCAGAGCTAAAAACAACTGGATAAAGTGTCAAGTTCGAGACTTTAAGCCCTTAGAGGAGGTTTCTAATGAACGTGATTCAATGTACAATTTAAGAAAAGCCACAAATCCTTAATTGTTCTTGCTTTTTTAAAGAATGTTGACTTCCATTTTCGTTCTTGAATACTGCCGGATTGACTCCGGGGTCGGTTTTCATCTCGCCACAACCCCCTCTGTGCACGGGCGGCGTTGGCACCGCCTGGATCGGGTCATGAACTTGATTTAGGCCCAGCTCCACTGGTATTGACCACAGTGCTAAAATGTATGTGCGCGTGCGTTTCACCAGTTGCTGTCCATCCCGCTCCATCAAACAGCAGCGGGCTCGGCTCTCTCTGCATAGAGCCAACTCTCGGCTTGGCTCACGCAGAGTGGACACAGTCCATCAAGCACGGCGGCTCCTCTCCGCTCCCCCTACGCTTCCACTCCTCTCCTGCTAATGATTAACATCATAAATCACACTGTACTGTTTTCTCCGGCTGCCAGCAGCGAGGAAAGCAGCTCCTCGCTGACCCCACACCCTCAGCAGCAGTAGCATGTGCTTGTGATTTAAAAACTGTGGGTTGGGGTTTTGTTGTCTGTCAGTATATAAGTTGAAAATATTAGTTGGAGGTACCAGGACTTATCCATCGCCATTTGTCCCGTCAGGTACCACCGAGATCCAAAAATGACTATTTGCATACGGTAGATCGCCTACTGACACACCTGCTTAAGCAAAAATAACCCGACCACACTGTACCCATCACATGGTTGGTTTGGCTGTCCAGCTCTATCATTAAAAAGCATTTCTGGCAAGGACAAAGATTTACATTAGTTTTTTCTCCTTCATTTTTGACAATTCTATTCCTTAATATATTTTCATATCTCTTATACCACACACATATTCTCTTACAGGCCCAGTCGCTGTTTGAAATCCCTCAGCTGTAGCTAAACCAGTCTCAAAAGAAAAAAAAAGTTCGATTTTAATATACTGATTCATTTTTTTCCGTTTTAATTTTAAAATATCGCCATCGTGTCATTTTGCCTTCACAATTTGATGTCGATGATGTTTAATTTTTTTTTATCTTAGTAGCTTTAATAACTTACTCAAAAAAAAAAAAACATACTTCAGAGAGGAGGGACACAAATTATACTATTTTATGACAGCATCAGCATTTGTTGATATATCTATTTAACAAATGCTTTGGAATCAGCAAGAGTATCCAGTTCCTACAATACTTTATTAGAGGAAATGGGATGAGTCTCAGTTTTTTATTTTTTTATTTTTAAATCAAGGATTTCAAGTACAGCATTTTAGCCACTGTCCATGCTGAGTTTTTTTTTTTTAAAGGCCCTTTCCAAGATATGGCTCTTTCCACCCTTGATAACCAGTTTTATTATGGCCTCTTTTCTAACCATTGGGCTAAATCTAGTCCCCAATTCTCAGACATATATCTGTGCTGTGGCCTTTAGTAAATGTGGCTCAGTTCTCTCCAGCAAGTGAAACCAAAACAAACAGCAAAGGAATGCCACCCATGACTCAAATTCATCTGCTGTTGGCCTGCACAGTAAATTCCGCTGCCATTTATATCACGATCACGAGAGATTTACTTAAAAGAGGACGTTGAGATTTCTGCGCCCTGACACTCATGAGGTTTCCTGTCGGAGATGCCTGCTGACAGCTGCCTCCCTGGAGGGAGGACCATCACTCTGGGGATTCAAATAAGGACCTTTCTGTCCTGATTGTCCCATTTTTGCACCCTTTTCTCATCAACTCAAGTCAACTGATGCTGATCAGCTGTTCACACTTACATTCAAAAAGTTTAACAAATTCACTTCCTGGTGCTTCCCAGTGTAATCACAACCTTCTCTTGAAGGCCACTGAGCATTAAAGGTTGAAATGGCTCCTTCGGGCACGGAGATGTAGCTGTAGCTTTTCACATGAACCCGTTTCCTTTCAGTCTGGAAGGAACTGGTGTGGCTCCGCTTTCAGACATGTTTCTGTGAACTGCACACGAGCAGATAATCAACATCCCTGTGGGATGAGTCCTCTTTGTTTTGTTTTTTGTCTGTTTGTTTTCCATTGTGCATTTCACCTACTATTGAATGACATATGCAAAGTTCATGACCTACACAAGGGATAAGGATCCTGAAATTTCAGTTAGGTGACCCATTCACATCTGGTCCTTCAACTTTTCTTAAGCTGAGAAAAATCTAAAAAGCAAGCAGAGAGAATCTTTCTATGCGACCCCTTCAAGCTTGGTATCACAGACGGCAGCACATCAAACAATCCCACAATTTTGGGAAGTGTGCCTGTAATGGACGGCTCAGTGATAAACTCCGGGAAATATTAAAGGGCAACACTAACCCAAACCTCAGCTCCTATGACTCTCTGAGCCCTCAGTTTTAATTATTGATGTAAACATCCACTTTGACACTTTTTCTGTCAGTGATGACAACACGGCCGCTTGCCCGACACATGAAAGAATAATGAGGCACTGGTGGCCTCGCTATCAGCAGGGTTCAAGGGATTAGCAAGAAATTTTGCTGTCCAAGCACTAATGCACATAGTTTTTTTTTACTTACACACCGACGCCCCCCTGCTCTCTCTGATAAGGTACACAAGGAAGGAAAACTGAGAAAAGAAAAAAAAAAGACAGAGGCTCAGAGATCAAAGTGACCCATGCCGCCGATCCTCGAGGGAAGAGGCTGAGGGCACATTTAAATGCCTGCGCCATTCATAGAAGTCGGGCTGGAAACCCAACGACGATAAGCCTCCGGGACATGTACATATTTGAAGTCAGCAAACAACAGTCTAAAGGGAATGGCAAATGGAAAGTAAAGAATTTTTAATAAGCCAAGCCCAACCTCAGCCTTTCAGATTATGTGGAGTACAATAAATTGTATTTCATCTTGCTAACACAGCCTTAGATTATGCAGGAACTGATCAGAAAGCTCAGAATACTGAAGTAGCGCCTGTCTGCCTCTGCTGCCACTGCTCACACTGCTCAGCTCAGAGGAGCTGAGAAGAAACTCAGGACACTGCCAGACACATTGAACCATGAGCGTAGATTTGGGTTTGGACATTAGGGACTGGTGTTGCTAGGTTTCGTGGACTTGTCCCCACCAATATATTTACCCATCTCAAGCGATCCACCATTATATTTCTGCAAAATGTCGATTATTATGATAAAGAGTGAAAGACTGAGACATGGGGGACACTCGGCTGTGATCTGGCAACTCTCAAATTCAAACTGTGTTGGGCATTGTTTAGCAGCTGCGGCCTGGCAGAAGCACTAATAGATTTGGTGATGAGCAGTGGTTAATCTGAAACAGTGGGTATTTACAGTTTAAAGGTTTCTAATGTCAGAGAATTGAAAACATCTTCACTGCTTAAAATTAAATTAAATTTCATCTGTTGATATTATATTTAAATTTCACTGCGTCCCAGAGCAAATTAAGATATCGGGTCCTTTTTTTAAGAAGAATTGAAATTAAAGTAACAGCTTAGCTTAGTTGATAAGAATTTTCTGTAATCAAAACAAATGTGTATCTTCTTTGAAATTAGTTGGACAAATTGAAATTGAAATTAGTTGGACAAATATTTACTATATAATGCTTCCCTCCCCACCTCCATTAGTGGGTATGAACATTATTTATAAAGTAAATTAGCCAGAGCTTTTTGAACTGATTTATTTGTTGATGTCAGCCATCATTTTATTCTGAAAATTCTGTCAGCAGCAGCTGGAAAAACCCAGACACTAAGACAGGTGAGCTGCAGGCTCTCAGGATCGGTCGGCATCGCTGCAGCTCCATCGTCAAACACTTTCATTTTGTTGAATTGGACAAAACAACTCAAAGACAGAGCTATAGAATCTCAGGTTTAGTTTTTAAATGGTTTACAGCAGATAGCTGGTTCAAACAGAGTAGCACTCTACCTATAGGGTTTTATACATTTGCTTTCTTTGTGAGATTTTCTTGGAAATCTATCACGTCAAGATTTGCATTAATTTCAGATCCAAATCAGAGGGAAAAAAAAAAAAATCATGTCACAAGTCTGGTTTCAGGCAGGTTATATAAGCAAACACATTCAGTTCAAGTAAGCCTTCTGCAGAGTCAGGCTCTCTATGTGTGTGCACACGTGTATGCAATCGTGTGTGCATACAGATGAGAAAAGAGATAGAGAAAAAATGCAGGTATCATTTTCACCATTTTTCAAAAAATGTCCCTATCAAAGAAACCTGTGCCCTTGCGTTGACCCTGATCTGACCTGGTTCTGGCTCTTGCATTGCATAAAAAATGATCAGAAGTGTCTTATGCAATGCTGAGATAGAAAGTCATCGGATTTTACCTCCTTTTTAGCATATCCAATTCCAGATAATATTTTTTTTTTTTCCTCAAGCCTTAAAAGTGAAATAATACATTTGGACAAGACTTAAAAATGATTGAAATATTATTCAACCTTCACCCCTGAAGATGCAATCCGAACATGCTTACTGGAGTCCAAGCAGAAGTCAAAATCTGGTCAAAGGCTGAATAAGTCTGCCTCCGAAAAAACAGAATACAGAAGGAGTACCTATGATTTTCTCAGGTAGCCACACTTCAGCCTCCCTGGTAGAGCAGCAGGGTGATACGGGGTCTTGGTATCACATCCAGGCTGATGGAACATGATTAGAAAAAAAGAGTCTGTTGCACACAAACTATCTAAATATTAGAGTTCAAAACTCTGCGATTATGTTTAGCCGCAATCAGAAAGCCCTCTTGCAGAACTTATCGTAGTTCAGTATGGGAACAATCTTCATCAGGTTATGTTGTGTAAAACTTTATAACACATCCAGCCCCGCTTCAATTTCTTGCAGTACTTTTAATTAGGTTGGCTTGAAACGTTTATGAGACCTAAGCTTTGGTCTTACTCAACAACTCCATAAGTTTGAGTGAGAGCACATGTGACAGCGCCTTTTGTGAGCTCCAACTTGAAGGCTCGAGCTTCAGTCAGCTGAATAACTAAACCTGATAGCTTCAGTTTTGTCGGTGATGATTAGGCTATGTGTTCTCTTCCCAAAAAGAGTCAGTGTTCTGTCCCTAACTCAGAGATTAGTAAACAAATTTCATTAGCAGTGACACAGTAAAATAATAAGTGAGGGAGACTTCTAAAGATGTAGCATTGGCTTGCCAGATTGCATTTAACAGTTTATTTGTCAAGCCAAGGGTACAAAGCAATAGCAGCCAAAGGCTGCTAAATGATACAAGCAGTCTCACTGGAGACTGTCAGTCGTGAGAGGGCTGCTGACAGGACTTGAGTCCCTTTCACACACGAAGGCAACAGCACTGGATTTTTGTTTGTTTGTTTGTTTGTTTGTTTGTTAGTTTGTTTTTTGTCCTCAGTTACCCTGTTAGTTGTGTCACAATGATTAAGCCACTTGCATTGATGGATTGATTATGACTATATCCATGTAATGGACAAATATGGAAAAAACTCACTGCTTTTGCCAACATGACATGACCGCCTCAGAAATATTAGATTTTTTTTAATTTGTTTCTTGATTTCAATGCTGACCACGAGGGAGCACTAATAATAAAAAAAAAAATATATAAATAAAAAATAATAATATGAATACACATGTTGTGTTGTTAAACCAATGAATTATCCTCCTGGTGGGACCGCAGAATCATTAAGGTAGCACATTAGTTCAATGAAATACCAGAGCTTTTTAAATAGACTCTGTTTAGACTCTCTGTTTTATAATTGCGTAGACAGGTGTCTCAAAGTCCGGTATAACTCCACAGACGATGTTGCTTTGGTGCCGTACACACTGCAACAGCCTTTTACAGGTAAACATACAGGAAACTTTCTGTTTTTCTTCTACCTAATATTATAGCGAAGGATTTATAGGAATTTACGGTCCCTCCGGCTTTTTTGAGCTTACCCCATCTATGAACCCGTTTTAAGACTTTAGTTCTCTTTCCCTCAAAAAAAAAAAAGGCACAGACAGATCGAGCTGCTACTATAATTAAAAAGGGGTTTTTGGTAAAGAATGTGTATGAAGACGTAACTAAGAGCCTTTGTTGAGTGAACAATCCAACTTACGTTGAAAAATTTGCAAGATAAGTAGCCTCACTATATTCACTATGAAAAGATGAACATTATCACCTTTTAATGCTGTAGCGAAAAGCAGCTACGGGAAGCTAAAGGCAGAATAAATAATGATCAAACTTGGCTGTTGTCTGCTGTCAGAAGCCTTCCAGTGTCTGATAGGACACAAGCCATTTCCCCGTGATGGGTGCCGTGGGCATGCATTCGAAAGTGCCCGAACGGATATTAATATTAATCGTTCTACAATGGTGCAGAAAAGCACGGGTTCTTTTCCATGACGGCAGTACTGCCTCATATAGAACTTAACCAAGATAAAGTTGAGCTCCAACACATAATGTGCCGTTGTACCTTTCACCAAAGGGAGGAAGCACGGTGCTCATCGTGATGTCACACCAGGTTTAAATCTTCTCCTGAGGCAGCAGAGCATGTACAGAAGTTTCTCAGAAATACATATCAAGGGGGCTTATGATTCTTTATTCGGACTTTCAACTAAAGGTATTTTTTAGAACACATGGGATTTGCGAAGGCATACATCCAGTAAACCACACTTTCCCATGAAAAAATAGGTAGCTCCAAATCTGAAGCGATTTGCGCTAGGCCCTATTGACTCATTCCGTTGGGTTACGGGTTTGGACATGGTTTATTTAAGTAATGGTATCTTTGGTTCTTGTGTTTCGGTCATGACTGGATGTCTACACACCATTTTTGAATTTCTTTACTGGACAAACACACACACACACACACACACACAGATGTCATTTATATCACTCCAGGGGTTTGACTGATTGGCCAATTTTCAGGAAGTGTATCGCTAAAAATTTTTGAGTGTAGCTTAAATTTTCTACGGCCCGTTTTACCACACCTAATAGGAATATATCATCACCTTGACTTGAATAATGTATTTTTTTCCACCACCACTGCTCACTCAGACTTTGGCCCAGTTTTCTTTTTTTTTCTTTTTCTGTGTGTGTGGCTTTAAATTGGGTTTTAATCAACACACTCACAGATTCAGTGCCCCCTTATGACATCTCGGGAAATGAAATTCAAACTCATTGACTTACAAAGCAGCACTGTGGGACGGGACGATTTTTTCCATCAGACAACCAAGGTCCTCAGAGGGAGGTGTTAATCCCCCCCCCCAAAAATAAAATCACCACACTTCCAGCAGCGGCACACTATTTCAGCGCACATCTGAATAAGATCAGATACACTACCACCTTGCTGGCAGTCATGGCTGAATGGTAAACCCCTGTGGTAAACCCAGGACCTGCTGGATGAACTGTATGCCCCCCACCCCGAGTCCCCAGGAAAGAAGCTGGAGAAGTTGCAGAGGAAAATACACCCATCTGCTCACCTTGTTGCTACAAAGTACAATCTTGACCCAGACAAATACCTGGAAATATAAAAGATACTCAAAAGAAAACAAGATTACACAAGGCCCATTTACTTTTCTTGTCCCTGTGTGAGATCAAATCAGTATAAAGACTTTAGACTGATTAGCAGAAATGTGCACTTATGAATACAATGCCTTCTTCTATTAAATTCAGTTTTGTATTATCTTTTCCTGGTGTGTGTCTGATTAAACCTTTTGAATTTTGCAGGGCAGCGCATGATAATGTTTAAATAAATAACAATGTTTATTCACTAATCCTATTAGTACTACAGTTGTAATAATTGGCAAATCTCCTGCCTAGAGCCTGAGTCTAAAAATATAGTCTAATGATATGAGTTTTGGTTTGAGGCAGCATGCTTTCCAACTTGTTTCTGAACAAGTTGGTAGATTTTTCTACATTTAAAGTGAGTGTTATCTACAAATTAGATAATATATTAGGAATTGTATAGAAGAAATATGTAATAAATCATTGTATAATTGATCTTGAAATAGGAAAAGGCACCACCACGGAAATAAGATGACTATTCCACACTGAATAAGTCCTGTAGCCTTTTTAGGGCTCACAAAAGCATGATGAAATACAATCTTTCTTTTAAAGGAATTTGAAAAGAACAATCTTCATGGTTGATCTGCAACATAAATCTGTCTGTCACCACTCCGTTAGTATTCTGGAAAAATGCGACCCTGATTATTATCATGCAAAGCCATTGTGAAATAAGACATTGTCAATGCATCCATTTGCCAAGCAAGTCTTTCACAGAGAATAGAATCTCATTTTCCAGCTCTTGCGCTGGGAGGAAGGAAGGAGCACACAGCTGCAAAGTCGAAAAAATGCAAATGTCTTGGACAGATGTGAAATTCATTCATCATGTCTCAACTTAAAGCTCGCGCAAGACTCAACCGGCAATTCAGGAGTTTCTCGGTCTCATTTCGGGGATAGGTTTGGTCTCCCCAGAGCTGGTTACTACAAGAATTATATGTGCCATGACCCCTGAGTTAAAGTCGAGTTGCAGTAGTGTGTAAATTCATTGTCCACTGAAGCCCCACTGACCACCACTGATCAGATTTCACAAAGCCCAGTTTTCTCTTTTTCTTTTTCTGTGTGTGTGGCTTTAAATTGGGTTTTAATCAACACACTCACAGATTCAGTGCCCCCTTATGACATCTCGGGAAATGAAATTCAAACTCATTGACTTACAAAGCAGCACTGTGGGACGGGACGATTTTTTCCATCAGACAACCAAGGTCCTCAGAGGAGGTGTTAATCCCCCCCCCAAAAATAAAATCACCACACTTCCAGCAGCGGCACACTATTTCAGCGCACATCTGAATAAGATCAGATACACTACCACCTTGCTGGCAGTCATGGCTGAATGGTAAACCCCTGTGGTAAACCCAGGACCTGCTGGATGAACTGTATGCCCCCCACCCCGAGTCCCCAGGAAAGAAGCTGGAGAAGTTGCAGAGGAAAATACACCCATCTGCTCACCTTGTTGCTACAAAGTACAATCTTGACCCAGGCAAATACCTGGAAATATAAAAGATACTCAAAAGAAAACAAGATTACACAAGGCCCATTTACTTTTCTTGTCCCTGTGTGAGATCAAATCAGTATAAAGACTTTAGACTGATTAGCAGAAATGTGCACTTATGAATACAATGCCTTCTTCTATTAAATTCAGTTTTGTATTATCTTTTCCTGGTGTGTGTCTGATTAAACCTTTTGAATTTTGCAGGGCAGCGCATGATAATGTTTAAATAAATAACAATGTTTATTCACTAATCCTATTAGTACTACAGTTGTAATAATTGGCAAATCTCCTGCCTAGAGCCTGAGTCTAAAATATAGTCTAATGATATGAGTTTTGGTTTGAGGCAGCATGCTTTCCAACTTGTTTCTGAACAAGTTGGTAGATTTTTCTACATTTAAAGTGAGTGTTATCTACAAATTAGATAATATATTAGGAATTGTATAGAAGAAATATGTAATAAATCATTGTATAATTGATCTTGAAATAGGAAAAGGCACCACCACGGAAATAAGATGACTATTCCACACTGAATAAGTCCTGTAGCCTTTTTAGGGCTCACAAAAGCATGATGAAATACAATCTTTCTTTTAAAGGAATTTGAAAAGAACAATCTTCATGGTTGATCTGCAACATAAATCTGTCTGTCACCACTCCGTTAGTATTCTGGAAAAATGCGACCCTGATTATTATCATGCAAAGCCATTGTGAAATAAGACATTGTCAATGCATCCATTTGCCAAGCAAGTCTTTCACAGAGAATAGAATCTCATTTTCCAGCTCTTGCGCTGGGAGGAAGGAAGGAGCACACAGCTGCAAAGTCGAAAAAATGCAAATGTCTTGGACAGATGTGAAATTCATTCATCATGTCTCAACTTAAAGCTCGCGCAAGACTCAACCGGCAATTCAGGAGTTTCCTCGGTCTCATTTCGGGGATAGGTTTGGTCTCCCCAGAGCTGGTTACTACAAGAATTATATGTGCCATGACCCCTGAGTTAAAGTCGAGTTGCAGTAGTGTGTAAATTCATTGTCCACTGAAGCCCCACTGACCACCACTGATCAGATTTCACAAAGCCCAGTTTTCTCTTTTGGGGAGGAAAAATTGGTGTAGGTTCCTGAATTTCTGCCTTTAAGGGCAGTTTGACGGAAGCAGGAGCTGGCCAATCCATATCTCTTTAAATGCTGCCAACAGCTTTTAAAACTTTAAACTCTGAAGTCTGGCCATAACTACCAAAATGGTGGAAAAGACCTTATCGTTTTCATATGCTTTTATGGTTGGATGTGGGAAGACCTAAGTGGCTTTAAATTTGCAACTTCCAGTTTTCTGAGGAAGCTGCAGAAACTTTGCAGTAAAAAGCCCATAACCCACCAATTTAAAAAATTGCTGCTATAGATTTAAGCAATTGCTTCTAATACTTCTGCTATTTGTCTGTAGGCCAGCATGCACAATAAATCGCTTAAAGGTTTGGCTCCGGTTCTAAAGACCTATTTCATTTATCCTCAGATGTTTTCAATGCATAACACAGCTGCTAGTATTCCCCCCACAGAAGTCTGCAGGCTTCTGCTCCCAGTCCCGGTCCCCAGTCCCCAGATCACGTCGTGTGGAATCAACCTTTTAGTCAAAGGGCTCTAATAATATATGATTGTATGTCTGAATGGATTAAAGTTAATTGAGGAGGGTTGCTTTAAATAACGACATGGTCCCGAGTCGCTTTATCAATGGAACAGGTTTCTTCACATGCAACTCACCAGATTTACTACTTATGCTTGAAGGCACTGACATCCTTGCGGGCACCTGGGGTACTCCGCTGCACACTTGACACACACTCTCATCTGGGGCTACCAGTGCCACGCTCTGGCCTGAGGTTTGTAGCAGGACAGCAAAGCAAAGGGAGTCAGCCTCTCCACCTCGCCTCGCCTCCCCGTGGAATGAAGCACATGTGCTTCGTTCCGACGCCCCGCCACATCCCCCACCCCGTCCCCCAACACATAAACACTCCTCCCATCCCGCTCCTCCAGCTGTGAAAGATAAAATGTGCACGGTGAAACTAAAAAATTCAAAAAGACGGCTGATGGAAAAGGCAATAAGCAGTCACTCTTGATATTTCTGATATTATGCACGTCTCAAAATGGAAGGGCAATCTTTCCAATGTTTCTGAAAAATCAAGGAAAGTAGAGGTACAATATGAGTAATGACTCAGAGTGCAGCTTGACCTGTACATGGTCTGCCGGTTTTAAGGCCAGGTCACATTGTAAAAGGTCTAGGGGAGGGGGAGAGGTCGTGGCTGGCGGCTCGGTGGGAGGCGGACAAGGCTAGTTAGGTTCACACAGAACGTTGTAAGGCACACATTCAGTGTCGGTCACTTCACGCGACATATTTTTTCATTTACTTCACTGAACGACATTATTAATACTTATTACCAGAGATGTGAAGCACGTGTTGGTCGATCGATATATGCTCTTGTACTGTATGTACTTATTTGCTCACAGGATGTGTAGCAGGGGAAAGTAAATGATTAGGAGGATAGAGACCAGGTTTAAGTCCCATGTGTTTACCTGCCAACCACAGGAGGTAAGAATGACCTCAATAGCGACATTGCCATCAAAAGATTCACTGTCAAAAAGACAAAGCCTCATCCGCTGTGACATTGCTAATTATTAGCTGTTAAAGAAAAAAAGAAGCTGTGCTGTCGGGGTAAATATTCAGATCCACGCAAGCAGTGATGGATCAGAGGGGGACAGCAGCGCTGAAATTCTTATGAATCCAAAAATGGAAAGAAAAAGTGAAGCGATAATCTCTGAACACAAGGTCCTGCTGTCTGGGCTCGCTTGTTGAAAGTTTACACAGTTACCAGTCAAACAATGAGCCTGGAAACTGATGTATGACACCGAGCCAGAAGTATAGGGACGAGATCAAATGAGCGAAATGCAAAACAGAGATGTGAGCTTTATGTGCTCGGTCGTTCAAGTTTTTCAGTCAGGAGGAAAACTTGAACAACTTAGCCTGTTTGATACACGCAGCTGGCACATGCTGGCAGCACAAAGGCTGTAGTTTTGATCCATAAATAGATATGTGTTGTAAAATACATGTCCAAACTCATATCTTATTGACTTTCCTCTTCTCTGGAACCCACAAAACTATGTACAACATGAAACAAAATGCGTGCCGTTCTACTTTTAGCCCTCCGTCTCATGTTAGTAGATATCTAAGGAAAGACGAGCAGTCAAAAGGAAGTAGCTTTTTTTCATGAAAGGGGGAAACATCAGCAAAACATCCTGAACAGAAAAGCCATGTACTCTTTGTTAGAGCAGAAGCCCCACAGTAAAGTCCACGCTGCAGTACAGTGGCTCCTGAAGTTGTTCTGTAAGTCATTAATACATTACGCACTTACTGTACTGTATGATACAGTATGATACAGGACACAGTATATCTGTGCAAATGGCTTCACAGGGATAATGGTTTTGTTCGCTAATTTGCTTTGACATTCATTTTCCATTTTCTCAGAACATCATTGGGTATTTACAATGCAGAACGTCATCTGACGGCATGAATATGTATGACTACAAGAGTGTTTGATAAATGATGATAGGACACGCAACACTACTGCAGTTACACTCCTTCTCTTCTGCACCAATTATACTTCACCTAAAATGACTGAGACTTTGATGTAATCTGAAGCAAAGAACATTAATGACATGATTTGCATGAGGTGATTAAGAGCAAAGTCACCTGAGGGTTTTATCTCCCGGTTAAGTAAGACTAGGAGTCACGCCGAGCCGTCACTCGGCTTCGACAAACGGCAGGGCCACAGACACTGAGTAATGTGGATGATTCAAGACAAATCCGTCCATATTCCCCTGTTTACGGAGCAAACGCTCACACACATTAAGGTACCGAAGCAAAACAGATTGGTTGCAGGATGAAGGAAAACAGCAATAAAGTTACAGCTAACTTTACAGTTTGAATTTGATATATTTGTCCGATCCACGCTGCACCGGAGACATTTAAAGATAATGAAGTGAGATTAATAGAGCACCAGAGCCACATCATATTTTCATATCCCTACCATCACTTTCAGGGAGGTTATCATTACCAGGAACTTTTGGTAAACGATTTCTCACTGCTACGTTTTCTCAACTCTGCTCATTGCTTATTTGGACTGGTAGAGCACTTAGTAGAAAATTATGCAAGTTCTCAAGTATTGCAGAGGTAGCTATATAGACGAATATACATATTTGAACTAAATTAAATAAAAAACAACAGAAAAACTAGGCATGGAGTTTCAATTACCAGGCATTTTCTACACAGCGCACGCCTGCTTATTGGTTGTACTGTATAAGACTTTACCTTACATATATATTTTTTTTTTAATTTCAAACAAAGAAGACAATTTAAGTATTTAGTAGTTGGTTATTGGTATTGATCCCTAAATAGATGAACTGGCACCAGACTATTTACAGGTGTTTGAGAGTGTGATGAAATTTCCATAAGAAAAATTCTGGGCACAGTAAGAAAAATTCTTAGATATGGTTCTTCAGATCAGATTCTATCAGTATATGGGGTCCAAGATTTGAAATATTTTACCACCTGATGTTAGGGCTATTAAGCTATATGGGGTCCAAGATTTGAAATATTTTACCACCTGATGTTAGGGCTATTAAGCTTTTAAAAACAAGTATACTTTTTTTCTTCCTAGAGGATATGCAAAAAGGAGAGATGCGAGAATGTACATGTACTTAAAGGTTTTAGTCATCTTTGCTGCTAGTCAGTAAGTATTAACTTTTGGTGTTCTTATCCTGTGACACGCTTCAGTTTTATGCATAAAACGCTGTTTGTTGTTGCTGTGGCTTTTTTTTTTTTTTTCTTTTGTATTGGGAATCTGGGCAAGTGTGTATGTGGTTTGTGATTCAATAAAAGAAAAGAAAATACAACTGTGGAGCACTCAGCCAAGGCAAACAAAATGTATGGAATTTTAAAATAAATCACACAGAGCTCACTACAGAAAAAACACCCTGCTTCTTGGACAGAAACACTACATAACCTGAAGGAATCCAGAGGGAGTTTGTTTACTCCTTCCGAAATCCTTCAGATGCCACAAAAAAAATCGGATCATCATGAATCTCGATGATTGGGAGAATATAGAAAAATATTTCTCAGATCTCCTCTATATAACTGTTTACAGAAAAGATTAACCGTGTTAATATCACTCTCAATCACCAGATCACTTCTTCTGTAATTTTTAAAAAGGAGACATCCAAGGAGTTTTACTGTAGAAGGTTAGCTCCCACTTCGAAACTAATGTAAAAATAAAATACGCCATTTACTTGATGCAAATAAGCAGCTGTGTGGTTGTACAGCTTGATGTCCAATAACATACAACTGTGATATATAATAATAATTATCAGGAGCTAGAAACACCAAGTCCTTACTATGACACTAGATGAAAAACAAGTGCATGATGGAGATGCACTAATTAATTTCCTCAATCTGCAAGTTATGGCACTTGTCACTCAGGGGCAAATGTGAAAGGCTCTTTCTCTGGCTCCTCATCTAGATTTCCATTCTCGTTTAGCTCCAGGGCAGCGACTTTCCTTTCAACTCCGAGTAATAAAGCGATTCTCTCTCAGGTCCAACTTTGGAGGAATTAAATGGGTTTTTCTGCGAGTTTGACAGGCAGTACTCACAATGCAGATCCCTACAGCATCCCCAAGCAAAAAGCCAGACGGTGGGGGGAACTCAGTCACTCATCTCTGTTAATCATCAGTGGCAAAGTTTCCGTGTAATATTTGTTGTCATGTACTTTGATAACCCCTGATTGCATGCATTACTGGCCCGATTGAATAAAACTGTCATGAAAGCCATTCTGCTAGACACATGAGCTTTCATGATTTCTCATTCTCTTCCTCGCCTCTTCCCCCTTTCTGTCTTCTGTTGGTCCATGCGGGAAGCTGTTGGCCCCCTGGGCTTTTATTCGAATGGATATTTAGCTCTGTAAGTAGTGTGATCTCCTAGGGAACCGGGAAAGAATCTTCAAATTACGCTTCTGACCTTCTGCACAGACCTTCCCTTCTCGTCTACATGAACGCCAGAGGAACAGGACAAGGCCCTAATCAAGTGCACGCAGTTTATATCGATTTCCTAAAAGTTCTCTTGTTATTTTGTTTTATTGCAGGGGAGTTTCTGTAAGAGAGAGTGTGGTTGGTGTCTTGTCGTTTGGGTTTATTGGCCTTCCAGCTCGGTCACAGCTGAGGGGGTCTAACCAGGGAAATCGCTCTATCACACAGTTCATCAAAGAAAAGTTCTCCAACTGTCTTGTAAATTAAGTGTTGGACCTTATCGCCAGGGATGAGAGGGACAAATGAGAGAGGACAATTTAACACCGTCTCGGCCACCGTGTTTTTAGTTCCGTCATGGTGCACGAGCATATGAGTGGAACTCTTTTTTTCTCACTGACTTCCTGAAAGAGCCTTAATCAAATCAAAAATCAAGATCAGTTAGTCTGAGGCATGTGAAGCAAGCCACGCATTTGCAAGGTGCTCTTCAATGAATCGATACACAGGAGATATTTCTCTATAGCGTCTGATTAAATCAAGCTTGTCTTAATTTTTTCCTCCGTGGAAATAGCGGGGAAATATTCGAGACTTCGCAATTCACATAATGAAATGTAAATTTCATTTGTTTAGCGCTGTTGAGAAATGTTTTGAGCGTCCTGTGTGCTAATGAGTAATACATGGTCGGTTGATTTAGTCATTATAATTTGATATAATGAGATGCAGACATCAGCTGTCATTCGGAGGCGAGGAGGCCTGCCAGCACATTATTCTTGGAGGTGGTCTGAGCAGGGGCAAAAGATTTACTGCATTAGGAAAAATACAGAGTTTCATTTTAAAATGTATACCAAACTTTGCAGGCGCTTATTTTGTTCCTGCCTTAATGACCCAAGCCTTTATACTCCCAACCATCGGATACTTATGTTGAAACAAGTCGCCTTATATCTCATGGTATGTGCTCCAGGTATGTAACGGTGTCGAACAGCTGAGAACAGAGGCTCTCTGCCTGGATGAGTCATACAGCAGGAAAGCAATTAAAAGAATCTGAGTTCCTTATCAGCCAAGGTTACATCAGTCTCGGTTGTGTGTTTACCACTGGGTAAACACACAGAAGCACTGTAGTGAATGCCATACAAATGCCTCCCAACTGTAAAATCTCTTTCTTTCTGTTTTTTTTTTAATTGGAAATGATTTAAGCCACAGTACCAATGTCTTACAACCTAAAAAAGACCCAAAGGAAAAACCCTGTCTCTGAAAATTTGTGGCATGACCCCACAATCGCACTGTGCATATGGAAGAGGTCATGGTTTGGTTTGATTAGATTTAGGCACAAAAACAACTAGTTCAGGCTTATGGAAAGATTGTTTGTATTAAAATAAGTACTTCATTAAGGCTAGACGACCTTCATGGTCATCAGGGTTCCTGTAATAAAACTCACTTGAGGTTGTGGAACCGTCATTGGTCAAAAGAAAATGATGGTTATTTGTTTCAAACAGGAAACAAACAGCAGAGATACACAAATGGCTACCAAGGCGGGGCACACTGAGGTTCTCCTGCAATCATCAAAAGCAGTCCACTCCTGCATCCCTGTATGGTTATCGGGGTTTCTAAGGAGAGAGGCAGGGAGGACGCCGGCTCCTGTTGGCTCTGCAGGTTCCCTCTTCCCCATTAACATCGGCTGCCTAATCCTCCGGCCTGCTGCAACCAGAGGGATCCAACAGAGGAGTTTCGCCTCCGTCTCCGGTGTCTGAAAACTGCCCTTTGCTGAAGGTGAGGGTGAAACTCGTCCCCCAGACTTTTTAATCTCAGAGGCCCTGTCAGGGTGGCGTTTTAATTATGACGGATACAACCCGCCGTGTGTGTCTATAGAACATCAGTGTGGCAGTGTGTACCCTGCTGCCAGCGTGTGTGAGGCAGTTGGGGGGGAGGGGGGCAGCTTTTCAATTAAGAAGCCAGTCTGATGGACACGAACTGAGCCTTGTACTAGACTACACTCATCTATTCAATACAAAAAAAAAAAAATCATGTTTATCTCTAAAGCTAGGCGTAATCCGCCTGTAAAACCACTCCACGGGTGATTAGCCAACACATACTTAGCGTCAACAACCAAGCACCTTGTTTCTGCAGACGTTTAATTGCTATTGTGCCTGTGCATATGTTTTGGCCAATGCGCATGAGTACATTTTTGGAAAAAAAAATTTCAAAAACGTGTCCGTTCACTTGAGCTCTGTCAAATGAAAAATTAATGACCTCGAGAAAGAATGTATTTATTTGCATATCTATTTACTAATTTATTCATTCATCTATTTATTTATTTACTCATTCAATTGTTTCAATATTTACTCACTCAATTATGTATTTAGTTATCTATTTATTTACTCATCTATTGGATAAGTAAAGACACCTCCCATCTCCCTCGTGCCGTGCACCCGGTTCCACCTGGTGGATGGTGCCAACTGCGACCCCCCTACGTTCCATTAAGTAACACAACAAGCAAACCTTTTGATGGCGAACTCAGCATGGCTGTATGTCATATATTTGACAGCTGCTTCACAATAAAAGCCTTTAAGCAGAACGTTTCAGGGGCAGCTGCTGGCATGTGACGCGCACAGAAGTGCGTGTCTGTGCGCGTCACAGGCAAAAGAAAAAAGCCAGGTTAAACGCACAATTGTTTTGTTTACATGCATGTACAAACAAGTCAGTATTGACACGGGAAGGATGAAAACCAAATAATAGCACTTAAGCTACACCAGGGCCGCTCCTTTCACGGCTTTGTTAGATTGTGGCAGTGAACTCCCTCATCATCTTTTTAAGGTACATGTGTAGCAGAGAGGAATCAGAGTTACACCTGCTGTGACACCGCTGCCAGCGTTCAACAGCATTATCATGTCATCACATTACAGTATACACCTGATACCGTATACGATTTTCGAGGGCTGACGGTTGTCGTGTGTAGGATTCGATCTGCGCACTTGTACGAGGGATCCCTCATCTCCCTTTTCCCTGTTGCTAAGCTCTTAAAGTTCACTGCGGTACAAGCAGCATTTGCTATCAAATAAACCTACGCACAAAAAAGTGCAGAGGCTTTGTGAACACAAGTGGCAGAGACGAGGACTGGAGCATTGGAGGTTAATGTGAAAATGAGCGTATAGCAACCGCTGCATTTTGTCTGGGGAAATATGGCCAAGGTTCTTTAGGATTAGCCAAAGTGGATTTAACTGGAGAGTAAACAAAAAAGGGAAGGCTCAATTAAAAACTGCTTCATTAGAGAAATGCCTCTCGACATAAATATATTATTAGCCAGGGAGATGGCAGGCATTTCTCTTTTTTTTTCCTCACAAGTTGACTATTAGCAAGTTCCATTGGTCAGGGCCTCTTGAGGTCAGACAGCTTTTTAAAATTTACACAGCTTTTCTGTTGATACTGCCGCCTTTTCGGTCTTAAATTGACTTTCTTGGTACTTGTTGAGGTCACGGCACCATAATAAGTGGGGAAGAGGTTGATCCCTGTTGCTAATTACACGCCACATGGCATTGTTATTCTTTGCTAATTGCATGCTGTGAGTTGCTGAAGAGGCCTTGCCTTAGAGGTTTTCTAATCTATGCATTAAGCCCAGGAATTTGGCATCAACACTGGTTGGCTCACTGACATCAAAGTAGGTCCAACCTTAACCATATAGGATATCCACCAACAGGGGCGGGGGCACGTACTTCGCTTTATTAGTCTCTGAAACAGAGTCTGTTTGGAAGCAAGTAAAGAGCATTGGGGCACTGATGCCGATGAGAGGGGGAGGTATAACACACACACACACACACACACACACACACATATACACACACCTGCTAGAAAATTAACATATAATGTAGGCATATTGCAGTGGAATATTTCCGTGGGTTAAAGCATGTGCCTGTTGTCAGTTGTTATTTCTGTGGATCCCAGTTTGTTTGGTTTTGTTCCAGTAACTGTTTAACACTAGCTAGTTCGGCTCTAAGAGAACGATCTGTCTCCTTCATTCTTTGGGAACTCTTGCTTTGTAGGTTGTGTATGTTGAGAAAAACAGAAAGAGAAATTTAATTCTGTGCAGGTTTGGTGTAGTTGAAATCTAACTGCTGCTACATACCACCATGAAAATAGAATCACGTGTAAATTGGTTTCCACAACTACTGTCTAATGAGCACTAGATAAACTGATGAAAACCTTGCACCACATATCTGGATGCTGATCTTAAGGATAAAACCTAAATTTTTATCTTTTTTTTTTTTTCTTTTTTAAGAAGTGGTCTTTACCTTGTTTTTTGATTTGATCGAGATGCTTGAAAGTTCGTTAGCAATGTTTTGAGTCACGAGATCAACAAGTTGTGTTTGGGCATAAAAACTACTTGGTTAGGAAGAGGGTGTTGTTCGTAAGTACCTTCTTAAGATTGGAAGACCTTCATCATCATCGTTACAGTAATAAACACATGGTTAACTTTGTGGAATGCTCATGGACAAATAGAGCAGCGTCAACCGTTGGTTTTATTTGTGAAATTCACGTCAGTCTCCTGAGTGAAAGTTGATTACATTTTTGGGCATCCACCAAAAACTCTACACTAAAGAGAGCGAGGAAGTCACCTGCCTTCTTTCTTTGTCCCCGACATAATTTCTACGACCGCTAGAGGTCACCCAATAATAAAGCGTAACTCTCTCCATTAGACATTGCACTTTATATGTCTATTTTTCTTCTGTTTATCATTAATCAACTCAAAAAAGGCGTAAGGAAGTAGTGTGTGTGTGTGTGTGTGTGTGTGTGTGTGTGTGTGTGTGTGTGTGTGTGTGTGAGTGTGTGTATGTATGTGTGTGTTGCAGTTGCAAATGACATGTTTTTCCCTACTCAAGCCTCTGAAAAAATAGGGGTTTTGTCAAGAGAAAAAACGAAAACATAAATGACACAAAATGAAAAGTGCATTAGTGTCAGAAAAGCATTGACGTATATCTTTGAGAAGCAAATCCACGAAAACTGCTCTTATAGCAACAATTTCTGCTAAATTTCTATAGCATGCTGTCAGTCTAAAAGGCTTGCTGTTTTTCAAGGGCAAGTGCCCCCCCAGCCCCCCCACCCATGTCAACAACTTTCCCAGCCCCAGCCATTTGACAGAAACTCAAGTTATGCATATCCTATAAAATAGTACTAATTAATTGTGTATGCTGCTCTTCTATCATCAGTTGTGGCAGATCAATGACTTACAGGCTGCAGCTGTCTGGGTCCAAGGTCCTCTGTTGCGTAAGGGGCGCAAATGACACACACACACACACACACACACACACACAAAAACACACACTTAATGAGACCGGGATGTGTGAATGTGGGGAAAATGTCTAGATGTTTGGGAATATGAAAAACAAGTCAGCTGAATCACGGGATGATGAGAAAGGTGTCAACTGTAATACTGTTCACCACTGAGAGTGTTAATACGGAAACTTATGAAAATTAAAAAATATCCTCTTGCCACATTTTGATGTCATAAAAAAAAAAAAAAATTCAGCAAAACTAAGAGTCTGTGACCATTCTAGCAGCTGTTAGGTTGTACCACTTGCTGTTGTTAATGGCATTGCTTTGAGAGAACAGTAATAATCTAAGGCAACTCAGTTGAGTGCATTAAAAATTTTTAGCCACTTAGCCCTGGCAACAGTGCAGTAAGAGAGAGACTTTCACAGGCTAAGAAAATAAACTTCATCTCAACCTAATGGTGGTTGCTTGAGGAAAAGTCAGCGGATCACCAAAGTCATTATAGTACAATGCCTGGGAACCACAAAAACATCTGTACAATGTTTTGTGCCGGTGAGACGAGATGTAGAGATATCTCACTGGATTAAAAAGGAAAAAAAAAAGATTAAAAAATGACATTTAGGAGGCACTGGATGAAAGGTCAGAGGATCACATGAGTCACCGATTTATCCTCTGAGGATCATCGACATCTGTACCAAAATTTTATGACAGTCCATCCAGTAGTTGTTGACACCCTGAATGCTGAACCCGTGGTGGCACTGGAGGAAAGGTCAAGGGATCACCAGAGTCGGTGGGAATCCTCCTCCAGGGGCCATGAATGTCTGTTCAATATTTTAGCACGGCAGTTGCCAAGATATTCTAGTCTGGAGTCCAAGTGGCGGACCGGCCAACACTTCCATCACTAATCGTGGTTTAAATCAAAAAGGGAATTTCACACTACACAGAACATATCAAGCAGTGGCATCTAAATGATTTAATCTGCTGATACAAGATACGGTCTTTTAACTCCTGTAAGCTTAGATATGTATAAAAGCTCATTTCCCAACCCTTTGCTCATACCATCGCTGCTCGGTCGGCTGGCTCCAGTCTCAGGACGCCGTCTTCACCTTCAACACGTCTTTCTCTAACCCGCTTCTGTCTTCCTGTGAGGCGACACCTGCTGCGTAACGATCAGTTCCCCTTCGTCACAGGTGCTCTGTCACGAGACCAACTAGCTGCAGCGATTGCAGTGTGTGTTGTGTGTTTTTGTGCGTGTCCGTGTCCTTTTGCTGTCACCACTGTTGACTAAACTGGCAAAAAGCTGAACATTTACCCCCGTACCTGAGATTAATCTGGCTGGCGTATGTGCGTATGTGTGTCTATGCGTGAATGTGTCTATTTTGATATATTTTTGAATGTGTGTGTGTGTGTGTGTGTGTGTGCTTGTGTGTGTGTGTGTCCCTCTGCCAAAGAGGGATTTGTTTTTAATACTGAGATAGGTCAGAGAGATCTGTATGTGTGTGTGTACTTTATATTTTTGTGAGGACTGGTTTGAGTTGTGCACCTTACAGAGTGAGGACAATTTGACCAGTCCTCACACTTTCAAAAGGTTGTTTGAGGGTTAAGACTTGGTTTAAGGATTTGAGTTAGAATTAGCTTTAGGTTAGGGTAAGGTGCCAGGGAGTGCATTATGTCAAGGAGTGTCTTCACAAAGATAGAAGCACAAGTTGTGTGTGTGTGTCTGTCTGTGTGTGTGTGTGTGTGTGTGTGTGTGTGTGTGTGTGTGTGTGTGTGTGTGTGTGTGTGTGTGTGTGTGTGTGTGTGTTAGCGCACACATGTGGGGGTCTGCAGCACAAACACGAATTAAATTTCAAGTCACGTTTCAATACTAACAAGAATGACATTTTTCTGTTCTCATCATGACATTTTATCACAGTCATTTCTTTGACCTGAGGGCCGCTGGATAGAAAATCCAGAGAATGGCCATCAGGGAACAAGCGGAGGCCACGTATCTTGCGAGCCTCAGAAATAAAGCCTATCTAATTGGGATCTTATGTATTGTCTGTCAATGAGTCTTTTTCCAGCGGCAGTGTCTGATGCCAGCGTTAATAACATTTTTCTTTTCTCCAGTTCAGGATCATTTCCATGCCCGGATCGTTCTCCCCGAACTATTTCTGCTATTTCTCATTTAAACAAACAAGTTCCCCGTTTAAAACTCATCTGTTTAGTGTTTTTGAATACGAATACTAATGAGTTCATTACCATGCCCTTTGTGATTTTTTTTTTTAAAATATTTCCCAGCTGTACACAAAGCTACTGGATAAATTATAAGCAAATGTACACCGAGTAATGACAACTGCAGAGGATGAATATATCAAAAGGAGACTGATTTTGTTTAATTACTTAGATCAATAGTTATTTGGTCAAAATAATGTGTTAGGTTAAACACTTAATGCTAATGAATCAATCTATAATTCCACAGTGGTATAGCATAAATAGAAAATTACTTGGTATGTATACAATAATGCTGTTGATGCTGGTGCATGGATAATATTTCATCCTCCACCCACTCATATGTTTGGATCACAGCCCTATTTAAATAGCAAGTATTTCTAATTATAACTGACTTAAAGGGCCACCGTAAGCACAGGAATGTTTTCTTCAGTTGCTGATCCGCAATACTCGTAATCCTCATTTTCCCCAAAGATTGTCCAACAAACAATGGCTGATCTGAATTTTTACAACAAGAGAAAGGATGGAATGGTTCGCTTGACTTAGAGCTAAAAAGAAACTGCTCCCTCAGACAGAAACCACCTCATGACCTTTCAACCCCCCCCCCCCCCCCCCCGCCGCCCCTGGGTCAACACACGTCATTCAATTTTACCTGAGGAAATTTGGGGTCAGCAGAGTCCAATGAGCTAGTGCTAAGGGCTTTACGTCCTGGACCGGGGTCAATTAAGCCCGCTTCATCTATTGTTAATTCAAAGGACAATTCGATGTTTTTCTCCCAATTTTGATTATGTCTGGTGAGATGGGTTAACACTTCAGCAGGTCAGAGTTTCAAGAGTCAGTGGTTTAGTTATTAATTTCATTGCTCATTTGCACTGGTATCAACCCAATTGTGCACCAATTAAAATCAATTAAAACTGTTTATCACAAAAATGAAAAGCTACGTGGCAGGCTAAATGATGATAACAGAGGCGAGAGTCCTTTAGTGGCATCACAAGCACCTGCCTGCAACACACTGAATAACTCTACTGATGTCATTGGCAAAATTTTGATCAGGCCTTCCACATCTTGACCCATTTTATTACGAAATTTAATCATAACAAAAAAAAAGCACAGTTTTTGCATAACATAGTTTTTAGTTCCTGAGTTTGCATATATACTGTACAACTGATGCTTGCAAAGATGACACTCTGCAACTGTAACCATTTCATATATGTTTCACTTCTGTCTGAGAACAGTTTCGACTTTGGCTTCAAATCTGCAACTGTATAAGTTTTATCGCAGGCTATAGCAATAAAGCTGGAATATAAATTCTCAAAATTAGCCCCTTGTGCTTTCATGTTGGAAGTGAAATAGTCCAATTATGTGTTTTTTGTTATTTCCCTTGTCCTCCTGCATACGTGGGTAGTAATTTCCTTCCTGTGGATCCAAAACACAGTTAAATGGGTTCTGAGGAAACACTTTGTGCTCTCAATAAGTGTCTGAGTTCTGCTTGCTTTGAATGGTCTAAATCCCTGGAAACTTGTCTCTAACTCCCATGTTGTTACTTTCATTAAAAATAAATTAATTAATAAAATGAAATATTTAAATGGCAGTTCATCAAAGCAGTTAAAGTGGCCTAAACTGAAGGTAGGATAGAAGCTTAAATTAGAATATAAAAGTAGGGTTGATGATGTGATGACAAGATAAGCTTTCCATTAATTTCATGCTTGAAGTCTTTGCATTTTCTCACTGATCTCAGTTAACCACATCCTAACTTGAGCATCTAAAAACTGCTGATCATACACAAGTAGTGTAATTCCACCATAGGAAAGGTCATCAAATTGATCATCAAAATAAAAGTTATTTCTGACCTTAGGGGGCCTCAAAATCATTTGCCGGTGGGACTTTATATTGTCATTAAATTAAAACGGTAACAATCAGTTATGCCACCTATGCCTTTATTCATTGACCCCCTAATAATTACCTGTGTAAAGTTTAACAAAACCTTGACGTATTCTGGCAGGGTTGTCGCTTTAATTATACGCGCAAGGAGAGACTGAGATGAAAATGATTAAATTGACCCATGATCCAGGTCTCCCACTTCCCATTGCGTGACACAAACGAAACCTCAGTAGCATTAAAAGCACCGTGCTCACCTGGCAACCAGCAGCCGGTGAGAGGACCTATTATTCAATACATTTGTGCTCGCAGTGTATACATAGTAATCATTCTCTTTAACATGTGGTCATCGTTTCTCTGATCAAGGCAGCAACTGTGCATGGCTTTTGATGCAGCCCAACGCAGGACCGGCACAACGTTTTCCTCAAGCCAGAGCATGAAATGAGCCCAAGTGTAATAGGGCTGATGAATCCCCCTTAGTGTCTGTGGATATAGCCAAGTCATGTTGTTTAGGGGGCTGTTTTAGATATTGTAATCAAGTCAAATCAGATCCATGAGTTCTGAGGATTGTCTTCAGGGCCTGTTCATTTAATGTTGCCATGGGCTTTTAATGAGTGGCACATTGTAGAGAGAGGCAAATAGCGATGTGATTTTAATAGGCTCACTATGGTCCACTGGCAAGGGAAAACAGTCATTGCATTAGTTCTCTCGGAGCGCATAATTTGAGTAAGCGAGGGGAGCCGGGATGTTGTCTGCTTGTCGGAGTTCAGTCTCATAGAAGGGCCATGTCGACGAGATGGCGTGTCGTCTTTCAATGTAGATAAGGTGTTTGGAATACATTAACCTTTTCCTCATTTGTTTTGTGTGTGTACCCTTTTTGTTCCACCGTTAAATGAGGAGTCTTTGCTGCTACGGGGCAAAATCGGAGCTCGCATGGGGCTCACGAGGCAGAGGCATGTGGCACCTGAAAATTAGCCTTCAATTGGAATGAGAAAAGATGAGGGCAGAGGAGTGTGTGTGTGTGAGGGGGGGGGGGGGGGTGACAAGAGATGGAAGAGAGGAAGGGGGTAGCAGTGGTCTGTGTGGGATTTAGGTAGCAGCTTTTTCTTGCCTCCCGTGCCCATTCTATCTTTCCATTCTCGGGCTCGCCGTCTCCGACCGTTAAAGCTCAGTACCGCAGGCGCTGCAATTATTGGTACGGGTAAGATGAAAGGTCACAACTGTTAACAGAGAAGAGGGTGGAGGAGTAGGAAGTGACAAAAGATGAGGAGGGAGGACATTCCAATGTTCTGAAAGCTTCAAGTGGCCAGGCAAGGTTGAGGGAAAATAATGCCACAATGGCTGCCCCACATATTTACTATGCAAATCAATGGTTTCTGACCTTTTTTTGCCCAACCGTTTTGTGGAAAAGTGTATTTTTACATACATATTTTTTTAATGTGCATGACATAATCCCAGTGGATTGGGAAGGACGGTGCCGTGGGGACAAGGAGACAAATGCTAATGTGTATGTTCCGTGGAATCTATGAAGTTTGCAATTAGCAATCAATAGTGTTTGTGGGTCTTTTTTCTGATTTCCACTTTCATATTCTGTTCATGATGCAGTCCTTTAAAATTTGGTCGACCTTGTATATCATTGACAATTTTAGCCCCCCCCCTCAAAATAAAAAAAAAAAACTTGCATGGATGCCATTTTAGACGGAGCAACTAGATGGATATACAGAAAATGTGCCCTCTTCACTTTCCCCTTGGCTTCAATATCCAGCTCTTAGCTGCTTTGTGAAGAGGTATTATACAGCATTGTGATGCAAAGTAGTCTAATTATGGTCATTATTGTGGTCATTTCCTTTTCTGGCATGAGAAAGAAGCTCATTAGCCTTTATGACTGAAATATCTTGTGGTCCTGGTCACTGCACTCCATCGCTGAACAGCTGAAAAAGTGTGTTAGTGTGTGTGTGTGTGTGTGTGTGTGTGTGTGTGCGTGTGTGTGTGTGTGTGTGTGTGTGTGTGTGTGTGTGTGTGTGTGTGTGTTTGTGAGCATGTGCGCATCCGTGCATCTGTGCATCTGTGCATATCTGTCCATGTTGGGATAGGCTGGGCTGGAGTTCAATGGTATTGATACACTGCATTATCTTCATTAAAATAGAAGAAACTGTACTTTAGTGTTATTTATCTGCACTCCCCACTGAGAGTTATGTAGCATCCCTGCAAACTCCCAAGAGTCCCTGTTGAGAGCCAAGGCATGGGAGAAGGACAAGGTGAGAGTATGAGGGAATGAGGATGGATTTGGGGTGTAAATTCCAAGGCAATTGGGTCGTAAGAGGAAGATGAAAGACAGGAATTGCAGGCAGAGAAATAAGCAGAAACAGCATCAGAGTATAAGAGACAACAAATGAGGAAATTGGAGGGAAAGTAAAATTAAGCGGAGAGATGCTGAGAGGGGAAGGGGAAAAAAAGGCAAAAAGGGAGCTGGGGTGATCTATATGCCGGGGGAAGAGTGCTGTATTTCAGGCCCGGTGCCTTTGTGCCATTTGAATCACTGCAGGTTTCTCATGCCCCAGGCTCTTCTATATAAAGCTCAGACAGCTGCTGGATTTTCCACATTACTGCCATGGAATTGGATTAATACAATGCCCGTCCATGTTTTCACCATCATCAGCCAGCATCCGGAGGGACCTGCTCTCACAGGTCACTGGCCACCTGTCTCCTTCTGCTCATTGTTAGTGGTGGGGGGCATTAGCTGGTATATGCAATGTATGGCACTTTGCATGCAGAAGTGCAAATCTTTACAAAAGAAGTTTGTCATTCAGCGTTGTGTTCTGCCAAAGGCTGAAGGCCAAATCCATAGTTATTATACTGGCACCCCCTGTTGAAACTGCTGATTATGGTCTACAGTTCAAGTTCACTGAATTGTAAGTTGCTTTTTTGCTAAAATGAAGGTATATGCTGGTGGTATAAGGGAAAGCAGGGGTTTTGAACTGGTGGCTGGACGGCAGTGTTTGAATTAAACAGATATATCTGTTGAAACGATCTTTACACAGCATGACTAAAGAAAAGTATGTAGACATGAAATCGAAGAATGTGGACACCCGAAAGATTTCATTCCAAAACAGTGGGCAATATAATGCAGCTGTGACCGCATCCGCTCCTCTGGTAAGACTTTGGAACCTGGCTCCAAGAGATTTGGGGCCACTGATGTTGGATGATAAGGCCTTGGCTCGCAGATAATAGTCCGATTCATCCCAAAGGTGTTGGCTGGGATTGGGGTCGGAGCTCACCAGTGCAGACCGGACTGGCTCATCCACATCAAATTCGTAAAACTATTTCTTTATGGATCTGTTTTTCTGCTTAGCGTCGTCGTCGTCATGTGAAAACTGGACAGAGCCTTCCCCAAACTGCTGCCACAAAGCTGGAAGTGCACTATTCTTCTAGCCTCGGGAGAACAAAAGACACAGATAATTTATGGACAAGGTATCCAAATAGTGTGATACTTTCTATCATAGTATATTATCTTTTTCCATGAAAAATACCATCTAGCCACCATAACCGTTTTTAATACTTCTTAGGTAGACATCCTGTGCACATTTCTACCAGCCTACAGGGGGGAAAGCAGGCGAAAGCCAGACATGGATATGTTTCATTTCTACTCATAATTGTTGGAGTAGTGAAGATAAATGTATTTTTGTAAATTTTCTTTATAGCTGGTGAGAGTAGCGCCAAGTGTTAACCTGTATTACTGTGCTGCTATCATCTATCCATGTAGGATTTGCAAACGTCTTTTATCTTGAATCAAACAGAATAAAAGAGCTGGTGCACAAAAAGCCTTTTTTTTTAAATTATAATTCATCTGGCAAATGTTGAAAGCCTGCCATTTTATCAACTTTCCCTTACCTCTCCCTATTACAAGCCTGATGTATAAGGATTTCTTTCCAGGGTCATACAGCTCATATCAGGGCAGCCTCATGCTTCTGCTGAGGACCTGAGTGCTCAAAAACAAAATTTCCTTCCCCATATGTGTACTGTCTTCGCAGCAGCTGGAGCGTCTCCGGCACCTTTTATGAATTGTTAGGTCTTGATAGAAGCACTCCTTATAAAATGCCAAGGGAGCTGGCGGAATCTCATAAACGTCTAATCAGTGCAGGATCTCAAATGTTGAGGTGCACACAGTGGGACACACATGCTCGGGTTTCAGCACACTCGACATACAACCCAAATCCACATTACCACTTTATAGGATGCACGCCTTCCCTATTTTTTTTCGATCCCACACATTTCCGGCACTTCTTAAGTTCTACTAAAAATTCTAGACCACAGGCGCGACATCTGCTGAACTCCATAGAGACTGGCAATATCATTTTCATGCTTCCTCTCTATCCCTCTTGGGGATCGCAAACCAGGGTAGACAGCAGTATGAAGCAAAGTAAAGCATTATGGTCTTTTTTTTCTCTTTTTTTTTTGTCGATCTGGCGGTTTCCACTGCTTTCGCTGTATCCCTGGGTGTTTGCATAGCCTTCAGACATCCTTCAGCCTTGTGGTTTATCAGGTCCAGGAGGCATGTCTTTAAAAAGGGATGGGGGGGAAAGAAAAAAGAAAAAAAAAAGAAAAACTTTGGCACTTCCAATTTACCCCATCTACTCCTGGGTGCTGGAGAGTTGTGAAAGCTGATAGGAAAACATTCTTGGCATTCTATAATGGCTTTCTCAGAAGGCCTGGTCATTTCTTTTGGGCAAACAAAATCTCAAAATAACCTCAACCCTATCATTGCGAGCCAGATGACCAACACAGACATAAACCAGACCGGCTGAGAGGAGCACCCTCAGCCGAGCTCAGCGGCAAAAGATTGTCCCTCGAGGTTGTATCACTGACAAATTCACGGACGAGGCCAAGGATAACATTGGGCTGTGGACTTAAAATCTATAAAGTGTCACCCAATATGAAGTCTTCCTATGAAGTACTACTTTCAATATTAAAATTTCAATGATACACTATTAAACAAGAATACTGGTAATCTTGTAATCTGTGTTTTGTTCCACTGAGTTGCAGCAAAAACAGAAACAGGAGGGACACCGACAGGCGGTGATGTTCCAACTACCTTTAGTTTACTGTTTTTACCGTGTTTCGGACAGTTACTCGGGGACAACTTATGTATACATATGCATATATATGCAAATATATTTAAAAAAGAGGTCATTATTAAGGAGAGGTTGATAAATGAGCAGCAGACTGCACCAAGAATCTAAACAGTGCACCGGCCTTGGGCCCAGAATGGGCTGAGGACTAAATAATTCAAGCCATTTTGGGGCTTGGACCACTATAAGGCCCCGACGGTTCTCTACCGCCTCCGAATACAGTATATGTGCTATCTCTCATTGCAAAAACAGCTAAGTTGATTTGAAGGATCAGATATAATATAGTTATGGTGCCAAGCAGAAATTTTATAACATTTTAGATCCGATCATTGAATATACAGAGGAAATAGATGCTGAGATATAAATACCTATAAAAACACTCAAAAATCATCAATTCTCCATGGAACTAATCGCCTCAAAGCTGACAAAGTGAAATAGAAAACACTGAGAACAAAGTATTTCCTCCTTTTTGCACAGATATAATTTCTGTTCAGACGCTTGCATGTATAATTTAAAGCCCAAGACACAGACTTGGTGTTTGACATCGCATCAACAGCATAGTGTCAGTGTTTCAGCACATGTCCAATTATGTGTCCTGTCCTCGCCAGTGTCATGTCCTGTGCAAAAAAAAGGTCTTATAGTCTTATAGACTTAAAGGTCTTATAGTTTTGCAACGCTCCAGTATAGGTCTGGGCTTGCAACTCACTTTCATGTTTTATTACTTCTTAATTTGCATCGGACACAAGCAAACTTTTATTACAGGAGGCACAAGCATTTCTGCATCTTGGGAAAATTAGGCCCTAACCCTAACCCTAACCCTAACCCATAGGGCACTCAACAGGAAGACGACTGCCAAAACTCATGTTCACTGGTATTTTCAAGTTGCATTAACTGACAATTTCTCACTACAGTCCACATGTAAGACATTACAGGTGAATGGGCTAATTTTTTAAACAAATATTACTAATTCCCCAGTTAATAATTAATTGTAATGAAAATTAATAATTTACATTAAAGAAATTTATTTTTGTATTGCAAGTTTTCTGAAATGTTATATTTAAATATACAAATGAAGCATTCTCTAATTAAATATGCCCAAATTGGCATAAATTGCATGGACATAAATCTGAATACTGGATGAAGCCAGGTTTAAAATTCTTGTTTCATATTGTTGACATACTAGAGGCAAAGGTTTTGGGGAATTTTGGATCTCTTTTTCAATCACTCTCATATACTCAATACTGTCATCAGACATCTTCGCCATGTTTTTATGGGTAAAATGTCATATAAGTCAGGCTATGAAGGATATATGAACAGACCACTCCCTTAAAACCTTCAGAATATAGATAGGAAGAAAAGTGGATAGTTTGGTGAATGTAAGTTCTACTGAAGATGAGATTTCTGGCTCAGAGTGTGAGAAAAAACTCATTTTGAGAAAATGGCCTTTGAAAGATATGTGTTGTAGAATTCCATACATTTTTATTGGAAACCACTATTTATAGATTGGTTGCTGATACAAAAAGGAAATCACCATGATTGGATTCAATAACACTGTGCAGGCAAGAGTGAGCTTTACAGTGATAACTATGCTGACATGGAGCAAGGAGCAAATGCAACCCTGCGTGTTTTAAAATTCTCACATTTGGTGAATTTAGGAGAAATCTACAGAAGAAAATAGACAGAGTGTAGTAAAATTAAATGTGTGTGTTTTGGACCATTTCTTTCCACTAGTCTGAAAGAAGACATGTTATGGAAGCAAAATAGCCCAAAATGTCAAAATTGACGAGTGCCTTGAGAAACGGAAAAATGTAATGTGTAGTGTCTCACCAAAAAATCCATAACAGATTTTGTCATATTTCCCTATGAGCCTCTAGTTTATTTCCCAAGCACTGTAAAACATGGCTGTCTCATTATCTCTCATTGATTTAAGTAGTTCATTTTACACTCTGCCAAGTTATACTTCTCTTGTACATCATCGATTTGGTAATTATACTTTTTATCATTACACAACTATAGATGCTCGGTACAAAGCTATTTGAAATCTCATTGAACAAAGGCCTACATAAGTAATTTCAATCGATGAGAGATTTTACAACGTTAAAATGCTCATCTGTTGGTTTAAAAACTAAAAACCTCACCTTCAGATTCAAGATTATATCTATTCAAGTACAAAACTCTAAAGTGAATGTTTAAACTAAGATATCATTTAGTAGTAAAAACACGATGTAGTCATACCATAAATGAACTGCATTTTTTCCTGGTGTAGCCTAAATAATGGAGAAAAAAAACCAAACAATTGTTTGTCCTTTCCGGTTGAGGGATCCCTGCATCAGTCGATCTTTGCTGAACCATAGCAGAACCATTAGTTTTCTGTTTTTGGTAAATATGACAAAAGAGGCATTGCTGACTGCCAGTGGATCTGTGGGTTGTTTGGGGGACGCTTGCCATGTTCAGGGTCAGTAGGACATCACGAATTTCCAGTTTACTCGAACTTTCTCTTGGGCCCGCATGTGCTCCATTTACCCATTTTGTTCGTTCCACTTAGTTTAGTGGAAATCACTCCAAAAATACACTGGGTAGAAGTGGCAGAAACACCAAGGACGAGGCGGCAGCTCCTCACAGGGTAAACATAGGGGGCCAAAGACACTCACGTACAGTGTACATATATATATATATATATAAATGTATATACGAAGGCGACTCGCTGCCTCCGATCCGTCTGACTAACTGGTCTTTCACAGATGGGACAGAACCTACACAAACGGGCGGGGGCAAACTTTAAACTGTCCAAACGGACACGAGGAGTGAACCTCGGTGCCGTGAGATGTCAGCGCTAACCACTGAGCGGCCACGCCACCTACATACTGGTGGCGAGGATGTGAACACTTGGCAGAGAGTCTGTCACGTTCGGACTGAAAGGGTAAATGTTTTTCAGGCAAGCGGAGCCATCTGGTGTGTGGTGAAGACACCAGCTGGAGGGAGGCAGGAAGACGGGTTCGATGGGCCTGCAGGAAAATAGCAGGAGAGAGGGAGGGTGAGTGCTCCGAATCAGGTGAAGTTTCACGGTCTGGGCCGGAGGTCTGGCCAGTCGCTGCTGCAGTAGATTGCACCTGCTCAGCGCAAATGGTCTCCTGTTGGGAGGAGAATGACAGCAAACACAAACTGGGCTCTAACTTCTTCCGTATGTCTCTCCCTAAGTACTACAGCCTAGATTGAAGGTAATACATCATTATCATATGATTTAAAAAAAGAAGAGATCTGTAGAAAATTTTACCATGGATTATTGATATTCATAGTATTAATAATTCACATTCTATTCTGTTTTATAATTTCTCTACAACTTGACTGTGTTTTTTCCATTTTCTCTTAAAGAAATGGTGTCATAAGATATTAAACAATAACCCCCACCCCCACCCCCTCTTAAATGTACTTTTCTCTGCTCCTTCTAAGGAAAAGACGTCTTGATTTTAAGACTGAAGACACATTCCATTTTATCCTGAACCGATGGAGCAGAAGTTTACAATACTTGACAAACCATGGGGAACACACAGCAAGTTGTTAAGAGTCAAGGAGATTTTTAATTTGAAACGCAGAGCACACACAAGAAACTGACTTAACAAGTAATGACGTGCACCCATGCTTAGTTCAATAGCCTCAGGGTTCTTCTTCTGTTACCACAAATTATTCTGGTATTACCAGTGACCCAGTGTTACTGGCCAATGTTATTTAACACTGGTAAACCACTGGTAACACTGGTAGGTAGGGTATATATTTGGGATTAAGTTCAGCTGCAGTTGTTGAGGAAAATTTTACAGCTCAAACACTAGAAAGCAGGAGCTTATAGCTCACAGACTTACATTTCAGCCAATCAGGATTCTAGTTCATTTAGACTGAATGTGACTAAATGTATTCTATTATTACTTACAAAAGAGAGGATTGCAGAGAAGAGTATAATGTAATGAGAACTGCTAATAGCATAATGTAGATTGGAAGTGTACTTACATGCTCTGGCAGAATGAAATGCAATCAAAATATGCTCTGCGGTTCTTTTGAGGAGCAGATTTTTTTTTTTTTTTTTTGGTGACTAAACATTCATTACAAATGGCAATTAAATCCAGAAGTAAATGTCGCTTTACAGTGGTTATCGGATTGTTTTATCATATTTAATACTCCAATGCTCCCTCTTTGCCTTTCCTTCCCTCCTCCTCCTGCTTCTCTCTCTCTGTTTCAGAGCAAACAAATCCACAATTATCCTCACAGCAGAGTTCTTGTCAATGTGAAATTGAGATGTGGGGAACTTTTTCCTCGCCTGGGGCTATGGACTCATCCAATAAGGAGGCCCCTACATAGATGCATTCACAGGGCTTGTTGCTGAGACCAAGTGTTTTGGCAGAAGCTGCTGGGAGCTGCCATTGAAGATTTATCCAGCCAAAGCCCAGAATGCACACCCCTCCCCCCCACCACCACCACCACCACCACCAGCCCATACCCGTGCCCTCCATCACTGCCACCAGTTGACACATGCACACTGTGACATCCTCACTGATTGCCTCATTGCCAATGAAGCAGAGGGCCATGACTGATGCGTTGCATGCGCTGTCTAGCTGGGTCTCTATGAAACAGAGATGACATGTTGGAAACGCTGCAGACTTGTTTGGTTTTACAGTTCGAGCTTATCTGAGGGGTTAAGTAATGCTTTTTCCATTCATAGAGCAAGTAATTGGCTCATTTCTAAAAGATTCAGGAAGGTTATACCTTTATGCAGTGATGTGGTTCTCAATACACCACCTGTCATACGCTGAAGGCAAACTGGAAGGTGGGGTTAAAGGGCACAAGCGACACTAGTCTTGAGGTCGCTGTATCAATACACAGCAGACAACCTAGCCAGAAGCAGCAAAGGATCCTGGGAGGGGGAGCTGAGGTTGGCCATCATTTATCACCTCTAGGTAACAGCAGCAGTGACTGGGACACCAATGCATCAATAACCTACAGGCACACCCGTACTGAAACCCACATGCACAGCGATACTAATGAGGAACAATAGAAAAGGTCACTCAGCCCAGCCCAGAGTGCAAAAGTAGGTGCACAACCATGTGACGGACGCCAAATTCCCAATCGTATGTGATTCGCCCCCTGCACGATTCCCTCTGTTTTCAATCTGTATGATAAAGAGCTCTAGAGTAAGCACAGTGTATGAGGGATTCTGGCAAGAGATAAAGGGCACCCAGAGTGGAAAACAGCAGGGAAGAGAATCAGCCAAACCTCTCCAGACAACCAGTTTGAAGGCTGAGGGAATTTTCATCCACCCTGCAAATATTGATTTTTGTCTTTGCCGTTCTCGCCATCACTGCTTCAGACTAACCCAATCCATCCCCAACCACCACCACAACCACCATCACCTCCCCATGCCTACCTCTGGCACAAGGCCGCCAGCATCCTGGGTCTTCTTTTTTTTTTTTATAGAAGTAGAACACCAAAATCATGATGTGGTTCACTCACCCTTAACCACAATCTCTAGTAACTTCTGAATCATCTGTACTGTATCATCCCATCACTTGAAAAGGTTTTTCTATCAGAGTCAAACTCTGAAGCAGAAGAGGATTGTTTAGCTCTGGGTTGCACAAATTATTTGGAATGGTGCATATTGTATTGCAGTTGATTACTGTGCATATCAAATGACTTGTAGCCAATTTAAGAGCACTTACGCAAAACTAAACACCCCCCCCCCGAATGTGGCTGTCGCTGCTATTTTTCTGAAGAAATTCTGTGGATGGATAATTCTATATTACCAGCTACTATTATTTGCTTCCATCTAGGATGTTCTTCCAAATGCTAATATCTGTAGGCTATGCTGTATGCAAAGTAGACCACAAACATATACTGCATCTCTGGTGGAGATATGGCTCACTTTAAGATATGAAGAGCTGAGGCGTTACTACTACAGAATAAAAAAAAAAAAAAAAAACTACATTTACTCAACAACAGCAGCTCAATGTGTCAAATGAAAGAAAGCCATTAGTTCTAAACATTAGTTTAGCTCTAAATGTATAGCTATTCAATATGTTGAGTCAAGACAATTCAAATTGACACAGCAATTCAACATCTTATTGAGAAAATATTGAATGGTTTCATCATGCTGCATGGTATTTATGGATAGCAGCTACACTTATGATTTGGACTGGTATATTGCATTGACAATGGTATCCATTGACAAAAGCCTGGTTATTCCAGGATATTACATTTCAATTACTGCCTGTTAAAGAATCTAGCTGGCTTGCTCACCAGTAACACTGGTAGCTTGCAAACTTGCAAGCTAGTGAGCTCACCACTAAAAACAAAGCCCGTAAGTATACAGCTACACCATCTACTCTTATTCATGTGTAATGACAGACAGCAGACCACAGGCTTTCAAAATTGCACTTTATATTGCACTTAAATCATGGTCCATTTATAATTGGACCATGATTTAAGATCCTTGTCCATCCGTGGATGAAGACCATGAGACGTAGTTGAAAGTTCCAAGGGAAAATAAAGCTAGAACGTGCACCTTGAAGTCAAGATTGTCCTTGTCAAACTACCATTCCCCTGGTCCGGAATTAACCTCTCCACTCAATACAAAAAAACGTGCCTGCATTTTTGGACTCCACTTTATTGTTCATCTTAGTTAAAGCAATTTGCTCTTGCCTGACACCAGTTTATTTTGCTGCAGCATGGATGGCTGTGAATGAATCAAATTTAGTGTGAGATTTCACTGTCATAAAAGATGGTGTGAGTGAGCCTCAAGGCTAAAATGTATTTAGGGATATGGGATATCTCTTTACACAGAGTAAACTCTAAGGAAGATGTACGGTATATAAGTATACATTTTAAAATTTCTAAGAATCAGGATACAGATGAGGTATAAATTAATGTATAATCTAGGGAAGATATAAATATAAATATATATATATATATATATATTCATCATATCTGTAGCACCCAGACGGTAAAAGTTGCAGGAGCTATTGACTCAGCTTTGTTCTGCTATCACGACAGGGCAATATAATAGTTCCCTTTCCAAAGTCTGCTCTATTCAATCATGTCACACCTCGACTTTCCTACGTTACTCGCTCATCCACGGATTCTATGAGACGGCGCCATCTGGCACCCACAGCCCCGACACGATAGCTGCCTCAGCCTCTGCAGACAACCCCCTTGGTCACTCAGTCACACAGCAGCAGCACACATGATGGATGTGAATGCTGTCTGTCCACCCAGATGTCATAATTCCCCAGTTGAGATTATTGTTTTTGACTTGTTTTGTTTTTTTTTTTTGATTGTTCAGACTGTGTCCAGTCACCTCAGTCGATCCTCGGCGCATCACTGCATTGCTGCATTGGGCCTCTGATAGGGCAGGGTGTTTGGGGCGGGCGTCTGGGGGGTCACACCCTCGGCAGGATATGGTAGTTTCTCAAAGTGTGGTCCAAAGGGAATTTTTTGCGGTTGCTTTGCTTGACTGATCTCACAAATGTTACAGCAGAATTATAGCAGGGCAGGACTGGCAAAGTATCCTGTTTTGATAAGAACAGGACCCAAGATGCCCTGATTGAAATTCATTTAAAAGGTTTTATCATGACATTTTTATTTAACATGATTGTATCTTGACATCTTAACACTCCATACCAGACACTTTTACCCCACAAAGGCCCTCAAAACACATAAATGTCATAGAAAATAAGACTGATATTACAGTCACTGTTCAAGTGCTGTCATCCGTCCTCTCAGGCTGATGAAAATGTCTCATGAAGTCACATTGCAGTGACAGCATTCATAGTTTCAACCTTAGCCACTACTCATGGGATGCCCCTCGCCGCTTTCATAAATGCATCACAAATAAGTGAAGAATTGCATTTGTGCCTGTGGCAATATTGCTACACTACAATGCTTTGCAGCATGTAGGTCTGTGGTTGTTCCAAAGCCTCTAGACAAGATATTACGATGTACAGTTGTTTGCCAAATCACTATTACTGCAGAAAAAGAAGCTGAGGAAAGAATATGAAATTTGTTTATTATTGCATATTGATATCCTTATTACTCTCTTACTGAGGATCTTTGACTTAACTTAATGTTACAGAATATAGTCAATAACTCAAAAAAATGCATTTTTGAGGGAGCATAGAAAACACTACATCTAGTTGCAGAAAAAACAGAATTTTCACATTAATTTCCATTATTGGTGACTCATCCATTTTGTCTTGCAGACTTAAAACCAACTTCTGTATGTGTTCCTCTGGATTTAGTATAATATGAACATTTCTCAAGGGGTTTAGGAGCATTCTGAATATTTTTGACTAATGTCTGTCCTCAGCATAATATTCAGTAATGACAGCACTCATCAGATTGCAGCCCAAGGTGTCCTTGCATGCCCAGACAATCCAGAGTGAACACTTGTAGTATTTCAGGGCAATTATTTGTGAAAAATTCAAATGTGCTATGATTTTGTGGTTTTGCACACAAGGCAAGGGGATGTGAGGTGTTTCAGAGTAAATACCAGCATGACCTGAGAAAAGGCCAAAAAGTGATAAATGGTAAACATGTGCCAGTGGAGCCAGTGTTATGGACCTTCCATAAAGAAAAGAGCTGTCAGCTGTTAAACTCATGTCATTCTTGATCTTCTTTGTAAAAAAATGAAGGGCACAAACAACCCCTTTAACACTGCTCACCCTCGTGACATGTCAATTCTTTTTTTTTTTAAAAAGGGACTTGGAAGCTGTACATCTCATCTCACAGGTCGGGCAGCAACAAAGCTTTGTTCACTAAATGTGAGTATGCTTGGAGAAGCGTTGGTTACAGTAATAGGGACAGTTTTTTCTCCCTCTACTGCATGTCACTGAAGCCTTTGTAAATTCTTTCTCTGTGTGGACAATAGCAGACGGCGCTCCTCTGTCTCCTGCGTTTATTTAGCAGCAGGATATTTCTCCTTCCTTCCATCCACGCCAACTGCTAGGTGTCATGAAACACTTAAAATAGAGGCAGACTAACAATGAGACAAACGCTGGGGGCTACAGATTTTATGAAAGCTTCTGCAATCTAAATTGAACGCTTGCAAGAGTCAGGCAAACACTGTTGCTGACGCGACTGCATTATGGATGGGAGCAAAACAGGCATGGCTGTTTTGTCATTAGCTCCCCTGTGTGAATGTGAGATCAGTGCAATCTGTGATCTTACCTGGAGAGAGAAGCGCTTTATCACGGCCAGTCTGAACTCTCACACTTCATTAGAGTACGGCAGTGGCGGTGGTGGCGGTGGTGGTGGCGGTGGTGGTGGCGGCGGCGGCGGCAGTGATGGCTCAGTAGATGGCTTTGTTGCAAAATTGATAGCACAAAACCCTAGTGCCTAGTATTACCAGAGTGTTTACACTGAGAGAGAGTTTTAGGGAAGTTAGTTATCACTGGCTGCAGAGGTTTACACAACAAAAAATTCTCTATGATTCACTGAAGGCTTTTTTCTCACTAGTAAGAAAGACACATAATATGCCGTGTTGGTAGAACAGTTGAAGTCATTTGAATAATTTCTTAAAAAGAGTCACTAGATTTTTAGGAGGGGGAAAAACACGACGGCGTAGACACACAAGGCGTTGGCTTTTTCTACTTGTGACCACACCCAGCTGGGATGTAGCGTGGTATGTTAGTGCATCATTACTTCACTGCTGGACAAGGTGTGAAAAAAAAAATGTCATGTGTGAAGAGAGCAATGCCCAATTTTTAATTAATTATTTGAATGGGAAGCAATAGAACAGAACAGGGGGAAAGGAAATCACTGTTAAAAATAAAAATAGCAAAAAAAAGAAAAATAGATCGCTGTACAAGAAGAGTCTATTGTGCGGCAACGGCTTAAACCGTAGAGTATTACATTAAAAAAGATTACGGAAACTAAAGTCCATGATAATGAGGATTTACCTTTTCAAATCTACTTGTACTTATATGATAAATGTAAGAAGAGGCATTAAACGGTTCACACTTGACTCTATTAACAGTTGACAGGGAGGTCTAAGGTTTGTTTGCAGGACCGTCCCTGAAACGAGTTCTTTCATGCTGGAAAATTCTGACGGAGAAAACCTGGACAGAACCTCTCCAAGTTCCAAATTTTCCCATTTTCCGCAGAGAGAACTTCACTATTTTCACCCCAAACCTTCCCCTCACACCACTTGCTTTGATTAATTCACAGCTGCATAATAAATAGGATCAATTTCAGTTGATGCATTAAAGGCATTAAATTACCTGTAATTAAGGCATTGATTGAATGTTCTGATCTACGTAATTGATTTTATTGTCCATTAATTGAAACCAAAATCTTCAGTGAACGGCTGAGATTCAATGGCCGCTGCCATCTTAGAGAGCGTGGCCATTCGTCTCGCAGAGCCTGGTATGAAACATCTGTATGTGGGTGCGGTAATGTCAGTCGAGTTATCGCCTAGTATCTAGATCTTTCAGCAGCAGAAATACCACCCTGCACAGTTTCCAGGACGAGTAGAAGTGAATAAGACGACCTCTAACTGAGTGTCTATCTGTCTCCACAGGTAAGAACCTGTCATGGATAACACTAAAGGGCTATATTGAAAAATACAGTAATCATGTCACATAAGCAGGCGCTGTAGCCAAAAATCGTTCCGATATACTGCAGACACTGTGTTTTCGGATACTCCACACAAGTCACCGTCTCTCTTCTGTAATTTTTTATAACCTTCTACCCCTTTACATACAGTTTAGGTCTCATTATGGAAATATGGCTGCTCAGTTATGCATGCAAATTCCCCGTTTTCTACAAACTACATGACATTTCTTCATGAAAACACTGGAGCTGAATAATTAAAGGGGACTATTTTTTGTTAATGCATTTAATTATAATGTTGTCATGATGAAATAAATAATTCATGATGACTTTTTTTTGTTTTGTTTTGTTTTTTTTTTCCAAAGTATCTACAATTCAAATGCAGTACTTTACTTTTATTTTATTTTTTTTTTAACTTCCCACTTAAGGTTCATGGAGAGTTTTTCATGACCAAGGGGAAACAGCTCTTTAATGACTCCGGGCACCTGATGCCATTGTGAGATCTTCCTCAAAGTCTCATTAGGTTTTTTTCCTAAAAGTTACGATAAAAGCACTGGTGTTTATTTGATTGCTTCAATAGACCCCTAAAAAGGAAAAGGAAAAGAAACCCTGGTTCATTTTGAAGCTTTTACATATTGTAGCCTCCTTGTTCCCACACTGACAGCCAGACTCAGAGCACATAAATGATTTAAGTAAGCCATGAAATAACCATTTTTCCTTGGTAATTAGGATGCCACCTCTGTTCCACTGTCCTTGCCATCTTGCGTCTGGCTGCAAATTACTATCCTGCAATCTGGTCAGCGATGAGAGGGACAAGTTGTGATTGGTCCACTTTATAGATCAAAGCAGTACTAATTGGCTGGATATAGAATAATTTGTAAAATTTTTTTTGCCCCCTTCAGAAAATCCATCATGCATAGACAACTGATTAGAATTCAGAATGAACAAATGAATGAGTGAGCAAATTAATAAATAAACGGCGGTGGAGCTCTGCAAGTTACATGAAGGTTCAACGAGACAGCAGCAACCCTCAGCTTATTCACATAACCTTCAGTCTGGGCTGTCCATTCTGAGCTGATAAATAGTCCATTAACATTTTAGAATAATCGGCTGCATTTGCATTTGCAGTGTTAGACAGCTGAATTATAAAATTGTGAGATGGTCATGAAGCTGAAAATTGAAATGAACAAAGTGGACTGGATTTTTGTTTGTTTTTCGAGGTGGCTTGTTGCGCAATAAGGTTTTATTGGTAGCTTAATTCTATAACTTTCTGTTTTGAGCATCGTTTGTGTTCTGTGATGTTTTGAACATATTTACCTGTTGAGTTTGGTGAACTCTGAAGTCCCATGTAGTGGCGAATACTGCAAACAAGCTCAGGCAGTTGTACATGGCATTTGTCAATGCTCTGTGCTTTTATCCCTATGAAAGTAAATATTAAATAAGAAAAAGGAAAAAAAACAATGCATTTACCATCTAAAGGATGTTTGGTCTTTATTGAGTAATTTATAAAGTTTTTGACATCTTGCAGACAACAGCATGAGCAATAGTGTGAAAGGAATGGCATAACTAAACTTGTGTGCCGGATCTCCAAGCATCAACTAACTCCCAAACACAGATCCCATTTGATTACTATCCCGGGCTTAGTTATTCCTTTTTATTATGCATTGTTCTCCGTACAAATCCAAGACAATGGTAAGTCCTATTTATTGTGGGAAGGAAACAACAAAGAAAGGAAAAAGCTATTGTTTAGAAAGAGGGTGGACGAAAGCGGCAAGGAGGATACACTGGACAAATCCTTGCAATGGCCGCTAACACTGTGACTCAAGGCAAGCAGTCAATGAGAGAGATTTTACTACGGCATGCAGCACACAAAAGACTTAAAAATTAAAAAAAAAAAAAAAGGTTATCCATAAAAACCAAGTCATCACATAAATTTGAAAACACCTACCTGACGTGAGGTCTTATTTGCAAATTTTGCCACCACAGCAGCTGAGGTCTTTGGATATGGTTAAAATAACTCGCTTACAGAGAAACAAAAGTTTAAACTAAATCCTGCTCCGCCGAATTTTGTTACTTCAAATGACAATAACTTGAGTGGATGTGTCCCACCAAAGACAAAAGCTGAAGTCTTGTGAAAATTTAATGATAAACACTTTCTTTGAGAGGCTGCTAATGTTCCACAGAACTCTGTTCCTGCCCGTCACGGTGCTGCAGAAGCTGTGACTTTTTAAAATAATTGTCATGCTCGCCATTTGCTAATCTCCGCTGCACCAGCGGCAATGTCATGAGGTCAGCAAACGAGGTTTACATGCTATTGCTGTACCGATGAGCCCCGGAGAACTCTGCTTACCCAAACCTCCGGAAGTTAAGAGGACAGTTTAATTGGTCTATGAAATAGTCCAAAATAAACACACACACACACACACACACACACTAAACTGTTTGTTGAAGTGCTTCTAATTGCATGTATCAGCATGGGAATTCTAACTAATGGAACCAACAAAATGTCTAATTGCACACAAATTATTATCATGAGTATTCGTAGTGTGTAGATTTAGCTGTTTGTCCTAGCAGTTTAAAAATAAATGCATAATAATGCCCCAATATCTTACAGTTGAACACACAATAATATAAACGTTCACATGAACCCCTCCACAAAGTTTAAGGCTTTTGTCCATTTTCTCCACACACTCTAGAGTGAAACCAGTGGGAACTTGGCTATATCTCAGGCTTTTCTTCTTATATTTCAGTCGACTGCTCTCCGCTAGCCCACTGTAGCTTAGGTGAGAACTTCGTCTGTACTCCCACCTTCAGCATTTCCTCAAAGTCCCAATCCAAATCCCAACCAGGATAATCCCATCCCTCCACTCTGATGTACTTCCATTTATCCTAGCCTTGTACTACTGCCAGCTCAGTCCCGTGTTAGGGAAAAGGAGAAAGAGGATTTATTCTGCTTTGCCCATGCTCGGGCACTTCACTGAGGTTGTAAGTCTGTATCGCCTTGGAGCTCCGCAGAATCTGCTCAATGTCACCCCTGCAGTGCCTCAGGACACAATGGCCACTTGCTTGTTATCATGCCACTTGCAGCCGTAGGTTCATCTGAACGACTCAGAGACCAGAAAAAAGAAATTCCTGTACAACATTAGCAGCCAGAAAATGCAAGTATTACAATTGTGTTACAATGGCAGCCATCATCAAAGGCTCGAGAACTTGTAGGTAAAGTGTGTGGAGAATACGCCATGTTCAGTTTCCATGAGACCAAAACTTCAGAGAAATAAATATGTTAGTGGGTTTCGTGCAAGATTAAAGTTATGTTTACATTCCTGAGGCCAATATACAATATTATATACAACATTACTCTCTAGAGACGGACAAGCAACCAAAAAGCCAGCTGACAAGCCCTACTACCATCAATACTCACAAAAAAGAAAAAAAACAACCGTAACAACCACGTGGGAAATATGCAACACTCAAACGTGAGTATTCAGACTTCATGACTACATATATCAACACTACAAAAGTGAATGCAAATCCAGCAACAATCATAACGATTCAAAACAGCCACCATAAGAAAACTCAAACACGACGTCTTTAGACTGATTCAGAATTAAAAGCATTGCACATACTGCGCAAATACGGCATCAGCAGAAATTAGCACTGGCAAACGAGCCCAGAACAAGCATAAAAAGCAAGGCGCATCAGCCCCATTGCCAAGCACGCAAACTGAGCAATGCCAAGGCATCATCTCACAGTGTACAAGTTAGCAAAAGCAGCAAATGGGCACTTATCCTTGGTGAAGCGGAGCACCGATACCCAAGTGAACTGTTTGGGAAGAGTTGCTGCAGTTCCAAGTTGCAGACATCATACACACATCGCTAACACCAGCCAACAGCCAACATCATAAAGAAGTTCACAAATATTACTCCACAAAAGGCGTCCTGAAGGAACATTTTCAGCCTGTTGGCAGGCTGAACATGAAGTGTGAAGAAAATACTCTGAACGTGACAACCTGCTTTGTGCATGACAAGCCTCGTTGAGTTCCCTATGAAGCCAGTATTTCACCACTACATAAATCAGCAGCATGAAAGCATCAGAGTCAGACAAAAGTTAAAATAATGCCAGAATTAGATAGCAATGCACATACTGCACACATAGATGACAGCAGAAGAAGTTAGCAGCCACAAGAAAGGCAGAAAGCAGCATAGCAGGCCTGTGAAGCACAAAAGACTGAACTGAACAAAGCCAAGGTGACAGTCAGTATGTGGACATACTATAAAGCTTAAGTGTGACAATGAAAAATATGGCATAATAAACAATATGGCTTATTTCTAATCCTTAGCATTAGCTCAATATGAAGTGTGTAGTGAAAATAGGAAAGTGACAACCTACCTTGTGTGTGTCAAAGGCCACCTTCAGTTCATCATAATTTCAACCACAAATAGGAATAATAATGTGAATAGGAAGACTATATGCTTGAATCCCTAAAGATAATGTACATTATTATTCTGTTGGGCACTGTGGTCTCAAGCTGCAGACTCACACACTGGATGTACCAATTCCAGGCTTGAAGCAGAATTTGAGGCTGACAACTGATAATCACAAACAGCGGATGATTATTTCACCACAAAGCCCTTTTAACAGCTTTTACCTTACCGTTGGCAGATATTAAGCATGTGGCGAAAATGGGAACGTGACAGCCTACCTCAAATGCGACAAATGTCATGTTTAGAGAAGTGATTTAATTGGGATATGCATAAAAACCCCATTCATGGCAACGACCAGGCAATGATATTACAGCGTGTAATGGCAGAAAATGAAGCAAGTCTGACAACAATCCAGACAATGGCAAACACACACCATTGTAGATATTGCACATAGATTAGCCACCAGCAGAGGAGCAAAAGACGCTAAGCTAGGTCTGGTCGCCATTCTTTCAAGCACACAAACCCAGACCGAACATAGAAAAGAACCCCATCAAAACACAGGCGTACAGTGAGCTTAAGAGGGACAATTTAAAGACCCGTAAAACAAGAGATTTCATTATCCAATGCGTTGAGTTATCATAGGTTGGAACACAAAGTGTGTGGTGAAAATGAAAACATGACAACAAAGAAACTTATTGGGATTCCATGGAGCCAATATAACAGTGAAATAATTATGTCAATGAGCTGTGTGCAGCATCACAATCATGTTTACTCCCCTGAAGCTAATATAGGATATTACTCTCTACTAGAGACCAATAAGAAACTGGTGAGCCAAAAGAAAACCCTGACTACCATAATACTTGCAGAAAAAAAAAAGACAGCCACAACAACCACTAGGGAAATACGTAGCACTCAAACACAAGTATTCATACCTCACCACTACACATCTCAACAGCATGAAAGAAACAAAACAACTATCAAAAGAAAAAAAAAAGTTCAACCACAATAGATTAATTCTCAAATCATGCTATTGTTGCACACAGACCACGGCAGTGGGAAGTAGGAGGAGAAGCATAAAATAGCACAGCAGCTTCAGAAGCCATATCATCAAACCCAAAGAAAATCAGAAAATCACCATCAGTACATGGATACAGGCTTGAGAGTGATAATGCAAGAGCAATAAAAAGCAGGTAAATAAATACATTCCCAATGCTTAAATGAATATTTAGTGTGTGGAGAAAGTGTGAAGATGACATCTATTTTGTTTGTTTCATAAGCCATATCGAGTTTCCATGAAAGAAATTTTAAAGGGAAATAATTATGTGAATTATATGAATGTGCTGTGGGTGAGATTACACTGATAATTACATTTCCTACAGCCAGTGCACTTTACTGTTAGAGTCCATTAGGCAACAGTAACCACTCCAAAAAAAACACAACACAATGCCAACAACATGAGGGAAATATGTCACAAAACCAATTTACCCAATACCATCCATAAAACTCAAACAGCAGCACTGATATTTCTCTAAATAGATAGCACGAACATATCATAATGCAAATGAGAAAGTAAAAATAAACAACCAAACATAAACAAAAACAAAAAAAAAAAAAACACCAGCCAGCAGATGGGCTGAAGAAACTGACCGAACACACCCCAATGACCACGAGGATATGAGCAGCCCACTGCTCTCTAAACGGCCTCAGTTCGGACTGGGGAGGCCAATGACGTACACTTAAGTCAGTCTCATTCATGAGATCGGTTTGACCAGTTAAACTGTGGCCATTAAATGAGGCACATGGTCAGCGACTATCATCACCCCCCCCTTTCTGTTGTTGTTTACATCAACTGAAGCTCCTGACCTGTGTCTGCAGGATTTTATGCATTGGGCTGCTGCGGCATTGATAGGCTGAGTGGATAATTGTATGAATAAGCAGTTGTGCAGGTGTTCCTTATAAACTGCTCAGTGTTTGTATCTATGTGAATAGAGCATGTGTGAGTGTAGCATATCAACCCTGGTTGCCTGCCCAGCGGACAGGCTATCTAAGTGGTCTGTAAAATTTGTTTTGTAATGGTTAGCTTTTCTATTTTGGGTAAAAAAAAAAAAAAAAACTAGAAATAAAAATAAAAAATTCAATGCATTTATTTCTTGGAGATGGAGGTCGTTCCCAGCCCCTGACTGCTAAGAAAAATTGGTCCTGCTTCGCAGTGTTGCTATGTCAATCCTTCATTTAAAGTATTTTCAAGTTAAATCAACAAGTACGACACATGACATTTCACATGTATTTGAAATTTCCAAATGGAGTAAGAATCTGTAATGGACATGAGTGACAACTAATCTGTCTGTGAATCTGGATTTTCATGGCTCATAACTGCTTGTTTTGCACAATTCCCTCTATTTAGGTAATAAAGAGAGGAGAGAAAAAATAAATAAATACAGGTTTGTCTTTAACTTATGTCTAAGGTTATTTTGTCAGAAGATGTCATGTGGTCTTAATGAGCTACGTGTCAGTCACTATATCATCCTTGTTCCATTTTCTGACAGCAGAAGCAGAAAATACCGTGTTAATGAGAACAGCTTTATTTGGAATATGGCTGTATTATTATACTGTATATGTGAGCACAGTCAATGAAAAACAGATAAAAGGCTGGAACACTAGGCCGGCTGCCATTAAGATGCAACGGTGTCATGAATATGATGAATATTGTATCGCATCAACTAGCGACATGTAGCGACATTTAAGCCAGGTTGTAACTACTTGCCATTGACAGACGTTTTTTTAACAGCTGGTCCCCAGCAGTTCTCAACTATGTCTTCAGTTTCACACGTTGACCATGCGCGGTCCAGCCATGTACTCAGTTTTCACCTGGTCTCAGTTTTGACCTGGCTTTTCTGAGCTTTTACCCTCGCTGAAGATAGATGTTATCACTGGCTTTAGCTGCCATTTTGTTGCTTGCATTTGTCTCTGAAATTCCATTACCTAGTTTTCACCAAATGATAGATAGTGGTATGTTAGTGAAAAGTTTTGGAAATGTGAGTACCACATGTAAATTGACCTCCAAACAGAAATTTTACTGGTTTAAAGTATGTTGCTTTATTCACACATGGTGAAAAATACTTTTATAAGTTATTATAACATTGTTGGAGTGGGCTTTCTACTGGCAGGCACTGCAGGCACGTCATGTATTGTTAATAAATGGGAAACCCATCTAGATATTGTTATACTGACTTTAGAGCATGAAGTTTGTTTCAAGTAACAGAGCCGCTAAAGAGCACAGGAAAACTCCACTAGATGCAGGATTATATTTTTTCCTTGTTTTTTTCTCAGTTTAAAGAGCCCTTCTTTTGACTTTAATGGAGTGATTCTAATCAGTCCAACACAGTGTTTGCTTTCCCACGGCTCTGCTCACCAACTTATCTTGCAAGCTCCAAATTCATTTTTTGACACTGATGCGAGCGTCCACTCCGTGTTTGAGTCAGGTTTTTGACTTGATCAAAATGGATTTCTTTTGTGATGTGAAATTAGCAATTTGAAGGCCCATGTAAAGTGTAATCTGAACCCCAGATGGAAGTCTTTCTGACTTGTCAATGATAAGTAATGTATAAAGTTCTAATTTCTGGTTTTCAGTAAGCAATTTTGCACAAACCGAGTGAGGAAAATGATGAAAGCCTCAGTGGGGCACTGATTTCAGGGTATTTATAGGGAAAAATCCACCATTAATCACTTCTAAATGTCTACTTTGTTTTTGGTGCGTTTTTCCTGTTATAACTTCAAAATATTTCCAACATGGCTCAAGTGAAGTGCAGCGGTATAAATTTTTCAAGCTGTAGACGAGCGGTAAACATCAGGTAATGGTGTGGGCACTTCAGAATTAAAGTTCAAGCAATGATTTCTCATTTTACACAAACAACCAGCTTTTGTACCAAAAGAAACCCTTCAAAGAAGATGAATACCTGTTTCCCAATAACAGCATGTTCATAATACCATAGGATGACCAGACGTCCCAGTTTTCCGGAGACCGACCCTGTATTTGGTGGCCCGTCCCATACAGCTCCATAGTTTACGAGAGCTTCACTCACCATGCTGGGCTACTGTATGATTTTCACACAGATTTTGACACAGTTTAGTTAAGTTACCTGCTTATTTTCCAGTTTTATCAGTCAGACTTCACCATAGTTTATTACAGTACAACAGTTACCATGATTAAAATACATGAAACCAGAACTAACCCTCCTCTTTTTTAATTTCATAGATGAAAACATTTATTTTAATGATAAACTGACCACCAGGCTTGGAAATGTCACTGGTTTTCATTTTAGAAATCTGGTCACCTTTTAACACAAGACAACACAGGGAAAGCATTTCTCCCCCATGCTTGCAGTGTGGTTTGTAATTATGATGTTTGTCCTATTTGCTTTGGTCTATGACCAACTAGATTCTAATCACATTCACATCGGCCTCAGCTGCATTTTGTGGTTTCTTCCAATTAGCAAATGTTAGCATGCTAACTAGCTGGTCTAAGATGGAAAACATTACACCTGCTAAACATCACTATGTTAACATTATTATTGTGAGCTGCCTTTGGCAATTTGCTAGTCCAAGGCAAGGCAAGTGTATTTATAGGGCATCATGCAGACACAAGGCAATGTGCTTTACAGAGGGATAGATAAACATTAAATAAAGACAAAATAAGACATTAGGAAGACATAAAAAAATTAAATTGATCTAATTAATCAATTCGATCAAAAACATCAAAACTGCATTTAAAAAATAATAAATGCAGAAAAAATAACAAAAGCAGAAACTTCATAGGATTTTTCGAGAATGGATTTTTGGAGGTTCCTAAATGGGAACTCCAACCAGTCATTTAACAGCTGACTAATATGGCAAAATTCAGCTAGCAAGAGACTTCAAGGTAGCAAAGCACATTGGAAAATCTAGGCAAGTGAAGAGTATGAGGAGCACTCTTCTCCCCTCAATGGTCTTCGCCAAGGTGCCCTTCATTAGAGCACTTAGCCCCCAGCTGATCCATTCGCAATCAGTTGAAACCCAACGCTTTGATTAGCATCTATTTTGCGTGAATGTGGTCACCCATAGGATATTTTTGTGGGGTTGTGTCGAAGAAGATGTTCTCAGAGTGGAAAAGAACAGCGTAAAAATGGTAAAAAAAGGCCTCTGGAGTGTTGTCAGTTCCTAAGTTTTCCATATGTAGAGTTGTTGGTGTGTGTGTATGTGTGTGTGTGTGTGTGTGTGTGTTGAAACCCTTTATGGCACAAGCTGTTGGGGACTTCACCCGCCAATGTCAGCTGTCACGTCCATGGAGCAGCACCACCTGACATGAGGGGCCTCAGGCACATGTACTGTATACAGTGTAGACACGTATAGACATGAAGTTGTTGGCGTGCACTTTACTGTCAAAGTGCCAATGTCGTGTTAATGCTGCGTCTGGGAATTTTCAAAAGCTCCCACAAATACAGTAGAATGTATTTTGGAAAACAATGATTTAAGTACTTTAATTGGCGTATTTTCTTCTCCGACACCGTATTTTCAATTTCGGCTCAGTTCAAAACTAAGAAAATTGCCTCCAGCTTCTCTGCAGTACACAAACCAATAATCTCCAGAGCATGAGTCCAAAAAACTAGGTGCCCCCGTTCCCTTCTTGGTCGCTTTATCTCACGTGAAGACACGAGTCAAGGTGATTTTAGGCTCTGCTGAAGTTTAACGAAATGCGAGAAAGTTCCCTACTAAACAAACAGCTGTTGTAATGTCATTTTTCATATCCTGATTCTTAACCTTATATTCTTTTCAATTTTAGCTTTCTTCAAGCTTATGCAACCTATTTCTCACACACAACATATCACTTATACTAGTAAACCTTAGTGTCAGCTGTATCTTAAACTGGTGTTTTTTTCAATCACCTCATTATGATTAGGGTTTGGGTATGTTTAAGTCAGTTGTCAAGCCAGTGTTGTACTAACATGAAACAGTTCTGGGATGTCACATGGATATAATGCAGGAAAATAAAGGTGCAGAATAAGATCTGTGTACATGTTTGGGCCAAAGAGCTTTGAAAAGGATTATTATCGGCAAAGATCCAGAGGCCATGAAATAAGAAACAGGCAGAGCAAGAGCATGAAAGCAAATCAGAGTGCATAAAATACAACAGGTGTAAAACCAAGCCATGCAAAGGTGACATCAAAGCCAACATCACTGTGAAACTAACTGCTGATCTGAAAAAAAAATAAAATGAAATCAGAGGCCACAGAAACCCTTCACCGAAGACAAACAAAGGGAAATATTGGCATCTTTAGAGAAATGTATTCATACTGGCTTGAAGATATTCAAAGATTTGACACCAGACAAAAGTCAGCCCAACCTCATTTGTATACATTTGACCCTATGATCAAGATGAAAGCTTGACTGCCAAGTGCATTTCAGAAGTCCTCCTAAGTTTTTTTTCCCCCTTCTTGGGTTCAAAGTTACTGTTACATCGAAAAACAACAAAAAGCATTTGCACCAAAATGTGGTTCAATAACATTTAAATTGTTTTTTTTTTGTTTGTTTTTTTTAATACCATTTTGTTCCACATGAACACAAAATAAAATATTATCCACCCATTTTTACTTTCATTTACCTTCATTTAGTTCCGGTGTTATTAATGTTACACTTACATCTTAGTAACATTGCCGAATTTCAGCTGTCAGGGGAAGCAAGCAAAAAAACAAAGAAACAAATAAAAACTTGTTTACTGGAAACTGCATATTTTTTTTAATACCTGTTTAAGTGTCAAAGAACACATAGTATGTGACTTGGAGCCTTCTGGCTGTACTTCAGTATCTCTGTCACGGGAATATATCAGCATAAATCCATATTGCAGGCTCGTTAGTCAAGCACACCCCATATTGTTTTGCTGCTCACTGTCAATTCGTTTTTTCTATTATTAATTACCTCTGCTTAATATGAGAGGATTTCTCATTTTAGACGGTCGTTAGAAACACATTACTGCACCGCTGATGCGACGTGACTTATTTACTCCACAACAATTTCCTCTCCTGTGTTGCTTCAAAGGCTCTGAAATGAGCCTGGGAAAGAAGGGACAAGCCCAGGTTACGCAGGAGAGAAAACACGCACAAGACTCTGTGTCATAGCAAACAAGGCACGTCAGTGCTGCTGTGTGCAGCCCGAGCTGCAAGAAATGGATTTCCGACTTTTGCTTTGCAGCCCTCAGCAGGGCACTAATGTTATATTATTGGCTGTTAGCAGCTCTCAAGTTTTCTATTACCTTGGTCCGTGACTTGACATCACTGTTAAATAGCGGCACAACATGTGCCTTCCAGCTTGTTCAATTGTTCTGACCCCTTGAACCCCCCAGGACTGAGGGAAATAGAACCGCAGGGATGGTGGGGGAGGTGGAGAGGTCAACGCCAAGGTGATTGGCCATTGAAGGGGAAAGCGTGCCTGTGCCTGCACATGTTTGCACGGTAATGCTGCTGCACCGTGTTGTTTCTATTTAAAACGCATGAATGTCTGCCCGCTTGCGTGGATCTTGTGGCAACCTGGTCCTCTGTGCCACGGAAGGTGCATTAATAGTTGCACAGCCCTTTCTCTATGATCAATGGCTGTGCACTGTGAGGACAGATGAAACAAATAGCTCTGCCCTGCTCTAACTATGGTCCACTCTCTGACTGTGCTTCAATACCGAGGTTCCTTTAGCCCCCCGAAGCCCAAACCACAATAAGTATTAGCGGTGCAAAAACTTATCTTGTGGTCCATTTGTTCGTGTTATAGGAGTGTGGAGATCTCAAGAAGAGAGTCACTGATGTATCAAGGGGTAATGAGAATTCTTTTACCCTGCGCCTAGCTTAGACCGGGATCCCTCCGGCACTGTGTGGCCACAAAAAAGGTTGTAGCAGTAGTCCAAATAGGTGCCACCAGGTCTTTGAATTATGGGAGTTTTGCAACATTCCTGATAAAACTGTTGCTCTACATTGTGAACTATTATTCATGTTATATTTCCATAGAATTACACATGCTGAAATAGGTTTTAGTGTGTAATGCGTCAATAATCCGCAGGATAGAGAGAGAGAGAGAACAGATCACCTCTGAATTCAAGTGGAACCTCAGTGAGAGCACTGAGGCCTCTGAAGTGGTCATGGCCGGGTGCAATAGAGGCAGAGATGTGGTAGACTCAAACATTTCTATGCCCTGGACACCTGCTGTACCTGTGAAAAGCCGATTGGATGGATTTACATTCAAAGTCGCTTTAACTGGAAAGTATGTGACTGTCAGGGAACAAGGAGTCAGGCAATGAGGAAACAGGAGTTGATGGTGAAAACAGGGGTTTTATAGCTGTATTTAATACAACAACAGGACATAGTACACCTGAAACAAAGACACACAAGTGACCATATATACTGGCAAACCCAAATAACCCACAAGGGGTGAAGAAAACGGACACGAAATACATCTGAATACAAAGCAAAACTAACTAAACCCAAATCCCCCCATAACATGGCAGCATATGGTTTGGCCTAATGAGCCAGCTCCAGGATATAAGAGTCCTCAGCCCTTAGGCATGGCTTTTGCTCAACCAGGAAGTGACTTCTCCCAACAATCAAGGTAACTCGAGATAAAGAAAGAAATTGTTAATATCACAAAAACGCAATGTATGTAACAGTACAGTGTTAAAATGTCTGCACTTCTTGTAAAACAATGGAGGGTTAAAGATAAAGAAATTCTAAATCAGACAAAAAGAGTAAATTGTTTGGATGTGGTGGCATGGTTGACTGCAAGTGGAACCTGTGCAGGTGGAAAAATGAGGTGAAAGGGTGTGAACTGGGATAATCTTGCCCTGTGTGGCTGTGGCCATCACAGCGACATTTCACTGCATCGTGCAGTAACCTGCGTCAAAGCACAACACAGACACCTAACGGGCTTTTACCGCAGCCACCATCTCATTTAGCTGAAACTTTTGTAATGATCAAAATCAGATACAGATCATTGTCAAACAATACCGACCATCTTACATGGAAAGTCAAGGTGCTGGAACATTTGTTTTAGTGTGCGACTGATCAATAATCTGTGGGCTGTGGATGCAGGTCACCTCGGCCCTCACTATTATCAACCTGCCAAAGGCCTGACCTGACGATTCTTTCCAATGTCTAAATCCACGCCTGCCCACACATGCATGAGAAGTTCAGTCTGTCTCACGTAGTGGAACATTACACATACTGTTACATTTATTAAACCAAAAATAAAAACACAGAAATAAAACTGTAGGTTCACACTGAGGAAATATTTCTCATTCAGCCAACGCAGCCTGTAACATTTTATTGAATCGTGCAAAAAAAAAAAAAAAAAAAAAAGTTGACAATACGTGAGCTCTGGGCTGAAATGACCCAGTTCAAACAGATGAATGTATTGGAGTTTTCAAGTCAACATATGCAGTAGTCCTGCAGGTAGAACACAATGCTACACCGAACCTCTCAAACTTTGAGATGGGCAACTTAGTGGAAAAAAAACTTCTTTTAAAAAAAAATCAACAAAATACGATCCAAAACTGAGTAATGCTCTCATGCATGTTTACTAGAGTAATGCAGCTTAAGACTGTGATCCAGGCATGGGGCAGCTTTCTCCAAGTAGAAGCAACAGGAAGCCTCAAGTAGTTTCCCACCTCTGTCTAACCTCTCCATGCTCCTTGTCAATGTTTCTTTCAGCTTATGAGATATCAAGGTGTCTAGTGAGCCGAGGTAAATCAGTTACCGTTGGTCAAAGCAAAAAAATTTATGATGTGAGGTTGTAATGTTAGGAGCAGCTTTTAAGAGTGAAATATAGGATAAAAAGACAATTTTTGCTTCAATACTTTAAAAATTGAAGAAAATCAAAATGGCAGTAATTTGTAGGGAAAGATTATATAATAAAATTCCCTCGGTCAAAACTGATTATGTCCTTTAGATGCTGTTTTTTTACTTTGTAATTCTGATGGCATAATGGTTTTCCATGCTTTTCTCTCATTGAGTTTTCATGTTTTGAATGTACTTATCCAACAGGCTGAATGTCCTATTATCCTCTAATGAAAGGATGGTGAAATTAGGTTCAGGGAAATCTCTTTGGTAGCTACATAAGCTGTTTACTGAAGAAGCAGAGGTAGTAGGCTGCAAATAAATAAATATTACAGCAGACACCGTAGAGGAAATGCAACAGTTGACAGAAATGATGTGATTTAGGACAAGGTAATGGCTGAGTTGGGGTGATTGTTATACAGGTACATGCAGTACTTGCGGTCCACTACTTTTTTTTTCTTTCTTTTTGGTGATGGTTTTCTTGTGTAATCTTACAAAGGAAGGGCTCATCTCAAATCAGACTCATGTCCTTTTTTCACATGCTGGGGAATGAGATTACAGGAACATTCTGTGGTTTTCAATCAGCAGTGACAGTTGGTGAGTAGGCGTGTACCATCAGGACAATGGCCAAAGACTGAGGCCGTTTGGCATGTCTTTTATTTTTATCTGGATATGAGGAACCTCTGTAGTACTCTAATGGAGGACGATTACCTTCCAAAGAGGTTCGTGCCCTTTTCTCTATTCAGTAGTCAAGGCTGTGAATGGAGAGAGGTATAGACATCTGTTTCAGGACACTATATAACTGCCGTACCTGTGGAAACCCTACTGAATTGATTTGTATTTCAGATTGCTTTCTGTGTCATGCAACCCGCCTCAAGAAACAACAAAGACACCGATAAAACCTGACCAAACAGGCTTCTTCTGCATCCGTCATGCCGCTTGGATGACCGAGACTCCTGTAAAATCCTAAATAAAATGATCACTCTGAGATACACATGCTTCTGCGAACATTGTATAATTCGCCCTGCCTTGAAATGAATTGTCTTAAGACTGGAATTCCGCATGAAGCATGAAATCAGAATATGGTACTTTTGAATGAAACCAGACTGTCAGTCGCCTTCGGAGGCGAGAGAGATGAGGGCTTTCCTTCACCAGCTCAGGCAAGGGTGCTGCCTGCGTACAAGCATGATACATGCACTCCTATGTGAACGGCCAACTCCCTGCATTGGGATGTGGGTATAATGTCTCGTTCCACTGGTTTTGATGCCGCTGAAGGGAGCACTTAAAAACCCCCTCTTGGTTCTGTTCTCTGTCCCAACGGTCGTCTAAAGAGGCTGCATTTTACATGTCAAAGCAGCCAGGCATGATTCCAATCTGCGAGCCGCTCATGAGACATTAATAACTCACCTGTGTGCGTTTGTATATGGGCGTGGGTGTGTGTGCATGTATGTCTACATGTGTGTCTGTGAGTGTGATGTTTATGTGTTGTCAGAGAGAGAGAGAGGAAGTCTGAATCTGGATATTAAACTCCCACAGCTCCCTCTAGCTTCTTCACCGTGAACAGCCAAGTGCTCCAGATGCAGTGGGGGTGGAGGAGCATGTGTGTTTGTGTTTATGAATTTGTGTATTTGTGGGTATTTCTCCATGCATCAAGCTTCAACCAGGTCCCCCTTGCAAGCTCATTTGTCATGATTTAAAACGGGGACGGTGATCTGGGCCAGAGCAGGGCCGGAATCGAGGACCAATTTGCCACACAGGTTAGATTTGTTTTCAGCAGTATCTCCAGAAACAAACTTAATACTGCTGCAAATCACCAAACGCCTCATTATTTAGATGGAAGCAGTGTTCAGGCAATTATAACTATAGCATATTTTCCCCTCAAACCTCACATTTATTCAGTCTATAAAGAGACTGTTTTTTTTTGGGGGGGCTTTTTTGTTTTGTTTTTTTTCACACTGCAGGCAGGAAGAGAGCCACTGGAACTGCTGAAGAAATAACAATGTGAAATATTCCAGGAGACAGACTATCAGAGATTCGGCCAACGAGCTGATAGAAAGAAGCAACGGGAATGGGTCTAAGCCACTAAGGGACAAATGAGACGAGAGAGAAAGAGAAAAGTGTAGACAAAGGGTTTTACTGAGGGATTTACTGAGAAGAAAAGTCTACCTGAGCAAAGAGACAAACTGATAAACACTGCACAGAGTAAGTCGCTGTTGTTGAACAGAACAATCGTAGACAAATGTGTGTTATTAAAAGGTCGGCAAGTCTGATTTTTTTTATTGGTAACGCAGGTGCTTTACTGTGCTGCTTGTGCAGAAGATCGTTTCTACAGTGCCATTTCAATTCATTTCGGTTACCGATGCTTTTAAATAGTAAATATCTGATGTTGGCTTTCATCTGGGCTGACACGATGAATATAGGCACCACATTAGCTACGCATGAGACGGAGAATCACTGTGACAATCATGCATTGCCATTCTACAGACTAGTCTGTAAGCATTCTCAAAAACCCATTTTTGTGCCCTGCAGCATTTTCAAATAGTTCAATGTTCCTGCAGAAAAAAACAAAATATAGTCAGTCTGAGCACAAAACCCTCTCTCTCAAGGAAACACTGTCACTTTGTACCTTTACTATTTTTTGAAAACCCATATTGGAAAATAAAGTATTTCATTTTTTTTCAACATACTCTCAAGTGTGGGGTTAATGTGAATCATTTCTTTCCACAAAAAATATAATAAGAGGTATTATGGCAAAGTAACTACAGCTTAAAACAGAAGTTTTCTGGCAGCTCTGCATTCACAAGGTTTGTTCTGAATGTAAGATGGTAGCTATGATTATGCTATGATTGTTATTAGTGTTTTTTGGGTCACTTTGAAGTAAAACATGCATGATCACCTGTGGATGCTGGGACGGGCCTGAGAATAGTATCTTCTTCTTCTTCTTCTTGAATCTGAAAACTTTAAAAAGGTGTAAAGACCTCGTCCTTCCAGCTTTCTTTCAAGGACCATGTGTAATTTTAATTCACTGCATGAAGGTTTTTTCTTTCTCACCCACTTTTACTGAATGAGAACCAATTATGAGACTAAGTGCCAGTGCCAAAAAACTATGCATTGCATTGCCTCACAGCAATGATGTGACTCTGACAAAAGATTAGGGACACACAAATACATAATTGGAGCAAACTAAGGAGTCAATAGCTGATTTTCCATATGGATATGAATTAAAGCAATGGCTGTTTGAAAGGCACAACAACATATAATACACCAAATACAGCATCATGTTTTCCACAATTGTCAGAATCCATAATTGGTGTTAAATAGGCAACAAGATTCTATACCATTCATTTAACAAAGACTTTTAAAGGTCTTCCCTCACTCTGGCAAACATCTGAATTTTAGGGCTAATTACTGGTGGAAAATTTATTGACTTACACCCTCCAGTGTACTTTAAGTGTTAAAATTGGTGATGGAGAATATACCCTCAATGAATTAGAACCATTCTTTTACACACAAACTGCCACCAACATGCCCGAGTCAGTGGTTGTGCCGGGCAAACCCGGTTTCGAACCGCGAAAGAGGACACTGTTGAAAAGTACATGTGTGAAAAACCAGACAAATAGAGCTCTGAGTAAAATCTTTTCCTCCGCAGCCTCTGACACCGTGGTCCACGAAGGCTGGAGTCTGTCTCCCGCCTGCATGTGCATCATCACACCCCACACCCCTACTCAGTGTTGTGTAATGTTATTTCCACCAGCACAATTCCGTCATTTTTAGTCCCAAGCTGAACACTGTTATTTGCGATTATTAGTTGGCACTGGCCCTTACACTGCGAGTAAGTAACCCAATGTGTTTTGTCTCTACTGTCAAATATTTAGACTCAACGTTCTAATACCTCATAAAGTAATTCAAAAAAAATATATCTTATTCAAAACTTCTTCTCTCAATTTTCAGTAAACACATCCTGTATAGTCACAGAAGATTAAATGCCAGATGGGTAATATTACTGTAATTGGGGGGTTTAGGGATGAGGTCTGCTTAGCTGAAGAAAGAGTATATAACAAGTTTAATGACGAGCTCAGCTCACTTGTGCTAAAGACCTGATCATTGGTGGTGAAGCAGAGATGTAATGTTTTGGGTTTTTTTTTCTTTGTGATGGTTTCTCATTAACAATTGACGACCTGAATGTGCTTTTTACATTTTCGATTTTATCTCATCAGTCTTTCAGGCACATGTGCCTACAACGTCGTCACATTATATGAATTTGCATCGGTATGCTTATGTGTTTACAGATGGTTTGCCTCTGAGTGCCAAACGGGTACAAAAATGCTTTTGCTTTTAACCTCACACGTTGGGCCCGCTGCTGCTTCACACAAGCCGAGGTGCAAAGCTAGTGAGAGTAGCTGTCAGGTTGTGTGCCTCCTGGCATTTGGTCTGTGGTCTGTCGGCGCAGTGTGGGGATATGAGCGGGGCCATCGCACACATTATCAAAGCAAAACTCAAAAACTTCATCAGAGCGTGCTTGTGTGCATCTTAAAATGTCCAGATGAGGATTCTCTCGGTTTGCAGCAGTAGTGCAAAGATGTAACATTGTGGTGCATTTTCTGATGACAGTCGGAAACAGCATGGAAAGTGTTGATGTGTTGTGTCATCCCTGCAGAAATCTGTGTGTGTGTATACATATATGTATATATATGTGTGTGTGTGTGTGTGTGTGTGTATATATATATATATATATATATATATATATATATATATATATAATATGTGTGTGTGTAGTGGCGATAGAGAGCACTGTCTCACACGTCGGTCCAGGTCTTATACTGGGTTGAGATCTAGTGACTGCAAGAATATGACTGACATAGTTTTCATAATCATCAAACCATTCAGCGAACCCTCATTTCCTACGGAAGGAGGCATTGTCATCCTGCAAGTGACCACTCTCATCAGGGATAAAAACTGTTGCATCATAGGATAAAGGTGGTCACCCTGAACAACCTTGTATTGATACGCAGTGACCCTTCCCTCTCCGGGGACAAGTAGACCCAAACCATGCCAGCAAAATGCCCCCTACAACAGAGCCACTGGATCCTCTCACTGTAGGGGTCATCTGTTCAGGCCTGTGCCCTTCTCTTGGCGGACATCACGCATCCACTCGCCCGCTTTTTGGGAACATGGCGAAGGATGTCTTTTCTGACCATATCACTTTTTTTTTCCACGTCTCTATAGACCAGTGATGATCGTTTTTGCACCACTGAACTCTCAAACCTGCTTTCATCTTCGTAATGAGGGGTTTATGCACTGCAACACTACTATAACTGTCAATGAAATGTTCTTGGTGACACAGACTGATCATTGTCAGTGCTTATTATAATGTCACATGTACAGTGGGGTTTCATTGATGCACATATTTTAAGTGAGCCTGCTCTTTTACGTATGATTCACCATTCATGTTTTTTCCGACAAGAGACATTTTAGTTCCTCTGGGGGGAAAAAAACGCAAAGATTGAATTGAACCAGCTTCTGTCATCTGTAATTGTTGTATTACTCTCGTAGTTACAGATTTTTGCTATCAGCTCAAGATACAGTTGGAGTGAGAGGGAACAGGAAGCAGGAGAGAGAGATGGGGGATTGTTGCTCAGGTCAATTGGCCTTGAAATAGAGGCAGACTTCACCTCGGGTTAAAGTGGGCTACTTTTCCCCCTAAAAATATTCATGAAGGAATTATAATTCATATGATTAACAGGGAAGAACACAGAGAAACTGTGATGAGCATTGTAATTATGGGATTTGTGCAGTATTTGAGAGATAAGGGTGTTTGGGTTTTTTTTTTTTTCTTTTCATGCGTGTGTGTGTGTGTGTGTGTGTGTGTGTGTGTGTGTGTGTGTGTGTGTGTGTGTGTGTGTGTGTGTGTGATTGCGTGCGAGCGTGCACGCACATGTGTATGCTTTGACATGCATGCAAAGTGCAATTGACTTGATGGGGAAGGTAAAAGCCGAACATCCTTGAGCTGTTGCTCCCAGAGTACCTGTGTGGAACTGCCGGCATCAATATTAATGAAGCAGATCAGTAGCAGCTCAGCTTCCGGCCGCAGAAGTGTATTTTTTACCATAAAAATCTACAATCTGTGTTTACTGGTCATAACTAAGATTCTTCGGTGTCCGTATCAGCGAGATGATTCATTTTAAGGACCAAGACAGAAACATGTGTTTCACAGATGCAGATGGTGTTTTTCTTGCTTCCGTCCAAATCTCATCCATTGGCTCATGCTATAATGTTGTCAAATGAGAACACAACTTGTGTGTGTGTGTCTCTCTCTCTCTCTCTCTCTCTCTCTCTCTCTCTCTCTCTCTCTCTCTCTCTCTCTCTCTCTCTCTCTCTCTCTCTCTCTCTCTGTTGCATTTTTTTGGATACGCATCTCCCTCAGTTATTTTTTTTTTTTGTTATTTTCTCCATAGATAGATAGATGAGCATAAGTGCTTCAGTTCATCAAACTCACTCTGGTCTTGCCGCTGAGCGGAGAGCGTGCATGGACAGGTGAGATGGAGTGTTAACATGTGAACAAATGAGAGAGCCACATGTGTGCGATGCCAGTTTGTGCGGTAGAGTACGTGTGTGTGTGTGTGCGTGTGTCTGTCTGTGTGTCTGTCTGTGCATTTGCACATAGGGGTTTCGAAATCCATCATAGAGCTGAGGGTTGCTATAGAAACACTTTCCCTCAGCCACACAGCTACTGACACAGGGTTACATTTAATCTACACATGAATGTGTTTGCAACTTTGAAAGGGCACTGAACTTTTTGCAGCATCCTTTCCAAGAATCCGTCCGATGAACGGCGGCTATCATCGAAGTCAGGATTTTCTGGTGGCCCAGCGGGTCCAAGGTGGTATAATCCTTACAGCATAGGTGAACTTGCCTGAAAGTTGAACACGGTGCACAGCATACGTGCTTTCTGCAGTTTAAAGCCATTAGCCTGCTGAGAGACATAAAGATGCTTTCTCAAGGAAATACAAGGGTTCATGAGATACTTAGAAGATCACAGACGGCAAGCTAATGTGTGCAGGATTAAAACTGGCCTGTAAAGCTTAGGTCTGAGGAAATACAGACCTTCAGTCCATCCCTGCAAATGTTCCTTTTAGTTCATTTGAACCAGACTAAACATTGTTTCCACAGCATGCTGCCATCAGAGGTATCACTTCATACACACAACACATACTCTCTCTATCTATAGTAAACCAAAAATGCTTGCTAAATAACATCGAATAGAAATGATTCAAATTGCATGTTATTAAAAATTCTCTCCACATAAACTCGTGCGTGCTCGTCTTGATGAATGAGGCGGTCTCTGAGCAACACAAGCCGACGCTCTCGCTATGTTCAATACCTCAGACTTCATCTGTTGTCCCGCCGGCACCATGGGAACAGGTAATCAAGTTTGGTGAGCTATTGTCTTGGAACGGCAGTCACCTGCCTGGTAATTGGAAATGAGTGAGTGTGTTGCGGAAAGACTGTTGCAAGATTTTCGCTTGGGGGAGAGTGACAGAGGGAGACAAGGTTGCCAGAGAGTGAGACAGGCTTATGAAGTGTGTGCCGTGTGTTTTTTGTGTGTGCTTGCATATGTGAGAGTGTGTGCGTGCATGTGCGTGCATGTGCGTGCGTGCGTGCGTGCGTGCGTGCGTGCGTGCGTGCGTGCGTGCGTGCGTGCGTGCGTGCGTGCGTGCGTGTGTGTGTGTATGTCCAGCCAGACTGTCAAGGAGAGAGATGCTGGCATGGACCATGCCAGTGAAAGCTTGCTCTCCCCCAGGATCCCTCTGCAGTGATGGCTATTGGTGTCTGTCTTCCCAGAGGGACCACTGTTCTGTCATCTCAAGAACCAAAACACACACACACAGATACACACGCACATGCTCACACACCTACGCACACACAATCCTCAGAGACAGCATCCTGACTTCAAGTTATTAGACTTTTTTGGGGGGGATGGACACACTACCGCAATGCTATATGGCTGCAAACATGCTCCTGTGTATTAGTTTGGTATTGTGAGATGTGTACACACACACACACACACACACACACACACACACACACATACAAAATGGCTTGTAAGGTTCAGCCAATATCACACTATGACATCCATTATTGCCCAGCACAATGACAACAAGGTCATACCTCGAGGAGATCTGCATTTTGTCAAAAGCTGACACCGTAATGCTGCTGCCGCCGCTGCCGCTGCCCAGGATTTATGCATCACTCTCACGTTGTTCATTCTTGACATTTTCAGCTCAGTAGGTGGCCAGAAAACCCTGCAGCACCACAATGTTCTTTTTGAAAGCATTACATCAATTCATATTTTTCATGTGATGCCATGTGTTTGTTATCCACAGACGGAGAAAACAGGAAAAAGCACATTTAGTCAAGTACAGATCTGAGGCAGTGGCAAAAGCCTGAATATTTTCATCCTGTGTGACATGCATACTGTGTACCACTTATTACAACAGCCTAGTTTATAAAGGGTTTATGAGCTGTGACTGTTGGCTTTATTGACTTAAATAAATCATTAACTAATGTTTTATAGACCTAAAATGATCCATAAATAATGTCACATTGGCAGGACAAAAAAATGCATATCCTTCTCCAGGATAACTTGCCTTGTTTTAGTTAACTCAGTAACTTACCAGGAAGCTCCTTCCGACCATGTATCTGCTTCTAAAGAGCGGTAGCACATCTGGACCAAAGTCCATTTATTAACATATCAACATTTACAACTGCAGCCTTGAATGATTATGTAGCGGAAGAATCTTTTATGACCAACTGATTAACACCTCTAATGGCATACAGATGCCTTGAGACAAAGACAGAAAATGATGAGTCTTTAATAACCTCTAATAACTTACTCAATGTCTTGTAAGCAAGCCCAGGGGTTATCCGTATCAATGACTTATTACTGTTCTATAACACATTATTAAAAAGTTTTTGAACCAAAAAATAGTTTATTAATATCTAATTAACACTCATAACTGAAGACCAAACGGCTTTTGAGAAACACAGGCCCATTTAATGACTTACTGACTTTCTAATGAGCCGACCCCAGCTGTTCTTAATTCTTCATTCCTGATCTACAAAGTGTCAATAAATTATTATTGCAGTAGTAGAAAGTTTTATCATTAAATAATTAACACAAGTACGGACATGATTTCTTACAAAGTTACAAATGAACCTTCACTAAATCACTTACTTTCTATTCAGTCAGCCTCGAAGTTGTTCCTTTCAATAGCTTATTAGTGGGGTATAAAGTATTAATTAATGATTAATATAGATTGCATATATAAATTAGAAATGTAATTCCCTGTAATGACTCATGTTCTAAAGATCCAACCCAAATCTGTTCTTAGTAATAGTTTGTTATTAATCTATAAAGCCTTCATGAATTGCAGGTGAAGAAACATCACTAATAACTAATTAACTCTTACCGACAGTGTTTCAGACTACTAATGCCTTTGTCACTGTCTAATAAGCCAACTAGAATATTTTTCTTATTAATATATCTTATTACTGAATTATAAAGCATTAATTATTATTGATGAACTACTGTTTAATGGAATTACTTCTAATAAGTAATTAACATTTAGGTTTACTGTCAAAACTTTATTTTATTGTTGATCTATAAAACATTATTAGATATCACTGTGTTGGGGGGGCTACCAATTCTCTTGATCAACTTTGTATTAATAACTAATTAACACTCATAACTTAAGACCTTATGACTTGTAAATTGAAGTGCGTGTTTGTTTTGTTCTGTTTTTTTGTTTTTTATTGATATCTGTTGCAGATGTATAAAGTATTCATAGATTATTATTTTGTTAGGAAAAACCCGTAATTATAACCATTACAAGCATATTACTTCAGACTACATGGTTTATAATAAAGTAGGAAAATGATGTAGTAGTTGTTCTTATTATTGTCTTATTACTGACCTATAAAGCATCTACAAACTTTAATGAAGCAATTAGCTGCAACTTTTAAACATTTCATTTCCTATTGTCCTAGTTTTTTAGAATGTGTTGCAACATGCTCTATATCCCAGAGAGAAATATTTAACATGCTGGATATATTCAGTATAAAGAACTCCAGTCTAAAACCTGAACAACTCACCTGCAGGAAAAAAAAAACAGAAAACTGGGTGTCAGAAATGTTATAAATACTACCAAAATATTCCATCATCAACCAGCACATTCTGAGATATGAGCATAAAGACGGAGCGATGGGGGGTTGACAGCTGGTGAGACTACTCAGCAGAGGGATTTGAAAACTCCAGAGCGCCTTCCTCCTTCCCACAGTGATCCGTCCACCCAGTCCCACAAACACAAAGAACTGGGTCTTAGATCAGGGCATGGCTTATTACCGAGTCAGAGGGAGGAAGAGAGACAGAGCTTAAAAGGAGAGAAGGGAGAGACCGGGGGGCAAAGAGAGGGGCCAGGAAGGGATGGGTGCCAGCTCTGCCTCCAAATCTCAGATCCCTCCATCCTTCCCTTCATCATCTCCCTCCATCCTGCCCTTCCTCCTCCTCCTCCTCCTTCCAAGCAGCTGGCTAGTTCCTACCCCAGCAGAGAAAGGCCCTCTCTCATGGTGTAGACTGAGACAGCAGTGTGTGCTCAGACAAAGAACAGAGTCTCTCCTCTCTCTAAACTCTCCATGAATTCACATACACTGTCTCCTCTATCTATCTATCTATCTATCCTCTATCTTTTTCTATCCTCTCCTTACCCCCGCCTGTTTCCCATGATTCTCCTCATCTTCCCTCCTTAATTTTTTTTCCATCCATTGCCCCTTCCCACTCTCCTCATTCCCTCTCTTGGTCCAGCTGTCAGTCCCGTCTCTGGTCTCTCTGGACCGGCTCTCCAGTCCAGTTTTAATTGACTCGGAGTGACGTGCAGCTCAGACGATTGGAGAGGTCCTCCTGGGGAGGTCGATATGTATAGACGTGGAGCGCGTCCAACACCAACTGGAGTCCACAGTCAACAGTGGTCGGATCCAGGGTATTAGAAGCAAGGGGCTTTAAAGAGAGATTTTCTCAATTTTTTTTCCTTTTTTTTTCAGTCCTGTTGAAGAAATGAGGCCATGAACACCATGTGATGTGCTTTGGTCTGATACATGACACAAATAAAAACCCTGAGAAATATCCCACACATTTAGTCTGAGTTTAACCACGTCGGCAGTGTACATTACTTCTGTTTCAGTGTGCTCTCGGAGCTGAGCTTTACCTGCAAACAAACTGAACACTACCATGTCTTATTTCCCCATTTAGTATCAGCAATTTAATCAAAAGCTGCAATATCCAAGTTTCAAAACTATACTTAAAGGATATAAAGTCATTTCTCACATTTCCCAGAGCTTGAGTACTAACATTTTTTTTTTATATGTTGTATGGATGCCTTCTTATCAAAAAAACGGAGGCATGACAGTCTCACAAGGTCAAAGAAGTATCCTTACATTGATTTAAACATTAATCATTTTAGGTTTTAATTTTGGGCTGCACCTGTCACACTTGTTGTTTTGAGCAGAATTTTTTTTTTTGCTTTTGTTTTTAATTAATCACACTATATCATCAAGGTTAAAGTAAAAGAATGTTGACAATAAATGAAGCCAGGCTGCCATTCAACACTACTGGTGTCTTCTCTCCTTGAGCAGTCAAAGGCTTCAAATTTCTATCCTCATTTGAAACGCATGAATAAATGCGGCTGTCATTCATGGGAATAACAAAGTTTACTTTAGGATCAGGGCAAAAAACGCACAGGCAAAACGTTACATCTGAAATCAAATTTCCTGCCACTGAGCACGATGTTGCCCACGAGATGCACTGAAATTTTTTGCCCAGGGGTTAATGAGGTTTGATCACCTGTGTCTGCTGAAAGGTCTGCAGGATTTTCACTAGAGTAAACATAGCGGTCGCTCGTTTTCAGTAGTGATACATTTTTATTTCTGGGGCCTGCGAACGGGAAGCCGCAGTGACCTCGACATACCGCGCAGTTAAATAATATATTTGAAGGTGCTCATACATTGCACATTTCCATAGAGAACTGTGGGGCGAAAGTAAATCTTCCTCAGTTATTGTAATTAAAAATTTCATCTGTAAAAAATGGAGCAAAATTTAATAAAGCCAAATAATAGGTCTTGCACAGATGTGCATAATAATAATTTCATAACATAATATTGGCCAGGTCTCATTACATGAATATGATGATATTGGCTTGGTGTGATCACACTTCATTCCCTGAGTAGAAGCCGAGTGTGAGCAACATCGTGCACATCGAGGTCATTCCCTGCCCATTTGGGTTTCAGAGTTTCCAAAGGTGGGGTTAATTATAACGCAGACCAAGCTGTCTTCGGAATTCACATTAGATCACAAATGCAAGTCATTATTACGATACTGACAAAATGTCCTGGGATTTGCTTGCGTAGAGGAAGAAAACGAGGCATCTAACATTGCCCCAAGCAATGGGAATTTCAAAAATATTTTAAAATGTGAGCTTTGCAGAAGTTGTATATATGAAGAAAAAGCCCTTTAAAGTGTTTTTTATTCCTCAAGGATACAAAATGCACATACATTTGCTTACATTTACTTTTAACTGCTGACAGTGTGTGTTAATCTGTCCGGTAGTTTTCATTTAGATGTAGGAATTTTGATATCTTTTCTCAGATAGCCAGATAGCAAAATTTTGTGAACTCTTTTACAACTTCAGCTATACGCATATGATCCAGTTGCTGCATATCACAAGTCAAAAGTGTTACCTAAACTCCTTAGCATTCAAAAATGCACACGAATTCATGTTTAGTTTTTTAGTTACAATTCAGTCTGATCATATTTAGCCTAAGGTGTAAATATTCAGGGGGAATAATAGTAACTTGCGTTTGACAAGTGAGGGGATGGATGTCGGTTCGCAAACAGTGGTGCAGCGTTGATTCTTAACACAGATAACTGCTGTCAGACATCTTTTACATCTTGCATTACACTAAAATCTCAGCAGAGTTTAAATAGTTTAAAGGAAGCACAGACTGAAATGTCTTGCTAAAAGGCACTTTGCTTCAAAGAACCTGTCAAACAGGCGGAGGTGAGCGGGTCGTCCGACAATTTGTTTGTAACAACACCGGCCCGGGGGCCGGGTAGAATGTCAGTCCTCTAACAGTGCTCAGCAGGTGCGAGGCCCAAATGGACGACTAGACAAAATGGCGAAGGACAAAAAAAAGGAGGCTATCACGGGGTCACCGACCCTGTGACCTTTGCTTTGCAGCTCCGAACAGAATCCTTTGAGAGAAGCCTTTATTTGAAGGCAACAATGCGACTGTGATGGAAAAAACATCAGGGGGTAGCGGGAAGCCACAGCCAAATTCACAAACACCGGTGCAAAGTTTGGAGGTGTTTGTTGGCCCCTTTATTGTTTGCTGCCACTGGAAGCTGCTCTTCGCTGTCCAAAAATGGTCTTAAACCTCAATCTTCTGTTGCAGTGTGGCGCAACCACGTGAGCGTCCGCTCTTTGCTTTGATGCACCATAATCAAAGAGATGTTCCCTCAAGTTTATTCACTCGGACAAAATGACAAATAGTAAGTGGCAACTACGTAGGACGTGAAGTTGTAGTTATTTATCAGTTTATGTTGATTGAAAACAAGGGCAAAAACCAACAAAAGGCTGCTCCAGACAGGACAGTGAAAATTAAACTGAGGAGCGGCTCACCACCTTGTCCTAGTTTGAACATGCCCCCGTTCACAAATACGAAAAACGTATGCAAACCGTCGACAAGACACCCTCACCTGGTGACACCAGAGGCAAAATTCATGTGTGTATCTTCCTGAAATGTGTGGCTCTAAAGGCAGTTTGTTACTGGTCAACACCATGAATTTGCCTGTCAGAGTCCACTGAGCACAGATTTACTTCATCCCTGTTAGCAAATCCTCTTAATGCGGCAATTTAATTGCAATGAAGCAAAGTTTTGTTTTAAGACATCAAAGAAAAAACATTTGCTGTCAGGCCCCGCCAGCAGAATTACAACATGCCAACATAAACGACAGGATGTAGCCTGGACAGCTCCAGGATCAGCACCTCGGACAGAGGTCATGGAAAATTTCCGACCGTGAGAAAAAAACTCTTTTTCTTTTTGTGTTGCTTGTAAACACTGAGATCAATGGGCAGTTTCTTGATCTAATTCGTCAGTGCTCCAAATGAATTTACATCAAACACCACAAATACGACTATTTCAAATACAAATATTTTGCACAAATCCACGTTTATACCGATTGCAATGAATTTCTAATATCAGCAGCTGATAGGAATTGTGGACCCAAGCTGTTTCCTAGTCGTGCATTCCCGATGAAAGGGTCTACACACCAATTATATATGTGCTAATAAAAAGCATGAAGACTGTTTGAAGCTTAATTTTATTCAGATTTGCGAGAAAAAAAAAAACATGTACATTTCTAGCATAATTCATTCCCTCTGTCAACTGTTTCTGAAAATAATCCCATGAAGCAGGCAGGCAGAATGGTGCCTGAGGAAGAGCACAGAGCTCAAAACGCCCCACGTACTGTATCTGCATGTTAGATTACTGCTACCCTCCTGCTCGTCTTCAGCTCTGTATCCACCTCTGTTTATTTATGTACATCTAATGCGTCAGTAACCATCTCAAGTGATGGAGCTTCCATCTGCTTACTTTAGATTAAATGCTGGCCCCCTTTAGAAGTCCCATTGTATATTAAGTGGATACTCAAATATCAACTAATCAAAATAGACATTAAGTGTGTGTTTTGTGCACATGTGCACTTGTGTGGTTTGTGTGCATGTGTGTGTGTGTGTGTGTGTGTGTGTGTGTGTGTGTGTGGCAGCTTTAGAGAGATTCATTAACCGAACCCAACTCATTAACCTCAGAATAGCTTTGCTTATCAGGAGAGCTGCGCTTATGAGCTTTTCCATACATGTGTATTGTATCGACATTCAGTGATATGGAGCAACTCAACTAAAAGAATATCTAATTAAAAAATCAGGTTGCATTTCTTTCCGTATTCGAAGCCAAATCATGCACGGACTTGGCGCTGGAGGACAGGATTTCCAGCAAAGCATTAAAGAAAATGTATGTGTCAGTTCTTTCTACACTTGCTCCAACCCCTCTCTCTCTCTCTCTCATTCTCACTCTATCACTTCTAATTATGCTGTTTAAATGGAAATTCCTTATAGACCAAAACAAAGACTGTCCAGTCCCTCAGCCATCGTGTGAAATATGGACAATAACCAGAATACCTACCTGGTGATTCACATGTAATGCTCCTATCACCTGTCACTACATTGGAGAAAATTTGGTTCTATTTGATCATAAAGAAAGGCTGGTCCCACATTTCAATTAACCAAGACTGTAAACATGAATATATAGCATGATATAGACTGCTGAAAGCATTAAACCAACAAAATGTTCAGAGTTGAAATGTTATATTTTCAATGAATTATTTTCACTGCAAGGGAAATCTTGAATATAATGTATTTTAATTTCCCAAAAAATAATATTTTCTCTGCAAAATGTGCAGACAAAGATAAAAGGTGACAGAGAGCTGAGTTAGTAACCTTAAAAACGAACTAACAGCACTGACTTTTGATCGAGTGAATTTTATCAGAATTGGTTCATTGTAGTTATCTCTTTTTCATCGTCGAATACCAAAGCTCTCAACAGTAATAACCTTTTAGCTCAGTTTTTATTCCCCAAATACCGAAATAATAAACTGCATCTTACCTTAGAAAACTTTTGTGAGGTGAAAGAAAAAGCGAATTGGACACGACATGCCACCACAAAAGTTTTTAAACTTTATGAGAAGAAGAAGAAAAGCGAGACATTTGCATTTTGTGAAGGAGAAGAACAATCTGATTTTAATGGGAACGCCGGAGACATATTTTAATGTCAGGTCCAAAGGTAATCCGGATAAATCACATCCAGACACAATCCAGATAAGAGATGCATGTTAATGCTGGGTATAAAGGGAGATACTCTGGTCGCCCTGACAACCATGCTGGATGGTCTGCTGGGATCAAGGGTATGAGTAGCTGAACACCTGAAATTGCTCGATGAGTAAGCCACCCGAGAATTGGAAGTTTCGTCTGGCGTTCAGTCGCCTTTCTCGGATAGCGCTCCCATTCAGTAATACGCAAGCCTGACATTTGGACGCACCCTGTTGCTGGAGGAATCTCATTACCACGGTTTGATTATGTCGCTTTCTACATATTATTGGAAGTCCGTGTGTACTGTTTTCTCACATTGTCTTGTGCAGCTGAGCTCCTCCTCAATCCCCTATTCTTAGGGTAAGACCTGCAAGGCAAATTATGCCACACACAGAACTCTCGTTCTGTCATCCAATTGTTTTTTTTTTGTTTGTATTTGTTTTTGTTTTTGTTTTTTTAATATTCGATTAGATTAGATCAAGTAAAGAGTCGGTCCATGAAAACTACAAAAACACATTTTAACATTCATCTCTATCGCTATCAAACCCTACAGATAGTTTTAGTTTGATTCGCCCAGGTTTTGATATATTCGTCTCCGAGATTTGCTGCCTAGCAATTTTTTTTGCATTGCTCACTGCATTGAAAATATAAATCTGAAATTTCAACATCTCTTTAAAATAAAAGGCGGGTTATACTCTGGAAAATCCATGGGCCTCAATATCATCAGTCTTCAGTGCAACTGCTTTCCACCAAAGAAAAAATCCTTGGACTCTTGTCAGTCCAGTAAAGGGCAGACTATTTCTGAAAATGAGATGCCAGTGAAATCCATTTACTTCCTTTGCATTCGGGTCCATTTATGAATCTAAGCAAGGTCTCTCGGACGTCCTTCTTCCCAGACGTTTCTAGAACCAGCCCAGATGAGATATGTAATCCCATCGTGTGTTCTAGGTGTCCACCATGCAGGGCCGGCCCATAAAGCCTGTAACACAAACCATCATTAAATCAGATGCCCGGACCACACCAACCGTCTCCTTTTAACGCAAATGAGTGAAGGATTCTACTACGAGCCCCCTCCGGATGCCTTAGATCCGCCTCACTCTATCTAAAAGGATGAGCCCAGCCGCCCTGCCAAGTAAATTTATTTTATCTGCTCGTAATTTGCAATCTAATTCTTCAGTACACTACCAAAAGCTCATTAAAAAGTAGTTGTAGATCAACTTGCTCAGCTCCTTCTTCGCCGCAGCATTTTCTTAGACACCTCTCTCTGAGCTCCAAGGTCGGTTGCCGGTACCCAACCTCAGAGACAGTCACCTCAAACTGGACGACTAAAACCACAACTCGCAACATGGCTAGATACTAACAAGTCCTCCAGACGAAAGTAAAATGTTAGCAGCACTACCCACAAGACGGCATTGTTTGTTTTTGAGCCTTCAAAACCCTTATAAATCACAGTTTCCAAAATATATATATTGTTTTTATGATCTGACCTACGGTTAAGATTTGAATAGGTTTTGGCAGAAAACGACTTGGTAGGTTTTTGGGGGAAGATCCTGTTTGGGTTAAAATAAGCAATTAGATGAGGTTAGAAAAAAACCTCTTGCTTTGGGTCATGATAGAGTGGTCCCACATTTTATTTACCCATCAACCTTCTCCAGACGTCCTTCCTCTGGGGAATTGTCACTCTATGAGAACGTCATCCTAATCCCTCCTTTACTCACGCAGGTCAGGAGTCATAATTACTACGACCACAAGAGCGCTCTGTCACTTCAGCGCAAACAAATGAAACAAATGAGACAAATTAGTCCGTCCCTTCTCTTCAGTCTTCCAGATGCCACTGGAGAAAAAAAATTTTAACTTCAATTGAACTGACTCTTTAGGATATGACTTAAACATGATTGAGTAGTTCATTTGAGAAAACCTCAGTTAATTACAAGTCATATTATCCTGATGATGAAACACCAAGAAAGTTTTATTACATTTCTATATAATCCATTTTTGATGAATATGGCGTCTGGCTGTTGTACGTTTGAGTCTTCGATTGGCCATTACATGCAAACGGTTCATCACACTTACTACGTGCCTCTGCCTCTGTTACATTATCATTTTTACATTATTGTCATCCCACGTTGTGCAGTATCTTAGCGTTTTTTTCCGTCTAAGAGCCTTTAACCCTTGAGAGCAGTAATTTGCTGATGGGCAGTGTCGGTGCGGCTCCTCCAGGTCCGTCTTGATTCATGAGTCGGGGCCACATCAGCAAACAATGTAACGCTGGCCAGTACCAGAGGCAATCAATTATTAATGTCCTCGTGGGTGAGTGCTACGTATACAGTGGTCGAGGAGAGGGAGAGGCTGATGTAATACTCTATTAAACATAAATAAAAGGGCCTTGGGCAGAAGTGATAACAACAATGCAAGGCAGGCTTGGGAAGGGTCCGCGTTCGGCGCTCCTCTCATCTGCATAAGAACCAGAGATCCCCTCTTATCGTCTTGTGTGGAAAAACATGCTCTTGCCGCTGGCCATGCCCAGAGATGAGGTGTAACATTAACGCACGAGGAGGCCAATCTCATCCCCCCACGCTCATGCTGGGAGAGAGGACTCGGAGGTGATTTGATTGCTACATGACGAGCATTAAACAACACAAAGGCCCAGAGCTTGCTTTGGATTTTACGAATGTGTGTTAACTTGAGTCGGAATCGACTGAGAAGTATTAGTTGCCTCCCTTTTGTACGATACATTCTTTTTTAAAATAAGCGTCCCTTGTATTCCAGAGTAATGTTCCGAGCGCTCCTGGGCTCGTGTGTTTCGTATCGCGACTGAGGATTTATTTCTGCCTTTCACATTGGAGGGAACTTTGAGGAAATGGGATGTTCTCCAGAATGCCACTGATGTAGTAGAGAGCTGCTTGAGATCAGATCAGATTGTCACTGCTTTACAACAGAAGATTTCTGGGAAAGGAAGAGTGAGCGAGTCAGGCTTTTGCCTGTCTCATAAAATACTCCTTCAATGCCCATGTGCAGCCTCAAACTGCTGGACTTGGTGCACCTTGTAAATCCAATGTAAATGTTTTGAAAATGAGACTGAACTAAGCAATAAACGAGGAGCAAAACAATTCTAAATATATATCATATTTGTGATAAGTTTCCCGATACTAAATATTGTGTGGATAATGTTGAAGGTGGCAAATTTAACAGAGTCATGGCAGTTTAAGTAAACTGGTCAAGTATTTTGAAGGATTAAAACAGGATGGGACATTGTCCTTACTCTACAAAGTGAAGCTTGAGTGAATTTGGGGGGAATGTTTGAAACAAAATAGCATGTATGAGGTGTCATCTGACCACATCAGGAGGCAAAATCAGGCTATTCCAAATGGCCACAGTCAAAGGCAGGGCTGAAGGCCTGCCATCAGAGAGAGGGGCAAGATGCAATAATTGTACAAATGAGGATAGTGCAATGGTGCATGCTTTCAGACAATCTCTCTTCAATGGCATTCATTGCCTTGCACTTTTTACACATGAAAAGGGAAGCACCTGTAGGTAAAATGAAGAAACACAAAACATTGGAGAGAAGTTCAGTTGATTTTCTCACGTTTGTGTACCTGGCCTATCACTTTCCAACCTTGGAAAGACTGTGGTGTCAGACGTCATATATTTGAAGTCTATGGACACCTTTAGTTTAAGAGAGGAATAAGATATCAAGATGATTTCTTGAGCTGGCTCTTCTTCCTGCAGAGGCTTAGGTCTTTCAATGTCTTCACAAAGACGCTGAAGATGTTTTACCAGTCTTTAGTGGCTAATGTTATTTTTTATGGTGTGCTGGGGAGGCGATGTGGAGGTTAGTGTTGTAATTACTGGGACAGACAAACACTGAAGCTCAGAGACAAACAGAGGGTGATGGGGGTTAACACAATGACTTAAATCATTTTGGTTTTCAGGTGGTTCACTTGTAGAGGGCTCAGAGCCGGGCAGGCGGATTTAACAAACACAGCAGACAGGTCCCCTCTTTGGTCCACTAACGGCACAAAGATCAAAGTTATTTGGAGAAGGGAATCCAACAGTGGGAGTGGTCGATGGAAAAACAGATTAATAATCATGCAATCTTAGTCAAAAACTTCAGGGCAATCGCACAAGCATGTAACCACATAAAGCGACGGACAGTTTCAATGGATACCGGTGGTCTGGCCAGGTCTTTTATTCTGTGGGCAGGTGAGGTCTAATTGGTGCAGATGATGAGGAGATAAGTGGCGCCTGTGCGGGTGAGGTGGAGGCAAATAGGGTGGAGGATCAGCCGGGCCCCCGCCCTGAGGAAGACACAGGATCACAGATAGGGAGAAAGAGACGTGACGCGTAGAGGATGGGATAAAAGACATGTGACACACTAGGATGTGAAGAGGAAGGCTGCAAATTCCTAACAGTTAGGGACGCTCGGCTGGACAAGCCGATCAGGCAAACCGCCTCCGCGCTGGGCACAGAGCTGGACTCCCTAGTGTCTGTGGCAGAGAAGAGGACGCCAAACAAGCTGCCATCTATCCTGGACAACACCGACCATCCCCTCCGCAATGCACTAACCATACAGAGGAGCAGTGTTGGTAGTAGACATTTCCCTGAAGGGGGAGGTACGCCTTTAGAACCCTTTTGTTCCAAGAGTCATTAGGCTTTTTAATTCATCTACCCACAGCAGGGGGCTGTCCCTGCAGGACCTCAGCCACTGAGTGGCTTTGGACACGGTCTGACAGTGTGGCTAAGGCCAATCAGTCGTTGCACTATTTTTGACCTCTTTGCAAAATATTACCTGTTCCACCGAGCCACTGCCAGACCGCTTTAAGATATCTAATATAATAAATATAATGTATTATATAATATATAATAATATATATTATATAATAATATATATTACAGAGGGTGATAGGGGTTAACATATATATGTGTATATATTATTATATATAATAATATATATTATATAATACAATATTTGCCATGATTATTCTTCAACTGTTCTCGACCTCAGTTTTTCACGGCGGCTCTGCTCCAGACTGACGAAACACAAACCAAAAAGGAATTTATTGTGCACTTCCATTCTCTCAAAGTGCTAAAACTGAATTCACACCCAAATTCGGGTAAAAAATTCACACAAACACAATTTATTGTTGTTAATACATCATTTTTAATGCACTTTTAATTCACTGTGAATTTCATTTCTCCTTCTTAATTGTCATTATACATTTTTGGTTGGACCTGGTGCCAGTTCACTCCACACACGGCAGAGTTTCAGCTTGCCTTGTGGTTTAATGTGATGAGAGCAGCTGATGACGGTTGGGTGCATTACAACATGGGATCGCTTTGGAGAGAGAATGACAAAGAGTGACGAGGCAACAGCCGGCTGTAATGTGCGTGCTCTGCAAATCTCACAGCCTGAAGTAATTGCTTAGTTTGTGGCCTGGAATTGCGGCACCTGTTGCTGGTCAAGCAGCGGGACTTTGAAACCCCCACGGAAAGCCCCCAAGTGCCTGAAGATTTGGCAAAATTTCAGTCAGTGAGGTCGAGGATATTGCATCTGATGGATGAAGGTAGGAGGAAGACCGAGAAGAGCAATTTCGATTATATCCCAGAACTCAGCCTCACAAATGTTGGATGAAATCCAAATAACACACTGAAGAAAGATCAGTTGGAATGAACAACAAATACTAGCAGAGGATTTAGAAGGCAAAAGAGTAAAAATTTTGAAAATTAGACTCCACCGACCCGAAGTATCCTCCTGTATTAAGAGGCAGGCCCAGGAGACAGAACAGGATCCCCCAGAGTAGAGGTAGAGAAAGGCCTACGGCTAGATGATGGAAACTCCAGGGTCAAATCTCTCTTGGACGTTCAGGCCATCGGTTTATAGAAAAAACATGCTCACAAAGACGTTTTGGGCCATTGTCAGACACTGACATGTAATATAGTCTCATTGAGGTTAGCGATGACTGTGATAGTTTATCAAAAATGCACCAAGACAACAAAACCATATTTGTTTACAACATTTTCTTGTCAATATATATATTTTTTTATCTTTTCTTGGAATAAAGTAACACAGCAAGAGGGAGCAGCCGCAGGGAGCTGATAGATGAGGAGATGCAGGCAATAGGCTGCACAACTCCTCAGCAAAGTGACCAACTCCTGCAGGCAACAGGCGGCACGACTCCTCTGCAAAGTGACCAACTCCAGTTACCAGTACCGAGCTCTGCCTTTGTGTGGAAAGCTAATCACGCTGTGCACTGCATGAAACCCGATCACTTTGCAATTATATGAACTCGCTTCCTTATTTAACCAACACGAGTTTGTTTTGTTGTACTGTACAAAGATGAACCAACTGCCCATCTATTGTATTCATGACAAAGCAGCTGCTCAAGGAGTTTTCCTCTGTTTTATTAAACTGCAGCTGCTGTTGCCACAGTAACCACCGGTGTCACCGACACTGGCAACTCTCATGGAAATTCGAGAGCGTAACGTTGCGACACTTCTCAACCTCAACGGCCATCATTTTGGCTAGACAGACAAGATGGCGGCCATTTCGGAAGCAACAAAAAAACCCCAAACAAACGAAAAACTGTGGAAATCGGTTCAGTGTGACAGCGTGTTTCTTTTTCAACTCTTCAGTTGGGAAAAGTTCACATCCTAGCAACCAACATTCGACTAGCGATTACTGAAGGTTGTGAATGAAAGGCGCTTTGAGACTGTGGAACTGTGGAAAATCAAAGAGGCTGGAAATTGAGCCATGATGAAAGATGAGATATTCCACCGATGGAATAATAAAGGTAATATATGAGGGGTTTTCAAGCATTGATAAACCTGAAATGAGGCGCTCTGAGTCAAAATGTAGTCCTTTAATTCTTGATTTTGGCTTTTGACAGAAGTAGACAACTTAGGTACAGAGTTAAGAGCTCAGGCTGTAGTTTTTTCGCTTATTGATCGACAGAAGGGTGCACTGATGTGGAAAGTACAGCAAGTTGTCAATATGCACCGATGGTATGTAAGTGGTAGCCTACATGGTGTGCCGCTGACATTTCTACTACATTTTGTGCTTTCAGTTGATTTGAGTCTTGGCTCATTTGGTCAGCAAGAGCCGTCTGTCTGTTCACTTCCTGTCTCACCTTCTGTTGTCTCTATTTCAGAGACAAGAAATGTGTGAGGAGGAGGAAAGGCGGCATGCTTTCCTGACAAAATAAATAAATAAATAAATGAAATTATAAAGCCAGAACACCTAGATTAACGGCAGTGTCATCCCCGCAAGGTCGGGTTTCGATGTTAGTCTGTAATCTTCTGCACCGACTGTCACAGCCCTTTGCCACGGACGCATTAAGAGAATGAGACGGCAGCTGCGTCTACGGGGGGACCGAGGACATGAGTGATATTAATGGAAACCATTAAAGAAATCTTACATAAAAGCACGACCTTTGGACGGGCAGTTGTAACTGGCACCGGAGCGGGCCGGGTGTCGCATTTCAGCCGGGCACAAGCAGTTTTTGTCTGTCGGGGAGAGAGAGAGGGGTGAATGAGCACAACAAATTCTTATGCCACATTAAATGTCGCCTCTCGGCTTTGCCAGGGTGACCTCTGTGGCCAATTATAGGGGAGGATAATGCTTTGGCTGACATATCTATTTGAATGAATGAGATGTTTTTCTCATTCGCTGACACAGGAGATCACACGCCTATTATCATCACAATGGCCATATACACAAGCTTATGTAAATGCCTCCTCACGCAGTAGTGACTGTCAGGCCCGCTGCATATTAGCTTTATATTTGGAAAGAATGGCGAGTGTGGAGAGAATAGGAGGGATAAATTCAGTGTTGCCTGGATATCACTGCCGGAGCCGTGAGGGCTACGCACCCAAAAGATAACAAAACCCTTTTTTCCAGTGATGTGTAATGATATTTAATTAGTCCATTTGAACTGCTTTTGAGGCTGCATTGAGGGTTCTAAGGGCATTGTGGCTCTGAGCAAATCTGACAACTGAGACATCACTGAATTTGACACTTGTGACCAGGGCGTCAAGAGATATTCAGACTCTGATCCAACAACGGACCACTGTAGTGCTAATGTAATCAATTTTACCCTGATCAAATCAATTCCCGAAGTCCTAAGGGCTGAATTCGAACATGTCCCCAATGTCGTACGAGAAGCGAGAAGCTCCCTGCCTGACTTGCCCATCCACTTTCACCAGGCCAAGAGCACCTTGTGGAGCGAAGTAGGGCAAGCATATAGGCTCGAGGCACCAGAGGAACTGGAAAACAGCAGCCTGGCTGCATGTCAGACTGGGCAAATAATACAGCTGGTCCAACTGACTCCCACAGGAAACAGCCCTTAATTGGGCCCCTTCGTTTTCATCAGTGCCGGCACCTGGAGTAAAAAGCTGGGAAGAAGAGGCCCCCTGTTGGGTTTTGGGGGCACCGGCAGAGATTTCTACCTGTAGGGCCACTCTGTGGCACCATTTGTGTTGGCTAGCTGTATCTTCTGCTGCCTGCTTCGTCGAGTCTCTGGATGAAGGGGACTTCCTCATCAAGACCCAATTAGCTGCATGTGTGGTGAAGGACCAGATAGAAAGGTATTTCTACAGCTTGCGTGTGTGTGTGTGTGTGAGAGCTCAAAGGGGGAGAAATGAGTGCGTGGCCCGGGAGTGTGTGTGTCAGCATGGCTGTGTGGTTGTGTTATGTATGTCTGCACTGAGGCTGTGGGCCGTTGTCAGCAGTCATCCCATCTGGGCGAAAAGTCAACTGATTTGCCTCCCGCTTCTCCTCTGTTTGATCCCACTGCTTGCTAATCCATGAGCTTGTTTGGTGACCCTTGACCCATAGAGAATAGGACCATATTGATGAGCCCACACACGTGAGAGGTGTTTACACGGTTCGCATGCAAACACGGCACCCACACGCCCACAAAAACTGATGCATATCCAAATCGTTATTTACAGAAGCCTGCAGTGCTGGTCTGCGTTTCCTCTTTGCGCCGTTTGCAGCGAGAGCTGGGGCTGTTCCTGCATCGCTGGAGAGCAGAACGGGGCGTCTTTGTTTCCAGTTTATCCAACCACTCCTCTGCAGGCCCTCACCTTGATTAGGGCGCAAACCAAGAGCCTGCAGAGGGAGAGGGAGGTGGTGGGGGTTGTGGAGGGGGGGAGGCCTGCGGAGGGATTTCAAAAGACCGACTGCTACGCTTGCTCATTCACACCGAGGCATGTGTCCGTCTCCGTCCTCCTGCATGCCCCTAAAGGACCCTTGGTAACCAAAGTGCAAAAAGTCCGGTCTCATTTGCCACCTTTCATTCTGTCAAGTGGCACCCCCTCTTTTTTTAATGACCGTCACACTGCGCCTCCACTTCTTTTGAAAAGTTCAATCCGGCTCCCCTCACGCACTGTCAGCTAGTCTCTGGCTGTGATAATTGAGGCTCCTCATCTTTGGAGGTGGGCTAATTTGCTGCCTTTGTACCGTTTTTGTTCTCTTTTCCTTTTCAGGGCATTATTCGCTCCACCTGCCATACCTCAGGATCCCTTGATGTTCCTCGCACGCCCTTCATCTGGACAGCTCCGACAGTGGCAGTCACCACTGTTGACCACTGCCCTCTGCTGGCCCCACTAGACGTTGCACCGGTTTTGCAAGTCTTTCTATGAAAAGGAGATTAAATGTAATGGTTGATTTAACAGTAATAGTTTGGCTTTCACGTTGCTGTAGTCTTTTATGCTACTATCTTGTGCGTTTGTCGGCATACGTCCTGACTGCCTATGCTGTAAGTGGAAAAAAAAGAAAAAAAAGAAGCAATAATTTGGCAGAAGCTTCTCAAGGGGCCGACAGGCCTGTGATGTGCCAGGTGTCCAGGTGTGGCTTAGCATCCTGGATTGGCACATTCGTCTTCATATTGTCACAGTCAGCAGTTCTGTGAGCTGTGGTGGACGAGCAGGTGTATTAGCTCAGTGCAAGTTTAAGTGCGGGCGAAGAAGAAGAGGCAACACTTGTGTCCCCTTGAGATCTAAACTTCAGAACAGCATGCAGTAGCAAAAAAACAAAAAAAACCAAACACTAATTTAAATACTCCATTGTGCAGATGGTTCACTCCATGCTTGAGAGACCAAGTCCACCGCAGCAGTTTCAGTGTTGTGCGTCTCCATTTTGAGATTGACTGGCCTTAAAATAGCTCCTACCATTTTGGATTTGGCCACCGTCACTGAAGGGGAGGATGTGCTGCAGCTGGCAAAAAGGTTTTCAACAGTGACTATTGAGTCTCCCCGGATATGTGTGTGCACACATACACAACAACAACACACTGACAGACGTGCGCACACACACACACACACACTTATCCTCACAAGTTGGCAGGCCTGCTCACAGAGCCGGCCAGGGAATGAAGGCCAGAGAATGACTTTGCTTCTCTGTGTCAGCAGTGCCCCCCCCCAAGCCCAGGGGTGGGGGGTGGGGTGGGGGGGTTGAAGGAGGGACTGCTACTACCCTTTTGCTTGAGTGCTACTAAGAAGAACGGGAAGCTCAGATAAAGGGCCCTCTTTCATGCCGTACCCACAGCCATAATAAGGCCTGGCATCTGATGGATTACTGTGACTCATTTTGCACAGGGCTGCCTCATTTTTCCAGTCGGCCTCGGCTACCCGCCCGCTCGCCCCAGTCGGTTGGACAAAGACCGGTCTTTTCGGTGCCTTAATGCTTTCATTGTACTCCCATCACGTGTCTGGACTTTGTATCTCTCACTCATTAATCGCCGGGTGATAAGTCTGACACGATTCCCTCGGAGCCGCATGGGAAACTGCGAGAGCGCTTGGTGATGACACTGGACATAGCGGCCCCGTTTAATTCATAATCACAGCGACTGGCTGTGCATTGCCAGCTAAGGTCACGTTAAGCGAATGTCTCTAAATCGAGACGTTTTGAAAAACTGTCATTCACAAATGAGGTGAAAGATCTGGAGCCTTAAGGCCTTCGTTCAACATGGTTATCAGCCACTTTAGAGAGTACTGATGTCATCTCCACACTACTGTTGCACAAGCATCTGTGACTTAATCTGTTCTCTCAGCGAGCGTCGCTTTTATCAGTCTTCCTGGAAAATGAAAACATGTTCCTGGGGTTCGGTCTAAGATAAAGCTGTAGCTACTGTGGAATTATTGCACAAATAAACTGCTATTTGCAGGAAAATTTACTATCCATGGCCGATGGATTGGCATCATTGCAGAGATGGCTTGATAATAGATCTTTTCTACTTAAATCTGCAATTATTGATGGTTTTGGCCACTTTGGGGGAGACATAGCAAAACTATTAGCAAACATTTGCTTGTTTACACCTCCAGCAGTTATGGAAAAACACTATCATTCTTTTGGAGTAATATTTCTAGGCGCCTGGCAAATTAAGGTCCAATAGTGATTCTTCTTGTAGCCCTGCTTTTGGTCTCTACCTCCTTGACAAGAATTGTAAAATGGTTTTATCAGAGTTTTTGGTTTGTTTGTTTTTTTGTTTTCTTTTAAATTAGCTGCCTGAAAAAAGCCCTTTGAGAGCAAATTTGGGTGATAATTCTCCGTAGGTTCCTCACTGTTCATCAATTGTCATTTGATTCATTGTTGTAAAACAAAAAAAAATGATTATAACTGCATAAAATGGGCTTGATGAATGAATTAAAGAATTCTGGCTTTGCTGTTGGTGCAAGCAACACATTAGTCGTTTATTGTTCTACCCAGAGGACAAAATCATCGCATCAATCAAGCTTTTGCCCGACCGACTAATCTGTCGACAGATGTCTTGCAGTCTCTTCTGAGATCTAAACAAAAATACTTTGGGGTGCATAGGAGTGTTGGCGTAGTATTCATGAGCCACATATTAAAAAGGAAAAATAATGTTATGTGTAGCTACATGGTAGAAAAAAAAAGGAACACTGCTTTGAATTCAAACCATCGTCATTATTTATTTACTTAAAAAGATGCTTTCAAAAAGAGACAGTCCTTTAAGATCCACTCGGTAGTGCCCTCAAAGAGCCTATGTGATGCACAAACAGCCTGTGAAGGACTGCTCACCTCTGAGAGTCTTCTCTGATCAGCAGGAAGTGAAACACCAAGGACAGACTGGCTGGGTCCGTGCAGCCACATCTGTTCTGTGTGTTTGTGCACGAGACTGCCTCTTTGCATTTGTCCCTGTGTGTGTGTGTGTGTGTGTGTGTGTGTGTGTGTGTGTGTGTGTGTGTGTGTGTGTGTGTGTGTTTGGGAAAGTAAACAAGCACGAAGCACGAGAGTTAATCATTTATTCACTTTGTGTGTAAGTCTCTGCTACTCCGAAGGCCGTCGTAACTGTAATTTGGAAGCGGGCTGACGTCCTGCCCCTGTGACCTCTTGTTGAGGTGACCATAAAGGTTGATGTTGATGCTGACCACCACTCTTGTTAGGGTCTGGCAGTTTTTCATTGGATGACTATCTTGTTTAAACAACAGCGGGCAAATCATGTGTGATTTCTTTTTGTGCTGGAACCCTATAAACAGTGACATCTATTGTCCTTCTGGGAGACGCAGCTCTCCAACTTCTGACTCCTGCAAGGCATTGTCTCCACAGTGTACGCTTTATATTTTTTAATCTCCAACCCGTCAGTGTTTTGTGCGCCATTTCATGCGTGCTCATCTGCAGTTTTTCCACCACAGTGGGCTGACGAAGTCGACTCTGTGCCCCCTCCCTGGCGCTTCTCTGGGCCTCAGCCAGAGCCGGACTTCTGTAACAGGAGATAAAGCTTGCCTGTTACCAAGACAGGAGGAAATGGAGCTCGGCTCTTTGGAGAGGGCCTCTCACAAATGCATTTACATCAGTTTTCGGAGGAGAAGCACGGGCCGCGCTAAACACTCCTGTGCTCATTGGTGAAGTGTCGTGTCTGCACCAAGTACAGCTGTGGTTTGTTTAGAGAGCTCTCCCCATAGGCATGAACAAAAAAGAGGGTCTGCCTTTTAATTGCGGGGGTAATTTATCGGCTTACTTGCTAATTAAATTGCATTCTCAACTAGCCCGCCGAACACAAAGGCTGCATGAGGTGAGCATTTCGAGCAAGGCGCAGAGTGGAAGACTTTGCCGTAGGTGAGAGGAGGCTCGGGGGGAAGAAAGAAGAGGGAGTAAATGGAAGAAGGGCTGAGGAAGAGACAAAGGCAAAGCCTGGTAGCAAGGTCATAGGGATGGAGACAGGGAAGAGAGAGAGATTTAACTGGGACTGAAACACATGCCCGGTCGAATAACGTCATCGATCCACCCCCTGTTGTAACGCCACAAGTTGCAGAAGTCGAGTGTTTTCGCACGTCCATGTAAGCTCCAATTACAAAAAGCTTCAGCGGTGGCACAAGCCTGCGGTCACGTTTCCTCCAACGGAGATTATAGCTCACATAAACTCGCCTCGGGGGCTGATGCCTCTCTGAGCATTTGTGCGCCCAGAAGGCAAACTGATTGCTCAGATAGGTCATTCTCAATCAAAAGCAGCCGCCTGTCCACGCCTACAGGATGGTACAAATCAACCGCCGAATATCCCAAGCGTTCTTCATGATCTCTGGGGACTTCACTTGGACGAGACTCTTTCATATGCTACTAAAGAGGCCTGGCGATCCTACCTCGTACATCACTTTTGGTATATTTGCATTTGTACATTTTTTTTTCTATTCACTAACTGGGTATTTGTTATTATTACTTTTTAATAATAGTTTGTACCTGTTTTCTAACTGCATGTTGTGCCAAATTGTGACAAATTAATTTCCCTGCGGGAATCGATAAATCCACATACCGTCCACTCATTTGTGGAAACGGGTCCATGTCTGTATTTTCATTGGCTGCTCATCAAACACTGTCACATGCATGGCTTGGCCGTTGTGTGACCAGGTCGGGCAGTGGAAAGAGATGTCATGCTGGACCCATGTCCTACCATGTACATTAAAAGACACGATGGACATGTGCCGCCACCATTCCCCCAAGTCACAAGTGTGTTTGCCTTTGCTGCCAGACTACAAATGCATATAATGCTGTGAAGTGTAGATACATGTATGGCAAGAGTACACAGCTCAAGTCCTCACCGATATCCTATAACCAGCATGTCCATCACTGTCACCCAGGGGAGAGGAATGGGTGAGGACATCCACAGGTTACAACACACTTATTTGCACTGGCTGCTTGTTGCAGCCGTGACAAACACCCCCCCCCATGTGATCATGTAAAATTTCAGGTTTGTGTTGTTGGTCAGCAGAAAACACACACAAATACACGCCAATACAAAATGCATCATAAATGTAATCGTTGCTTTTGATCCGATATGACATCCATGACTAGAATTTGTCACAGTCACAATGAGCAGCTTGTTGCTGCATACATAAAAAATTTTGTTTCTCCAAGAATGTTATGAATTTATTAAACTAAAACTGTTTCACGCTAGTCCATTTCCAAGAGATGCTGCTTGCATAATTAAGCGGAATTCAATTATCAAAGGTACCACGCTGACTGAATTTTAACAGGGGTATTATGTTTTACGTTTGTCCAGCTCGTATTCCTTTTCCTTAAAAAAAAAAAAAGAGCACAGTGATGTGCCTTTTGCCAGTTCTCTTTTTTTGTGTACATTGTGTTTTAGATTAAAAGGGAAACACACAGCTAAGCTCCTCTCATCTCATCTGAATATTCAACCCTTAAATTATCTTTACTTCAAAGAACATGGCAGTATACATTTAATGAACGTGTCCTACTACAGTAACAACGTATCAGGTTTGGAATGCACAGCAAAGTCACAATTAACAGGACAGTAATAATGTTTGTGTTTGAAAACCATTTCAATTTTCTCTTTTACACGGTGAGACTGCAAAAATCACCATGAATTTTCCTGTGAAATTTACATTACCGTCGCCCCAATGGTGGTAGCATCAGTCGCCACATGTTGACGTTGGGGTTTACCGGTGGCCCCCAGCGGGTTAATCGTGGGCCGCTGAATGTCTGTGTCATAATTTCTTGTCTTTCTTGTTTTAAAGTGAAATTCCTGCATTAAAGCTTCTCATGCATAGCTTTTTTTTTTAATTCTGTAAATGCATTCATGTGTTTAAATGTGGATTTTAAGTTCATTTTTTTTACTCTTGAAAAGATACTGTAAATGCACAAGTAAAGAGCATTGTATTCTCCGGTGCGTCACAGGTGTTTATGTTCTAACACAGTGTGAAGTCTTAAATTAAACGCTGCATAAACCAATGGAATAAGGCTCATGACCATGCTCCGCAAAGTCAATACAGTATGCGTGAGAATAGAGTGCATTCATCAGTGCTCATTGCTATCGGCCTGTGGTTCATTCAGTAAGATTTTCTTACTTATTGATTTTTCTTTTGTCCATTATCTGGCAGGCGGCGCAACGAAAATGATAAACGTGACATGGTTGGGGAGAAGCGCTGTCATTGTGTATGAATTTAGATAAGACATTTAAAGCTAACTGCAGACGCATCATACATCAAGTTATTACCCATTGTCACCTCCTCTCTCCTCTTTAGCTCTTTACAAAAGGGCAGTCTAGTCCCTTTCGAGACATCACTTCAAGTCGGGGTTGACTCGCGTTAAAGGTTATCGGGTTTTTATTCAATCTGCCTCTATTGTGTCCTTCTGTGGAAATATGTTCCACCAAAAATATGCATATCTTTAAAAATCAATTCAGTGCCCGAACATACTGTAATAGTTTTCTTTAAAGTAATGTGCAGAAATAAACTTGGTGTTTAACATCAGGGCTGTAAGGTATTTCACCATCTCTGATTATTAGATGACATTTTCAGACGTTTTCCCTCCGTCAGATCGCTTCTGTTTATATTTTTAAGGACAACATATCTCATCTTTAGGTTGACAAAATGCCAATTATATATTCTTTCTTCTTGGCATTGCCGCTGAAATTCTGAGAAGCTTCTGGTTTTTGTTTGTTAGAACAGTTGCATAAATGCTGTAGCTGGGCTCTTCTTGTTTAGCATCCTCGTTGAACGTGTGTACCTGTTTCAAATGCTAATTTTATTCCAGTGGTGATTAGCAGGGGGTCTTTCTTTACTGAAGATTCAGATTTCATCTCTAAGGAGGATTGCTGTATCCATGCTGCTGTTAAGAGAGCTTGTGAAATATGAAATATAATGGTTCACCCCACAGGTCAGTGAATCGCATAAATATTTACATTTCAATCAGTAACATCATCATTACACTAAAGGTTAAATAGCTGTAGGTAGGTTTAGAAACACAATGAAGGAAGTGAGCGGTGTTCACTGGTATGAGACCCCTATTTGAAGGGGAAAGTGAAGGGTTTGTGTGCAAGACTTTCTGTAGGATTCACACAGGGTCCTCCAGGAGCTACTGAAAGGCCTTAATGTGGACAACAAAGCGAGGGATCCAGAGGAGCAGCATTGAAAGTCAACAAGAATAGGTCAGAACCTGCTATGTGGCTGGACTGGCCTTTATCTTCTGACTCTCTGTGCTCACATATACAGTAATTTTATCCCAGCCGGATTCCCTTTAAAGCTGCTCTCATTTACACGTTTTTCTGTTTCTAGTGTCCGACAACGGTCACGCGGGATTCAGCTGACGAATCATGTGACCTCATCTCTCAATCTTGATTTTAAAGAAACAGTTCAACATTTTTGGCAAAGTGATTATTGGTTTTCTTACAAGAGATTTGACTGAGAAGATCGATTAACTCTCTTTTGATAAGCAATAAGCAGAGCTTATCAAAAAGCTTGAAAATAGGGGGAGCCACCCGGTCTGGCTCTCTCCAGAGATACAAAAATCTACCTACCAACAACTCTAAAGCTCACTAGTAAATATTCTTCTGATTTGTTTGATGCACAAATAAACATTAATGTTATGTGTAAGATATGTGGGTATTTGCCAATATTGGTATATCATTATTATTATTATTGTTATTCCACTTTTCCTATAAAAGTAACAATACTGCCTATTGCTCATCACTGTATGTTTTTCATCACATCACAGAACCTAACTTTTGCAAGGCAAATTAATCAGCATTCATGCAAAGTGTCAGCATAAAGTCAGAAGTTATAAAAATAGCTCCAACAGGGTGTTTTTTTTGGGGGGGGGGCTTTTTCTGCCATTTGTTCATGGAGGCCAGACTACATGAGCTGAGAAAGGGACAATGTAAAGAAATAGGCAGATTACTATAATGACAGCTTTGAGATGATTTAGCTTTGGCCCCTGTGTTGGTGATTACATTTGATACTTTCCGGGTAGTTTCACTGATTAGCTTTGACCAGAGAGGAGGTGCTAATCACTGAAATCACCTGGTGTGGTGTTTGATTGGTGTGAAATCCCAGATACTTGAACCTCTGCCGCGCTTTGCTGCACGTCCCTGCTCCATCCACCGCTTTGGGAAAAGATGAGAAAACTCTCCATCTCCTTTTCTCCCGGAGAGCACAACATGTGCCCGCATCCATCCAAGTATCCCATTCTCATTTTCAAAATTCTACCTCTTTGATTCCTCAGGTCAGCAACCTAAGACTAATTAGACAGTTGCATAGCAACAAGATGATGCAAGAGTCCTTGCGTCTTTGGGCCCTCGTTCTCTGTGGTATTAGCAAAACTCACAGCTGTGCTTTGTGTTTGTGCACAAGAATCAAGAGGTACTTGAGCTGCCCTAATATCCTGCCACATTCTCCATCATACATTGAACCATAACCAGTTATGCTGATGAGGTCATTAACTAAGGTAATGAATGCATTAGTTAGCATATGTTGACATACTTGTTTTCAAACAACACACGGTGGTATAAACATTAACTACCTATCTTAAAGCACGTGGGCAATGAAGGAGCCGCGGTAAATTTATACTCATTATTACCCAAATGTATGCAGCAAGATGATGAAAAATTGAAGCCAATTATCTGCTCTATAGGGAACGGCTGTGGTGCAAGTACGACCTTTATCTCATGTGAAAATTTGTGTTTGTTTTGGCGTTCAAATGAATGCGCCATCTGTGCGTCTTCTTGTGGGTGCACCATGACAGCACTGTGACTACACAGTGCAACATATATAGTGTTATGTATGCAAATATTTTGGATCACAGCCTCACACTGCTCGCTGGGGGGAAGAGTGAAAATTTTGCTGGTTATTTTATACTCAACATATGTTAACCTCCGATGCTGTGTGAGTCTCCCGGTGGGATGAAAACAAACTTGCAAAGTTCATTCTATATTCATCATCATTAAACACTGAAAGCCGTGATTAATTGTTCTATCTGTTTATGATTTCTTTTAATTTACTGTCAAAGACTGATCCATATCCGAGAGATAAGCAAAAGGAGTTTCTGTCCAGCATTAAGTCTGAGGGTTTCGCACTGTACTGTTCCAGGAGATACCGAAGCCTCCCGGAATGTATCAGGAAGCTATGGACTAAAGTCTAAAGTTAAATGAACTGCTGCATTGGCACTGGTGTTGGTGTGTTTTACACTGATGCAAGGCGAAGCAAGATTTATTTGTATAGCACATTTCAACACAGAGGGAATTCGAGGCGCTTTACGTAAGGCAAAGAAAGTCATTTGAACAACATCTAAAACAGATAAATAGTTTCAGCATAAAGACATGGAGTCATAAGGTCATAAAAAAGACATAAAATCAGTTAAAATAGAGTAGAATGAGATTTAGAATTAAGATGAAATAAAGTGGAAAATGTACAAAAGAGAATCATAGACCAAAATACAGTTATATTGAAGTTACAATGCAATATCAAGTTATACGTTGCCTTAGACTTGGTAAAGGAAAAAAAAAAAAAGCGGCGCAGTATTGTTTCAACAATGTTGCTGCCATTTCAGCAATTAACCTGTCATTGAGGATGTCGTTAAACCACAAGTGACTCTGTGTGTAGAATCGATTTACTCACCCTCACCAGTGGAAACCACTAATGCACAGCTATGACATGACTGTTGCTGCCAGGAAAAAAAAACAAAACCTTTGCTTGCAAATAATCCAAGAGATTTTAATGTAAGATATATGTAGTTATCACAGGATTTTTTTTTTCTTTTTTGATTTTTTGAATAAGAGCAACGGTTAAACCCACAGCAGCTCAAATCAGAATTGTACTTCTAAAATAATGGTAATTCACATTGCCATTCTCTTAATTAGCACAGTTGTAAATCACACCTATTATACTCGGTGGCGACGTTTTTAGACAGATGATCCACTCATTCGACTGTCTTTTCTCACCCTCCTGGCACGCCATTGTGACATTATCACTCTCGATGTCCCGGGGGCCAGGAGGACTCGATGCGTGCAGTGTGGGTGTCGCATTGTCGCCGCTGCCCAGGCCAAGCAGAACGACTGGCAAGGACACGCGACCGACCCTCGGAGGGGGCGGTGGCTGGAAGCCTTCCCTCTGCCCTAAACTTCTCGGGCTGGGGCCAGATGATTCGACAAGGCACGACAGGGGGCAGCTGGACACCGTGCCTCCAGGGCCTGCCGGGACCTGAAGGGTGTCCAGTTCAGAGCTGATTGAACCTGGCTTGCAGTTTCCCAAGCTTTGTTTGCTGTCTAACTGCCCGTCATTGGCCGGCACCATTCCTGTGTTTCAAGTAAGCCAATTAGTGACAAACATGATTCCACAGGCAATGTTGCCTCTTGTGAATCACTGACTGTTGGAGAGCTAGAATATGAAATGTCCACCGGTGGAGATTACCATATTATTGGCGGATTATTTTTTTCTGATTATTTTCACCTTAACTAAAAATGCTTGAAGCTAATTTACAGTATGTACATGTTGTTGCAATTGCTAGTAAATCCCCATGGGAAAAAAAATACAGTTTCATATACAACCTTAGAAAAAATAGTTTCTAGCAGCTTTCATTTCTGACCAGGTTCCATTGTGGTGATATTTTTTATTTAATATACATAAATAAAACTGGTGAATAGTCAACCTGAGTTTTTATCAGAAATGTTTTCAGTCATTCAAACATCAGTGCCAAATGTCAGGTTTATTGTTAATGCAGAGCCCGTCTCTAACTGCAATTTTGCACTGATCTGTGGAGAATTCCATGGTAGAAAGGCCACAGATGCCAGTTTTTTGGTTTTTTTTTCCACCGGCAGCGGCCTCTAAGTGAAACACAGCCACAAAACATTTGAATGAGGGCTGTTACTCTATCACCCTCATGCTGTTAGTATTTTAACACATGACCCTCAGCACCTGCAGCTACAGTATGACCAGCTATTCAATGCAACACGTTTGGGTGAATTTTCACAGGGTTAACTGAAAGACCTCCTTGGAAATGTGTCAGTACTTCAAGGAGAAGCAGACAAAACAGGCTGTTGGAATGTAGACGAACCATAATACTCAATTCCAAAATTTCACCACAAAATAAACAACCACAAATTGCTGATAGATGTTTGCTCTTAAACTCCATCAACCTCGCTGAGCAGTGGGCACAGTCATTAAAAATCCATGCTGTGCTGCCATAAATTGTTCAGAGCCACAGAACTTTGGGTTTTTTTTTTTATTCCAGATTATACAGGAGATTCAAAAGTTTCCAAATGTACCAAATATGTCAGGCTGCATTGTAAATAATGTCCACAGAGTGATTCGCAAGACATTTTAAATATATTCCATTTGAACGATGGGGCCATAACAGTATCCATCCCATGTATGGGATTCTGTCGGAAAAATGTGGAATAAGAGAGAATTTTTCTGTAAACTGCTTAAGGGGAGACAGAGAGAAAAATGAATGTTATTGAGCCTGAGTGTCTCTGAAACCTGGCATGTAGATACTGATGTTTTTTTCCATTTCTTTTCTAGAGAAGGGGAGAAGATTGGGAGAATCTTTGTAAAAAAAAAAAAAAAAAATTTCTTATGTCCCCGGCATTTGATTTGAACACCTACAAGATGTGAACAATTTGAGGAGCATTTTGAGCTAATGAACTTTATTTTGTTTGTGACTTTATTTTCCAGACTCCACGAAGCAGCTGGATGTGCTGAACCTCTGTGTACTGAGCCTGAGATTTCAGGTTGGATTAAGTCTGGATGGCTTGCGATGAGTTTGCAATCAAAGTTTCAGGTGGCCTGGAGCTAAAGTTAGGTTACTCTCGCCTGGGCGATGATTTTTGATCTATTCATTTCGGAATTTGGTTATTGATCCTCTCACTCCCTCCCTCCGGCTCTCAACTTGAGGAGTTGGGAGCCTCTTCATTAATCCTGTATTTTCTGTCCACCAAAAGACAGTAATGTGTGATGGAATTTCCTGTTTGCACAGACGTTATTAATCCACAGAGGCACGGCTGTGCTGAAAGGTTTGGTTTCAACAGGCGAGCAGAGCAGAGTTTGTGTATTTTTCTCAAATGAATGAAATTATTTATTAATGTCTGGTGGAGCAGGGGGCGGTTGCTCAGGGCAATATGATGACCTGAAAACACCGCTGATGGCAAGCGACTTGTACTAATGCACGAAGCTGGCGAAGCTCGCTTAAACACTGGCTCGCAGTTACAGAGAGAGGAGAGGGGACTGAAAAAGCAGATGGCTTCTGCATTACAAATTACAGCTGCCTTGCAGGTATATCAGGGATTTGACTATAAAACTACAGAAGAAAACTTATGCCAAAATAGCCAACAAAAGGTTGAATTTTTCCTCAGGACGCCAGTTTGGTACGTGTTGCAAGCTCTGACGTGCAGCCTGCTTCTATCAATTTCTCAAGGGGGTTGACTGAAAAGCCTTCACCACGTTAAGTAATAAACATATGCGAGAAATTAACGGCAGGGAGAAGCAGCAGCCTAAGAGACGTCGGTCCGTTGCCTATTTATGAACACGAAGAAGAAAGGTCACCATCGGAGGGGGCGCAGATCTAGATTCACTAGAGCAGGTCGCTGCATTGAGATTAAACCCGTCCAGCTTTCGCTCGTTTGTTTCCCTTTGACATCTGAGAGGAAAGTCGAGCGGACTTTGCATTTATACTGTTTACGGCTCCGGCGTGTACCTGTTATGGGCCGAATCAAATCAGAACATGTCCTAATAGTAAAAACCGTTATATACTCTTACCTTTTTTTCTTTCTCTCGTTACCATATGCGTCTGAAATTGTTGTAAAGCGACTCATTCCCCTGATGTTCGCGTATCTATCAAAGCACCAAGTAAATCCGATGATATATATTAAAAAAAAAAACAATTACAGTGAGAAATCTCTGTATTTTCCTGGCGACGTGTGACGTTGGTTGCCTTTTCTATGTGCTACGACTCTATGGAGAAGCTGCTGTATTGTTTTGATTAGGGAAATCAATTGGACAAGCGCAGCCTCGGATTGCGTTATCTAAGGTTAGTTTCCACCGGCTGATAATACTGCGTTTATATTAAATAGTTCATTTAATGATGTTCCGGGTCGCGTATTTGAGGCGTCGCCGCAAAAGTAAACCCGCTCGTTAGCTTCCCGTCTACTAGCTAACAGCCTGTCGAAGTTAGCTAGCAGCACAGCTGGACGTTAGCTAGGAGTTCTAACATGCTAGCGCCAGACCGGCGTTTATTTCGGTTGTAATTTCATCCCCCCTCCGCTTTCGAGGGGTTTAAACCCTCGTCCCCGCGTATGTCGGGTATCGAACAGCCGCACAGGCGACGGGACTCGTTGCCGAAGACCGACCGATTCTCGTGTCGCAGCCCGTCGAGGTGGACGCTAGCTCGCGTAGCTAGGTTGACACACCTGACGCTAGCCGGCGACGCTGCGCTCCGCCAGCTCGACCGGACGGTTTCGGACGAACATCGTCGACGTGTCGGCGAAACGTTTTTTACACGTTTTACGGACGATCCCGGGCCACTCACCGGCCACACGGGAACAAAAGCGCCGCGGCTCGGTGTCAACGTCAGCCGCGGACCGGCGGCTCGCAACCAAGTGTTGGGTGACACCACAACTTAGATCACGGACAAAAGGAACGGCCGGATATCATTTAATATCACAGTATGGGGCCGTGTCGGCATCTGAGGTTTCCTTTCGGTCGTTAAACAGGAACAGCCCCGTTCCAAGTCTGTCCTTGCATTAGGTTACTTGCAGCGAGGTTAGCCTGTCGATGGGTGCAGAGTTAAGTGTAAAGCCATCTGAGCACCAGGATTCACAGCACTCGTGTAACATTTAAACACTCATGGCGGTGTTTTGAAGTTCCTGGAGATAAGCCCGCCGAGTAACGCGTTTGTTATAAATTTTCCTGTAATCGTCCCTTTTGTAATCTACGCGTTTAAAGCGTTCGACTGCTCAGGTAAAAGTCCATGCAATTTACCGCTGAGTCGCGCACTGTGTGCTTTCGTCCAGCAGAGGGGGCTGTTGCAGAGGCTGTATTGGAAAGCAGAACGTACCAAAACAGGCGATTCAGTCACTTTAATTCTCTTTGCTCCTCTTTAGCTTGTGAATTCATTTTAATTTAATTATAAATTTTTACATTTTTAAAGCCCTATCCACAATTAATAGTAAGGTTTTGTTTTGTTTTGTTTTTTTTTTTTTTACTTTCCTTCCTAGCCCTGCACAAATATGCTTCACAGACTAGGTGACACATGCAGGCTCCTCTTGTTTGGTGATGAAGGCACTCGCACTGTAGGTGTCACTGGAAATCGACTTAAGACATAAACAAATGTTCGAACCGCAGCCCATAGGTACCTTAACTGCTTGCTGTAAAGGGGAATTTTCCCCACACGTTCTCTTCCCAAAAGGTTTTTGGGTTTTTTTTTTGTGCAGTAGACTGGCTGATTCCTCTGTGACTTTACTTAAAGTATTTAGTGGCAGGGGAGCAGCAACCACATCCAGGATACGGAGGCTCGCTTCCCGGCATAGTCATTTAGGAGAGGTCAAAGGTTAAAATGCTGTGATATTGTTCCTATTTTCAGAGCTCAGACTACTCTGAGTCAGTGCTTTGAGTCATCATACTGTTTAAATAGGTGCTTTGTTATCCGTCAGTTATTCTGGTTGTTTTTAACGTATACAGCCCTAATGCTTTGGAAGGTGGTTTCAAGAGTGAATCTATTGTATTTTGAATATATCTTATTAAGTTATTTCAAACTAAGATTTTAACACCGGTAAAATGTTTCCTCTGCCTCTTAAAAACTTGAGACCAGAAGTTGAGCCAGAGAACTTTCTTTTTTTTTTTCTTCTTTTTTTTTTTTTTTTTATCTTATCAGAGAATTTCGTAGGATGTAGACATTCACTTAACCCTAATTAACAACGAAGAACCACAACACTACTTCATCCTGTTGAAAATAGCATCTGAGGCGATTGGGAAGGCTGTTTTTTCACTCCCTTGCTCAGTAATGATTGATAGCAGCAAGACATTTCTATTAGAGGAAATGTGGCTGGCCAACAGGAGTTTTTTCGGCCAAGACTGGGAGGAGTTTGGAGGAAAAGGCGATACGGCCGTAGAAGGAATGGTCTTCTCCCAATTTCCTGGCCGGGAGGCATCCCTGTTGATTATATCTCAACGCCTAAAAGTCTGTCTCAAGATATGTAACCCCTCTTTATTACACTGCAGTGGGTGTCCCCATTTTGTTTATTTGCCTCCTCCAGACGTTACAAGTCCTGTCCTAACTAATCAGGGGTTTTCCAGATCATATTTTTGAATACACTTAGGTTTATAGCTGTTGTCATTCTGGTCAGAGATGTTTTGTCCTCTAACATCTCCCACTGTTTTCCTTTAGATCACTCTTGTAGTCATAGAAGTCATGGAGGAGCAGACAGGCTCCCCTGGAGCCAATACCGACAGCAACAGCCAGAGAAATGGAGATGAGGTAAAAGCTCAACACATGTGTATCAGATGACATATTTGGCAGTTTTTTTCCAATTCAAACTCGAAGAATGGCTTGTCAGTATATATCTTGGGGGGATTGCTGCTAGAACCTTCGAAACATATCTGTTTTTGTTATCTTTTCAGAAGCCCCGACGTGGCAGCTGGACCAAGGGGAGGAAGAGGAAGAAGCCGATGAAGGACAGCAATGCACCCAAAGCCCCCCTAACGGGTTACGTTCGCTTCATGAACGACAGACGGGAGCAGTTACGGGCCGAGCGTCCGGACGTGCCCTTTCCAGAGATTACGAGGATGCTGGGCAACGAGTGGAGCAAGCTGCCCCCTGAGGAGAAGCAGGTCTGTGAGGATGTTCCTGACAGGATTACACACTGAGGCTATAACTGTGAAGAAAGATGTGTCAAAGTTCTGCATTTCTTTCCTTTCTACTTTTTATGTTACTCCATGTATGATAACACATAAAGTGCTTATAATTCTGTTGAAGTCTGCATATAGATTACTGTAGCAATATTAAATAACCAGGGCGACTGTTCTGAAAAAGCAAGCAGAGAAAATAAACACACCAGAGGCACATGCAGCCAGTAGCAAAATTCAGTTTAGGTTTTTGATTAATGAGGTATTAGATTTTTAATTGTCATTATTTATGGGTCTCAGTAATTACAAAATTCATGTCCCAAAGGACTGAGCTGAAATATTGACTGTCCTTGCAACATGCCATCACATAAGACTAACCCCAGGCAGATTTAACATTCTCAAACCAGCAGTGGGCATCTAATTTTTCACCGCGCACATAACGGTGTAGGAACTAAAGGCTTTAAAGCCCACGGTGACAGCTGTTTAACATCCCTTTATGGACTGTATTGCCATAATTTGATGGCATCATGAACAGTGTCCTGGATGTATCCTTAACATCCCCTCAACTGTGATGCCAGAATAGCAGAAAGAGTTAACGTAGGATGAAGTTGCTTTCTTGTAATGACAAACGTTATTAAAGTGACAGGAAAAGTTTTCTTATGGATTTGTCATTCCACTGCAGAGACATATGACTGACACCACTGCTTCAACAAGGGCAAACTTAGGTGTGCTAAGCAGAGTATCGTGGAATATGAATCGACAAAATTGTAATCAGTTTCCACTACCTCTGAGTTACATTAGCACCTCAGAAGTTCATCAGAAAGGTGTCATATTTATGTTATGGCATTATATTCTGTCTTGTAGAAACCTGTAAGCATTTTTTTAACTGTGTATTTAACATAATGCCAGTGCTTCACACGTCAATCAACGAAACTCCTCAGCTTTGTCACTTAGCTACTTAAGTTTTTACTGTATTCAAAATTAGACCTTGCAGTCTTTCATACATTTTCTTTCCAGAAAAGACTGAAAAAGTCTGGGCATGTTTTGTATTTAAATCCAGCGATGGCATAGAGCCAGGGTAACTTTGTATTTGTGAATGTGATTTGTACCACATTGTTATTTCACACAGCTAAGTTCACAGCTAAGTCAGATTTTCCAGTATCCGAGGACAAGGTCTTTGCATGAAGATGGTTTTACTAGCTTTTCTCCTAATTCCTTAACTAATTGTATTACAAGATGCATTTGTGTTGCAGGAATTGAGTGAACATAGGTTATCAATATCGGAAATGACTATTTTTTGAAAGGAACTAATCCTGATTAGGAACAATTACTCTGACTCATCATGCCATCTCACCTACATTGCTCCTTCGTCCCTTTTGCCCAAATCTCATTTTCCTCCGTTTTGGCTGAGTTTCCCTAGCTCTTCTCTCCTTTCTTTTCTTGGCCCTGCAGCGATACTTGGATGAGGCGGAGCGGGATAAGGAGCGCTATATGAGGGAGCTGGAGAAGTACCAGAAGACAGAGGCCTATAAACATTTCACCAGGAAGGTCCAGGAGAAGCAGAAGGGCAAGCGGCACAGGGGAGGTGAGATCTGGTCAGAAAAGCAGCAGGTTGGCAAGCTGGAATCAGAGATTTAAACTTGATAGTCTTTCAATTAGCCAACAATCACTTAGAGGTTGTACTGTTTGAAAAGTAGTTGGAAAGATGTTTGGATAAACTTGGTATTATTTTTGGTGGACAGTTCCCGCCCAGATAAGTTGACTTGAACAAGAATCTGTAATGAATACTGCACACTGTGATCTTCAAGACACCCTTGAGCAAGGTGTTAAATCACCAAATGATCAAATGGAGCTCCTGTGCAGTTTAAAATAGAAAACAGGTTTTATTGGGACATTTGTATAAATGTTAATGTACATAGCTGCTTAAATTCAAAACAGGATGTCTGCAAAAAGGAGAAATAAGGCAAAAACTGCAGTTAGACCACAGCCCAAACACTGCCAAGGCTAGGAAATCTTTTCCTACTTGGACCACTCAACCGAAAGATTTTGTACTCACTATTTGGTATTTTGAATTACTACATACTCTGACGATGTTCCAGTATTGGGTGTTTGAACTCAGAACTCATTATTTGCCTTGCTCAGTCAATGGAAATATGGCCAGGAGAGGGGTTACTTAACAATTTCGTAGTAGTTTAGGTTATAAGTTATAGTTCATCTCAAGTCCAAGGAGCCGTCACTTTGCTCACACAACACATGGTCTGTATTATCTGTTCCGATTTTGTTACGGCGGATAAATCTCACTTTAACTATCAGAAATGTTGATGACATAAACAGTTCTGCCCTGGCAAAAAGTTATGAGAAATGAGCCCCAATGAAGGGGATGGTCTCGTTTCGGCTGATTCACAATATGGAGTGTAGTGGTTGGATCTTTTTGATTTACTTTTATTCATTTTAGCAGCTCACAATGTGGTAATGGCACGCTGCGCCTGGGGAAACGTGAATCATCTGCTGTCCTCTTTCATTATTCTTTCCTTCCTCTCCAGATGTTGGGCACCAGGTAGCCAATGAGGCTCTTCACGAGGTCAGTAACTCTTTCCTGTCCTATCACACCCACAGCCACTTCCCTGATGAGATAACTATCACATTTAATAAAGTAAAGCAGACTTCTCTTACTATCTAAACATAATGAAATAAGTATAATAATTATTTGGTCCACAATCTCTGTCCAAGGTCTCTCTGCTTGGAAAAAGAGAGCTCTTGCTCTCAAATTGACTCGAGTGCCTGTCAGAGAAACATCAACAACTCCAAATAAAGAAATGATAACAATAATTACAATAATTCGGTTAATTCTGAGTTTGCATAATCTTAGTAACAGTTAGTTTTTGCTAATTTCTCATCCAGGAACCTCCTGAATATGTTTGTGTTTGCCATCCTTTTGCTTTACACATTTAATGCTTATTGTTGCATCACTAAAGCTGGGGTAATCCGCTTTGGTGCTGTGTTTGTGATCCAAACACTTGGCTTCCACTAAGTGTGTAATTCATTTTTATTAAGTTCTGGATGTAATTAAGAGGTCTTCTTTTTAAATCTTTCAGTATAGTCTGAAGTGTTGGAGCCAAGGTGACTTCATTGGAATTAGCATTCCTGTGGGAATACCAGTGTTTCCCCTCTAGATTTCAAAGGACACAGAGTTCAGCATAAATTTCATTATCTTAAGAAATGAGGAAGGATGATGCATTCTTTCAAAGGAGGGTATTTGCAGGGGGAGCCTGCACTGTATCTTGTGCTTCTATTGTGAAATGCATTTTTATTTCAAATTATTTCATGCCATTTCAGAGCTTTTGATATTGTAGAGGTGCCGTGGATGAAATGTCTTCTACCACCTCATTTCTTAAACTCTGGTGCCGTATTTCCCCTGTGGCCAGGCATGAAATCAATTACCCACCCACCTACAGATCCACCCAGCTAGATGAATGACCACCTCTCGCTGTCAGTTTGTGTTGCCCAACGGTTTGCCTGCTCAGCTTATCTCCTTTTGCTCTCACTGTCTCTGGCCCTTAACAGAAGGATGCAGAAGGGAAGGACAGAACTGTGTTTGACATACCAATATTCACAGAGGAGTTTCTCAACCACAGCAAAGGTAAAGAGCCTGAGCACAGCCAGGTGGATTGTTGAGAAATGCTTTGTACTTTGTGTGATGTGACTTTTTAAAACCTCCATTTGCCTAAGAGTTCTAAAGACAGTCCCCTTTTACTCCAAGAGAACTTTGTTTTATAGGGCTCCACCGTCCAAAAATAGTTCCGCAGTCCACCGAACTCAGTGATTCCCTAAACATAAAAAGAACACACCTCTTTGAGCAAATTAAAAATTGATGATGACCCCAGCTTTTTTGCTTTGCTGTATCATCTCTTTAGACTCCTCTCCTTTACCTACCTCTGTTTCTGTGTGTACTTGTGTATCCTTCAACAGCACGAGAGGCTGAGATGCGGCAGCTGCGTAAGACCAACATGGAGTATGAGGAGCGCAACGCGGCGCTGCAGAAGCATGTGGAGAGCATGCGCGGGGCAGTAGAGAGGCTCGAAGGCGACGTGATGCAGGAGCGGGGACGCAACGGGCTCCTCCACCAACACCTGGAGACCCTGCGCCAGGCGCTCACCTCCAGTTTCTCCACTCTACCTCTGCCGGGTGAGAACAGCTGGCCACACTGCACCACTATCAGTTCATTCAGTGGGACTCCCAGTTACAGTCGCACAACAATAAAAATCCAGTAAATATGAATAAAGTAAATTAGACTTAAACTCTTGTTGTCCTCGGTGACATTTTTTGGGAGTTTTTGATAAACTTTTCGATAAATACAAAATACAGTTAAAAGATTCAGTGAATAACTCAAGACCATCATATAATGGCAATTTATGTTGGGCATTTCTGTGGCCTCTTAGGTATGTCAGGTAGTTGCTGATATAGAGTTCCTTTCTCATCTTTTCTGACAGTGTAGACTTGGACAAGAGAATCTTGTACAAGAATGAAACATACAACTTTTTAAAAATTAATTTCTGCTGAATGTGAAAAAAACAACATAAAACTGCTTTGCTTTTACCTTTTGAAAGTGTGAAATGGAAGCTCTTTGGCTTAAGATGTGCCGATGCTGATCAAAGCACATAAGAAACCAATATTTATTTGATATACCAGTAATCCATCCCTAGACACAAATACAAAATACTGGGGTAAGATATAAGTACGAGTCGGAGTTGGTGAGAGACAAATAATAATGTAGTTGTGATCAAACATCTTCTGCTTGATCCAGGTAAGTGAACAGTCTGTACAGTAGGACCACTTCTTCTTTTAGAGATTGGCATTGGAAATCAGGCTTTAAACCATTCCTAATTTAAACCTATCCTTTATTTAAATTTAAGGAATGTGGTCCCACTTTGTTTGTACTTGTTTTATGCGCCAGCAGAACCCGTGCTGAGCTACACACCCACAAGTTTTCTCTTGTAATTTTCTTCCACACCTATTTGAATTTTCTTGCCCGCGCAGCAGACACGCAGTCTCAGCAAACAGCATAAATTGACATAACACGGCTGGAATCATTCCATGGGAGCGTGACGATGAAAGATGGCCACCACACCCATTTAAACATAGCCACAGGGAAGCTCTCTGGCACAATCTTGTTAGGAGAAAGTGTCAATAAATTAATAACCGGTTTCATCAACGCTTCTTCTGAGTGTAAGCGTGTGCACCTCTGAGTTTCCAAAGTGCCATTTCATTTAATTAACTTACTTAATGTAGGTTAACTAGAACTGACAGTGTGAGGTGCCAGGACTTGCACCTTCTCAGTCTCGCATATTTTCATATTTCTAGTTCTTACTGTTCGTTTTTGCACCTCTCGTGGTTTTGACGATTTTGACAAACACATTATGTTGACACACATTTGAACATGTGGAGTGAAAATCCAGAAGTATCTTATCAGGCTGATGATTGGCCCCCCCCCCAGCCTGATGCTTGCCAGACTGTTTGACTGTTTGACCCGGTCTTGTGACGTTCTTTGATGTTGCTCGCAGAAAAACACATCAGTAATAGTGACAAGTAGCGGCTGGTGGTGTTGTGCCTGGATCATTTTTGTTCTGATTGGTCTTGTCATTCAGAGATCCCAGCCTCTGGTGCTTGGCGCCACTTGTCTCTTTGGGCAGACAGAAAATGGCAGCTTTTTGTTAACACTACAGCTGATTAAATTTTGCTGCATACAAGCAGCAGTTGAAAATAAACTGCACTCCATGGCCTTTATGAATAAATTGTAAAAGTATAAAATGAGATGTCGTAAGATATAATATTTGGTTTTAAAGCATCTTTCACCCGAAAAATATACACAGATGCTAAAGGAACTTTCAACTGCTTACCCCACATGCTTGTTTCAAACAGGTAGCGGAGAGACACCCACTCTCGAAACCATTGACTCCTACATGAAGAAGCTCCACACCATAATTGTCAGTAACCCCCAAGAACACGAGAATCTCATAAACACTGTGAGAGATGTTGTCAACCGTTTGGACAGGTAAGAGATGCTTAATTTTGATTTCTTCTGTAGAATTTAGAGTTTCAACAAATAACTATCGCTTAATGTAATGAGTTAATTATTGTTGATTAATTGTCTTGTCGATGGAATGCAAACAATAATGACAAATACCAATCACAAGTTCAAAGTGCCGTAAAAGTTATTTCCCAGTGGGGCTGATGCTCAAAAACTTAATATTTATCAATTTGTGTCATTGACAAAACTTTTTAACCTCAACATCTTGTTTTTAGCTGTTCTAGAGCTTTTCTAATTGTTTAAGCAGTGGTAGCTATTTGGTTTCAGCAGTGAATGCATTACATAATCTTGTCTTTTGTCCTCTTTTGCGCCAGATAATTGGACCAAGTCCACCTGATTTGATGGGTTGAGATTCACAGCGACATCAAGCAGATGCCGTTTCAAGGTTGATGCCTTGCTCCTTGAGGGTGAATATTCCTATCAACCTGTCATTGCAGATGATCTAAAACACGTTTTGTTACTCTGCAAGTGAAGGTGATGTAGCGTTTCATATTTATTTATTGGTTGTTTTTTTTGTTTGTTTGTTTTTTTTTTTACATATTTTACCCATTTCTTTCTTTCACACACTATTAATATAGCTGTAGTTTGTTTTTATGAAATTTTCAGATGACAGGACATGATACAGCTTTCTGTCACTCCTTGCTCTTGTTCTGTCTTCCCCGTCCATTTAAAGCGAATGCTTGTACGACAATATCTAAACCATTATCAAAAATTTTATATCTGATCAAAGAAAAATTTGTCTGTGGGTTTGTATCTACCATATCTGAGAAATACTAAGCACATTTTTGTTTCTCATGCTCTGTTGAAGAAAAACATGTGCCATTTATGTTTTTTTCCTCTGTGAAAAGGTGTTTTTTGTGTTTTCAATAAATGTATTTACACCATGTGAGCAGTTGGTTTGTTTGGATAGGTTTATGACATCCTAGAAATGTGTTTTCACCGAAATGAAAATCAAAGTTAGACAGACTAGGTACCAGGGCTCCAGATTTCTCTATTCATCCTATTCTAAAAGGTGCTCTCAAAGTTTGTGTAGTTTATATAACAGCCAGTCTCAAGTACTGAAAGAATCTCTCTTTGATGGCGTGTCTAAAATTTACAATATAAACATTAGAGCTGCTACTTTAATTATTTGCTAAACTAAATGCTGCATTTCAAGTTCCTCATTTGCCAGACTGGGAAGAACAGTTGACTTCAACCAGACTCATTTTGAAGTCATTCTACCATATCAAATAGAAATATGTGGCTAATCTGCTGTAATGCATTGCTCTTTGGATTTGTGCTCGGCCAACGCCTGAGCTTGTTTACTTACAGTAGATGTGGAGCTGAGAAGATTTCGAATGGTTAAGTTAATTGAGCAGCTCTGCTGTAATTTACTGGATCTGGAAAGAGACACAAATTGCTTTGCACTCTGTGGCTCATTCGCAGTCACTGAGCTACACACAGCTTTGGGAAACAATAAGCTACTGTATCTTGTTTGAGAATTTCCCCACTCCTAGCCATGTCAGTACAGAGAGCAACTAAATGAGGTGCACAATGACTATGGAAGAATCTGCTATAAATCCTTTTTGGCAAATCAGATTGTAAAATTGAATGTTCGCATTATTTGACCAAGAGTTGGCCAGTTAGCTTGGATACGAGCTGTCAAGTTGCTAACACAGCACTGTATTTGTGTTTAACGTGACGTTATGAGCGCATCCTGTTTCCATTCGCTGATGCCAGTTTCCTCTTTGCCAGCTGAGACTTCCTGTCCACAATGGCCACATGTGTCACAGTGTTACAATGTCCCTAACAGATGTTTTGTTCCCACAGGAGATTATGTCGGTTTCTACGGTGAACTAATAATACACAATCCCTGACTGCTGTAATGATTACATGTTTGGACAAGGGGGAACCCATGTTTCAGTTTTACATGCTACTTGCTAAAGTCCAGCCTCTCGGAGCAACACTTCCCTGTGCAACGTAATCCAGCCCGGAGAGGACTTTGGCAATGTACAGTTACATGATTATGAAAGGTTTATGATTTTACAACTTTGAAGCTGATCAAACACCAATGATCGTTTTATTGTGAAAGAAAAAAGAAAAAATTGATTTGCAGTTTAAAAGAATGCTTGTGGACCCTATGTACTTTAACGAGACTATACATTAGAGCTAGACCAGCGGCCATGTGCGGCTGCAGATATACATGGTTGATGCTTTTAGCGAAATGCTAAGGGCAGCAAAATCTTAGCACTGACATGAAAGTGCTGAATTTTGGCTGGTATAAATTTGACTCTTTGACACTACCTTTGTATAGTGTGTTAGCATGTTAACATTTGGAAATTAGCACAATACTCAAACTACAGCCAAACCAAAGTAAAAGACGCATTAAACTTTAGGTATGATGATGGCGCTAGAAGAAGAGTAAAGGGGGTCACGTAGTTGTTAAAATTCATCCAAAAGGGGGGAGACATGAATGTGTGTACCAACGTTTTCTTGGAAATCCATCCAACGTTTGATTAGACGTTTCACACAAAATCACAAATGTCCATCTCATGGTGCCGCCGGGGGAAAGGTAAGAGGATCTCCAAAGTTAGTAGGTTACATCATCTGGCAACCATGAATGCGTGTACAAAATTTAGTGCAAATCTAGTTGATGTTGAGATATATAAATGGATTCACAAAAGTTTTGACCTTCCGACGGCGGCAGATGAAAAGACGGAGGGTCATGAAATTCCTCCCATGGACACCATGAATATTGTGTACCATTTCAGGCAACAGTCGTGAGACATTTCATTTAAAAAAAAAAAAGAAAATGTCAACCCCCTGGTGGAGTCAGAGTAAAAGTCAGAGAAACACCCAAGTGTGATTTATCCCCTGAGAACCATGAATGCCTGTGCAGCTTTTCATTCTGTTATATCCAGTTGTTGTTATATATTTCATTCTAGACCCATATGGCTGACCGACCGACATATCCATCCCTAGAGCTGCTGGCGTAACTAAATACATATGCAACATTTAAAGATATCTCTGTTCTTTTAAGTGTTCGATGTAAGTGGGACATAAACTACATCCGGTGGAGCTGTGTTACCATGAGAGAACCTCTATTAGAGCTGGATACCTTTTAACTTATGGTATCATCTTTCACATGCTTACGGCTCAGTGTGTGCAGTGGGCCCCAAAGCTCATTTGTATAATGAGCTTAGCTACGGCTCTTTTTTTTGCTTTGATGTTGCCCAGAGCTGTAAAAAAACAAACAAACAAACAAACAAAAAAACAACAACATTGGGGAGAAATGAGGATAAATGGTAAAGAGTAATGGTTCATACCTTGTCATTACATTTCGCCTCAAGTTTAAGTCCAGATGTTGACCCGTTTAACGCATCCCCAAGCACCCAATCTGTCTTCTCTCTTATCTGTCTTAACAAATGACGCCGTTTTTGTTGGAACAGAGACGCGGCCTGGCTGTCCTCCAGTCCCCCATCATGTCACTCACTCTCGCCCTCCTCTCGCCAGACCATCATCACACCCAGCCTTTGTCCGCACAAAGAAACACCCACTGAAACGCAAACACCCTCTTCCTCCCCAGAAGGGCCATGTCTGCGTCCTTGGCCGGCTTCCTGCCCAGTGAAGTGGTGGGTTGACACAGGAGAGAGGAGCCAGGTCCAGCAGAGAGAGCCGCAGATCCTGGACCAGGGGAGGGAGGCCGTGACTCAGAGGAGAGAGGATGAGTCAGGCGTCGTGCTGAATTGGCAATGGACGTCCTGAATGGTTTCTGTTAGCACAATTGTCAGGCACTGTTATGGTCAAAATGAGCCGCCTGTTATTAGTTTGTTCAGGCATGTGGGCATATAAACAAACAAATGTTTCATTTACAGTGTGATGCAACATGGATTTTTTTTAAATATATTTTTCTTTTTTTTTTCTGATGGCCCAAAAAATTTCTTGTCGAAGGAGAGAAACGAGTTCAGCGAAACTGTTTTTAAGATTCACTGGTTGAATTCCGCACCAGGGCATCAAGATAAGATAATACAGTAAGCTGTAGAACAGCTTCTCTACAGCTGGTGTCAATCTGTGGCTTGCTTTAAGATACTTGCGCAGGACAGCACTCGCTCTAACCCAGGTCTCCCATCTCCAGACTGCTGCTCAGATGGCATTTTCCCACTATGTCTGGAGGAAATTAATGGGGGGGATTTGACAGGAGACAGCACCTCTAATTCAAAAATAAATGATATCAAGTTCACTTGTCGGAGCAACACATGCTGGGGGTGGTGCTGCAGTGTGCAAAAAAAAAAAAGGTAAAAACGTAGTGCTCTAAACGGTGTGAGAGATGGAGTAATGAGGGACATGGCATTTTGCTGATTGTCCCATAGACTGAGACTCTCCCTCAAGGTCTGTCAGCTTCTATTACTTCCATAATAGGGAAAAGTACAATCTCTTTTTCTTTTTTTCTTTTTTTTCTGTGAATGATTATTTTTTTATTCTATTCCATCATCTGGGAAAATGTCCTTATTTCCAACTCTGATGTGATTCAGTTTAAACTTCACTGTGTCTGCTCCAGCCGACCCTGACTCATACCGCCCTCTCTCCCTCTCTCTCTCTCACACTCTCAGTTCTCATGGACTGAACTCCAACTGTGATGCACATTGATATTTCGTAATGACATTCACTCCGACACAAAAAAATTGTCTATTTGATGAAAATTGTGCATTTCTCAGGCAAGTGTTTCACCATTTCTTTTTACTCTAGTAAAAAGTTCTATCCTCATTATCTTAATACCCTAAACACTGAGGGAAGAGCTTTTTAAATGAATTGTCCCTGCACGTGCAAAATTGAATTGATTAAAATTTGTATTTTCAAAATGGAGATTTTGGAGTCATTGTCTCCTCTCATCTCCTGTTATCCTCCTTAGACAACCTCTAGAGACAAGCATGGCACTGTCCTGCAGGTGAGGGATGCAGGCCGGTTTTTCCGAAACCCGGAGAGACATTTCAAACGTTTAATACGCCCCTCTAACTCTTATTTATTGAGCTGGAGAGGGAGAGAGTTACTCTTTAAAAAGGGCAAAAGAGGAAAATGCGAGTCATCCTTCCTCTTCCCTGATCCATCATCCGCTCCATCTCTCCCAGCCCTGGAAAATCCTTGGCCTCGGTGCCCGGGACTGGGGCAGCGATGAGGGGGAAACAATGCTTGGAATGTGTAAAAAAACTTGAGTCATTCCCACATGTCAACCTCTGGCTCAGCTCCTCCTCCTCCTCCTGTTCCCAAACACGTGTTGCCTTCAGGTTCTCCTCATAAACTCTCATATCCAAGTACTACAGGTATAAACGTCACTTGCCCATATAAACCAAAGTTGCTGCTGCCTGAAACATACAGCTTATCAATTGCCTTCCTAGATTTTGTACTCCAAACAAAGACCTAACAGAGCAGCAAATATTACGCCTCTCACAAAATAGGCAATTTCTGTTTTATCAATTCTTAAACTATTCACAGTAACTCATAATGTAATGCATAATTTCAGCTGCTGCATCACCTCTTGGTATTGTATCCTATAGATTTTGGCCTAAGGAACTTGACAGGGAATAACGGATAACTTTGCAGTCACATTATCCACCTCCCCTATTGTGTTTTTCACGTGCACTTGGTTTTTATTGTGATTGTATTATTTCTAACTGTGTCTGAAGGCAGCCGGAGGGAAGGGGATTTCCTCTCAAGCCTCATTATCCCTTATAAGAGACATTATGTCACTAAAAGACACACTGCTGCCCTCCAGACTTTTGAATCACTGTGACATACACACACACATACATAGTGTCAATTACTGCTTTGTAGCACACATCTGTTTGCTTCCTCCTGATGTCAGCTGTCTGTCCCATACAAACAGGGTTTTGAATAATTAGAAGTTCTTGAAATCAATTTCTGCTTTGAAGTGTGGCCTCATGATTTATCACAAGTAAATGTGACTTTTCTTTACACGCCTTAACAGAGAGAATAATATGATGAACAAATGTCACAGCAACACAAAGTGCAGTGTGTAATATCCATTAAACTGATAAGGGTGTATAAATAATCCCATAAAAGTAAAAGTATTAGGCATCATCAAAATGTATTTTCAATACCAAAAGTTCTTCTTAAGCAGACTGGTCTTTCAGAGTGTTATGTTATTATCAGAATGTTTCAGATTCTTCTTATTGTTAATGCAGCATTAATGCATAAGAAGCATTTTAAAGCATGTCGCTGGCAAAGGCAGAGCTAATTTTCTCTAGAATTGCTGGGTGGTGAAATCTATCATTATATATTATAGGTTAAGTTAGTGTTTTGTGTGTGGAAATAATCTGAAAAAATAACAATATCTTTCAAATAAATGCTGCAAGTAAACCATGGCCCCCTGGTATGTAGTGGAAGGGGAAGTATAAATTGAGAGAAATATTCACGTGCTTCAAAAATTGCACTCAAGGTACTAACTTACTTTCTACCACCACTTTTTAAAAAAAGTAGACTTCATCTTGGCGCTCCTGGGCCATGATTACTGAACAGTAGCAACACATGTGGCTCATGACTTGTTTGCTGTGAAACGGCGTATTATGCAAAAGAAAAATTAGCAAACGGAAAAATGTCAATTTTAAGCCTATAAAGCGCCCCCCCCCCATATGCTGGTGAAGACCATGAGATGCAGTTGAAAGCCCTCGAACAGGCTATATAGTTAAGCAAAGAAATCATAAAAATGCAATGAAGTGCAATATCCGAAGACGATTTTATACGTTCTTATATATATATATATATATATATATATATATATATATATATATATATATATATATATATTTGAATAGCACGATTTGTATTCAGTTTCAAGGGTTATCACTTAGTTGTCAATTCCCTAGCTGATTATTGATCACCAATGAAAATATCGGAATTATGTAGACGGCATGATTCCCGAATCAGGATTTTCAACTTTATCATTATTATTTATAATAACTGTTTCAGGAGATGCGAGGTCTTATCTCATCAATAGCTTAAACTGACAAGTTTTTTTTTACCAGAGAGAAAGAAAAGAAAAGAAAAGAAAAGAAAAGAAAAGAAAAGAAAAGAAAAGAAAGTTTGAGTTTCTCGAGCGGTTCGCCACAGTTGTAAATGGTCGGTCTGGTGTCGCCTTGTAAAAATCGCGCGTTCACGCGGCCGTCCTGGCCGGCCCCGTATCCCGGGGCGCTCGCTCCCGCGGTTTGGGAAAAAAAAAAAACTGCAGCGGCTGTTGCCGAAGCCACGAAGAGAGAGAGAGAGAGAGAGAGAGAGAGAGGTAGACACAGACAGAGAGAGAGGGAGAGAGAGGGAGAGAGAGAGGAGCCGTGTGCGAAGAAGAAACCCACCGGTACCGGCACCGGCACCGGCCGCGACCGGAGCCATTACACGCTCGGATCCCACCCCCCCCACCCCGACTCTTTATTCCCGCCGAGGACGACGTTGTCAAAAAAGAAAGAAAAACCAGCGGGACTTACGGCCGCCGAGGAGCGGCGGAACCGAGCGGGCGATACTCGGCGCCCGAGAGGTATGAGAAAAAGTTAGCCGAGGGTTTTCCTCTCAGCCCGAAACTCAAAGCGTCTCGGCCGCAAGTCTCGTCGCTTTTCCCCTTCGGCTGCCGAGCTCCAGTTTGCGGGAGAGAGGGGAGGGGGGGGGTCTTTTTGCGGGTAAAGCTAGCGGCTCCGCGTTGTTGCGTTAGCGCTCGTTGTCACATTGGCGCAGTCGGTCTCCATGGATGCGAAGGCGGCGGAGAAGTTTTGCTAGCCGTCGTCAGGCTTCGCCGGACCGGACGGCTGCTAACCGTCTGCTCGCTTTACTCCGTAACGTCGCAACTTAGCCGCCGCTCTCCTGTCATAACAAGAGCGAGAGCGGAAAATAGAGACGGTTCGTTTTCGTTTGGTGCTGCCCGGGCTTTGTTTTTGTTTTTGTTTTTGTTTTTGTTTTTTGTTTTTTGTTTTTTCCTCTTCCCTCAGGAGTTAAGTTTTAGTACAGCGGCACAGCCGGTTTGGAAACGAGCCCGTGTCAGAACAGAGATCCTCAGAGTGTTTACAGAAAGGCACAGGGCAGCGTTTCGCTCTCGGGGACCACCGGGGGTCTTTTTTAAGAGACAACCGGCCACAGATGGCTTTATTTGAGATGTTATTTCCCAACCCAAAGTGTTAATGTAATAACGTGATGAATAGAGACGAGTGGAGAGGGAGGAATGTCCACTTTTTGCAAGGCGGCGTTAGCTCCTCACCTGCAGAACGGATACCAGTACTAAGTTATTTGCAACGAAAACTTATCAGACCTGGAGTTTGTTTGGATCACACTCACACCAGGTGTGGGTCTGTGATGCAACACATACATTCAGTGCTCCTTAGAAATTATTTAAAAAAAATGCTCCTTTTTACTGTCCTGCAGATTTTAAGTATTTGATTGATATTAGTGTAAAATATTTATTCCTATAATGGTGTAGCATATCCCCAGAATTCCCCGTATCCTTCACAGGTGTGTATGAGTGTGTGTGTGAGTGTGTGTGTATGTGTGTGTGTGAGAGAGAGAGAGTTAATGGTGGTGGGGTGTGGGGGGGTGTTATCCTGTCTCATCCTTCTTTTCCATCAAAAACTTGTCTCCAACGTGTTTCCTATAATTACGCTGACCCACCTGAAACGTTAGTGCAGAAAACCTGATCACCTGTGTTATCCCCATTATGTCATGGTGTTAACACAGGACTCCATAGTGGGACGTGCATTTGCTGGTGTCTTATGTAAAATGAGCTCCTGTTGTCTACAATGCACTATGAGTAATTTTACATGTATCTCAGGCATGTTTGGAGTAGCTGACTCTCTGTCTCCCTCTTTTCCTGTAAATCAAAAAGAAGACTGTAATTATAGCTTACAGCATTAAATAACACACCAAATGTACCAGAATCAGTACTGTGTTTAATTTTCTTGGGAAAAAAAATTGCCTCCCTAAATTGCCAATTATTACCTCTGAAAAATGGAGATTGAGCATGGAGGCTGTGACAAGTGATAACAAAAATTAAATTTTTTAATGAGGGCCTGTAAATGACAAAATTTGAGGTTTCAGGAGGGATGTGAACATTTTTTAAAGGGGATATTTTCACTTGTCAACATCAGCCGTCTCAGGTGAGTTATGAACCATTAGTTCAGGCTGAAGGTTAAGAAAACAAGTCTGATTTTGTAGTTGGTTTAGTTATATGGCAAAATATTAGCTGAAATCTAGTTCTGGTTCCAGTTATTCTGAGGCACCGTACGTAACAGACTGCACGCAAGAGCAACATTAAATACTTTAGGTTGATCAAAACAGGGTTGGGGGAAAAAAAATTCTAGGACAGGCAGATTACAGAGAAAAATGTCCATGACACTTTCCTGATAATGTCTTTGAAATATATTTGACACAATTGCTTTAAAAGTGAAGTGAAGTTATTGATCAATTATGATAAAAGTCTTGGATTAATTTGCTTTCATTTAACCAATCAAGAAATTGACTAATCATTTCAGGTCTAGGTATAAGAGCTTGAAAGTGCGCAGTGGGGAGCACAACATGCAGTGTAATTGTCAGCCAGTTAGTTCCTCTTCCAGTGTTACCTTTCACAGATATTATACATTACAGTATGGGTCAGGTGCTGATATCAAGATGGTCTAAACGCTTAAAATTATTGACAATTGCACAAGATATGCTTAGATTGAGAGAAAAAAATAAAAGCATCAGACTCCGGCAACTCATACTTTTCAAGTTCTAGTTCAGTTTCTGCTGAATTCCAAAGTATCCTTTAATTTTTATGCAGTACTGAACCCTTCTGTTTATGTTCGAATATGAAAGTGAAACATTTTTCAATCTCAGTCACAAGTTCAGGCCACTGAAAGTTGAAGTACATTCTCACTCTTAAAACCTCATTCCATTCAAAACAGACACCGGGCTCCAGATAAATGAGATCTTCTTTGTGTGCTCATGTGGGACTGTGGTTGCCAGTTCTTGTTTTTACTTGCTCCTCGCTCTTGTTTTGATTACCACTCGTGACTTGACAGTGTCAACAAAGGCAGGCGTCTGACATTGTTACTTCTTCACCTGTTTAAAGCGGATGAGGAGGAGGCGGAGCTGCTGTGATTTCCAGATTTGCCCTCTGATAAGTGCAGATGCCAACCCCCAAACTTTGCGGGACAAATATTTGTTGGATTGTTTCCTACATTTCTGAATCGGGAACATACCTGACATTCTTCGCGGTGAGCGACAGGAAGGTAATGTTTTGTGGAGATCTTGATCTTTTGGCTTTGCAGGGCTGCAAGAGGTTTTTTGATTCCCTGTGTCTTTGACTGACTATAGATAGTCTGACAGTTGTAGATGATACTATGCGCCTAAATTATTTGAACAGCTCATGACATTTATTGCCTGGCAGCTGATCAGCAGTCATAAGTGTTTTGCTTGCCTCACCCTTTTCGCCAGCTTTTTGTAGACCTTCAACTGCCATAGTGATCTATGCTATTACAGCAGTGTGTTAGAAGAGGTGACACAAATGTGACATAAATTACCTTTTCCATTACAATAGGCTCTTTTGGTGTTTTAAAGGAATGTCATGGGTGACTCACTGGCCTCGAGGCATATTGTGAAATGGCAGTGCAGTGAAACGTTAAAAATTTGTCCCTTCACATTGTGAATTGGCATGACCGTTGTTTCTATTTGCCAGAAAGATCAGTGAACCAGACCTTTACCTGGACTGAGGCTTATCACTATTTATTTATCAAATAGATAGCCAAATGTGTTTAGGAAGTGGATTTTAGTGCCACTTCCTTAACAAATAAAACACTTCTAGTCTTTGAATTTCCACTGATAAAACTGAAGTCAGTAATAGTCTGCTTGTTTGTATCTGTAAAACATGTAATGTGAGCATCAAAAGTGCTTATTATTGCTGCAGGAAAAAAACCCCAGCCACTGAATCAAAATTTAGCCACAGTAAATGTGTTAGTCTAGTTTCACTCTAGACCATCTCGTAGATACATACAATATATTAAAGATTTAATCATAGAAAAACCCTTATGGCTACCAAATTTAATCAGCCGTTTTTAAAACTTTTACCAAAATATACCAAAAAAGGTTCCAATGCACTAATTATTATCACATGGAAAATCTGCCTTTTGAAAGGATTCAGCACATTCACTTATAATTTTGGCATTGAAGTAAAGCATCTTATTGAGTTATTTGAATCTAATAAGCCATTTTAATACTTTTGTGTACCACCCCTCCCTATGGCGTAATAGTATTTTGGGATAAAACTTTTGAATCTTGTGCTAGTGCATGCTTTAGTCCACCTCAAAGATATTAAGTCATGCATGGTCAAAAGGTTCTTAATTGTAACTGGTTAAAAAAAAATGAAGTGTGTTTCAGAAGGGAAAATCCAGAACTGCAAAATTCATGGGTGTTCACCTCATATCCTAACCCTGTCATAACTGGTTTCAATATACTGTATTAGTGGTCGTATTTTAATTGTTGCACTGAAGGGCTATCTGAGATCTTGTTAAATTACTTGTAATTTGGGATGATGCAACGTCTGCTTGTCAGAAACGACACCTGTAAATCCAAGACTCTTGTAAACCAATATGAATCTCCTAAACATTACTGTATTAGAAAATTTAGTGACATAAATAATAGATAATTTCTTGGTTGACAGAACGTGTGGGCCCTGAGACAGATCTGTGAAGGAAGTGGTATGTGACACCCTGACCCTTGACCTCACCCCCTTTCCCTGAGCCAGGGTTGAGCTAGGTAACAGGTGTGACCTAGAGGTTAAAGAGTGCACACACACACAGTCCCACACACATACAGACACAGATATATTCTCTCTATCTCTAAGAGGAGCTAGTTGCACTAGAACAGCAATGATGAACATACCAGATTAAAATCTTATTATTGTAGTTTTTAAATTGGATTTCTGTTTACAATGATGTGCGTGTCTGACTGATTGAGTTGCGTGTGCTGCAGTTACTAAGTAGTGACTGGAAGCTTCTTTGTAAACAGCTGCCTAGCTAGTGCTTACTGATAGTCTGCATGTGAGGCGTTAAGGGGACATCTGTAAATCCTAGCTACAGAAAGTAACCTGGGTTACACTGTCCCCCTCTAAACTGTCCCTGCATGCACATCAGTCACAGGCCACGCCACCCTCCACCACAGGTAAATTCTCACCCTATGGGAAACACTACGTCCATTAATGAGAGTAAATATTCTATATTATAATCACATTAGCGCCACACAGATTTTTACTTTGACTAAGAAAACCTAAATGAAAACGAATGCTGTACAAACATTCACTTGATTCATCCACACGTGAGTCGCATGCATTCCTGTTTCCTACACTGTTTCTACACTGTGTTGAGACTCAGTGATAAGAAAACCGTTGCATTGACACTGAAAACCTGTGCAGGCCTGCTTTTTTTCCCACACAGTAAATTGATCAGGAATCATTCAGGGAATCGATAAATAATCGAGCTAATAGGTAGAATTGATAAAGGCATTGGTATCAGCTCCCATCCCTAGTAATAATACTTACGTGTGATGCCATTGAAAATAATGTTTCTTAATACAGATTCATGCTTCTCCTTTTTCTGAAGTGCCTTTGAACAAGACGTTGAATCCCTCCTCACTCCAGGACTGCTGTATTTTAGCCAGTCCTGCACTCTGACCCACCACTGGTGTGGCAGAGCTCAAATAACAATATCTCTATGGGCAGCAATAGAGTATCACATTCATGTTTTAGTTTGTTTCACATACTCTTGTTGAGGTCTTGGGCAGTGAACCGTTCATATCTATGCCAGTATCGTGCTCACAGTTGTCCCTGCCGGACGAATAAATGATCAAAATGAACTGAAATTTTGCTCCTCACGCTCTTGTCAGTTGACTGAAAATTCTGCCCTTGTTCAATGATAGGTTTGTTAAGAGACGTGTATTCTTTGAGACTGGTAATCGGGACCAAGGTCCAAAGTTTAGCAAAACACCAGCTTAGTGTCTCCAATTTAAGAAACTGAACTTCACAAAATGCAATCCCACTTGAGATTTCCCAAATGTCACGCTCCTTGTGATGAAGAACAATGTTCCCTGTTTACACCACCAGGAAATTTGTCCATATAGTTGCCCTTTAAACCAAACACTCCAGGTTTTTGAAGGTCAGTGGTGTCTTGATAAAGTGCAGTTTGGGCTGGAAGCCATATCTAAAAACTTTAGCTCTGTCTGCAATCAAAGCAGAACCGGAGCGCTGTTGCGTTTTGTTTTGGGTCTCTGGTCTTGATATAATTTGTGTTGGCAGCTCCAGGTCATGGCTTATACTGAGTGCATTTTGCAGCTACCGGGCAATAACATTGCACCCAAAGTCAGTGTAGTATCGGTTGAGTCATCCAGGTGGGAAGATGTCAGAGCAAATTAAAGTAATCTAACTGACCCCAGAACTCAACCAGATGAATGGTGAAACATTTTAATTTCCAGAACAACAAGTCCAGTAGATTAGTGCTTATTTTTTTATTATCAAAAGTTTATTTTTTAAAAATTCAAACCCTTATTCTTAAATTGAAGTATACTCCTTCATGAAATCACATTTTTATTTTGGGTTTATCAACTGAGGAATTATGCATCATTATCGGGTGAAGATATGACGACAATTGCAGTCACCCATGATTTTCTTTGGTTCATTAAAGCCCTCCAATCATGTGCCATCAGTGTAATGAGTAATTTTTGAATCAGTCTTTGATCTGCGGCTTGTTGGAAGATGGTGGGTGATAAAGGAGCAGATCAAAGTGACATTGTGAACTTACATTAGGCCAGAAGGAATCTACCCTTGTTGGGGTATTTTAACTGTCATAGAGGGTAATTTCATCGATGTCTTACCAGCCACCCTTTGTGCGCCTGTCCGTGTGTGTGTTTCTGTGTGGCCATTTGTGAGGTCAGGCTGTGTCCATGTTATACATGTGGTCAAACACGAAAATGTTACTACTCAGAGTTAGGTTTTATTCTTGGGATTTATTTGTTTGTATGTCTAAATAAGTACAAATTATAGACCAGATTAATAGTCAAACGTGTTCATTCAGATGATGATTTGCACATATTGATGCCTCTTATTTTTGCTGCAATGGTTTCGGTTTCCATGTTGTCTCGCCATTTATTCACTATTTGAAGAGAGTTGATGAATTTTAAACAGTTTAAAATGATTCTGTTTGACCTTTTAAAGGAATGTTGACTTTGTAAACATTTGTGACTGTTGGGGTATGTCAAGGCCATGGCTTTGCTGATAAGCTATTAGTTAGGGTGGTGAACTTGAAAAATGCAAGTCTAATAAGCTATTAGCTAAGTTGAGGTTATTATTCAGCAGTGGTGCATATTAAAATTTATGAACTAATCAAAAGACACATCAACTTCTAGTGAAGATTAGTCGTATTGAGTCCCATCTAAAAATATTTAATAATTGCTGTTTTTCATTAATAAGTTAGAATGCGGGGCACACACACAGCTGACCGTAGTTAAGGATGAGTCCTTACTGTGGAGGCCTGGGTTTGAATCCAGCCCAGGCCCTTTTCTGGATGTCACCCCCCTCTCTCCTTCTCTTTTCCCTTGTTTCCTGTCTCTCTCTCTCCACGGACTGTCAAATAGAGGTAAAAATTCCATGATTAAAAGAAGTTAAAATGCATTATGCCAACAAGCCTCTGTACACCAGCTGTTTTGCTGTGCATACAGATGAGGGCTATTAGCTTAGGTGATGATTCAAATGACTCAACTCTGGCTCCTGGCTTAAAGCTGTATGGTACTGTTCACCCCTTTGGCAAACTTTGTCCTTTCAACAAAGTGTATGATTTAAAATTGTGTCTCCCCTCTCACATGGCAGGCAGAGTTCAGCTATTCGGATGTATCCAAAACTGACTTAATGGACTAAAGGTGTTGGACTTAACCATTAAGTGGTGTCAGAGATTCCCTGTTTGAACTGAATAGTGTGTGTGGGATAGATGACAACTACCTAACCTCATTCTGTGAGGTCCACAATACAAAGGCTGAGGAAGGGCCAGTGGTGACGCAAACCTTTTTATTGTCGATGTCTTTCAGACCTCTCACCTGTCTTCCTGCTTGTAAAAAAACATTACGATGTCTGCTTAAAGGCTGATTGATGTTAGTCATGTCACACATTACATTAGCTGCATGCTTTTGGTGGTTAGTTGAAGATTTAATGGATGATAAAGTGACAGTATGTAGAATAAATGTCCGGCCATGTTTGATGGAGAATGACCTTATGGTGTAGTTCTGTCTTAAACAACTCTAACATTTCACCTTGGCTTGGAGACCATCCTCAAACCCAGTTCGAACACCACTTAGGGTGGATCAGTTGATTATATCTGAAGGAAAATTGTGGGTCTTGGCTATAGGTAGAGTCAGCTTACTCATTTTATTCCAACTTCTCATAACAATATTAATGACTTTGGACATTTGTGTTCTTTGTTTGTGTTCATTCACACATTGTACATACCCTCTTGCCTCAAGTAGACTCTGTGACCCTGAAACCCAAGGCTTCATTTGGAGATTCCTTCAAGGGTCTGTCCAGCTGCATTGCATACCAAGCTTGACATGTACTGTTATTTCTCAGGCTCATACAACTAACAGAGCAGTAGACTTGAACTAATTAGTGATGTCGTGGCTAACGGCTTTCAAGAAATACCTAGGGCTGTTCACAAAAAAAAAAAAGCAAAAAAAACCAAAAAACAAAAGAGCAATTCACTTTTGGAGAAGGCATCAAAAGAGAAGGTATCAATTTCGTTATACAATCTATGCTAAAGAGTACAAAGTACATAAAAAATTTGTAGCGGGTTCCTCAGTTGGAGAACCATCCAAGCCGAACAAAGCTGTTGTTGGGGGAATCAAAGTTGGTAACCTCAACAAGCTATGTCAGTAAGATAGATTGGGACATTTTAAGTAAATGGTCATTGTTACTCTTATATTACGAAAAAAAGAAAAGAAAAAACTGAAAAAAGGCCAATGCAGAGTGGGTGCAGGACTAATGGCAATTTACCTGGCAAAGGTGGCCGCATTGCTAATCCCTTACCCTCTGTCTGACAAAATTATTACACACTAGTTAGGTGAGGCAGGTATAGTCTTCAGTAAATTATGCTGAATTATTTGTTTTGATTTGATTAAACACAGCCTTGATTCTTTAGACATTTTCCAGGTTATAATTGTGTTAACACCCCCTGACTTGACCTGACTCTGTAGAATCACATATACAACCAGAAAACTGCCCTCACATTAACAATATTGATTTAAAATTTTGAGTTTCTCTTCAAAAAGTTACTGTAATGTTAACTTAAGCTAACTGCAAAGTGACTAAAACAGCTTCATTGAAGACAGAAAATGTCAGAACAGCCAATACAAAATTCATAATAGGTTTGCAGGGCAAAATCAGATCATGTCCCCGCAGAAAATGGTGTCTAATGATTAATGGAGTGGTAAAAAAAAAAAAAAAAAAAATGGCTGTACATGCTGACTGTCAGGTTAATAACATTTCCCATCAGTAGTACAAACTCAACTTGGCAATTTCTTGCATCACAGTATTGTGGCAAATGTATCAAATAAAGGTCTCTAGCCTAATGTTTTCATACATTTGTGGATTCTTAAACTCAAAAGTCCCAAACCAACAACAAGGAATGTTTCATGCAATATTCACCCTTTGTAGATAATGTGGCCTAATTTTTACAGCAATTAATTCCATTGTCTTTGAAGAAACTTTGCTATAAATTCTTAAGTCTTGAACATTGAATTAAGCCCTGCTTCTTTATTACTATGAAATGTAGAAATAATGCCTGAATAAAACATTCTTCCTCAGAGTTTTGTGATCCTAGCTTCTAATACCCCCCTTAGTCTGAGAACTAACACATACCACAGCCTGAGGCTGGAATGGGAGATGGCCAATAAAGTCCTAACAATATGTAGTGGGGGATCAAAATCCCTGGATGTATCTGGTTTCCAGTTTCATTAAGAGGCAAAATGGCTGTAGGCCCAGTCCCACAGGTCTGCAGTTCTGGTGATTAAACCTGGGTGTGGATGGATATGCGGTATTGCAGATATCTATGACATACAAATAAAAGTCACTGTCAACATTGTGGATGAAGTGACATGCAGTCACTTACATTTTAAGACCACCTAGCATGTGTGCACACCTGCACGGTCACACTTCACATTTTCAACAATGTCATCATGTATCTCTGGAACAGGTGAAAAATATCCCAGCATCAACCATGTTTCTCCAGTTAGGCTTTTGATGTAGTGTTAGCACCGGTCCGACCAAGTTGCTGTTGCTCACAGGGACTTGCACTGACTGAGTCTGACTGTCGAAGACTGAGGCTGACCTTAACACAGAAAAGTACTGCAGCCCCAAACATTACCAGTGGGTTATGATATTGGAAATTCTCCTGACAAAGCTAGTCGGGGGAGAAATTATAGTTTCTTAACTACAGTATCATTGTAAAGCAATATTTGTGCTCCAGTTGTTTCATTAAGTGTTAGAGCTTCAGAAGTGTTGTTGATACAAAAAAGAAGTGTTGCATGATGTCCAACATTTAACTGCCTTGATGCTCTATTGAACTCCATATATGGAAGGATAATTCTCCCTTGCAGGGTCTGTGGTGATCTATCTACACAAGTATTTGCTTGAGTTAGGGTAAGGCCTCCATGATTGGTTGTGGCTATGGTGAGGTCAAAACAATTCTGCCTTGCTTGAATGTGTTGAGAGCACAAAGGGGTACTTGCTGTTGGCCATGTTTTGACCTCCCTAACTCTCCTGGACTCACCCTGCATCTTAAAATAACTTGCTACGTGTTGTGTTGAAATCTCTCAGCCATACCTTGCTGCTGTTGGACTTGTTTACCATGTTGAAACCGAGCTGCCTGGCTGTTGGAAATTACAGGCCTGGATGGGGGCTACCTACATGCCTCAGTACTATCTCGTAGATTTATCTGAAGCACCGGTCTTTCAGAATGAAGTGTGGTAGGTTTTTGGAGGTCGGTTGTGTGAGTGTGTATGTTTAGTAGGATATCAAAACAGCCATCACTTACATAGCTTTGCCTGCAGTAGAAAAACTTAAAGACAGTGTTTTTTTTCACAGAATTCGCTTTAGTTGCATGGATGTATTATGTAAAGTGTAAATATCCTATATTGTTCTTAATTTGCATCGTGACGAAGCTCAGTGGAATAAAGAAATTTCATAAATTACAGATGAGATAGATGTAGGTGGTGGGTATGGTGTCTCACTGCAAATTCACACTTAATAATGGCTCCTCCTGACACTGCAAATGTGTAAAACCTTCCCCCAATGTTCTGAATGCTAAACTAGGTCATTGTGACTCCCTTATTTCCATCCAAATGTGAAACTTAAAAATGTCGTGCTTCTTATTGCTTGTTTTTACAATAAGACTTCTTTTTTTTAAGAACAGTTTCTAATCGTGTCTTAATTCAGTGATTGACAGGAACGAGTTTATACCGCTGTTCATTGGCTTTGGCTGATTCAAGCTATTGGTATCATTGTGTTAAGTCCTGTCTTGAAATGTAATAGTGGACAGAAACATATCCTGCCAGTGCAGTGTGGCTACTATCTGATTACAGTTTTATTACTATATATCACACTGCATGGACCATAAAGCAAAATATAATGACATACAAACCAAGTTACTACGTCACACACTGTAATCTGGTGTTGGTACTCTTAAAATGATTAATAGTTAGTGTTCACAAATGATTCACCTTTTGAAATTATGCTTCCTTGATGTTATGTAGATAATACTAGAAAATTACATGTGGCCTGAATAGAAATTGCAAGGCTATATGGCAGAAACAATAAAGTTACTGGCAAAGAGAAGAACAGTCACACCATACAGCATTTGTCACTCTGCATTCCAGGGTGGTTGAGACATTATGTGACATTCATGGTAAAAAGGCACCCCAGCATTCGCCACCTCACCACTTGTAAACAAACATCCGCTGCCTGACCTCGCCTGACACAGCAAGGCTCTTTTCTGCAAATAATCCTGTTGGTCCTGCTCAAATTAAATTTGCAGACTCACCTCATTTTCCAGTCACCCAGCTGAGAGAAGGCACATCTCAAATTACCTGTTTAACTCATAGACTCTCCTTTTAGTCTCTGTCTCACATACACACATAGGCACACACACCCACAGACATAGCCCATCCATGCTGTGATCTCAGTAGCAATATTAGTGCATGGTGTATTATGGTGTATCATGGTGTAACAGTAATGCCCTCTTGGTTGTGTAAGTGGTTGTTGTTTGGCGCATGACGGGATTTGGACACATGAAGATTGACATGGCAGGAAAACAAACACGCCAATTCCTTCAGACCCTGTCCCTGACCGGGGCCCATACCACAGCTATACAAGGCTGGCAGGCCGATGGGGGCTCCTGGCTGAACTTGTGTAGGGGATGAGAGAAGTGTAACGTTTCTGTCTGAGAATGGTGTGAAAGAGAGCGTGTAGCACTTTGAAAAAAGTCCTGATTCGGATGAGAGGAGCAATTTTTGTGGATTTGGCATCCAAAGTGACCACTTGCTTGTGAAACTTTTGTGTGCATGAGTGGGTGTCCTGCCCAGATATTGGCATTCATCCACTAGATTTAGGCCGGAGGAGGAGGAGGAGGAGGAGGAGGTGGTTTAGCAGGAGGTGGTGGTTTAGGAGGAGGAGGTGGTTCAGGAGGAGGCGGAGGTGTTGGTTTAGGAGGAGAAGGAGGAGGTGGTGGTTCGTGAGGAGGAGGGAGGTGGTGGTTTAGGAGTTGGGAGCAGTATGATCTAGAGGTCAGTTGACTGACAGGAACAGTGGCTGTGTAGAAACTAGCCAAAGAGCATGAGGCTGGCAAACAAGACCCCAGCACAACATGATCCAGTATTTGGTTAATTTTATGGACCCAGCACTCAGAGACCATATTGTGGAATCAAAGTTAAAATATAATCTGCAAACATAAGGATTGGTCTCTCCCTTGATTATTCTCTGGCACTAGTAATGCACACTAAGGAGGAGTTTTAGTGGAAAATGGAAAGTGTGTTAGTTGTCTTTGCTGGAGATGAGAAAAGATGTAGATGGGGAATATATACTCTCGTATTCAGATCTTCCCGAATGCTAGAGCAGAACACCTGTCACGACACGTGACGGAGACTCTGCGAAGATCAGAGGAAATCCTTTCCGTGTTTGTTTCTTTTAGTGTCAGAAAAGCAAGGCACCTCTTTGGGGATGGAAAGAGCAGGCTGGAGGACTGTTTGAAGGATGATAACATTTCTTACACTGTGATATGTCCCTGCTTGTGTCATCACTCCCCCCTAATGAAACAGGTGAAAAAGGTCAAGTTGTTGTGAAGTGTAACCATTATTTATTAAGGCAAAGATGAGCGCTCCATTCAGATGAAATGTATTTATCTAGGGGTGATTTAGTGTTATATGTTCAGTGCGTTTTCATTCCTGTCCCCAACCTGCCAATGTATTCATTTTTACGCTCCAAAAACAATTGTAAATCAGTTTACAAATTATTTAATAAATATTTCTTAAACTCACAGATGTTTCAAAGTGGGGCATAAACTGTTGTTGGATAATAAATTATACTCTGTTTAAAACTTTTGTTAACTTCAGTAATAATATAATTTCATTTTGTAAATATATGCACTTCATGCACAAGGCGGTTTAAGTTAAAGATGAATTTTCTGTCATTATTGATAGAGGAAAAAATTTTTTAGCCTAAGTTAGTATAGTGTTTTTATGGAAGCTGAAATTTACTAATTATCTGTCTCTCTCTTTTTTGCTTCCTCGCTCACTCATACATAAACAGACACGCAGACACTCAAACCAAAAAAAATTAAAAATAAAATAAGATTATGTATATGTGTATATGTATGTATATATGCCCTTTTTGTGTGTGTATGTGTATGTGTGTGAAGAAAATAAAACCCATACCTGCTCTACATCCACCAACACTATAGTTTTGATTAAAAGCTCTCTCTTTTGCACAAGCCTTCATGAATCCCCTATTATGTCTCAGCCTCAGATAGCCAAGACATTTTAATTTACTTTTACCGTATAAGCAAGAATTTGGCTCTGTATGGAAGCGTGACTGAAAGGAGGACATGCATATTAATCAGGCTGACTTTTCCAATACAGGGCTTTAATTAAACAGGTTTGCCACAGTCATTTTATACAAACACAACAGATGTAAGGCTAATAATGAATTTTGCAAATATGTCATACATAAAATGAGGTCAGCGCTTACATGTTTTTACAGTGTGTATATGTGTGTTGTTGTATATATTATTGTATTTATCTAGCGATTTCCATTTATCCATAGGGAAAGTTAAAGGTAGTTCTAACCAGAGAACCAGTTCTAAGCAGAGCTGAGAGGAAAGCGTAACATAGCTGCTCTGTTTGGATTCAGCATTCCTATGCAGTGCACATTTTACCGGGACTCTGTGCTGGATTTTACTTAACACTCTGTTTGGTTTGCTGAATTTCCAAAGTTGACAACCGATGCCAATCTTTTTTTCAGCCCAAACAAGCAGCTATCTGCAACAAGCCTTCTTTTAATCTTAGGGGTTTTAGCTTTCATAGTTGCGGTGTTCTCTCACACAATTGTGTCTTTATTGTCTACAATTCACATACATGGAGACCTAGGTTGTGTGGTCGGCTTTTAACTTGTCAGTCAAACCTTTTGCGGGGAATAGAAATTATACACCCACACTTATCAAGATGCTTTATGGATTTTTTAAAAGATGTAGGAGCATAAAGCCTTGTAGCCCACACTTAAAAAGTCTTATGCAAATTTGTCTTTATACCTCAATCTATCGTGAGGTGTGATTTAAAACTATAGGGAAGAGAGAATGGGACATTGAATAAGCTTTTGATAAGTGCCACAATTCCACATACGCCACAATTCTGAATTCAGGTTATTATGAAATAACAGTAAACGCGTTCTGATTAAATGTGAGCTGATTTTATGTCCTTGGACATAGTGTGGCTAGATGTTTCCACCTGTTGACTCTGTCTTTTTTCTAAGCTAAACTAATTGGCTACTGGATGTAGCTTCAGTATTTCCCAAATGTCAAATTATTCCTTTAAGCTCTTTTGGCCAGTTTCAATGTGGCTTACGTTTCTGAATTCCATTACTAATTCACAGTCTCCAGCCTCTGAATTCATAGAGATATAAAATGTAGGGTTCCCTGCAAAACATCAGTTGCAAGGCTCAACGTAACACTTGGCTGAAAGTGTTTTGCTGCCTTTAAAGGGATCGTGAAGTGAGACATGGAGTTTGAAAGAGGGAGGTTATCTTTACGATTAGCTTTACAATTGCCTTTAGTTTGAATTCAGTTCTATACATAGACACTCAATATGCTGACTACATGATGCCTCAGGGTAGCAATAAAACTGCATCATTGTGCCCCTGTAGAAGTTAATGGGCTTCCCCAGGGGGTGTGAGCTTGATCCTGAGTGATGTCCAAGAGCCACACTCTTGAGTTTGCATCACTCCATGTTTCATCTGGCCTGCTGCAAGTGGAGACAGTTTTAATGGTCAGTCTGTGTTTTTCTGTCTAAACCAGTCCTGTGTTTTCTTTGCACCAGCTGGAGATTCTAGAGCTTGGTTTGGCTGTTCATCTGTAATTAGTGCCAACCATAAACAACCGGAATACCGCCGAGCATTGCCACGGGTGGCTGCCCTCACCACGACAATCTGGAGTTTCCCTTTTGTCCTCAGACGTGTCTGATGTAGAGCCAGCTGCCCGCCCTGGGAGCTGAACAGTGGGCCTACCATACGCAGAGAGGGGAAGAGAGAGCTGGGGAGATAAAGGAATGTGGATGGAGACATTGTATAAATTTTAGTGACAGAAGAAATAGGAAAGATGAACATACCGTGTAAAGACTGTGATAAAAGAGGGTCTTTTTAAGTTACTTGTATCCAGGAGACGGAGATGTCAGACTCCTTTTCTGTCCTCCTGCAGAATCATATTTAAATATAGAGTCTAATGCCATCTAAATGTGATGCAAGTCCTTGGCTCTTGGATCAGCACAGATGCTTTTTCAGCCCTCGCTCTACAATGATACCATCATGGATAATGTACTACTGGGTAGCGTTCCATTCCAGTCTTTTGTCTAGTCTGTCATTCCCTAGCAGAAATATTCTTCGCAAATATTTAGGGCTGACCCAAATGCCTCGAACCTTCTACTGTTGCCATGATAATCAGTGACCAAATAAATATTTGAATGATGCATTATTATTATTATTATTATTATTATTATTATTATTATTATTATTATTATTATTATTATTATTATTATTATTATTGTTATTCTCAGACAAGGACATTTAATCCTAGTAATAGTTTTGTGTCACAGCTCTCATGTTACCAGCACTGACACTGGGACCGTGACTCGTGACCACATGACAGGTTTACAAGTAACAACTACATTAGCAAGATGCTGAAAAAACGGCTTAGCCACTTTGCAGGATTTTTTATTTTTCTATTATGGCATGCCAAGCCCCAAAACTTGGTATTTTGGTCAGCTATAGAAATATTTTATCCACTCAGTTACTTGTCCCTGTCTATCCAGACTCCAGCTTTCTCAAGATGCTTGAGTCATGACATAATCCCTTTACCATGGAGACAGAATGGCTGGCTTATGTTGTTTTAGGTTGAAGAGAACATACGTGTGTCTTTTGTTGGCAGGCTTTTTTTTTGGCTATATATTTTCAAATGATAGTCCAGTTGTTTGACTCCTACACCTGATTATGTATTTAGAACTATGTAGATATTAGATTTGATCTAAAGCAGTGCACCTCGGAGAGAGACTCTTTAATTCTTCCTTTTGCAGCCCCAGCTGTCTAAAACCTTTCTTTCAATCTGGAATCTCCAACTTTCCAGGTTCTGATAAAGGTTACGGTGATCTCTTGTGCCGTTGTCTTGGGAATAGGGTCTTGGCCTAAAGTCATGCTCCATGGACCATTGCAAACAGTTGGCTGCCTCTCCTGTGGCCTGCTAGCCCACTTAGTCTGCACACAAAACCAATCTAGGCACATGGCTAAGAGGAGGAAACATCTGTGCATTTCATGCAGACACCAGAACGGTTTGTGGACGTTAAGGACTGCACTGTTTCTTTACTGTCTGTCAGTGTATTCTGAAGACTGAAAAGATACTTTATTGGCACTAAGTCTAGTTCTGTGTTTGCCAAAAAAATAAAACAAAAGTTGATCTTGTACCAATAATAACATTCACCAAATAAAAAAAATAAGCAGTTTTTAACAATTGTATTTTCATAGTAAGGAATTCCAGATAAAACAAGTTTCTTTCAATTTAACAATGCCTAATTGCATCTTCCTGACAATAATTTCCTTTAGCTTTATGCTATTTTTCTGTCTCGCATGAACAGGATCCTAATAAGCTAGCATGTCATTGTCTTTGAAACTTTCTCTTGCTCCACATGTTCTCAGTGAGGTACGATAGTATCATGATATCAGGCTTTGATTCGGGTTCTGTTGAGTTGGCACATTTCCTTCCCATAGGGATTTCTTAGTCTTAGCTTGCGTCAAAGATCAAAGGCCCCATGCATGTGCACACTGTCCAAGGTTCACGTTATAACCTTTTAAATCTTGCAGGCCAGCTCACACTTCCTTTTTGTTTTAGAGTGAACATTTTCCAAACTTTATACATGAAAGCTGTCCATCATGGCATCAGAACAGCAGCTTGTGAATCAAGAATGCCTGTGGAGGCATTATAATACAGACGCAGCTCAGCGCGTGGGTGCAAACTTCAGTAGGGCTGTTGGGATGCAATGAAACAGTTTGCATCACAGTAGCAGTAGCCTTGTGGGCTCAGCTCTGTATCTGGCCTGATTACCATTGCTTAACTGCCATTAAGGGACACATGGAGCTGTTTAGTTATCTGCCCATGTAGTAATAATGTAGCCCAGTGTCATTTAGTGACAGAGGAAGGAAGTAGTCATGGTTAAAACTGGTTGTAAAATGAAACCCAGTGGAGAATTCTCCTGACTCTGCTCATATTTATTGGACTTTTTTCTCTCCTCTTTTAATTCATGCTATGTAGGGCATTTTGCATTTTTACTTTAGTATAACATGAAAGTGTTCTCACTTTCATTGGGATTTATGGTTTCTTAAACTATTGTTTCTTGTACTGTGTCTTTGCCACTTTGTCTGTATAAGCTGGTCCTTTACCAAGGCAAAACCTCTCCTCCCAATACAAGATCAGATTCAAATATGAATATGATATTACATTATAGGAAGTTAGTGTGATTTTTGCAGCAAAATTACAGATTTACATACATTGCATTAAAATTCATAAAATGCATAGGCTCTCACTCAAATATGGGCTTGTGTACAACGCTTACACCTGCAAGTTTTCACACAAACAGATCCTGTTCACCTCCCCCTGCCCCCTGCCCAGTGGCAGTCATTATTAGTGTTGGATTATACATTAAAGCCCGAGTCATGTTTAGCAAGTCGACCCTCTTAAAACAAAAAAATAAAAATGCTTTTAGTGCAAACAGACTTCCCACTTCTAAAAACTTGGCTCTAATAATTTAGATCCACTAGCTGTGCTCTACACTAACAATTCCATATATAGCTTGGTTTCTTGCCTGAGCAGACTACAGTATGAGAATGCCATGCCTGCAGGGATGAATTTAGGGCAGGGGAGTGGTTCATGATTCTGTTGACTCATGCTTTTAATGAGAATTGGGACGTGACAGTGTTATGGAGAATGGGTTTGGAATGGTTCGTTAGACTTTTGGTATTATTAATGCACAGTGGCTTTTTGGCACGGTGATTTGAATGTTTACGAAGATTATGTCACATCAAGTGGGAGCAGTGTTTTTGTCATCTCATTCTCAGCTTGGTGCCTCGTGGAGTCCAAGACCACAAGAAATCCTTTTTAACTCAGACCCGTTATTAAATAATTTCGAAAAAATGTGAGATAATTTTGCTGTTGAAAGGTGGAGTTTTCTCTCCCTCTCTCTGTTCCTTGATTACAGAGCATGTGTTAATGCCGTTGCTGTTAGTGACTAAGCAGGCTAATTGTGGATCATAGTGAGTCCTACCTGCTTGAGCGACCCCAGCACGAAGCAAACAGGTGCTAACAGGCTACACATGTTAGTTTTCTTTTGAAGTAAGGTAACTGAACTGCTCACTTTCTTGACAACCCCATACTATCATGCCGCCATTTTTGCTGTCCCTCACCCAAGTCCTTTTTCTTGTGAATTCAACCTCCAGGCATGATCTCCTGCTAACCATCTGTCATTATTTGTATAAATATGAAAACTCTTGTGAATAAGAGCAAAAGCAATCCAATCCCTGGGGCAATGGCATTTAGGTGGAAAATTTTTTTGTGATGCCAAAAGAGACTTGAGCTTTCAGCTTTTCACAATTTGCTGTATTCAGAACATATGTCTGTGTTTCTCTCGATTTAAATGTTAATACCCCAAAAGGTTGGTGTCCGTTGTCAACATAAAATCCATTCATTTTAATTATTCTCTATCTGTGACTTCTCAGGAGTAGGAACTCACCAGGAGCACTTGATGGTAACATAAAGCTGACATCTGCCCTCTCGTCTCTTCCTTCCCTTGTCTGCAGGAGCATTGGCTGCAGCCTTAGGATACCCTGTCGCTTTGTCTGAATCAGCAAGTTCTGGTCCTTTCAGAGCTATTTTCAAGACAACAGGGAGCTGCATAGCCTGGCAGGTAAGCCAAGTCGAAATTTCATTTTTCCAGTTATTATCTGAGGTATGGCTGCATAATCAATCATATTAAGATTGCTGTTTCATTCCATACTATTATGAAATCGCTTTGGACATGACAGCAGTCGGATTTGCAGGGAGATTTGTTGCATTAAACTAAGCACTCCTAATTTCTTTCTAAGCTACTGTATATCAAAAAAATGACAGGACTGTTTTACGCCACTTTTGTGCTCTGTGGAGTTTTTCTCTTTCCTTTTTAAAAGCTTTGCCTGGGTGGGGAACTTTTGCAATTGGGGTCTGTAAAGGCCATTAAGACGAGTAATATTGGGTTGTTCAAACAAACTGGAGCCCCACAGGGCAACATAACAACACAAATTTTCAGTATATAAGCACCTGCAACATCACCACAACAAGGCAAAAAAAGGCATTCTTGGCTTGAAAATCAACATGTTCAGCCTGGCTCTTCACAGACTGTGACTCTACATTATATTAAGAGTGAATCTAGTCTATTATATACAGGGCTAGTCATCCATTCACATAGGGACTGGAGGGTCATATTCTGTATTTCTGTTTATTCCCTTGCCACCTAGGCTGATCATCAGTTTGTCAGTTCTTCGCCTTTGTACCTCCCCCTCTAAAAATCTTACTTTCTGTAACCAGTACTCTAATACTTTTGCAAAGAAAAGCAACTACAAAGCTGTCAGATTTGCCAAACTGCTCAACAACCTCACCTTTTTGAATTGGTTCTTGTGGGTGTGTCTGTGGGTAGTGTAGGTCTATTCAGAACACAGTTGTATTTAAGTTTCCCCAACTTAGCTCACAAAGAGAAACCTGAAATGCATCATGCTGTTCTAGTACTTGTGACCAAGGGCAAGGGAGTAGTCAAGAACACGTCTAGGAATGTATTTTCTTCCCTGCATACTCCAAGTACTACAAAGATAAGAGAAAACATTTTGAGGGTAATACTGCATATCAAAAGCATTTAATATTATACTTGTATTTTCTTATCTGACTGATTTACATGATAAGGATCATTCCTGTGTTTATTTCAAGCCAAGTTCAAATAATTTAGTGGATATGGAGCAATTATTTTTAGAAAACACTCATCTTCTGTCTCTGTAAAATGATTTCATCCTTTCTGACTTCATGACCAAGGTATTTCAAAATTGTAGCTTCACGTCACCTACAAAGCGCAGCTGCTATTCTTGGACATGTTTTGTTTTTTTTCTGTTTTGGTAGTTATTACCACCCCTACTTTGATGACTATGTTGTGTTGTTTCAGTAAGTCTGCATTTAATGCTAGCATGGTTGTCCATGTTGTTCTATTATCCCACACTCAGAATACATATTTCCCTTCCCTTTTTTTTCCTCCTCCCATGACACATCTGATCTTTTCTGTCTGTTGTATCTTGCAAACATACCATCTTCTTATTGATTTTCTGTCTTTTGGGGCTGAAAATGTTGATCATTTGCAGTCAGTATTTTATCTCTCTCTATGTGAATACCTATATCTGTGTATTCATGTTTTGTTTTAGATTTTAAATGCATACCTTATTATAAATTCAGTGACTTTACAGTGATCTCCATATATGAAAGTGCTGGTATGTATGGGGGATCAAAAAAAGGGGGTTTTGGCTTATTAAATAATGGCACCATGTTAATATGTTTTTTTCACTAATAGTTTTTAAACCAAATAATGAAAAGTCATAGCATTCTACTATTTTAACATGCAAAAGTTTAGGGTAACAAGGTAGCGTGGTCTGACTGTTTTGGCAATGTCATGTGCACTATGAGGACTTTAATTAGTCCCAGCCCTGATTAGCACCATAGAAAAATCCCACACTTGTCTTTAAATGGACTTTGAAATGGCTTGAGGATAATTAAACTTGCTAGCTCTTTGGTTTTTGAGTCCAGGCCAGCTACCACACATAGCTCTCTGTTCCCAGGCTCCCAACGATAGGCCCTGCGACATCTCATCTCATGGAGGATCAGGGGGATCTTTGGGGAGGGGGTGATTTGAGGGGGTTGTTTTTGACATAATTATCTTCTAAATACTGATTCACTGATAGTGTGGTCATTAACTTGAATGCACTCAACAGGATGCAAGAATGTGGCATCCACATCTATTCTAGGTTTCCTCAGGGGATCTAAATCAGTGAGTTTGGGGCTGGCGGAATTAGAGTATTTGGGGTAATGATTAGCAATGGTAAAACCAGAGCTGGATTATTGTGGGCTGTATTACAACAATATTTATCGAAACTCTTCAACAGATGTTGCACAGGAAGAAAGAATTCTCCAACAAAGGATGCATCTTCTAGGAGCACTCAGTGATTTTTTTTTAAAGAAAATAAATGTCTGCCTGCTTTTGAGCATTAATGCTTGAAACTATCACAAGCGTGGCCCAATTAGAGCACTTCCTTGAACCCAATCAAACATCCCTGGATAGGCCTAAAAATGGCCACCAACAGTTCCACATATTAACATAGTTAATATGTGACTTAATATTGATCACATTGACCATATTAAGTCAATGTGATCTTTCAACATTTAAGTTTTTAAGAAAATTTGAGAAAAATTCTAAAATTCTGCTTTAGCTTTGTCATTATTGGGTTTGAGCATAGATTGATGAGGGAAAGAATGATATAATATTATTTTAGTATTAGGCTGCAACATAATAAAATGTGAAAAAAAACTAAACAGGTCTGAGTACTTGCTGAATGAACTCAGTGTATAGATCTATTAAGATACACATTGTTGATGCATTGAAAGTCTTTACCAATTCAACAATGCTCACTAAAGGTGCCCTTACTATATACTTCAGTAAACAATATATGGGTTTAAGGTTTTCCCACTAGGACCCCACTGATAAGGTTTAAATCAATTAAGCAATAGAAAGTATGTAATTTCCAGGAAATGTAGTGTGAAATGGCAAAAGATGGGGTGTGCCCTTGAAGCCCATCATGTCAATGGAGCCAAAGTCAATGGAGATCAATAAATGGCGTGGGTGTCTGGAACATGTATTCCCATTACACTCCTGTTCTCTCGGTCTCTCTCTCTCTCTCTCTCTCTCTCTCTCTCTCTCTCTCTCTCTCTCAATCCCTTACTTTCCCTCAAGGCCCAGCTAAGTGGACTGTGGAAACCAGCAGCTGTTGGAGTTCTCATCAGAGAACCTCAGAGAGGGAAAGGGAATTTCACAAGGGGAGTCACAACATCAAAATGAAAGGATCTAGGGGTCAACTCTCTGCCCCATTTCTTTAACATTAGCCAGAGCAAACCTCAGAGGAATAATAGACAACTCTAAAATACATTCACTGGAGCTAAAATATTTATTTATTTATTTATTATTTTGTTTTTGTTTTTTTTAAATGACAAATATTTGACGAGAGTCTGCCAGTAATTATTTTTAACTTTTCACTTATTTACACATGCTTAAAGTTTGTGTATTTAATTTTCATAAATGGTCATTGGACTGAAAGGCCTAAATTCTGGCACAGGACAATTTTAAATAATATTAGCTATGGTTTGTATATACATCACCACCGGATAGTTTTAAAAGTTCATACAAAAAACTGTGAATTCATATCTTACTGGAACAAAAAGGTATCTGTGATTTACAGGCGTCTTTTTGGAGTAAACCGTTTGCTTTAGGATAGGCTTAATAAATGAAACCTTTACTCTTTAGAAAAATACCAATTTGTCGAGTGGCTGACATCCCAAGTACACTGACTAACCACAAGTTTAAATTATTTTTTGCTTTCTTTTGCCATCATCTGCTGGGGGAACAAAGGTCAAGCTGTGAAATGATGTCAGGTTGACTCCTGAACCTATTAGGTCTAATAGCTTTTTCAGTGGATTTGGGTACCCTGTTCATAAAGGTTTGAAAGGCATGAGTGGCAGTCTCCCCGAATTCCGCCAACTGTGACACCCGTCCCCTCCACACTGCCTGCTATAGTTATCCCAGGCCTTTTTCAACTTAGTTATGGCAGGAATGTGCCATTGCATGAGAAGAGGTCATCACTCCTCATGGCCTGCCATGGTTCTTCCCCAGTTCTTAGTCAAGGCTGCCAAGATATGGACATGCTTTCCCACGCACGCAACCACCCTCTGATTCATCAATGAAGAATGTTGATATTTATTTCGAAGAAATTTTAACTTTACTTTATACAGACATGTAGAGGAAGTATCGGTGTTATCTTTTTCTATGAAGCTCTACTTACCCATGCAGTCAGGTTTCTAAATAAATCTATGCTCTAGTTTATTGTTTATTCATTAATTAACAACTTGTGTCACTTCAAACCAGCCTCAGGTTTTCTTCAGCCTCACTGCGTTATTTGATATTCTGATTTCATATTTACCCAGATCTTAATCTAGTGCTGACACAGAGCCCTACGCATATTGCTCCTCCAAAATGCCCACAAGTTTTCAATATTGTGCTGCAACCACAAGAACGTCATTTAAGGTGCATTTCCACATGCATGTTAACCCGTAAATTGCCTGGTAATTTCCTGTGTCTCTATCATGTGGGATTAGAAGATGGAGTCAATTTCCTGTGTAAAATGCTTACACAGAAAATCAAATCCACCCATTTAGGACATTGATCGGTAATCTTTAGTCACTGGCTCCAGGGAACACACAAACAACATTATTAGGTAAAACATGTGAAGGTCAATGATATGTATAACATTTTAGACTCCCATTATACTGAAGACAGGAATATTAGTTGTAGTTGAATAAACCCCATAATCACCTTAAAATTTTATGGAATGAGTCATTTTCCATGTGCATTCGGAAGAAATTTGTTATTCTCTCAAAAACTAAGTTTCCTTGGTTACCTTATGTTTCTCTTCAAGTACTGACTAATTTTAATCGTCCTGAATTAAACTAAAATAAACGGTTAATTACCGTAATGTCAACAAACAGCAAAGCCGGAATGCAGGGTCTGTGTATCAAGTGGGTGAATGTTTGCTATCATCAGATGGGTGGACATGGACTCTCTGTTGCAAGAAATATTTCACAAACAATTTGACCACGCTGTCAGATTAGATTTACAGATCATTTTTACAGTGTCTGATAAAATGCACTTATAAAGTAACATGCAAATTAGCTTGATTAAAATTCACAATGAATACGAATTTATCATGGACAGTGCTTAAATTTGTTTTACACAGTGCTCCAACGTCAAGGCAGCACTTAAGGCTATTGTAGAGGGGGAAGTCCCTGACTTTTGAAAATAGATCTAATTACTTCACATGTTGCCGTGTAATCTGTGATGCAGATTTATTGGTCACTAGTCAGCCCAAAGACTTTCAACTTGATCTGCGCCGAGCCTTTTAGTCTGACCACCTATTGTTTCACTGTTTAGTCAACCTTGTCTTGCCTGGCTCTTCAAACAGGCTGAGGTTTCAGCTGTTCAGCCTCTGCCCCCTGTGTGGTTTGTACTTTGAAGATTGAATGAGAAATTGGATTTCATGCTTTGGAGTTGATAAAAAAAAAAAAGTTAAGATGGAAAATTTCTAAAAGAAGTAATGCTGTTCTCAATTTGAGAAATGCCTCTGACTTTCCTATCAGAAAGCACTGCTCCCCTTCTTTATTTCAGCAGTGTAGTAACAGCTCTGTCTGTACATGAAGAGTTAAAAATAAACAATCTTCCTGTACAGCTGAAAAATGTTTTTGTGTGATTGTAGAGCATTTAATTACACTATCATACTATATTTATTTTATTGATTTGAAATTTACTTAAAAAGGAAGTGTGTATATATATATATATATATATATAAATATATATAAAAAAAAAATATATATATATATATATATATATATATATACATATATATATATATATATATATATATATACACATATATTCAATTCAGGATAAAATCTCTCATCACTCTTGGAGACCTCAGAGATTCATATTTTAGTTTGTCTTGCCAATGTTTAGATAGACTGCCAATAACAGTGTATTGAAACCTTGAAGCATGTCATGGAAAACAATTAGGTTTTACCATCTCCAGTTCTCATTATGCATGTTTAAAAGTATTTCTTCTATTTATTTATTTATTTTTTTAATTTATTTATTTAAGTCAACGGAAAGATAGATTGACAGAGTCTTACTTTCAGGACTTACAGGACTTGTGTGTGCACAGAGGTAATATGCAAGGTCAGATAAGGAAGTGACAGAACATTGTCTGCAAGAGATTTATCATCCTGTCAATTTTGAAGGGATTTAGCTGTTATAAGAATCAAATTATAACGCATATTACAGCGCACTGGGTTTATTGACAACCCAGGAGCTATCCAGTTAAATGTGACTGCTGAGTGTGTATAATCTTGTTTTACTGAAAGGAGATTTTCAGGGGCTAGGGGCTCTGTAAAAATTAGTGTATGATATAATGTAAACATTGCGAGTTTAAACTGCCTCCTGTTCTCGCAGACTACAGAGTTACTGTATAATCCCTCTGTCACACTTTTATTAAGCCCTTAACACAGGAAAAAACTACTTCAGACCAATGTAACTACTAACCATTGTCATCAGGATGGACTTTGGAGACTTGAGGTTCTTTGATGCATATGTAATCTTGCCTTGTTGTAACTCCTGTACACTGGACCAGACCCAATTCATCCCACCCTCTATTGCTTGTTTTTTCAGCTGTGTTTACATGCCACTTCTCTGAAACTTGAGGGGTGGAGTGAATGCCTTCCTCTGTACCAGACCTCTGACATCTGTCAGGACTTAACATTATTTATGTTTCTCTTTACCCATTACATGACACATGAATGCCAATTTTAAACTCACATACACACTAATAACTCTCTTATGAAATAGACAAATATATTTTTCTTCTCACTTCTTCGCTTTATTTGTTGCTTATTTCAAACTGATTTCTTGCTCTCATAGGGGACAGAAAGACTGAAGCACTCTGTAGGGTATATCCTTAATACTGACCTTGCACCTCCTGTATATATATATATATATTTCCTTTACAGCCAATAATGCAAAGCAGACAATCAGTTAGCATGGAAAAAAGCATCTAGACTACATGCATTATTGATGAATATGAAAATGGAGCCTCTGAGCAAATAGATAATCTTTCATCTCTGGTTTACAGCACATTGAGTACCCTCAGTCTATGACAGTCCACTCCTTGGCCCTCACCCCACACTCATGCTCTGTTATTGATCATATGTGCTCTAGGATGGCCTATTTCATGCAGAATAATCCGCTATCTGTATGCATGTAATGCAGTCAACCAAGGGCCTGGGAACGAGAGATATTCGGGGAGAAGCCAATACATGGAGATAGATAACCTCAAAGGGTCAGTCACCTTCTTTCTATCCTTTCCATTCCTGCCTGAAAAATTATACAGACTGATGGTCACGGGCTAAAAATCTCTACGAAGGTTCTGCTCCCTAGTATCTACACTTCTCTTTAGCAGATTCAAGACTTGAATTAGAGTGATTCTACCTAAAGTTAACTTAAATGCAAGGGATGAACCAATCCGACCTTTTCAGTCTCAGTACCAATAACTGGGCTTTGGTTATCTGTTTAATACGGAGTATTGATCCAGAGAGACTGGGATCATTCTTTTATTTGTGATGCAAGATCAGACCTTACACTCAGAATTAAACATTTCTTTCTTAACTTTGTAAAACAAAACGTAACAAAAAATTCATATATACTTTAACTGAATTGTTATTTATTACCCCATAGTAGTAGTAGTAGCTGTATAACTTGCTAGTGCAGCAAGCATGAAATAACCCCAATCTGCTGACGTTTTTTTTTTTTTTTTTTTTAGCTCACCCCCATGCTCTTGTAAAATGAGATTTACTTTTTTTAAGGATGTATTTTATAGATTACTCTGTTTTTTCCTAAGCTTTATTGAGAAAGTTTGTATGATTTAATTGATGTTAACCACAGTACAGATACAGTACGGTACAGTACTGAACTGATCCTGCTACAAGCTAAAGCTAAGGTTGTGGCTCTATTGAGATAATTGTGGAATAAAATTGACTCTTTTAGACATGTAATCGTCAAGACAACACCAAAGGATAACATATATGAGTAACAAAGATTGACATGGTGGACATAGCTTTTTTCTGCTCTCATTTTGGATTTTCATACTGCTTCAGGTTTAGGTGCTGCTTGTGAACTTATAAAGCAGTTAAGTTCTTGTAAAGCTCACAAACAGTTATTTAGTGGTTTTAGTGTTGTTAGTGGTGTTACATTTTACTTTGGATCTCGGTTCCGTACACACTACCAGTACTGAAGTTACAGAAGACTTAATTTGAATATTAATCTAATTAACTGCAGTAAATTAGTTGTGAATTTCCATGAGGTGCAGCCTAAAGGAAACTAATAGAACACAGTACCTGATTAGCCTTACTGAAAGAAATGCAGAAGAAATATCATATCAGGCAAGTTCTATTCATCAACTATATTTCATATTTAGCTCAAGCAATCATGGCATGACAAGTTACGTTTATTATAAAGATGGACAGTTTTGAAAAATGAGTGTCTCTGACAAAAGTAGAACCCAAATGAGGACTTTAACTGGTGATGTCGTCGAGATGTTAACACTGATTATGTCTGTTACTTTGTATGTCACTAAGAAAGAATGAGAGATGACTGAGTCAAAATGATTACCCATTGGATTTTTGGAGGAAAAGTGTACCTCTTTCTGTTCTGTACTTTTTGCATGGTGATAACCTTTTATAATCTGGCTCATTAGTGCTTAAAGCTCTTGGTGCAAGATATTGTGTTCACAGTTGTCACAGCAAAGAATGTTTTCTTCTGCCGAAGATGTCTTATATAACCTCATCATAGCTCAGTCAGCATAAAAAAAAAATATTTCTTATTTCTCAGCATATGCCATGTAACTATGTGATCATTTGGGTTGAGAAAAGAGTGGAAAATTTAAGTCTGTCATGACAGTGGATACAGCAAATACAAATCCTTAAATCTAAACGCTTACGCAGAGTCATTAGTTTGCAGCTTATTCGTTCTTTCCACAAAGTTAACTGTCAGTACTGAGGTTCATAACTACGGGTCATGCCAGCAGGCCCCGGTTAATTGCCGTATTTAGGTGAAAGGCCAGAGGCAGACTAAATCATTTAAATGAATATGAAATTTATTTTTAACTTGCATTAGGTTGTATCTACAATGAAAAAGGGCTGCAGCACATAAGCACATATCCACGTGGAAACTTGAGAGAAAGTGAATCACAGAGAATGCTTTTGTTTTTAGGGGAGGGAAGACTGATATGTAAAAATGGTATGTAAGCTCCTCTGTTGCATCTCATAAACACTTAGGTTGTGATTGTTTCCTTCCAGTATCACAAGGTAATAACTTTCTGTCCATGGACTGATTGCCTGTCCCTTTTCTTTGGAAACACCGTGAGTTACCTCTTGCCAGAAGGCCCACAGAGCCAAATTTGTCTTCAGATGCCAAATGACCAAAATGAAATTAGATTTTAGAAAGCTCGGCAGGGAGAGTGGGGAATAAGTGGAAACTATTTTAGGAGAGAAAAGTGGGACAGGGTTAAAAATTGACCAGAAATATAATCTCATTTACTATTCCATCAAGATGAAAAAGAAAATAAGTTGAAACCCAGGGGAAACACTGTATCCAGTGCAGGAGTTATTTGTTGATGACCAATCTAAACAGATATGATAAAAAAAATTATTGGAACAGGAAGGATTTTTTGAGTCTCAAGTAATGGAGATTGCATTCATGATGCATTATAATAAAAATTCTTTTGCCTGATAAATTCTTATTACACTTATAAATGTTATCTACCACAGTCTGCTTTTTGGGGAATAGCCATTTTAAAGTTATATCAAACCACCAATGTCTGATTTTAATAGCCATAAAATAAAACATGACTGTAGCTTGCACTGCTGTCCCATTTACTAAATCTTAGAGATCTTGTTTGTATCTTCCCCTTCACATAGCTCAATAAATTTAAATCCACCCCCCTTTTGCTCTCCTGGTCATCCACTATGAGTTGTGGTCAGATGAAGGACCATTGCAGCACTTCTCGCAAATCTCTGTTTCTCCGCCCACTACTGCCTGGATGATCTAAATAAAACTTGTCAAGAAGCGCATACCTCAAGGATCAAAGGAGAAGAAGAAGATAGAATTAGGCTGTAGCAAGGAAAAGACATAGGATAACTACAATCATCAAAAACATTAGTACTATTTGTTTTGGGGATCTCAAGGATGAGTGAATCGATCCGAGGTCCATCCAATGTGCATTGAGTCTCTCCCAAAAAAAAAAATGTAGGGAATTTCTAGAAGCAAACTAATTGTTTCCTCTTATTTACCAGCTTGTAAGTGGGGGTAATTTCCAGAAAATGTAGTTCAGATATCACCAATCTTTTTATTGGGCTGTTTCATCTTGTCCACAAAATACAAGCATCTTTGTTTGGCTACTTAAATGTTCTTTTGCTCATCGAAGTAAAATAGGCTCAAGAATGATTAGTTGCAGTTTTGTGCTGTAATTTGCAACGGCAACATTGTTTCTTCTTCATCAACAGTAACACTAAATCGGTAGATGATGATCCTGCATGATACATGGTTTAATAACATGACTCGTAACAGTGTTTCGGCTTATTTCCCTTAATGTGCAGTTATTGTGTGTGTTCTTATCACTTGTCACAGTCTGTATGCCTGTAACTCACCTAACTAGATATTAAAACCAGATGAGCCCTTAAATCACACAGATAATCTAGTGTATTACTTGTATTAAAAAAGAGTCAGTATCACATTACAAATGATGTTGGTCTGATGTCACATGACTAACAGCAGTGGTCTTTGCTCATCCTAGACATTTCAAAAGGTAAAATTCACAGCAGTCCAGAGCTGCATTGTTACGAATCCCCAAACCCTATCAGGCTGTAACGTGATACAGCTCTTAAGCCTTCATCGCCTGAACCATGGTTCTGGCTTCGTTATGGTGTCCCATTGCTGGATGTGTCCTACAAACTCAGCTGTTGATGGTATGCAAGGCTAGTGGAGTTCAAATATTTCTCGATAGACGGGCATACATGTGCGAGTATCAGAGTTCACAACTTCAGTCTGTCTACAGAGGGCTTAGTGTGGAAACTGAGTTTCTCATCATTTCTCATATAAATATATGGCAGCAATACTCTTGTATTAAAATGAATGGAAGGACACTGGAAAGTGCTGATTGTCTTACTTTTTGACAGAGTTTAGGCAAACACATATGTAAAAATATTTGGCAGCCACTTCCTTTGCAAAGCCTTCCTTAAAAAACTCTATTATCCAAAAAACTATTTCATTTTCCACACTTCCCTGTTAGATTGTATGTGCAGGGCTGCTGAAATTCATGATCCTGCTTTCATGGTGATCTGCGTCGTAGCTACCAGTGACTTCTCTCATTATTTGGTATCCAGTGAATTTTACGAATCACACTTCAAAGAGCTAATTTGGACTAACATCCTATAAATAGAACTGAGTGACACGAGGCTGTAAAATGCAGCAGGGATTGGCTTCACTCACTGTACTAATGACTTCATTTCTATGCATTGGGAGCAGCACTGATGGATTTTGATGCCTTGCTGTGCTTTGTGATGATTCAGTCATCGCATCTATAGCACTCATCATAAGGGTTGAAGTACTCTGCTTGAGGACAACTATGTGACTTTTTAATGAGTATTCACAAAGTGACATAAAGACTCGGACATGCGTTCGCCATTTTTTTCTCATTACCTGTATTTCTTTCACCCACATATGAAATAACTATGTGTTACAATTTGAATGATGTGATGACATAGATTATACAGAAATGTATCTCTTTAGCAGGAATTTTAGACCTGCATGCTTGTTGTTTAGAGTGAAATTTGCTCACACTGAAAATATGGCACCTGCATAAAACACGTAGATACTGCCACACATGAGACAAGTCAAATCACCTGCACCTGTTGGTTACTAGGTAAAATCACGCACACAACAGTGGCAAATTGATATACACTGACACAGCTCTCCCAGAAAGCAGCAATTTTCCTGTGTGTTCATGAAATGATGCACATTAAATGGCTTTTCATGACAGCCTCTGAATTGCGCTGAAATGATAACGATTCACTGCCAGCCATCCTCAAATTCAGCAGACTCCTCATCATATGTCTGCTCTGTGACATAGATGAGTTGGCAGAAATTATGTCACTGTTTACCCTTTTTTGACCTCTTGCGGCATACCCCAACTTTAATGAATATCATTTATTATTTTCTTTCTTTATCATCTCAGAATGCACGAAAATGCTTTAGTCAAATGTTAAAACTGAAATTTTTTTTTACCTTACAGGGGTGTGTGTTTCAGAAATGTCACCTATTTCATCACACTTGTTCACAGTCCTCGAAATTGTTTTTATTGTTTCGATTTTATATGATGTTTCCACCATAATACATTAGATTTTTCTTCTTCTTTCCCTCCTCTTTGTATTCCCCCAATTTCTCTGCATCTTGACTTCTGTCCCACTCTCTTGCTGTGTGTCCCTGTCTTTCTCAGAGGATCCTTCACAGGTTCTTATCACGTATTTAGTCTAAGACTAGCCCTCAGAGACCTGCTGCAATCAGCCCAGAGCAGGAAGCGAACATTAGTAGGCTGTACAGAGGGCATTATTCTGTACCTAACAATCGTGACCCTCTTCTCTCTTCGTCTGTTCGCCTCTCCCCAATTGTTGTTTATAGGAACCCTTTGTCTTTGCTTAAGGTATTCGTTTCTCTTTAAAATGTGCCCTTGTCATGAAAGTTGATCCAGAGGGAGTATTCATTTCGAGTGAATGCAGCGACAGAGATTCCTTTAAAATGTTTACAGCTTGTAGAGGAACAGAGTGCTCAGCTACTCTGCAAAAATAGCAAATTCTGCAGGAATCTGAACAAATCAGAACATTTTGTCTTGAGATAATGACAGTTCTTACATTTTGAACAAAAGGAGGACATGATGCATGGATAGGAAGATTGGAATGAGGGAATCTCTCAAAGCAAGTTTTTGTGGATAGAATTTCTACCAAATGGCAAATGTTTGTAGTCTGTTGTTTGAGGTCGCACTCCAAAAATGCAGGTCCTCAGGCTTATCAAGAAGCACAGGCGACCCTGTTTACAAATTTAGGTGGCGGCGAATTACTAGTGGCTTATTTTTACCAACATAATCATTTAACAAGGGTATAATGATAGCACTGCTGTTAAAGACTTTATTATCCCAAATAATGAATCACCTTCTGTGTTGATGTCAGTTTTAACATTGTACATCGATTCACCCCGTCATCCACCCAAAACTGCAATCCTATAAATCATTAAATTGTTAGTTAAGGCCGATACTAATATTAGGGCCATGAGTCAAATACATCATTAAAAAGTATGTGTTTTTCATGTACTGTACTTAGCTGAAATGAACCATGTAAATCAGGGTTTCATCACAAAGCGATAATTATAGATGATAACCTCACTTTCTAATCAACAGTATGCAGGAGATTGTATGAACTACCCAACATTTTCTGCCTTATAACTTAACAAATGAGCAGCTGAGTGTTTGTTTCAGAGCTATTGGTTTCCCCCATTAATTTAAAGACATACATTGTGAATATAGTTATATATACATAATCTATCTAATATTATGTGCAGTTCATGTAATATTTCTTTAGTGTTCTTATGTCATTGACTATTTTCTTCAAAACCAAATGCAATCATCAAGTCTTTCTCTTGAAGTGTTACAGCATTAATTATTAGGATATGGCAAAATCTGATTGTGATAGTTACAGACATAGCAGCTGCAAGAAGAAAAAGGCAAACTTAATGTCCTCTCACTTGTGGGGGCAGGTGATTGTATAGTATTAGGTAGAATATGAGAAATGGAACTCTGCCTGTGTGTTTGTCTAAAATATTTTGTTTGTTGGTTAAAGCTCAATAGAAAGGCATGTTTCAAAGATAGTAATGCTGATCTTTGATGGAGCTCTGGGAGAGTCCTTACCAGTGTCAAACGTCTCCCAACTGTGGAAAATCAATTTATGTGACTGAAGAATGTGTAATGTAAAGCATTGTGATGTACGACGTATCAACATTTACTGGTCTGAAACTGATACACTGCTGAAAGGACTATCCAGCAAGTGCCAGCCCTCACAAGCTGTCAATAGATTATGGAACAAATCTGGATATGTATGTGACAACCAGGACAGCTTTTTCTTTTTTTTTTTTTTCTTTTTTTTTTGTATTACGTTATATAGCTACTATAATATCTAATTTCTTTGTAGATGTTTTTGTACATTTTCTCATGTTCATTAACATTATATGTGCCCTAATACAGATGAATTCTTCTCAGGTTGGACATCTTATAACTAAAATAAAACGCAGAACGGATGTGATTTTGTAACTTTACTTTTTTTCTTTTTTGTGGCAAAAGCTCCTCAACAATATCTATAGTATTCTGCCTCCAGCAAGGTGTTTTCAGAGTCAGGTCACTGACACTTCACAAATTCCTGTCCAGACAGAATGTGTGATCATGCAGTCTTTTGGGAAGTGAATTACAATCCGATATGGATGAAAACCATCGATCTCTATCAAGGTGCCCACTGACATACTGTATAAATAGAGACTACCCATGTGTTGTATGAATCCCTACAAATTTATTTCAATATAAACCTCTAGATCTCATCATTGTCTATATACAGTATATTATTTAAGCTTGCAGGAAGGTCAGTAGGCATTTTTTGTTTGCCATGGAAAATCAAATACTTTCTGCTACCACCTCAGGTGGTATGCTTTGATTATATGCTGGATGGGGTGACAATGAGATAGAGGAGGTGTCAAGGAAGGCAGGAGGGTGGCAAGTACTAAAATATAGTAACAGGTTTGCCTCTAATCAGTATTTACTAGAATATGAATACAATACCACTAATGAGTCTCAGCTGTTTTCAGTCTGAAGTATTAATTTTGTTGACAAGCTGCAGATGTGTTGAGTCTTAATTTAATTTAATCGGTGCTGATCCTGTGGCCAAATGAGGTAAGGTACCATTGTGCATATCGCAGTGGTTTCTAAGGTAACCATTGCTTTGCCCATTACTGTTGCCATACACTTCATGCATTCAGCTGCATCGCCTCATGTTATTTGCCAAATCTCCTTTAAATGCAAATGCATATAGAAGATGACAGACAGACTGGCAGAGCAAAAGCATGCGTGACTTGCTCAGGGAAATGCCATCATTAGACAACAGTCCTGCTTTCATTTTTTTGTGATTCATTAAATTTGACATAAAGACAGAGAAAGATATTATAGTAACATTTACAAAACAGATGATAAATGACACAAATTAGAATAAAACAAATGATATACACACAGTCACAAATATATTGTGCATATATTGTAAATTATTACATTGGAGCAAACTAAGAGCACAAACACAGAAATTCTTGCTTTCCATAACTCTCAGTCTTCCTGTATCATGGAAAACCAAGTTTAATTTTGTCATATTCATATCCTCTATATCAAGTCCTGATTTCTTTCTCCATTACCCAATAGAATCCATTCAAATCATAACAGTTTTATAATTAAAAAAAAACAAAAAACTTGCCATTGTTTTGGATATTTTGCCACAAATCTTCAGTTATATGAAAAAGCTGTTGCAAGCAGTTTTAAATTAAGAACACGCTTTTGCCTTTGATTAGACTTTGTTGCAGTGGCTCCTCTCTCAAACTGTTTAAATTTAGCTTATTCAAGTGCATACGGTGGCTGAAACTGTAGGTAATGAGACCACAGAAGGGAGAGTAAAGACTAGGTGCACACTATGCATAGTCATGAATATAAACTACTTAAACTGTCCCTCATCTCCCCTGATGTCTTTGAACTTGCACCCCTCAGAAACCCCTCATTTTCTCATAGAGCAGCCATACATGGTTGCCCTTTTAGATAATGGGTTTTCTAGCTTTTCCACATCTGTGCATACTTAAACTGTGACTATGACAATATCTTAGAGTCACAGATTGATATTGCCCCGTTTCATCACTCGCACCACTTTGTGTTCTCTGCTCAGGTTTGACTATCAAATATCCCTCCCTCTAAATATTTTATGACATGATGCCTTTCTCTGGCTCAGTGAAATGTGTCAAGGCTGATGTATAGTCGTTGCACTTTAATGCCGGCCTTTGCCCTTAAAGTGGGAGGGATTTTTGTCTTTGCCTTTTTTGTCTTTGTCACTTTTTAATAGGGTCAAATGGCCCTCTGAAATATTCATTTTAAATCATCACTGTGCTCTTGAGAAGTAAAAGCACAGTGGCTTGTGTTAAATTATCTTGTCAATTATATACAGCGCTGACATACTTATGTAATATAATATATAGTTCAGGAGAGGAAAAATGAATCGCACTCCCCCATATGAATCTCATCAGCAGATAATTCTGTATACGAGACATTAATTGCTTTAGATCATAGGGATATTGCACCAGCGTCATTAAAAACAATTGAAGAAACGATGCAAATGCACCTGAAAGTTTTAATACTACTCAACCTTTTATTCCTATAGTCAAGGACAGTTTAGTTAGTATTTATTGACAAGAACACCTCTCTTAAAAACAAACAATATCACAAGGCTGTAAAATCCATATCCATAAAATCCATAACATTTAGCCTCTCAAACAAGCCAACATTAATGACTATTGAAAGAGAAAGACAAGGAAAAAATCTGACTTTAACACTATAGTTTGTTATGATGCAGATGAAGCCGTGATATGATTTTTCAGGTGATTTACTATTATACTACTACTTTACTATTATACTATTAACTATTAACTATTATATTTGTGATATGCCAGCTTCCTTTGGCATATCTGGCACTCATCTAAATTTGGCAAGCTGACCCTGAAAAAGTCATTATTCCAGATGCTTGACTTTTTCGTTTTAAATGGTAAGCCTCTCACGTGGTCCAAGTACATGTCCCAGTGTCAGTGCTGGTAACATGAGAGTTGAGACGCACACAACTATCGCTTAGATTATGTCCATGTTTGAGAATAACTAATAATATATATTGTTGATGCAAAATTAATGATTTAAGATTACAGTTTCTTATTTCAGGGGCTATCTGGGGTTTTTGTTGTAGCACATACATAATAATTAAATATTCTACATTTGAATACTGATTTTGATGTCAATTACCAAGGCACTGGTAGAAGCTTTGAAACTTCAGGTCAGCCCTTCCTTCCTTCCTGCAAACATCTTGACCCGAGTGTGTTCAGCCTAAAGTAGCTCCATTTAAACATCTCTATTAACTGTGTTTGCATTTGTGACATTTCAAACGTTTTGCTTTGCTTTCACTCTAAATTAACCACAACAGTCTATGTTTGGGCAACCTGAGCAATGTTGCTGTAGATGTCTGGTTGAGTAAAGAACATTAATGATAGCATGTCAAGTTATAGTTAGATATTGTTTCAGAGCTTCCAGATTTTGACTAGACCTTCCTGAAATTTACCTTTAGGTCATGGTAGGCATGTAGGCAAGTTCTCTGCCACTACAACAGATTTCCATCTTTTGGATTCCTGAGAGGCCATGTATGAGATCATTGTAGATCCAAGGAAGTGAAAGAGCAAGTGGAAGTGGCGTCATACAGAACTGGGCAGCCTATATATTGGGACCAGTCCAGACAATATATGGGCGTTATGGCACTCCTTAAAAGAGAACACAATAATAGAATAAGGCAATGATTACCTAGTCTCTCAGTCATTTTGTTACAACTCTTTACTAATGTAAGATGGAAAGCAGTGGATTGATGCTGACTATTGATTAAATATTTAATTTAAAATGTTGATTAGCTGGGCATACTGGGCAATATGGAGGCATATATTATAGTAAATTATAACCATCAAGGATTCAACCAAGCCACAGTTTAAATAGTATTTTATATTTGAAAAAGGTTTACTTAACTCATGGAACAGGTAGGGGGGCCCCTTGGCAGAATTTCGCATGGGGCCCCAGGAAAGTCAGGATCGAATCTAGTGTTACAGGACTTAGGAATCAGACTGCCAGGTAATTCAGTTTAGCCAGCATTGATGCAGTTTAACTGAAGGAAGGCTCCAATGTGACGGAAATTAACTCTCAAAAACAAGTGAAGATGGGTGTGGCTTTACAATGGTTATGTGTGGGCTGGTGCTGAAATCACCCCATGCAGTGTACACACTGTCAACCTTTTTCTCAGCAGCTTCCCCTTTTTTACATGAAAACTTATGGGGAAAAAAGGGCTGCTCTAAAAAAGGTGGTGCAGCATCCATCTATTCTCAAAAACAAAAACAAAAAAACCCAGCAAAATAGTGTGTATGTACACACTAATATAGGTGCCTCCTCTGTGACTTGTTATATAAGGGTTTTGTTTTGTTTTGTATTGTTTGTTTGTTTTGCTTTAATCGTAGGCTTAATTTACTATTCTTTGTAGATTGAAATAAAATGCAGGGCATTACTTTTGCTTTTAAAAATAAGTACTAATGACTTTCTTCAAGGATTCCGCCATCTCCTTTAGGAAAGCATGAGTGTTCAAGTACATCTTCATATATACTGTTTTGGCCAATTTGACATGCGAATGAAGGCGCAGTCCATGATTGAATCAAATCTTGTCCAAGTGTCTCATGCACCGTGCTCGAAAATCTTATCCTTGACAGCATTTCATCATTCTCCCCTTGGTATCACAAGCGAGCTGTCCACTGAGTGAACTGCATCTTGTCAGTTTGTCATGCTGATGTAAAGTATGTGGGTGCTAGATAGTGGCATTGCATGTCACCAACCTTTTAGCTTGATTGCAAGACCCTAGGCTTGAGGCACAACATGCTCATGACTTATGAGAAATGAGCACCAGTGAGCATCACATGTATTAACTGTCTTAAAGCATCCATGTACACGTGTCAAGCACCAAATTGTCCTAGTCCAACTCAGCTCCTGACACATATTACCATCTAAACCAGGGTGCTTTTAACAGATGTACACTTTACTTCTGCAGTAGATATGAACATGTAACTGACCGTTCACTGATGAAAATTGGATCGTGAGCAAAGATATTCAGTGAGACATGCAATGAGCTGGTTGCAGATAATAGTTTTGCTTGACAAAGTACATTTCCAGAAGACACACTGCTACTGTGCCCCTTTTTTTTTTTTTTTTACTTTACTGTATATCCTAGCCATTTCTTAGTAAATTTTATATTGCCTTTCTAAAATTATATTCACTGGTTCTATTAATGTGATATGGCTAAGTGATTCTTCTTGGTCAGAGGCAACAACTGCTTCAAAGGATATAGTATTTGAGAAAGGCCAAAATCTATAAAATATACCCTGTTAGAGATGATTTTCCTTAGAAATATTCACACAGCTTCTCATATCCTGCGGTATTAATTGGAGTGTTCAGACACTCCAGTGCGGCATATAGAGGGAAAAAACAATTCGGTGCTTTGCCACTATCACTTGCAGTCACTTGGCTCCCCAAGCTCAGTCTTGCTGTCGCAGAAGCCCTTTCATATGCTTTGATCCTGTTAATAATTATTTGCTATGCAGCTGAAGAAGGAGGGCATACTGAAAAAGCTGCAGAATGCTATGCACTGATAGTGGCATTGAAAGACAAGGGGAGAGTGAAACTTGGAACATTTTGTGGTGTGGGAGTTTCAACAACTCTGTTGTCCTTCCCAGACATTGCCACTAAATATGAAAAACAGAGAATGGCCTCAAGGCTTAATCTGAAAGTGCCAGTGTATGCTAAAGGACAACATTCCTGCCCTGCATAAAAACACTTGAATTTGAGACCTGTTTCTGTAGTTTTTGCTAAAACTTTTGATGAGAAAAATTTTGTGTTATGGATATTCAAATCTGTCATTCACTGTCTCCCTCTATACCATTAATTTTCTCCTATTCCTGATGTCTTTTTAATGTAATTGGCCTTGCCTTATCTCACCCCTGCTGTCCTTTGCTATTGGAAAACATTTTCCTGCTGGACCGACTTCTTATCTAGAGTGGCTCTGGATGGGCTCAGAACAGAACTGAAATCAACATCCCCACTGGCCTGCTGGCAAGGTCAAAAAAGGAAAGCACTGGCTAGGGGCCACACCGAGCCAAGGAGCTCAACTGGTTCTTCATCCTTTTCTCTCCACTGGGGTTGGAGATAGATTACTATGACATTCTTCCATTTCTCCATAGATACTGGAGCTCATGCTTGTTATATCATCCCTACTGGAGTCGTGATGAGAAAGCTAAAAGGTCTCCCATGCTTCCTCTGAGGGTCAGGATGCTAACTGTTTGATGCAGGAATTTCTTTAAATAAATTGTACCGTATAACAAAGAGCTTAACTGCCACTCATACTCAGACATTTGAAGCTGTTTTCCTGCACTCAAGACAGTTAGCATCCCACACCTTTCTAAACCACCAGTCCAGTGTTGATTGACTGTAATGCAGTAGGACTATGTCATCTGTAATAGTGTCTCAGTGCACGTTGTTTCATGGAACTTGTGAATTTTCAGCAGACCCTGGGATGCATGAATGGATCCTCAGTCCAATCAAACCATGATTCGGCAATGTTTCAAAATGCCAAAAATAAATAAGAGTAATTATGAGCTTCTGTCCCTCATTTCTTATTTACTATCAATGGGGGATTTGTAGTTGTGTGTAAAGGGCTTACAGCTTTGCTTTAGTGACATAGCCACAGTAGCTATGCTGTAGTAGCAATGGCGGGAAAGCTTGCATCGAGTATTAACCCAGTTCCCTCCTTGAATGAGTTATGAGTCATTGAAATCACTGCTCAATAGCCTACTCTTGTTTCTACTTTAGTAATGTTGTTAAAAGAGACTATGATCCCAGAGCTCAATAAGAAAATTGATTTATTGAGGTTATAGGTAATTTACCATTACGAAAGAAGAATGGGTCAAGACTGACGTCCATCACTCATTTTATTGCTGCAGAAAACAACAAGCAAAAAGAGGTCATTATGATGACAAAGCTGTGATTGCCTGAATCCTCCTACCTGCATATAGGGCAGCTGATAGTGAAGGACAGAGGAAATGGATGATCCTGTTATAGTCCCTGTCACTCTAAGTTGGGAAATAAAAATGGGAGCGGGGGATTGTGTCACTGTGATAAACAGAGGAATGGATGAGCATGATGAAGTGGGAGATGAGCCAATGTATGTGTAAGGTGAGGGCATTGATGAAAGACTGCTGTTGGTGAGGATTCAGTGGTATTTGTGTACATGAATGCACATATGACAATGATATTCATGCAAGGAATATCTCCTCACATATAAATACTTAACTCACATTGACAGATCAAAGGTCAAAAAAACCTTAATGGCAGGTTGGCAAAACATAAAGGTGACTAACCACAGACATTTTTCTTGGGAGTCATTAAGTGTGGTCACAGACAGTTTGTGCCAGTTTACTCATGGGATTTAAAAGCCATTGAAAATTCAGAACTCAAGGGAAACTTGCCCAAATGAAATGGGAATAAATGTTGATGGAAATCACCTGGGTTTTTCCAGCATCTCTACAGTTTATTTTGGGCTCTATAAAAATCTGTTAAAAAAAAAAAAAAAAAAAAAAAGGTGATATTCAGTTACCCCAATAAAGAGTTCTTGTTATGAATCATTGTAGTAAGAGCATTTTGGATCCCTTTTGAATTAAAGGTAAAGCTATTTCACCCTGGCTGTTTGACTATGAGCAGCATTTCCTTTACAGTATTATCCAACATCTTTAAATTGTGTATCTGCAGGGCAGCATAATATATATGTTTATGTACCTACTGTATAAAGTTCTTTCTTGAGCAAAATACAATACCACCACTGTGTGTCATGGTCATGTGGAGTGATCAGAGGGGCAATACTTTCGTAGAGTTATGTTTATTCTGATCCCTGAGATAGAGGAGCATCAGCGACCAAATAGGCTACAAAGGCTCACTGTTATTTTAATCCATCTCCCAGGAAACTCCTGCTTGTCTAAGCTATGTTTTTCACAAGGACGTTCTTATGGCTAATTACCGGCAACCCTCTGGCTTGACTTCATCCCATCCCCCTTTCTTTACTTTTATCCTACAGGCTTCTAATCTCTTGACTTTATCCTTCTCCTTCCTTTCCCAGTTCTTCACACCATCCCTACAGATATCATCCATAGAAACTCAGGGTCTAAGACATGGCATAGGAGAGATGTCTTTGGTTTCCTCTTTTTGCTCTGTATCAATTTTCAGATCCATTTCTTATTTTTATGGCTTGATCATGGCATAATGAATTACATAATGAAATATATATATATATATATATATATATATATATATATATATATATATATATATATATATATATGCCATAAATTGCATATATTACTGATTACTTAAATGTCATGCACATTGTAACCCCTCTTAAAAATGCCCACAGTTAATGCTGTACTCTTGCTACTTAATGAACTACCAGCCCTTTCCTCTCTTTATAAGCAATGCCCTTGTGGGTCCTTGGACTAAATTCACTCCCAGTGCCCGGTTTTTATTCTGAAACTGGACCCTGGCCCTTCAGTGTAGAAGACATATGGTCCAGATGTCAGCGCAGATGATGGGGTCACATAGACCTCACCACATCATCTGCTAACTGCACTGACATCTGCATGCATAGTAGCTTTGTGGTCAAAAGGAAATGGCCTCTTTAAGCTAATTTAGTACCGCTGTGCAACTGAGATTAAACACTGGAAAACACTGGGAGTCATCTGCTGTCTCTGTCCTCATCCTTAGGAACACCATATGAAAGCTGAGAAGCCCTCTGCCATAATGCCTCAGATTTGTTTTTATTTGTAGAATAGCACCCACCTAATCTTAACATATGTCTTGTAAGTCTAGCAAGAGTAAGCATCTATGGAGTCAGCACTGGAAACCAGACCTAATAGATATGGTAACTGTGATGTTGTATAGTTTGAGTATTTTTCAACAGGCTCATGGGCTTCACACAAGTTGATGACCATATTGAAGACCTATCATCCTCTTGAAGATGTTTGATTTTGCAGGGAATGCTACTGTAAATGCTACTGTCTGCCTTGACATACAGTAGAAGTAACTATAGCATCTAAGATAATCATTGCTTGAGGATCATAATTAGTAGCAGAATAAACTTAATGTATTATTCTTTTTTTTCTTGAAGTCTAAAAGATTCACTTATATGCTTTAAAATTACTGTATCTTTTGCAGAAATTCCTGATGGGCAGTGATAAAACAGATTTTTTTTTTTTTAATCGATACTACATTATTACGAAGATGCTGTACCATTGGAAATCTTCCCCTTTCTGTGAAAGCAGGGGTAAAAAAATCTATTTTTGTTTTTGCTTTCTGCCAATTTGGGAGACAGTTTTTCTTAATGACTAGCTTGTAGACTGAATGCTTACATTCCACTGAGGTGTCATACTCTTCCACTGAAATAAGAGAAGTTGAATTGATAATCACTTTTCTTGACCTAGAAATGAAGTTTCTAATAAAAAGATGTATTAAAGACATGCAAACGGCAAGTGGGTCATGAACTTGGACAAGGAGGAAAAAAAGGACAAGGCCGATTATGCTAATGTACTTAAGGCCACAGCTTTGCGGAGAAATAAGTTCATTTCCGACTTTGAATAACCAAATGCACCAAACCAAATGCTGTGTTGAACCACTGAGGTTTTTTTTTCTTTTTTTTATCTCTGTAGGGGGAAAGGAGACCTCAATAGAACATTTTAGCCACACTGAAATGAAAAAGTTTGGGCAACCCAGGTCAAAATTTCTTTCACTGTGAGTATTTAAATTAGTAGAAGATTAACTGATCTCCAAATGGCATAGAGTTAAAAAAGAAGCTTTCTTTTTACAATTTTAAGTAAGATAAGTGTATTATTTTTGTTTCTGTACATGTTCAGATTGAAAAAACCTGATGTTTTGGCATCGTCCTCACAGTCCCCTGACCTAAATATTATTGAAAATCTGTGGATAGACCTCGAAATAGCAGTGTATGCAAGATGGCCCGAGAATCTCACAGAAGTATAAGGCTTTTTCATTAAACAAACAGGAACTGAAAGACTCTTAGCTGCTACAAGAAGTGTTTAGAAGCTTTGATACTTGCCAAAAGGTGATGTTATTAAGCACTGACCATACAGGGGTACCCGGACTTTTGTTTTGGGCCCTTTTTCTCTTTTGTTATTTTGAAAATGTAAAAGATGGAAATTTAAAAAGTAATCTTGCTTTAAATATTGAATAAAAATTCTAAATGTGTCTTCTTAAAATCATACATTTTGGAAATCAGATCATCTTTTACTCGCTCAGCAATTCACAGTAACAGAAATTTTGGCCACTCTTTCATGCCACTGTATGAAGAGGCCTTTTTTTACCTCAGAAATCTAGGCATGTCCTAGCAGGAAAAGCATAGGTGTAAGTGATAAGATTAAAAACACTCTGGCACATTGACATGGATTACTCAGACGCTTAGTGTAACTGAGCCATTTATAATGAAATTAGTTTCACCTGTGCTTTTCCTGCTGTGAACAAGGCCTGTTCAGATCCATTATCAGAGTTTCACTGCACAAATAACATATTTGTGAGAAAAATGTGACTCATGCTGTTCGAAATACCATTCAGATGTCTTTGCTGTACTAAATCTTTCTGCACAAGATCTTATTTCAGCAACATTTTAAGAGTTGTCTGAAACCTTGGACATAGTTGTAGCTCAACCTGTGAGCTTTGAGCATTAACCAATGAGATATCTCGTGAACATGATATCTGAAAATCCTGCCCCTCTGACTGCGAATTTGCTGGTTCACTGGTTCATGCCTTGTATGTTTAATAATAATAGCAGAGATCACTTATTTTGTCTAGATCTGCACACTCTACAAACTAAATTTGTACTTGAGGTTTTCTTTGCTCGGGCCCATATCTGTGGCGGTTGACAGCTGCTCTACTGTGGCTCTGCCTCAAAAATGTAAGGTTTGGCATCATTTAACTGATAGGTCTCTTTGGGAATTCAGTCCTACTGGGAGGATTCAGTTCAACCTCTTTCTCTAATTTCTTCTCCTTTTTATCTCACAGAACAACGTAAGGGGCTCCTTATGGGCCACGATGTTGTGACTGTTGCAGGAATTGGTCCTACATGGAGACCGGATATGAATTACTACTGCTAAAGAGAGAGGTCCAAGTCAATCTCTCTTTAGTCAAGCATCCACCTACTCATCAAAATTTCCCCTTAAAGTTTATTTTTGTTTCTTTCACCCACTTTTAAATGTGAGAGGCTAAGTTGATTAGATTCTCAGCATCCTGTTCTTGTCCTAGCTACGTTTTTCCTACCACTCGCCTTTCCTCTTTCTCTGGTCTGTTATGTTTTGGCTCCCTCATCATCAGCCACTCTTGTACTTGTTCCCTCCCTCCCTCCCTCCTTGCATAGCGTTCAAGCTCTTTCTCCCTCCCTCTCTGTCTCTCATTCATGCACCAGCTTCATCTCGACGACATTGGTCATGTGGCTCTCTCCCCCCATTTGTCCTCCTTGCCACTGATCGGATACGTGCCAGTGCTTTGTAAGTAGTTAGCTACATTTTTCCTTTTGTTTACTCCTCACCTACCTCCTCTTCCTGCTCTTTAAGGGTCCAACAACTGTTGCTTACTGCTCAGCATCGCAAAGGTTTTCTAGCATACTGACAGGCTCAGAGATACAGATAGACAGGATGATCACACAGGACTTAAGAGATCCATAGAAAAGTGTTGTGCATAGGGACAGATTAGAAGTGAAGTCAGGGAGAAGCTGAGGAGAGGGAGTCACAAGCTACTCTATGTATCATTATCGTCACCTCCTGTCTTGAGTGTCAAGTGTTCGGAGAAGGGACTTTGAGCACTGATGGGACATCCTCTAATTAAGCAAGATATGTTGCTTGAGAAAGACTGGCTTACTTGTTAATGAGAGCTCTTTTTTACATTGGAGTAGTTGCAGCTTTCTTAGGTCAGTGATTGGAAAAACAGTGACAGTATGTCGATGCTTAAAAATGCTTGTGTTTGTGCCTCTGTTTGTGTAATTTAACGTTTTTAGTACAGGGATGATGTTAATTCTTTTATGTTCTCTTCAGTGCTATTGTTTTAAACTACATCATAAAGGCCATGTGCTTTTTTTCTCTTCTTTGTGAATATTGAATTTGTATGGTAGGTACTTTCTCTGCTTAAATAATGCTTAAAAAGGAAGGTGTATGTGCTTACATGGACTGTTGTTTTGCACCCTGACTCCACTCCCTGCATTTTCAGCACAATCTTTTACAGTCTGCATAGAAGTTCCAACCATGATAAACAGATCCTACCTGACTGTAATAACAGAACCTGAGAGTGAAAGAGAGAAAAGTGAACACTAAGATTAAGATGGGGAATATTTGATTTGCTAAAACATTTCTGATTTGCTCAAATGTGATGGAGAAAAAATACATGCTCAGTAAGCGCTTGGAGTAAAGTCAGGTTAATGAAACTTGATTTGTGGTTTATCTGTAACTTTTTTTGGGGGGGGGTATTTTGGATAATTCCACGCTTTGTCCAGCACATTACTTTCCAATTAGTTATAAGCAGGAAGACACAGCACACCCATATCTACGTGGTAGCTAATACTTTTAGGGCAGTGTCTATTTTCACTGCAGGATGGTGGTTCTAAGTGAATTCCGTCATACTTTCAATTTACTCATATATTTCACTGAGCAGTAAATTTGCATCAAGAGTGATTCAGCCTGAAATCATTCAGATGACTTTCAGATGAATTCAGGGTTATGATGGTAAACCTCAAAGAGATTTGCAGAATTAGCAAGCTTAGGCCAGAGGAAGAGGGGTCTCTAAAGGGTTATTGTTCTTTTTTTCACATGCCTAGACTTTACTTTAGGTGACATCGAAAACAGTAGTGGTATTGGGGAGGACCAATTCCTGAATCATTGGAGATGGCCTCATGAAACCTTTGTGGCCTTTTACCATGGTGCATGTCTCTGTCTTTTCTAGAAAGGAATTGTTTTACCGCAAACTATCCTCCAGCCATTCTTTCAAGCAAAGGTGTTGATTGGCATAGTTACATAACTTTCCTTATTCCCATTTCACCCACGTGGGAGAACTGAGGACAGGCTATGACAGAGTGAATCGTTTGGGTAACAAGTAATTTTGAAGCTTCCTCTGCCAACTCTGGAGACAAATGGAGAAACTTCACTTTCTTCTTAAAAGCAGTTTTTGTTTTAAGTAAACCAAAGTTCAAAAAATAACCAAAACACTTTTGACTGATGATTCCCATGTTTTTCAACAGCCTAACTTAAGAGTGAAAAAAGTTCTTTCAAGATTTTATAAAACATTATTCTTTCATGAATTGAAATATTATAGGTAATACATGCAGTATACAGTCTTTCTCTTTCTCCCTTGGATTTTAAGGTATTTCTAACAACTTTAAGTAGAAATTAATTAATTAATGTAGAAATTAATATGAATGATTGCATTCAAGCATTGCGTTTTGTCTATATAAAATACAAAAAACAAGGTTCATAATTCAGAATGGTGAACCACAGCAACCTTAGTTTGCCCTTAGCTGATAAAATTGCTTTTCTATGGAAGTAACACTTTATCAAAATAATGTGGATGAATGTGGATTTTTTGCCCTATTATTTCTCATATAAAAAACACTTCAAAAAACATACATTTGAAAATACTGGTCTTTCCTTGTAGTCCTTCGATAATTGTGTGAAAAACTTTCACAACCATGGATGGAGCACTTATTTTTACTTTTATTTTACAATGTTCTCTACTATAATTACCTTTTAATTTCTTCCATCAATCATTTTGATTAGGTAGTGTTTTTTTGGCATAAAGCTCTCCAAATAACCTCCCTAAGTGAAGCCTCCCATAACTTTCTTTAGCACACACAGAATCTTAGTGTTAAGCTTGCTTAATGCCCCACAGGCTTGTTGTGATGAAAAAGTGGTGCCAAAATTCAATACTAAGTATGGATAAAGTGCCAGATATTTGTCTTAGCCCAAGATGAATTTTGATGTGTCATGATGTGAATTTTACATAGCACAGCTTCACTGTTGATGGCATAGTTTTTGAAAAGTATCGTGAGTAGCCAGAGCCCTTGAAGACCATTAACAAATACTGTAGAAGCGTGCATGTGGAAGAATTGGTTGGACTTAGTTACACTGTTTTCTGGTTCTGGGGTTTCAGAAAAAGTGTGAAGTAACACTAATTGACCGTTGATTTACCAGCCACGGTGCCAGTTTTGAAATCTTCTTAAACAGAGAACCTGCAGTTACTACGGCCCACGCAAGCAGTGTTGACCAAGAAGTATAGAATAGTCTACTGTATTCCATTTAGCTACTTTAATTTCTATCTAATACTTTTTTTTAATGTGTTATGTAGCTTTTACATTTTGTCTTGATTTCCTTTAGGTTTTATTTAAAGCATTCTGATTTGCCTCGTTGAAACATACTTTGAAAATAAACTTGCATTGCCTTACTGCTGTATCAAATGCTTCACTTCAGCTTCAGCAGTTGAATAGGCTGTAAGCCTAAAAAAAATTCCGCTCAGAGTTTTTATTTATGAAATACAAATTTATATGCCCTGATTCTGCAGCTTTTTTCAAAGATGGTCTGAATTGCTTAGATTATTTATAAGTTTAACAGAAACAGACATGATGAATTTCCCACAAGTAGACTACAGATTTTTGATTTTCCCATTCCAGATTATCTGTCTGTCATATCAGTCAATTAAATGAAAAGTCACAGCAGTAGTTGTTACTGTTACCCTCTTACCTCCAGCAGCACCCAGGATGTCACTAAAAATGCAGAGTAGTTTGGAGATGGTTGTTATGGAGACAAGGACAAGATAGAGCAGAATGACAAGAAACAGTGACAAAGATGATATACAGGACCTAGCATAACAACTATTCTGATGCCTGGTATGGATTGCATGTGCACATCATGAAGCCGTCAGTAGGACTGACCTGCACATTAAAGTGTAAGTTACATCTTATAGTGGCAATTTACTTGTCTGTGTGGGATCGACGCAGCCACTAAGCTCAGGATTTTGAGCGATGATTTGTCTGCGGTCTTCAACTGAGCCCTGTTGTTGTGTAGAAGCTTCCTTTGTGTCTTTGTACTCAACCACATACTTATGCTATATCCAACACACCATATTTAAGAAAAACACAGGCCTTACATTTTAAGACAGGCTTGCATTGCAGTCCCTTAAATTTAGTGTTGGATGTTGGTCAAAAATGGAGAGACAAACAGCAGTTTTGTACTGTTTTTGTTTTTCTGTTTTTTGTTTTTTTTTACAGAGTATATTATGCCCATTTGATTGCATAGTACTGCTGAAATGACATTGACCAAGACGGCAAAGTTGAAAGTTGACCTTTGTCATTATGTTGTGTAGGTACCCTATAGGGTACCTTCCAAAAAATATATGAAAGCATTAGCAAATGTAGTCACTTGCTTTGTGTGAGATTGATGAATGGTTGGATTTAAGAGTCATTATGCCTTACTCCTGATTTCAATTAGTATTATTTTTGATTTCATGATCTTCAAGCTGTTGTCCTGCAGTAGTTTTAGTGGTTCCACTGTAAATTGTTTACCCAGCGCCTCTGCAGTCAGTGATAATGAGAGTGAGTAAGCAAATTATGCTGACAAAACCTGGTAATTGGCTGGGGAAGGTGAAGGTGTTTAGTGAGGTAAGGTGAAAAGCATCTACAACAGCTAAAAAGATGCCAACATATCAGTGCTTATTATTCAGATACTGGACCAAACAAAGACCGCTATGCACTCTGGTGATCAGCTAAAACCTGTATGTAAACACCCCCCCCCCCCAGCAAAAGGCAATATTTAATGTTGTGCTTCATTATGTTAATTAGTTAAACATCTTTTGGCCTTTAGAAATAATAATTTGTCCTTTGATACCTTGTTTGGTAATGACACCAAAGAGAAGTTTAAAAGCTGCTTTGCAGTAAACAAACACTTGAACTCTTGGTGATAAACCAGAAGGGAGCTTCACCTATATACACTCCAGATATTGAACATACCTCTCAGACAGCAGCCACAGCAGTAATCAGTGCATTTATGTTTAAGCCATCCAGTCATGCTTTTAAAGAAAGCACTCAGACAGTCAGTTAAAAGCATGTTTACCATCGAGTGTGCTAGTCGAATATTCAGACTGTCGTTTTAGCGTCAAGGAAGCAACATATGCTCACAGTGTTCCAGGAAAAACCAATAGTATGCTAGACCCGGGAGTCCTTTGGGAGGGAATTTACAGGTAGCAGATGGACCACTGGAACCAGCTGTTATTTACTGGGTATGAGGTAGGGATGGTAGTCAACAGAGTTCAAAGAGGCATGCAATGGCACCTGCAAAAACCACACTTAAATTTAAGTTGGCAGAAATTTGCAAAACAAACAGTGTTACACTAATACTGGAGCAGCCTCTGAAGACTCATACATTCTCAAACTAAAGGTTTGAGAATCCTGCTTAGCAATGCTATTCCTGGACTTTTTGGAGAGCCAGCCCTTTACACATGTTTCACTATGACTGACTGACTGACTGATAGAGTTGGTTGCTAGATTTACAGACTTTTCACACCATGTGAGTGAGTTTCCTTCACAAAAGCACAAGAGTGAGAAATCTAGCAATTTTCTGGACAAAGCATAGCTACTTTCCACAGAAGAGAGTTGCCAATATTGCCCCGCAAGCATAAAGTCGGGCCTTCCTTTTGCAGGAACACCTCTCTATGCATCTCATTCAGTTGACCACATGGCAGCTGACACAGACATGAATGAGTTTCCAAAATTATCTCTAGTGATCATGAAGAAGTAAATATAGCTGAAATCACAGATAAGATAAAGCCATTGTCTGTAACTTATGTGTCTGTTGATATTGTCTGACAACGTCGAGGTGATAAAATCAGCATGCAAGCAGTACAGACCAAAAGCTTGGAAATGGCTTGGAAGTGACTGCTGATTAACATATAGTTTTTATGGTCTGCATTTCAGTCATTACTTGTTTTGTTGTCTGACAAAAAGAACAGAAAAAAACAGGTAAAAAAAAAGGTTTATTGAGAATTTGGCTCAATAATCTAGAGTCATGCTCAAGAAACTGTCTGGAGCTTGACTCTAGAACAGTTATCTGTTTTAAATGGCACACATGACACAACTATTTAGCTATTAGTTGTGGTACTTACCCAAGACCACCCTTTGTGACATAGAGGAGATACTGTATCTCCTGACTGAGCGCTTCAGCCCTGCACTGTTTAAAGAAAGAAAAATCAAATTTTTTTCCCCTTCTTTTGTTTTAGAGATAATTTCCATGATCAGATGATCACTTAGACCAATGATAAACATCCAGATTCACAATATTTCCTAAATAGTCTGTTTGGAAATGGGTATGGTGGATAAATGGTTAACCAGGTAGTAATTCTGCAGAATCTAATGGACTGATATATATTTTTTTGTTCTCTTTTAATATTGTTTATTTTACACCCTTTTCAATCATCACAGTGTTCAGGTGAGGCTACGACTACTGGACTCTATTGTAGTATTAGTGCCATATCCTGAGATATCAGCAGTTATGGAAAAAAATGTTAACTTAATCCATTGGAGTAATGATAAGAACTACAAAAATAGGCTCCAAGTTGTGGGGGAAAAAAAAAATCTATTTAACCAGCATGCACAATGACAAATCAGCAAGCTAAACCGTTGGTGGCTTGTGCCTGAGAATTGCCAGAAATGTTGATTAGGTGTCATCAAAGCTGTGGGGGTTGGATGGTAATGTACTGCATAGCAATGAGGGTTGCATAAGAGGCTAACAGGATCCCCACATAAAGTTATTCCAATCTAATTGTGTCTCACTGTTGGCCAAAGAGTTTTTTATGCATTCATACTACGAGTTCTGTGATAATGTGTGTGAGCATACAAATCAGTCTTGCCTGCCATTTGTTCCTCATTCAGACATAGATGAATGGGACATAAAACAAACACAAAAAAAGAAGTAAAAGGATTTTAAGCCCATGATTAAAAACCAGGTTTATTCCTACCAGCTTAGTCACAAATGTCCACAGTGCGACATCTTTAAAAGCCCCACAGTAGTAAAGGGGAAGCTTAAACCCAAAGGTACAATTTTGAAACCAAACTGAATTTACTCACTTATATACACCAATGAGGATTATCTTTTCACATTCCCATTTTGACAGATCATTTTTCAGTCTTAAGTAAATCAATAGGCTCATGAAAAAAAATCCAAAGCTCCTGAGATGACTGTTGCTATTTTTATACCTCAACGAGATACTTCGTCCTCGAATATCTTAGTGAAGAGCGCTGCAGAAGATTGAATCCCTAATACAGGGGGAAGGTTTTACGTTATTTTCTTAAGTTTTTCTCGGTTGCTTAGCAACACTCCTAGAGCTACCTATTTTGTCTCCAAATGCAACACATTGAGGAGATCAGAGAGCAAAAGGAGGATCGAACTTACAAATGGGACGAGCAATTTTAATACTCTGACAGAAAATGAGATCCTCTCTTCATCATCAGTCAACATTAAATCCACCAACGGGATTAGGAGAACTGTTACTGACCTGTTAATTTTCAGCATGCAAGATGCTAGGAAAAGATAGAAGTGTATAAACATTATTTAACAATGTCACACCTCATACATAGTACATTGAGCAGTGAAACATGCATGGGAACAGCAACAATCATGACTGCATATAGATAAACCTCAAACCACCCAGGACTGCTTGAAGATAAAATAGAATTTCTTGTACAGTTCATTGTGTGTGTGTGTGTGTGTGTGTGTGTGTGTGTGTGTGTGTGTGTGTGTGTGTGTGTGTGTGTGTGTGTGTGTGTGTGTGTGTGTGTGTGTGCATGTGCGTGTGCGTATGTGTGTGTTGTTATTTGGTCTCTCATGGAACAACAGTTTTTCTACTCAGAAGATGAAAATGAAGTTCCCTGGGTGATAAGTGAACCACTTAATCTGATATTTGTGTAATGATGCTACTCCTGTTGAGCTCCTCACTGGAGTGTTATTTTCATCATTGCAGACCAAAGTACATGTAGTACTGCATCTAGTGAAACAACACTTAAATAGAGCTAAACTCATCAGGAATTATTGTATATCTACTCACATTTTTACTGTATATGCAAGTGCAAATGTACATTTATTGAACAACTGCAATAGAAATAAAAAGTGATGCATACTAAAAAGTATCAGGCACTTGTTATTTTGATGTAAGAAACCCCATCCACTACATACAGTATGACAAGCAGATTAAGAAAACAATAAGATTTGTAAATAGCATTTGCCCTGCTGTAGGCTTGAGAAGTAGTGAGTGTTGCTTAGAACAAGACCTCAGGGCCATTTGAAGCTCAAAGGAGTTCATATGCATCAAGATTTGCTCATTTGTGTAATGAAGTGTCTGTGTTTTTTGGATGAATTTTCATGGGTGCTAAATGAACCAGTAAATCTGATATCTGTTCTGTAACGCCATGCCAGAACAATGACTTGCTCTGAAAATGAGCCACAATGTTAAGAGATCTGCCTCAGGCAAACTAACAAAATGCTCTCTATTCTTCTTTCCCTCTGTCTTTCTTTACTCTCACTGGCTCCCTTTCCATCCCTCTTCATTCTTTCTCTTACAGTCTCATATGTTTTTTTTTATCTGCCTGTCTCTTTTTTTAATCTGCCTGTTTTTGTCTCTCTGTCCTCTGAAGGTTCCAACAGTTGGTGCTCTCTGCCCTCACCAACTTGGACTCCATGGCTGCCACTGCCGCTGCATGATTCATTGCACTGTGAGTGTACTCCTTTTGTCTGTGTTAGTGTGTTTGTGTGTGTGTGTGTGTGTGTGTGTGTGTGTGTGCGTGTGTTTGTGTGTGTGTGTTTCTGTGTGTGTCTGTGTGTGTGTTGGTCTGTTTGTCCATCTGTGTTTCTCTCATGTCCTCATAGGCTTTTAATGAGTGTTTAGTTAGCCCATGCAGCATGCACACTTGAATTAATGACTTACGAAACCCTCATCTTATTCTCAGCAGTAGACGAGTCTCTGCGGCTCTGTTTGTGGTACTGTTTTGAATAGTGAAGATACATTTTTTTGACTAAAAGTTGATGCCAAGCGAATCTGGTTACTCCCCATGGATCAGAGTCCTACTGTAGTCCCTCATGCTGTGTTCATTATTCTACTGATTCTTCCCTCTGCACTGCTCCAAAAACTCTGGCATTAGTGTGACAACACTGGCTTTCTCCAAATCTAAAGTAGTACGTGAGAAGCCAATGTTCCTAACTTAATGAATGACAGACTGTGATACTGATTACAGCTCCAAGCTTTGCAGTTTGCCTATTAAAAACTTACTCTGTCCATATTTGATATACTGTAAAAAAAAAAAAAAAAAAAAAAGTATAACAGATGGTGTAGCATTTTTGGATTAAATGGATTTTTAACGGCCATTGAGCATAATAGCTGTGGACAACAGATACAAAATCCCAGACAGAGGCGCAAGGTGAATTTCAGTTCGACGAAACTACCCACTGTCATAATGGTGATTGCAGTGGTCATTGCACAGCTATGGAAACAGGGCCTTAAAGGTCAAAAGTTACTACTCTGGCACTTAAAGAAATTAAATGGAGTCTCAAACAACTCTACTTGGTATTGCATCACTCTGTGTAATGTGCTTTTTTTGGACAATAATTCATAAAAAAAGTTTATGCTGTACGTCCTGTTTTAAAGCAGCACTAATTGATTTCTATTTATTTATTTATTTTTATTCAAGGGGCAGCAGAACAAGCTCTGAACCCAAACGGTTGTTTTTTCTGACCCCAAATGTTAATCCAATATTCACTCTCCTTTTGATTCTGTTTTTGTCTCCATGGAAATTGCTCTTTAACAGCTAAATGTTCCCCTATGTTTAAGAGCTAGTTGCAAGCTGTGTTTGTCTGCTGGTTGGTGCTGGGGGGGTACAGTTGGCTTTTTCACTGAAAACTACTGCCTGCCACTGGAAACAATGCTGATGTGAGCAGTGAGAAGGAAGCAGAAAAGTAAAGGTGTGGTCCATAAATTGAAACGATGAACTGAAATTTTGATGATAACTCACTATGAGCAACCCCCTTTACATCACATGTAGTCATTTGATTCATTGTCAGTAAAAAAATAGTGATTAGTGCAGCTATAAATTCTCAGCATTCTTTTTTCAGTAGTAAATGTTGATCCAGAAGTGTCAAGTTATTTGTACCTGACGATTATGTTGACCACGCCTCCAATCACTTATCTTTCTAATGATCTCTATGTCCATATGCTTCCCTGCCAGCTGAGTAAGAAGCAGTCATCTATGTTTTCGTGTCTCAAAAGGTTGAGCCTTGCTTTGTTTACATGTGGTTAATCTCCACCACAATTGTTACTGTGTGTGTAATAACAGTAGATACTTTATGTGCTGTACTTGACCTCCTACAAAGGAACACCAGACAACTTTTGTCTGGAACATTTACTTTTCTTTTGCTGCTTTGTATTGAGACCTTGAAGATAAACGCACACAAGGAATGAACTGTGTTGAGAAGAAGTTACATCAGATGTTTTGGGTTTTTTTGTTTTTTTTTTCCAAATATAAATCAGAGGAATTTATTTGGAATGACGCATGGCCTAAGGAAGCCAAGTGCTACAAGGAGAAGAAAGTCCTTACCGTAGTTCAACGGGTTGTGCTTCTCTGAGTTGGGCCAATTTTTGAAAAAGTATTATGGGGATTAAAAAAAAAAAATCACAATCTCTCATAAGTATTGCAGGGATTGGTTGAATTTATGATCATTCTTTAGACTCCTTGGAGGGATTCATGATTTCACGTTTCACTTCAAATTATCAAATTATATATTTTTCATCTCTCCACCATGCCAAGGGAAAACATCATACATGTATTAAGCAGCAAACACTGGCTGACAGCAAAATTCCTAGTCATAACATGGAATGAATGAAACCTTATTTTTTTTAAATATTCCTTTTTAAATGAGACTTGTCGGGCTCGATTTCACACACATGCACTGACTCAAATCATTTGGGGCTGGTTAAAGGAAGCAAGGAGGATGAAATGTTTTTTCAGGCAAACGCGAGGGTACTACACCTTGAATGAGCTGCCAGAAAAAACATTCATAGGCTCTGTTTTTCAAAGCTTTTGACCCACAGGCAGCTGCTTGTCTTTGTCCACTGTGTATCTCACCTCGAAGCGATGGTGGCGTAGGATGGCATTACTGGGTTCCCGCTGCCTCTGCCTTCTCCAGTATCCATTAGTTTCTGCTGCTGTTGGTTTGTTTTGCACTTGGCAGTAAAGTGCAGAGAAGTATTGTAATCACTGTAATCGGATGATGTGGTATTGCCTTCCAAGCTGTTGATGCCATCAGCCTTTTCCTGCCTGACACCTCTCATCACCTTACTCAAAGCCACTACCAGAAATGATAGCTCACACTTCAAAATGAAAGCTATGTGTATGTCCAAAACAAAAACACAGTAAACAACAATGGACTGATTAGGTAGATTTGTTGTAGATTTAATTACTGGTATGTTTTTCCTAGCTAGTAGCAAGCTACCTGGATGGGGGTCTCCTCTTGTGTGACCATTGCAGAATACTAGCACTTTTTGAGAGCATGCAAACTAAAAATTCATGTTTTTGCATTTGTGTCAGTGCATCATTAGGAATTTCTGGTGCCCTTCCAGCTTTAGCAGCATTAGCAATTTTGGTTTTCTTCTCTATACGCTTAGTTGTTTTCTGCCTATCTGTAATTTCCCAGCCTGCACGTTCATGTGCACTGATGATTAAATGTGTTCAATCCATTAATCGATCCATCCATTAACTTTTACCTTGTTTCAAAGATGAAACTGATAATTAAAATAAATTTAAAAAAAAATGAGGAGAGTCAGGAAGAGGCTGGTGGAGAGGGAGAGCATACAAGAGGTCCTGACTCACACACAGAGTGCACACTGCAGGGAGTGTGCAGGTAGGGAGAAGCCGGCTGAGCCAGTGAAGAAGAAAAAGTACTAATTTCAACCACAATGGCTAACACAGTGCCCATAGTTGTGGCTCGAGGCAAATGATATCCTGTGTGTCTATTGTAGGCAATGTTGCTAGGTCAAAACAGTTTAAGCTTGAATCTTTGAAGTTGCACAGTGACAGTAAGAAACACAAAACCTGCCAGGGCCAATGCATCACCGTAAACAGCCCCTCCCCACTTCTTTTCAGCAGTTACCTGAGGGCAATTGCTCTCAGGAGGAGAATGAAATGGTCATCAAGTTCAACACTGCCTATAAAGCAGCGAAAGAGGAACTCCTGTTTTAAAAAAAGGAAGCAACAAATTCTTGTGCTGGTGTGATCCACACAGATCGTTGGTAGCACCAGTACCATTTGAAGAATTAGTCTGGTGCCCTGAAATTTCTTCTATGATTAGCAGGAGTAAAACCTACCTCAGGACTACATCTTTTCCATGATGCAGGTCAGGCCCACACAGCAGTTTTTGATTTTCCACCACTACTGTTGTATATAATGTCTTTCTGGAGTTGATGATTTTTCAACTTTAAGTTCTAAGATACAATGTAAGTGTTCCCAGCTTATTGAACTTGATCTTTGATATAAAGCTGGGATTCTTAAAGGAGTACAATGACTTCATCGTGTCTTTTATCTTCCTTTTATTTTTAATCAAACTCTGTCACATTTTGGTATAAACCATATGATTTCACATAACACCAAAAGACAGCTGTGAATGTTCTTGAAACTGGAGCCAGATTTTTTTGGATAAGTATAGCAATTCTCCTCAGAGCAAAGTTAACAGGCAGAGAAACAGACAAAGCCATGGTTAAATCATTAGTGAAATAAGCCTGTCCCCCATTACCATCAGTCCAATACCACCATGGGAAAAGGAAGACAGACTCTACACTCACAAAAACCACAGTTTTTTTTAATTGGCGGTAATTGTGAACGGGTATCAAATCTGTTCCCCTCTTCTCATATCTCTCAGAGTCGAGCACTGTGGCAGAAGCAAGCAATTGTTCTTTGAAGAAAGTAGGGCACGTTTTTTTCAGCAAGCTTCAATTTGTCTTGGGGCAGGTTCTGTCTTTAGTAGCTTCCTATATATTCTGCCTATATATTGTTTCTCATGTACTTGTACTTTACAGAAACTAATTAGGGCTTGGGTGGGCTGGAGCTCAATATTGAAGTATCAGGCATTATAGTTTATTGTTGTTTCTCTTCTTCTCATGATATCTTCTTACCCTGTATTTTAGTATTACAAAATTCTATAAATTGTTAAGATATATCTGTACCATCATCACAAGTATATATTATACTTGCTTTTTAATCTCATAACAAAAATTTCATTATGTAACCAGACTAGTGACTATATTAGTGTTTACTGCAATTTTTAGATCTTTAATAGAGCAAAGATCAAAGTGTTTGAGGAAGCAAATGACAGAAAGAAATGTAAACTATAAAATATCAAAGATAATTCTCAATAATAAAAAAAAAAAACATTGTTGACAGGAAGTGAACACATTGCCTGCCTTGCCTTGAAAGACTGACTGTGCTAGTGCAGGCAACTAGCACGGGCACTCTTGGCAAATATGTAATACACATGCTGTGTGTGATATTACAGTTCCGACGCCAAAATAATTTTGTGTTCCCACCTGGTTTTTTTGCTCACTGCACCCTCATTGGCATCCCAGGAATATCTAGCTCTCGGTGTGATGCTACCCTCAATATTTGCTAATGCCAAACAAGACTCTGTTCCATAGGGGCGAAGGAGCAGTGGCAGGGAGGATGTTAGTCACGGGAGAGGAAACCCTCATGATCCCTCCACAGTCATCACCAACCTGCCCCTGGCTAATCAATGTGTCAGTTTACACCAGAGTATGGAGAGTAGGAGTGAGTGAAACACAGAGAGTGATAGTGAATGAGCGTATGCGTGTGATTGTGAAGGAGAGAGCTTATGTGAGTGTTGTGCTGTTGCAGTGTGGGTGAGACAGAAAAAAGTGAAAACTGTGAGTGAAAAAAAATCTCATGATGACATGCTGGTTATTTATAGCCCTACAGCCGGATTGTACATTAATATAGACCTGCTACGCTGCTTGCAAGTAATTCAAGGTTTAGCTGTTTGAGTTTATATGTATTTACTGTAGATTAAATCTTTATGCATTTCCTCCTTTACCATGACCAGCACATTAACGCAGGAGTGAATAAACATGCTACACATGCCTCCTGCTTTAAAGGTTTTGCATTGCATGCAATAAGTTATTAAACATGGTCAAAGAAGTGTGGCTCATGTTTGACCAGGGGAAGCAAAATGTCTGTGGGTTTCACGCTGAGCAGACTACAGATCTGTTTTACCACCCTCCTCCTGACTGTTTTCTTTGTGGTTTATGTTAAAGGCTTCTTTTTTATTCCCTCTGTAGTTTTGCCACCACTTGGGATTTCTAGAGTAGTGTTATTTAGGGAAAAAGATCTACAATAATATAGAATTTGCACATGACTTTGGACAGTTGAGATGTTTTTCCTCTACCCAAACCTCTCTCCAAAAGTTAAAAAGGACAGAGCCAGGTCTCAAATCTGTGATGATCATGTTGCACATTTTTACCTGCTCCAGTGACAAGGAATTTCTGAACACTGAGGAAGCATGCAGTATGATTTTCCTGGAATACAAGGAACATTTTGTTCCTGTTCAGAATTTATGTGTTAGCTCTGCAAAAGCAGCCTACTACTTATTTTCAATGGAACATGTTTAATGACATCAGTTACTACCATTAGTTTACCCAAATATTTGAATAAATAATAATTAATAGTAAAGAATTTTAGCATGTATTGAGCCAGGTGTGGAGAGATGAAAAATAGGTAGGCACAAGTGAGCATCCACGGCATTGGACAGAGGAGTGACTTGACGTACACAAGACTGAAGATAATTGACTGACATCATCACCTTATTATTATTATTATTTTCTAAAATAATGATAATACACTTTATAAATCCTATCTGCTTGTTTGCTAACACAATATAGGCTAGTGACATTAAACTGATCCATTCTCATTGCACGATATATTGACTGCATATATATGACTGGAAATACAAATAAAATCTACAAAGAAAAAGGTTCTAAAGAATCTGTTTGTTTTTTACTGGGAGCCGTTGTTTGTTGATGTCAGTTGACTCCATTTCTAAGCTAACATTAGCTATTACATCATGCTGTTGGTGCTGTAGGGGAGAAGGATAGAGGCTTGAAGTGCCTTGCACTCAGGAGCAACCATAAGCATCACACCCTTTGGATTTTCCTGGGAAATTCATCCCGAGTCATTTACATGGAAATCAGTCCATAGGACATTACAGGCACCTGGGAGGTCTGGGAAGATCTCATTTTTTAAGTTATGTTACAATCCATTCACACGTTGGCAATAAAAAAAGCAATTAATACATGTGAATTGTTTCACATTCTTACATATGGTACCTTCAAGTGTTGAGCTACAGTACGTATTATATTACATTCACTATGCTGGAATACTCTTACAGTAAGTAGATTGTCAGGCTGAGCACCATGCATTATACATATATTTTTACTTAGTCAGTCCCTGCTGAAACTGCAGCTTTCAACTCTTTGTTTTTTATGTACTTGAAAGTTTTATTTAACTGGGTTTTATTAACTTGATTAAAAAACATATCCAGTTCCTTTTTAAAAAATGTTAAATTTTATACACATTCTTAGCAAATGTGTATGATACCCAAGAACTTCTCTAATATTACATACTGCATTTCACTTTAAGTAGGTTTCATGTTTTCCACATGGCCACTATTTGCATTTCTGGAAAAAAACCCTCTGTGTATGTATCTTTTTGAGGTGTTTTTGTACATGTATGTGTCCATAAATCTGTGTGTTTGTCATGTGTATTATGCACTCCCACACATCTGGCTGTGGTCCTGTCTGCCACTCTGCTGGTGTTTGTCTGGCGGCCAGGGGGTTGGTCTCCCCAGAGACCTGCACTGGCTCTTTCCCAGGCCAGACTGCATCAACTCTCCCAGAGCTTGCACAATACCAAACACTTGACTGGAATGTTGCTGCTTTCTTTTTTTTTTTCCTTCTTCTTCCTTTTTTTTTTTTTTTTTTAGTTTTGCTCTCCCTCACTCACTCTTTGTTATCAAGTTTCATTCATCGACACTCCCTCTCTGGCTCACTTGAGTACACGAATATGCGCCTTTTCACCCCAATAAACCCAATCCCAGTGTAATTGCAAACCAATAAAATTATAGAGCGACTGTGATCCATTAATTCAAGTTTTAACCCATTTTGGTTCCATGAAATATTTTTGACAAACTGCATAATCAGCTTTCAGGCTGCTTGTGGAGAGGTCAATAACATCAAATGAATCAAGTGGGTGTTATGATGGATTTTACCCTGATGGAGAGATGTCATTTTTATTATTTTTCTCTTAGTTTAAGGGTTAAAAACAGATGAGGATAATGATATGTTCTATGTTCCACATATACATGACCCCACATGAGCAGGTGTGCTTTAATCACACAACCATAACTTTTGTGGTATAAATGGAAACTGATATTTAGAGCAAAATAAAGGGTGCAGCTTTAGACACCAACTGATAAAACCAAATTGCAAATGACCTCAGTGTCAATAAAAGAATATCAAGAGCCCAAGGCTAAGATCTCCACTGGATACAATGAAACTAAACTACATTTTTCCATCTTGTGGAATTTTTAAAAGACTGAGGCTGACAGTTGGAACTACCCAGGGATAATGACTACACCTTACTATTGCAGTGAGGACATTGTTTTGACAGTATCATCTGGTTTTGGTCATTTGGTTTTCACATTGCTCAACGCTGCCTGTCAACACTACTACTAAAAGAGCTTGTAGCGTCTATGTTTTTAGTTTGTTTACTCCTGGAGGACTTGAGGCTTGGACGATCTAAAGAGGAGGCCTAGTAAATGTTGCACTGGTGACTGATTTGCCCATTCTATTTGGCAGTGAAAATACAATTAAACAAAGAGGAGTTTTGATTATGAATTGGTTATGATAGATAGTATATCTTCAGCAGCAAGATGTTTCACCCATTTGAGTAATATACTATAGCCCCAAAAAATGTATACACCCACACCATTTATTTAAATTTCAAATTTAGCTGTCAGAAGCTAAAAGCTCAAGTGAAACGGACTCCTTCCTTCAAAGCTAATGAGGACAATAGTGTTTCATCGGAGGGAAAGAAACTCACAGTGGGGGCTTAAATCTTATTGATTGTTAGTGGCAAACATGTTCTGTGTTCATGATGCCCAACAGCTTGGATTAAAGTAAATATATGCCTGAGGAAATTTCTAATCTTGACTCATTCCCATGGACCCGAATCAGTATCAAAGTGGAGAAATCTGTTGTACTTCTCCAGAACACAGAATGTATCCTGGCTGTTCAGTAAGTTATGGCATTTTAAATTAAGTTTTGATAGCGTTTGCCATGATTACACACATTGTTTGTCACTTTGTCATGGTTTGAAGGTTTTGTGAGTGTCCAATGGACTTGATTTACCTCAATGACCCGGAGCGGCGTTATGCACACAAAACAGCTAGAGCACTCTCACACAAACGTACACATAGAGCGAGCTATAGTACACACAATACAACACTACAATACAAGCACACACAACCCCTACCCTTCACACACACACACACACACACACACACACACACACACACACACACACATACTACAGCCCGCTGTATAGCCACTTAGTACATTGGATTCAGTCTATTATGCTCAGTCCATCTAGTGTTTCATCAATATGGATGAACCCTTGATGCAGCATGAACACTGTAAAGATGAATCCATAAAGCATTTCTCAAGCATTTTCAAGTCCCTTCAATATATCACTGCATAGAACTAACTGTTGATAACGTCATTTGTCCCCAAATAATATATAGTTCCAAAGTCTTTACCATGGACAGTCTAATGATCTTCTAGGGGATTCAAGGGAGCTGCGTTTGCTACGCCCGGATGAAAACCGCACATACAAACATGGTCACAGCAATCATTGACTTACAGATGGTAATCATACAGTATGAACAATACTGGATTGGCTATATTTTTTTCATCTAAAAAAGTGGGGTTTTTTTGTCTCTCTTTCTCCCTGTCTGTTACATAAAGGGATTGAATGGTGTATTAGGATTTTTATGTTTCAAAGCTGTTTCTATATTATTGTTTGTAATGCACAAGATTTATCGTTTTTTTCCAGGAAAATATACACAGAGTATACAACCACCTGTAATTACTGTAGTAAGATTGTTTCTTGTATTACACGTTTATGGATTCATCAAGACTTATAAATCAGGTCATATAGTATTCGAGAGTACATTAAGTCCGAAAGTGGCTCATAAGACCTTTACTCTTCTGCTAGTACTCGGAACCAGCGCTTAAGAAGTTATAGTTAAAATTAGGTGGATAAAGTCCTCTGTGCCTCCTCTCACCTCCTTTCTCTTGTCTTTCTCCCTGTGTGTTGTCAGCTCATTGACTTGCTTGGGTTGTTTTGCATATAGACATGCCCCATTGGTAAGTCACCTTAAAAGATAAAGGCAAACTAAGTAGTTGTCATCGACCTCCATTGCCTCCATAAACTCCAATGGGGAAAAAGTTTGCTTTACACAAAATAAATATAATTCTTTTTACTTATATTAGAGGGCATAGGCATGATGTATTATCATTTTCGCTGAACTGTTGCTCTGTTAATTCGTTAAACAGCTTGGCATGTCTTTGGGATTGATGCTTTGCCAAATTAGACATGTTCGCGCCCTTTTGCTGTGTAAGTTTAAAACATCTTTTACAGTGGACAGTCAGGAAAAGAACTTTTCAGCCACACCTCTCGATTTGTCACCATGAAAGCTTCAGCGTGCAAATGAGAGGAGAAAAAACGGTTTGCACACCCACTGTGATTGCAGGAAGTGGACTTGGGGCGCTGCATACAAATTGCCCAGTTGTTGCACATCAATAAAACTCATAGGAATAAAAGCTCCTAAACACTGTAGTTTTTAATGACCGGTACTTATAGAATGGGGTGTAATGCTGTTTTCAACAGCAGGATATTGCAATACATTTCTGGTATCGTTATACCATGCCACACTAATCGGAAACTGGCTGCTTGTAATGATTGGACATTTGTTCTATGGTACTAAAATCTTTTTATTTCAGTTCACCACCCACTGTGAGAATCCATCTTTTATTCCTCTAGCCTTGGTTCAAAAAGTACTTGAAAGATTCTCTCTCATAAAGATCAAGAACAAAACCTGATGACTCTAATTGTTAATACCACCCTAGAGCTCCTTCAATTAACCATGAGCTGATATTTGTAGAATAAGTGTTTATATCAGCCATTAGAGTGGAGCCAAAAGATGTTCACTTTATAGTTAAACTTCAACACTTAAAAGGCAGATAAAATGGTAAGATATCTAAATCTTCCCTCTTGCCCATTCAAACCTTGATCTGGGTTCTTAGGAGGATCAGCCTTTTTCCTTTTTCTGTGTCTCTTTCAGCTTCCATTCTGTCTGTCTCAATAAAGAAAATATTACTAAGCAGAGAGAACTTTTCAGTTAGAATTTAAAGAGAATTTTTTCAGTCCATTGACCCTGTACTTTAATAATAAACGAGAGAATGCATTTTATGTCAGCTAACTAGTTGACATATATAATCATTTTACTCAAAACGCAAGTTAAATTGAGGTGCTAATAAGAGTCATACTTGTGGAAAAGCTCCTTGAAACTGGAGTGGCATATAGTGGAATCATTTTGACGGCATCTCTCTGTGGATAAAAGCTGAAATTTGGTAGAAATTCGGAATTATGTGTAACAGGTCAGCCATGACTTGGAGTGGGGTTTCTCCTGAAATTGAAAGCTGGTTGGCATGTGCACACACTCATGTACACATAAACACACAATAATACCCTCACACACATGTCTCGGGAAGATTTTGCTGGATCTGTCATTGTCAAATACTGTAGGTAATGCATTTCCAGTTTATGCAGACACAAACTTGTTATGCACCATCAGCACCCATGACTAAGTAAAGAAATTTGTGGCCACCAATACCTACACTAACTATACTTTGCAGTGGCATTGCTTAAATAGCTGGTAGAGATGTTTGGAGGTCATCGCTTTAAATCCCTGGATGAGCTGAGAAAATCTGAGGAAAGGAGGTAATAAGTGCAGTCTGCAGTTCATTTACCGCTGTCAAAGTGCCTTTCACCAAAGTGTTGAACTTAACTGTTCGGATACTGTAGTTGCACTGGTTGTACTGCTTGCTTTGGATGTGTATGATATCCACTGCAATGCCAGTGTGAAACAATGTATAGATGGATAAGATACAGTAAGTTACGTAAATATTTGGACAATAACATAGTTTTCATAATTCTGCCTCTGTTCACCACCACAAATTATTTGAAACAATGCCATCAGTTTGCAATTAAAATGCAGACTTTCAGCTTTAATTCATAAGGTTAAGGAATTATGGCAGTTTTTACGTAGTCCCCTATTTTAAGAGCTTCAAACATAATTGGAAAATTGACTGACAATCAGTTTCATGGCCCGTTGTGGCCTGTCCCCTCATTAGTTCAGGACAAGTTTAGCAGATAAAACTCTGAAATGGATTCCATGTTCTGAATTTGCATTAGGTAGCTGTTTGCGGGAACTCTCCCAAAGAGGGAGGCCATCATTAGATGGAAAAAAACAAATAAACCTATCGGGCAGAGGGCAGAAACTCAAAAACACCAAAAGACCTGCAAGACCACAGAGGACAGATGCTCAGGAAACATCTAAAAAAGCCTGCGCAGTTCTGGGACAAGATTATTTGGACAGATGAAAGGAAAGAATGGCTCATGATCCAAACCATACTACATCACCTGTCAAACATGGTGGAGGCAATGCTATGACATGGGTATGTATAGCTGCCAGTGGAATTGGGTCACTGGTGTTTATTGAAACTTCGATCACATTTTTTTTTAAATTCCATTGTGGGGGTTTACAGATGGAAAACTCCAAAAGTGCTACTGTCCAGACACTTATGCACCTAACTGGGTAAGGGATGGATTGGTATGCAATTAGTGCAAATTGGGTCAGACTTATTAAATTGACAGTGCTGATATGTGACCCCATATTACCATATTACAAAGATATCTGCATCTGTGTGTATGTCAACTCATAATTAAGAAGAAATTGCAATTCAGTTTTTTTTTTAACAAAAAAACAACCTTAAAAGTTCACATACTTTATGTTTATATTTATGTAGAGAAAGACCATTGACCAATATATTGATAGCTGATATTTTGAAAATCTGTACATAAAAAAATTCCAGTATTGGTCAGACTATAGAACATATATTTACATTATTTAACATTTATTTGGCAGAGATTTGTCCAAAGAGATTTACATTGTTTTCACAGGCACATACAGTGGGAGCAATTTTGTATTTTCTAGATCGTATGATTCATAAATAAATATATTGCTTTATTTTCTCAACATTGTCATTGGTCCTGCAAGGAAAGCATGTACTCTAATGAACTGAGACCACAAACTGTTGAAAAAGCATGTACTTCCCCCTTTCAGTATAAGACCAAAACAATAATGCATTGGGACTAGTTTAGTTATAGATTATCCTTACTCCAAGCTTGTAAACTGATCAATAACAGATGGCTCTATGCAAACAGCGAGGGAATGATCAAATGGAATAATTTCTAATAAACACATTTTGGAGGAGAAAAAGTGCCAAAATACTTCTCCCAAAAGTGCCAAAATACTTGTAACAGGTATACCATACATAGCATGTTTACCATGGCTTTAAGTGTGGTAGAAAGTGATATTGGTTAACTGCTGTATTACCAAAAGTACTGCAGTGTGTGGTGCTTGGCCGATTTCCTTCCTATCCAAAATAACATCTTGAAAGCTTTTGATATAATACTGTAAGAATAAATGATGGTGTCTCCTTTTTAAGAAAAAAAAAAAAAAAAAACTTGACAGACACTGGATTACTGTTGCATTAACAAACAACTGAGTACACAGCTTTCTCCCACCGCCTGGCTTCTTGCACTGCAGTTCCGTTCCTATTTCATATCTATTCTGCTCTTGTCTATCCCACTGTCACGGCCGTCTTATCATTCAAGCCCTCTGCCATAAAGCGGCAGAAAATCCCATATCCCATCTCCTCATAGCTTCAGCTTTCAGCCTCAGTTATTCCACTATTATGTACCAGGCTCAGTGCGCTCCCTCTTCCTCTCTATGAACGTGCTCTGGGTGGCAAATGAGCTTCTTGCCTCAGCATACTGACTTTTCTCAGGGGAAAAATATTGCCTCTCTGTGAAGAGGTGAGGGTGGTAGAACCTGGTTTGAAATTTCAACCTGAGCTTCCTGTCTCTGGTTTTGACGCCTAACTTCTTTACATCTCAATCTCCCAATCTCCAATTTTTTTCAGTGGTCCCGGTTTCCTTTTTAGCTGGACCACAACAGTGGGGCGAACCCTATTAATGCAAATGTCTGCCACTGACTAACAGATGAAGTTGCACCAGCCGGCTGAGTGTTTCCCCACTGGCCATTGCACTTTTAATACAAATTGGTGCAAACAATTTCTACTGCATCATCAGGACATTTACAGGCAGTGTTGCCATCTTGATGCCTTATTCACTTTTCCACAGAAACACCTTGCAATAAATCTAGAAACTTTTTTTTTTTTTTTTTGACAAACCTTAGCTGCTTTCCTCAAAGGAGACGCCAGTATTGTCCTACAAGCAAGAGGTCCAACTTGATCTCTGCAGGCACACCTGTCTATGTTTCTCATTTAGTTGATCGCATGTCAGATGATATAGACATGGATGAGTTTCTAATTTTCTCTCTCAGTGATCCTTATACAAGTAAATATACCAAAAAAATCACAGTACACATCTTTAACTTATGTGATTTTGTCAGATGATGTTGCGATTATAGAATTAGGATTTAAGCAGCAGAGCAGCAGTTTGGAAATGGCTCAGAAGTGACCACTGATTAACATAAAGACTTGATGATCCGCATTTCAATCAATATTTCATACTTGTTCTGATGTATTGTATTGTAAAATGTAAATGAGAAAAGCTTTATTGGGAATTTGGCTGTATTAAATTACTGTATAGAGTGGGTTCCAAAAGTTAGAGAGCACCTTCCCATTCACTTGAATGGGAAAAGGGGTCTCAGACTTTTCGACTCACCAGTATTTGAGCAAAAAGAGAAGGAGAGGACCAAACGGAAAAAGGCCGCAGGACAACAGAGTATTGAAATACAGTGCTATGACATTATGAATAAATATGTGACTTTAGTGTCTGGCTGTTGAAAGTAGGGTTTTTTTTGTTTTTGTTTTTGTTTTTTGTTTTTTTAAGATTTGTTCCACTGCAGTTCTTAACCACGTCATCAATATTGCACATTGAACATAAACAGTCCAGACATATACTAAGATTTAATCTAGTGTTGTTTTTTATCTATTCGCTCTCTGTTTCATTTAGTCTTCTCTCCCATTTACTGACATGGTATGTCTCAGAAACTTCATATGAAACTTAAGTCTTCTCCTTATACTGAATAGCTTGTCCCAGAATAATAATGCTTAAGATACATATGAGTTTGTCCTCTTTAGTGCAAAGCCGTTGTCCAAACTAGTAGACAGTTGCTTTCTAGGTGTACTACTGAAATGTGAGACTATGTTGGCATTAAAAAGCACTGTCTGGGAACACCACATTGCTGTGGTATCACAGAATCATAGACAGTCACTGGACTACTTTCTTAGTCTGTGAATGTGTATACACTGGACTAAAGACCCTGTCCATGCATGCAACAGTACTTACTGATGTGTGTGTGTGTGTGTGTGTGTGTGTGTGTGTGTGTGTGTGTGTGTGTGTGTGTGTGTGTGTGTGTGTGTGTGTGTGTGTGTGTGTGTGTGTGTGTGTGTGTGTGTGTGTATATGCACGCTGCATTACCTTTATTGATCCCGGTCTCTGTCAAATGTTCATTGTAAGACTAGATAGTTAAATTTAAAAAAAGGAGTTGAAAAGGAAAAACTCTTTATGTTGCCCAGTAACCCCCCCCCCCCAGCCCGCCCCACAGTGATCACCTGATTTCAAAAGTCACTTGTCAGCAGTGTGGAGTTTGGAGTTGCAGTTTGCACAGACATGGAGGGCTTGAGAGCATTTGATTAAGAGTGCCCGTAGTAGTAGACCAGTATTGGTCTGGGTTTGAATGCTTTTCTTCTTTTTTTTTTTTAATTTTGTAAAGCAGACGTGTTTAAGCTTCTCTTAAAAGATTCAGGGAAGTTCCTTTCTTTCTTGACTCACCTATGGATTTGCTCACACTTAGAAACACAAACCTACTGACGCCATAATCGATTCCCCTCCTTCCCAGCTGGCCAGTGAAACAGCCAGTCACTGGTCTGCCTGAGTCAGGATCAATTTATCCTGGTGGAAATGGGGGTAGAGATGAGATTGGGGTCGCGATACTCTTCTCTGACTGAAACGTACAGGTTGCTAAATGCACAGTGACACCTTGACAGTCAGTCTCTGACAGGTCCCACACACTTTCTCTCTCTCAGAACGAGTATTTCTCTGCATGTCAGTTCACTGAGCTGTAACTTATGGGGGAAGTGGTTAGGGAAGCCTCAGGTGTATAGGATGAATGAAAAAAGGAATGAAAGGTCCTATTGGAAAAAAATATATATATTCTTTCTGACTTGCACTCTCATTTTTCTTTTTCTGTGTGACTGTTTGGGGTTAAATGGAGAAGTAGTTGTCATGCTGAGAGGTTTTATCTGTTCTTCTATTGCAATGCGATTGCATTCACCTTACTACTAAGATAAAAGCTGGTTCAGTGCATACTAAACAGATTTCTTTAGCGATTTCTTCATTTTCAGAAAGGCACACACAGAGGGAAATATTTTATGCATGAGTCTTACTACGGTAGCTTCCAGTAAATAAAGTTCTATCCCACCAGTTGCTACTCAGACGTTATTCTTATCCCAGTACAAATCTGGGTCTCACTTGGCAACCCCATGGGCCTTGTGTCTTGGTGATAGTGGCACCAAGCAGCAGGTGTTGTGTTATATCTCGCCTGGCACAAAACCAGACAGCGTTTGCTGCTATCAAATCTCGAGCAGATGGTCACAGATCGAGGGCTAACACTGCATCTCATATGAACAGCTAACTCTGCAAGTGCAGTCACAGAAACAGAAAATCTGCCCTGGAACTTCTCATCATATTTAACCATCTTTGTTTTAAATGAGGCAAACCTTTGTTGGTTTGTGGTGTTTGTCATTTGTATGACTGGTTTGTTGTTCTTGGATTTTTGTCACTGACAGAAATCCACAAGTGGGTACACTGGACTTTGAGCATTTTAGTGAATATATGGAATTGAATCGAGCAAATAGGTGTGTGTGTGAGTGTGTGTGTGTGTGTGTGTGTGTGTGTGTATACACACTCAGTATTGCAGTTGCCTCAACTTTCTTCATACAACTGTAATATTTTTTTTTTCTTCTGGCCTACACACATAATAGAAACTCTGAAAATACAAAAAAAGCTTTGTAGAGTGAACAAAATAATGAAATAACATTTGAAGATGTTTACATATGAAGTAATCAATTTACAGTGTAAGCTATCAAGGGAATATATATAGGAATATCTGAATTGAGAGATGTTGCACATTGGTATTCGTGTGTTTTCCCGACAATATATTAAACAACCAATGGAAGCACTAAAAAAGGCAGGTTGTGCATAAAATGCTGGTGCGTCAGACACATATACTGCAGATTTGAGCAAAAGTGGCAGCGGCAACAGTTCCAGAAATCCCTACAATCTACAGATGGACTGGACAGCATTTGTATATAATGCTTCTACCCAAAGCACTTTACACTTTGCCTCATACATACACATGCTCATTCGTGGTTGGCAGCTACCTAGCAAGATGGTGGCCTAACTAAGCATCTTGCTAGGTAGCTGCCTAGCAAATTTGAGTTCAGCATCTTGCTGACATGTGGACAGGAAGAGCCACGGACAAACAATGACAAAGCTTACAGAGTGAATATGAGGACAAATCAAAGATTTATAGTATACATTTGTATTTTCTTTTGTGTGCATTTGTTTTTTAAATTCTTCTCCACCGATAATTTTATGTGGGGTTTTTTTGTGGTTTGCAAAATTTAAGTCTGGCAGTTATTTCTTAAAATATTGTTTGAAGCAAGGAGAGGACAAAAGGGAGGCAGATTTACATATCTCAGAGGACAGAGAAAAAGTGAGAAAAAGCCTGTAGAAAAACAGCTTGAATGAAACCGTGAGTGGGTATGGACAAAGAGTTGGAGTGAGAAGAGAGTAGGAAATTTTGAGCCAGAGGGGAAAAGAGAAACAACAAAGAAATACTTTGAAAGAGAGAGAATGGAGTAGGAAGAAACAAAGATGAGAGAGAAGAGCATTAGTGCAGTAAATGGAGAAAAACGGTAAAGTGTGAGAGGAAAAGGACAGACTTGGGAGCAGCTGAAGTTAACAACCGGGATAATGCATGCAGCCTCTGCAGTGAGGCATCTCTAACCTGACCTTTTACCTTTCACAGCTACTTGCTCCAGAAAGAAGTGTCTGTTTCATGTCAGCAGTGGCACACACACACAGTGGATCTGAATGTTGTTGAATGCTATTTGGACCAAACCCCCACAGATACAGACTTCTGAAATGTTTCTTACTGAAATGTTTCTTAAAAGAAGAATTGCAGACTCTCTCATGCCATTAGAAAGTCCACACATAGAGTCAGAAACATGCACTCAGTTCCCTTTGCAGCCATTGTAAATATGTATCTAGAGTCGAACTCTGGATGTCTGCTGAATGTTACTGCTCCTTTCATTCATACCATATTCTAGTTTGAGTTAATAGCACGTTATGTTAACAGGTATATTTTATATTTATTCGTTTATCTTTTTTCTTTTTTTCTCACATTTGATTTTCGTCACTGACAGCATAAAGTTTCAAGGGTCATCGACTGTATTATTCATCCAATCAGTCTTCCACACAGTGTGAAGAAATTTCCTCTTAAGTAAATTGTCCCCATCTCTTCATTTTGTTTAAGATTTAAATTTAGATCTTGGAGAAATATTTTGTTGGTGTCACAGTAATGATGATAAATTGAAAGTTCTAAGTTCTTTCTAGAGATTTCTGACTGTTTACGTAATGGCGTACCCCAGATTGCCTGTTCTTTTCACCCATTAAATTCATGTAAACACAACAATATAAGTATGGCTGGAACATAATTATTACACCTACTCACAGCAGAGCAGTTGTCTATCATCCTCTACCATTGTCTTCAGGCCAAGGGACCCAATCTGGAACCAGAACAGAAATGTGCTGCATATGAGAATCACATTAGATGTCTCTGTTTTTAGGTTGATTTTCTTTTCATCTTTCTGAGCACAAATCAATCTAATTTTGTAGAATATAATTACATCTTTGATGGAGAGCAGCCGTTCCTTTACCTCAGTTTTCAGTCAGTGTCTCTATACATACAGTAGGGATCCATTTAAATTATCAACACTAATGCCTTAGCTTCATTAAATATTCATAGCTGGCAAGTCAGTGATAAACAAAAACAAGACTGAGGAGATTAACCAAGCAGACAGCAATAATTATGTTTCGCCAATGAAGACAAATTATGGCTTGCATTTTTTTATGTAATTCCAAACTTTGAATAAATAATATGCAATGTAAAATTAATGCTTGTTTCCAGTATTAAAAGTAGTTTAAGTTTCATGCCTGCACCCAATAATAATTCCTATAGTTATTTCCAATAATTGCCTGTGGCTCGTGTCTTAGTGCTGAGTCAAAGAGTGGACAAACGCACAGACTGGATCAAAAAGGCACCGCCAGTGTTATAGAGCAATCCCAAATACCTAAGGAGAAACAAATCTTTACAGCATTGTGTGAGTGTGTGTTTTGGTGGAAATTTTATTTTTAATGTTTATGCAACACATCCGCATAGTAATTCCGAAAATGTTTTGTGTTCTTGAGGGTTTTATATTGAGACCGATTTGTTCTATTGTAATTCATCACATTACAATTGTGTTGCATAATATCTGTTACATAATGAAAGTAACACAAAAATAGCAGTCCGTTATTTGGCTGATAGCCATGAGTATGAACACTTACATTGCAAATACAGATAGAATCATTGTTATGCTAGAACACAAAGGACAGTGACGATTACATAAGTGAGAAGTACTGCTAGTTTCAAAGAGGTTTTTCACCTTCTTTCTGTGTGGTGGCTGGAGTTATCATATTTTAATGATATGCCCGCGCTCTGAGCTGTGTGAACTAAAAATATTAGACCGCATGGTTTAGAAAAGGACTGTTGGGCAGATGGGACTGTGGCTGTCTGCAAGGCGTATCTGCCATTGCAGATTAGATGTTGTGGGGTCTTGTCAGTAGCAACATGGCACTGCTTTTGGCCTTCAGCTTAATGAGAAACTCAAATGTAAGTAAGTTTTTTTTCTGGCTGGTGGCCACAGTGTCACATTAGAGCCTACTGCGGAGGAAAGGAAAACTGAAGTCCAAACATCAGTGGAATTTGAATGGTGGCTGAAAATTAAAATCAGTTGTCCTATCCACCACCGGGGGTATCCTTTGGTGTTAAGTGTATGTGACCAATATTGGATATCAGAGATTTCCTGATTCTGAGGCGCGTGATCAGAAATTCAAAAAGCATGAAAAACTGAATTATCATATTAGAATGCCCTGGGAGCTGCTTTTCATTATTCTATCCAACTGCTTTTAAGAAAGTAAACACAATAAGGAGGCTTTATCTCGATTTTCAAGAGAAAAGTTCCCTCTGCCACCCCTTCCCCTTTTCTGGGAAAAAGTAATATAGTTACAAAGAAAGTCTGTATGGTGTAGATCTTGTTTTTTTTCTCAATGTGCAAAAAATTTTTGAAAAATACATGTTAATACCCCTTGTTTTAGGCTTTTCTCTGCAGTCCATTTTGAAGTACAACAGCTGCATAGCAGCTGTTAAAAACAAAGTTTTGAATTTGTCCTGTTTTATTTCAAGGAGGATAAGCACATTGAGTTGAAAAAAAGGTTCTGGACGATGTCGTAATTGATCAATATCTTCCTCTTATTTCATCTAGGGAACAACCCAAAACATACAGACATCCCACAGACCCATACTGAACTTTTGTGGGGCTTTACTTTTGATTGTCTATGCAGTTTTGAAAGTCTGCCACAAAAAATACGCAGTGCTTATGACTCACAGTGAGTTTTGAATAATGTTGTTTGAGTTACAATCTTTGTTTCCTGTGAGGATGCGGTGTAACAGGAGTAATCTTCCCCCACCCATCAAAACTTGGTCAGCAAAGTTTGATTCAGGAGTTCCTGCTTTATTGTGTCTGGCCCTGGGCAGGCGGTTGTCATGGTAACATCCTTCCGTACAGGATTTGACACCCATGACCTTGTCAGATGGATGAGAAAACTGATTCACCCATCCCTGTCAATATAAGCCCTGCTGTACGGTGAGTCATAGCCCCAGCTTTATTTGATGAAACACAGGCTGGGGTCATATGTGAACTCAGCTGAAGCAGAGAATCACCACACACTCTTCTGTTTTGTAAAAAAGAAATATATATATATACATACACAAACACACACACACACACACACACACACACACACACACACACACACACACACACACACACACAGCAGAAGTGAAGATATGTGGTATGCTAGTCTCTTCAGGAAATCATTGAGCAGCATTTTTGTCTTCATTATTGTTTATTTTGATATATCAGCATTCAAAGTCAAAGAATGAGTAAACATTCCTCACTCTGAGATATTTCACACTTTGTGTATAGGTTATCGCCTCTGGAGTACACCCTGTCCAATAATGTAATCAGGCAAAGCATTGTATAATAATCCTTTGGCAGGCTTTACTTGTCAAACAGAGCTGAAGGAGCTATCTCATCCCAGCCAATAGATATAATATTGCTTCAGCAAAAATTACTTAATCAGGTTTTGCTCTCTGTGGGAGAGAGCTCTAAACTATTGATAGGTTTCAATGGCAGAAAAGGAGATTTCTGATAGTAGCCAGAAGCATAGTCAAGAGCAAATTCAGGCCTGTAAAATACTATATTTCCAGTTAATTTCCTTAAGGTTGAGATCTCTGTCTTTTGACTTCTTTTGGTTGGTACAATTTATAATAATAGGGCGGCAACAAACAGTTATTTTCTCTATTGATTAATCAGCTGACCATTTTCTCAGTTTATATATGTTTCTTTTTATATTCAACAGTGAAATATGCCTTTTCATAGTTTCCACACCCCTAGCTGACATCTTCAGATGTCTTGTTTTTATACGCGTCTGATATGTATGCACTGGTGCTGATAACCTAAGACACTGTGCCCAGGTTTTAAAATGTCAGTCTTTGTTATTTCACAAAGACTGAATAGAGTTAAATTTTAAACTGCTTTCTTTTGCGTGCAAGATGATTTACTCATTAAACAAGAGTAACAAGATCAAGGGCTTCAGGCGAGTCAAGTTTTTGGTCTTAGAGCACTTAAAAACATTGAAATGATTTAGTTTCCATTTGAAACAGGTTTTCTGTATCATATATCTCGATATTGTTTGCTGAGAGTTGCCCGTGAATATAGCAGAAGGAGGGTGAAACTTCTTCACTTTCTGGTTTTGGGAGCTTTTCTTTGTCATTGTAGTCTTCAGGAATTGAAAAGTCATCTGACTGACACTATATGTTAATCTACTATCTGGCCTTAAAAACTCCTTTTGTTGCCTCTTGCTGAATTGTCCTAAAATTGTAGTGACTGTGTATAAGAAAAGCTACTTGTATTACACTGCTCATGCAGGACAGATGTAAAACCCCATAACACCACCACGAGCTGTTTAATTTAAAATCTAGTTTGCTGGAATTTTCACTGCTGTTCTACTTTCAGGCTTCACTGTAAATATATGAGCCTGAAAAACTCTGCCCCCATGCCATTTGTCAGACCTATGGACATGTGAACTCAGCTGAAGCACTTTTAATTTTCATTTTCCTTGTAACTGCTCTAGTTCATAGGATTTAGGACTTTGAGGTTTTGATTCAGTGACAATATCAGTACCTTTATCTCACCTAAGCCTGGCTGAAACAGCCAACTACAACACAGGACAGCAATTCAAAAAATAAGCTCTCTTAATCCTCTTCATTTCTGCCTCTCTGATTTTCGATTTTTTACAGGTCCAGTTGAGGGGTAGGATGAGACCGATAGATTGGCTGCTAAGTAGAGAAAGTTTGCCACCTAATGGAGACAATGTAACACCGTCTTCCTTATTCATTCTATGTCTTAAAAAGTTTATTTTTCAGCTGCCTTCTCTCTGCCTTAATATACCTTCTTTACTTAGACCTATTGTAGAAGGTGGTCTAATTTTTCTATTTTAGGTCAGTATTTGGTCCTACATGGACTTAACTTTGTAAGCTTCTAACTACTCTGTGATGTTTTTTTTAGGTGATTTATTCGTAGCAAAGAAGACAAATACATTTTTTTATATTAAGTTAACAATAAATTCAAATTTTAAAAAAAGTTTAATTTATACTTTTCTCTCCTGTTTTCTTTTTCAGGTCCAGTATCCCTCATGTATGAAGCTTGAGTAGTGTTCATCATTACCATACTACAGTTAGTTCCTGTAGCCTGTAGCTTCATGGCAGGGTTTCCTGTCCATTGACCCAGTGGGCTGCCTTTCTGGACCAGCAGCCATGTCCGCCTGCAGCACATTCACTGAGCACGTGTGGAAACCAGGCGAGTGCAAGAACTGTTTTAAACCTAAAAGTCTGCACTGTCTGGCTCAGAGTGGTGGAGGGAAGCCTCCCTCTGAGCAGAGGCCTCCAACAACTCAGCAACAGAATCCACCCCCTGCTGGAGCAAGAGCCAACCCTAACCTTACCAACAACCCTCAGAGGGCTGGCACTGGGTCAGCCCGCTCGGGACACTTCCGTCCACCAGTGGCTAAGAAGCCTACCATTGCTGTTAAGCCTACTATGATGCTACCCTGCTCCTCTGCAGTACTGGATTTAGATAGCAATCTGCAACGTCCACCAAATGTAATAGAACAGGGCAAAACATCTGCCTTCACAGTCTGGAATCGCAATGGACTGAACCGTAAGAGGCCTGGTGGGCCCAGCAACAACAACGAAGGAGAGGATGGCAATGAGGAGATTGAGGGTTATGGACAACTTAGCCCAAGGACCCCAAGTGGAAATAACAACAACAGTGGACTGGCAGATGTCCTAAAGGAGATTGCTGGGTTAGGCCCTGGCCCTAGTCCCACACCCCTTTCAGGTTCCAAGGACATGTTTTGGGGACGAATCAGTAGTTCATACCAAAGGTCCTTGGAGAGAGGCCTTCCAGCCGCAAGCTGTCTGGCCATGGGAAGCAGCAGTTGTGGCGGTGGTAGTACTGCTCAAAAACGGGTATCCCTTAGCGACAGTACAGAGATCATTAGCACAGAGGGTGGTCGCTTTTGCTACCCAGAGTTTTCCAGTGACGATGACGATGATGAGGAAGAGGAGGATGAGGAGGAAGAGACTGAAAGGGATGATGATGAGCATGAGAGCTGGGATGAAAGTGATGAAGAGTTATTAGCCATGGAAATCCGTATGCGAGGCCAACCACGATTTGCAAATTTCCGTGCTGCCACACTGTCTCCAGTGCCCTTTGCTGCAGGGAAAAAGTGGAATACTGTGCCACTTCGCAACCGCTCACTACAGCGGATTTGTGCAGTGGACTATGACGATAGCTATGATGAGATCTTAAATGGATATCCCTCCATGGACTCAAATGGAGGCCTTCTTCCTTATGGGCCTCATGACATGCAAGGTAGTGGTTTCCTATCAAATTCAGAGTCTACTACATCTCCAGAATCATCATCTTCACTTCCAGAGGATTCTCGAACAACTTCCAGCAGTGGGAGCAGTGCCCCCTGTGCTCTTCGGAATGGCCTGCATTCTCCCACCTCCCCAAAGGTACCTGTCCCGTGCACTTCTCCTCCAAAAAAGGAGCCTGTCAACAGAGCACTGAGTCCACTCAAGGTGACTGAAACACACAAGGCTGTCCTGGCCATTAGATTAGAAGATCAGGATGGCAGAGAAGGCATGCCAATGCCCCAGGCCCTTCCAGGACAACCAGTCACCATCAGTTTTAGTCCCACAGAGGAGCAAGCGAAACCATACCGTGTAGTTAATTTGGAAAAATCGCTGATTTGTAAGCCTTACACTGTAGTGGATGTGTCCGCATCCATGGCAAACAAAGACGAACCAATTCCAGACTCTGCTCAAAAACCCAAAAACCTATCAATGCCTTCCAGCCCTACATCGTTCTGTAGCACTCCTTTAGGTCAGCCCCTGTCTCCAGCCTCCCCTATTTCTTCATCTTCTCCTGTGAAGCCAACATCACCCACATCTGTTGCTCTGTCGGGTACCTCCCGAAAGAAATCAGGGAGCATACGCTACCAAGAAGTTTGGACATCAAGCACAAGTCCACGCCAAAAGATGCCTAGAGTGGATGTGGGTGTTGGAAGTACTCCTTGCCCCTCCATTCCTGCACAACACTGCAGTCACAAGTCAGCTCCTACTTCTCCCATTGCTGGGCTGTCTTCCTCTCGAACTGTACCTGTAAAATCTCCCAACTTATCAGAAATCAAGTTCAACAGTTTTAATAATGCAGGCATGCCTCCCTTTCCCATAATTATTAGGGATGAGCCAGCCTATGCCCGCAGCTCCAAGAATGCTGTCAAGGTACCCATTGTTATCAATCCAAGTGCATATGACAACCTAGCTGTGTACAAGAGCTTCTTGGGACTCAGTGGGGAACTCCCACAGCCAAAGGGGGTAGGCAGTAGGGTAGCCAGCCATACATATGAAGAGATTGGATCCTCTGAGAGTGTCCAGTCCTCCTCAACAGAGAGAACTATTTCTGGTAGAGGCACATCAGAGAGGGCCTCTTTTGAAGAGACTAAAGCTCCATCTGAAGGAGTGTCAAAAGCACTAAATTTACAGCCTAGAACCACTACAGACTCTAGCACTGTGAAAAACACTGTGATGAGCTCCACAGTTGGGGCACTCTCTCCTACTACATCAACAAATTCTTCTGCCTTTCTTGCCATTACTGCAAACCTACCTAAACCCAGCCCTACTTCAAATGCTGTTACACGCACTTGCAAGACAAGTGGAGATGCTACTTGCAGTAAAGATGATGATACAGACTTAGCTTTGTCATCTGGGGCAGTGGTAAGCCATAGGGAGGAGGCCAGTGCTGTTCTTTCACAGATTGTGGCCTCCATTCAGCCTCCCCAGTCTCCACCAGAATCACCCTCAGCACAAGCCCAAACCCTCAATTCTGAGGAGCTATATGCCCTCCCACCTGATGCCATGAAGGAGACCCTCACCCGACCGAAGTCTCTCTTTTCTGCAACTGACGGTTGTCTTTCCAAGCCCAAGAAGGACACACCCTCAAAAGTTTTGTCCAAATCCCAGAGTGCCTCTGCTGCCGTCCAACTCTCCAGCCCCCGCTCAGAGCCCAATGCCCCCTTCCCCCCTCCTAGATCTACATCTTCCCCATACCACGCTTCTAACATCCTCCAGAGACATTTTGGAAACTGGACCAAGAGCTCGGCTTCCAGCTCTCCTGTACGACCTAGTGAAGGTGAAGGAAGTCCAGGTGGAGAAGGGAGGCGTATTTCAGCAGAAAGCTCCAAACCCAAACGCTGGATCTCCTTCAAGAGCTTTTTCCGTCGGCGGAAAGATGAGGATGAGCAGAGAGAAAAGGTTGAGAGGGAGAAAGAAAAGGGCAAGCTGGTTGGGCTTGATGGAACAGTTATTCACATTCTTCCTGCACCACCAATCCAACATCATCACTGGTTCAGTGAGGCCAAACCAGAAGATCCCACCCAGAAGCCAACCATCATCTTCACCTACAAACCAGACAGTGGCAGTACCCCTGGTGATGGGGAAGGAGAACTACAAGTAGAGGAGTGCAGAGAAACTTCACAACTAACACCTGATGAGAACAAAGAACCTAGACCTTTGAGCCCAGGGCAAACACCACCCTCCCACAAAACTGGAGTTGATCTGATCAGCAAAGACTTCAGGTATTTGTTCAAGATTTTCAGAGGTTTTATTTACTCGTCTGATACCCATATATTAAAAAGTACCCAGGTGACTAGAATAAAACCTGTAAAAAAGTACTTTGTAGTAAATATAAGTCTGGGGTTGACACAATTGATAATGTAGGATAAAAACAATTGTACTTTATATTTTGATCAAAATACTGAGATTTCTGAAAAAAGAACTCAAAGTTACCAAACTTAACATATATTGCAGAGGACTCCAAGATAAACTCAAACATGGACAACAGGTCTTTGTGCATTTAGTAATGGTCAGTGAGGACAAAAAGTCACCATAATATTTGCTAGATATGCATATGTCCATGGAGTAGATATAAGATCTGTGGTATTGTTTACTTTAGATAGAATACATTTATGCTGCAATTGAAATTGTGTAGAAAGAATAACCTTGGAGGAGTCCACCTGACAGAGCACTAGTTTTCGACCAAGGAACAATTTAACAGGAATCTTGAACAGTTTGATGATACTTTATATGTCTGTAAGGTGAATATTGCTTTTACTCAAATAATTTTTGATATGTATTCGTCTCAAAGGCTTGTAGTGGAATTCTTATTAATCTATCAAATCAGTTCGCACCTGCTCTGCTTACATCACCTCCTGCTGGCCTAATAAACGATTTTGCATGCAATGTCTGTATTACTGTTACGTACATGCAATCTCTTAAGAGCACTTATTGGGCCCAGCTTAGAATGAAAATGCTCAACCTTTGCCAGCTGCTCCTCCAAAGAGTCTGGTGAGCTTCTCCTTCTATCATACAGATGCTTCATCACAGAGTCTAGAGATGTTTGATCCTAATTTGGTATGTCTGCTCAGCCATTTGCCCAGCCAACTGTGTGAGCTATACAGTCTGTGTGGTCCCTTCCCTAATGTCATCTATTAACTGAATAGGAGGCTCTGTGCTCAGCGTTTTCCTCTTCAGGAGTGGACCTCAATGCGTTACAAGTCTTCAACAGCAGTTGGATCAACAACTTCTCTATTAATCACTGCTTTTTAATGGCATATTCCCTTTAGCTTCACACAGACACACACACACACACGCACACACACGCACAAAAAGAACACTAATCAGTTTACTTGCCAGTGTAGTTGCTGTGTTCTTGCATAATGAGTTCATTATTTGTCTCTGACCTCCTCTTGCCCTTTGTGTTTAATTTCTTGAGCTACATTTCCTGCAGTGGGAGTAATGGTGCTACATAAAGAAAACCTAGATGGTGCTCGATATATTGTTTGTTCTGTTCCAAATTATAAGCTTGTTTGTGCTGAATGTGACTTTTTTTGGCTACGAAATGAAGCCAAATGTTAATTTTTTTTAATGCTACTTTACTCAACGATCGTAATCAGTCAAATGGATGCTGCCGTAGCCAAACAGAAACTCATTCATCAGAAAAGCTGTAGACTAAATGCACTGCTAATATTGTGAAGTGCTAATCACTTAGACAACAGGCTGGATGATATACTTTGAAAACATTCCCAATACATTTTGTGTTAATCATTGTTTGAATGCAATATTTACTATTTGTTGGCAACAGAAAAATAACAAGTACATGATTTGTTCTAGAATTTATTAAGCTAAGTGGGGTTAAAAATATCGTAAAGAAAACTCCACCTTAACACCACCCCAAGTTGCACACTGGTTTATATAACAATGAGTTCTCTGACTCATTCTATTTTATCTGGTACAATCAGTTTATTAGAAATAGTTATTCTTATCAAACATGTTTAATATTCAGTATCACATCTACAAAAGCATATGTATCCCACCTAATTAAATGCAAATATATAGAGCAAACTAATTTGTGAAAGTTTTGTAACTCCGACAAATAGGCAGCAAGAAAAAGAAATAGTTCTTTTGTTATATGAACGCTTCCAATGTTACACAGTGCTCTTCACATCAAGCATGTAATCTCTGTAGCATTTTCTTATTTCCTCTTCCTGCGGGAGTCATGCTGTTTGCTGAGTTAGAATACTAAGTGAAAAGGGGCATATAGCCATTTATTTTGTTTCATTGTTTTATACATTGTACAGTCACAGAAAACTAACTGTATATTTGCAATACATTTGGAAGCTGTTATTAAGCATCTTGGTATGTGTCACAAAATGGATCCCACAGCTACAGGTTTCATTAGTAAGGAATTGCACTCTGGAAAAGTTTACTGAGAGATGTCACACCTACAGTTTAGGTCATGCACAACTTGTTCTGATATTCTTGTTCATCTTCTCACCAGATCTCTATTATCCATTAATTTTAGGGCTTAGCTTTCCACCATTACATACTCTGTTTCATGTAATTTTTCTCCTGTTCCTGCCTTACTTTGATATTTTTCTCTCCTTTGAGCCCGAAGCACTGTGAACTCTTAAATATTTCACTCCTGAATCCTGTCAAGAGCTCAGCCCCATTCTGTCTCTTTTCTAGCTTCCCTGCTTTTCTCTCCTCCTCAAGTTTCAGCTCTAGTCATCTGTTTCTTTCTTCCTGCCTCTTCCCTCACTTAATAACAGGTGTTACAAATATCAAGTATGTGCTAGTTTGGCTATTAATATGGAATAGGATATATTAGGGTGTGCTGTACATTAAGGAATACCAAATAAATGTTACCCAAAAGTTTGATGCCAATATCCACAAGTCATTAGTCATGGAGATCTCACTCAGTTCATATAGAGGATGATGGGGTAGTGGAATGAAGGAAAAGAAAATATAAACTAAGCTTATAATGTAATGGTCACATCCAGGTTTAGTCTTCAGAGTTGTTTCCAGCAATGAAGATGTAGCATACCTCATACTAAATGTTTCTCCTGTTTGTATTGCGCAATGAACATCAGTTTGGTTTAATTCAATTTTACAATATAGCACCAAATCATAACAGAGGTTATCTCAGGGCACTTTTCATATAGAGCAGATCTAGATGAGACTCTTTATAGTTATATTTGCAGAGACTCAGCATTCCCCCATGAGCAAGCACTTGCCAAAAGCAGCAACGAAAACTCCCTTTTTACAGGTAGAAACCTTGAACAGAACCTGGCTCATGTTGGGCAGCCGTCTGCCTTGGAAGGCTGGGTTGAGAGGGGGGGGGTAGCAGGAGGAAAGAGAACATAGCACAATGCCGTTACCACATAAAGATGTATTATATTGATAGTAATAATAATAATAAAATTAATAGGTGGCAGGTGGATTGCGATTAAAGATGCAGTCTCTGCAGCTCCAGAGGCACAATACATACAGAGAGCAACAGAATGAGAGAGGAATGAAATGAGAAAGCACAAAACTACGGGAGAGAGAAGAAGAGGTTAGAAACAACCATTAATGTGGTATGAATTCACACAGAGGGAGAGTAAGAGGAGGAAAAAGGAACTTGGGGCATCATGGGAAGTCCCCCAGCAGTCTAGGTCTCTAGCAGCATAAATAGGGGGTGGTTCAAGACAAGCCTGAGCCAGCCCTAATTATTAGCTTTATCAAAAAGGAAGGTTTTAAGCCTACTCTTCTCTCGACCTAAGTGAGAAGAAGGTTCCACATTAGAGGATCCTGAAAACTGAAGGCTCTGCCTCCCATTTTACTTTTGGAGACTCAAGGGACCACGAGTAAGCCTGAATTCTGTGAGCACAGTGTTCTACTGGGGTAATAAGGTAATAGGAGCTCTTTAAGATAAGATATGAGGGTGCCTGGCCGTTAAGGGCTCTGTAGATGAGGAAGAGGATTTTAAATTCTATTCAGGATTTTACAGGGAGCCAGTGCAGTGATACTAACACGGGAAAAAATATGATCTCTTTTCCTTGTTCCTGTCATTACTCGCAATGCAGTATTTTAGATCAACTGAAGAGTATTCAGCAACTTGTTGGGGCAGCCTGATAATAAGGAACTACAGTAATCCAGCTCAGAGGTAACAAAAGCACGTAGAAGTTTTTCCTCCATTTTTTTTTTGAGATGGGATGAGCCTGATTTTTACAGTGCTACATAGGAGTAAAAAGAAAGGGAACATCTTTCTCACTATTAAAATACTGATCAGATCTTACATTTGATACAAAAAAATAACTGAAGCCTGCATTTTGAACCACTTATCAAACAGTTACTGTAATTAGGTTTTACAATACTGTATGAGAAACATACATACTGCCTATTCACAAACATATAAGCCTTATGGGACTCACACTTCATGCAAACAATATTTAACACATCACAGATAACACATTCAAACATGCTTTTTTTTCTACACTTCTCTTTGACTCTGCTGTTAACCTGTCAACTAGTAAATGATTTATTCACTTCATGTTTTGGCAGTACTGTAGGTTATATTGTTATTCCACTGTTTATTTTTGGAAAATAGTTTTGATTTGACCCAAATAGTTAAACCTCTATCTTTGTGCTTAAGCTCTCTCTGGTGGTGTGGGAGAGCATGTGAAATAATGTTAAGAAAGAATGTGCTTGTGGCATGTGAATACAATAAATACCGCACAGCACTTTAATAACAGATGTTAAAGGGATAGGAAGTGTTTTTCAATAGTTAGTTCCTCTAGTTTTATAGATATTTGCTTCTTTTTCAAATTAGTGCTTCTGCAAAGCACTGGAGCTTTTGGGGTATTTTTTAAAATTTGGATTCTTCAGAGAGAAAGCAGTTTCTCAAATTTTTAATGTATCAATTAACAAATTTCTACTGTTTAAAACCTATCACCGGAAAGCATTTTTAGTCCCACTCATTTGCTCTAACCACTGTTGCTTACTATTAGTAGTATTTTATGTTTCCTTTTGACACGAGATGGCTTTGGTGACTATGTGTTTTTCAATGAGTGATAGTCCTCTTAAAAACCGTAACCATCCCTGGATAAACATACCATTGGGTCAGTTATTGTATTTCATGAAATGGTCACACACATCGTTCTACAGACCCTATATTTTGATTGGCTGAAGAAGGGTTAATACCACTTGAGTTTTATTGGCTCACTGTAGGCGTGGCCTTCTACACTGGCAACAATATCTTAGACAGGTGAGAGCATTCTAAGAGGCAAAAACAGAGGTGGACCAGGAAAGAACACATCCAGGAAAAGACTTTTGGATTCTTAACAATTTGCCAGCTCACAATTACTGCTCTATCAAGAATGTGAATTCACCATTGCCTTGTATTAAGGGTTTCCAGATGGGAAGCTGTGTGAGCCAGTACAGTGGGTAAGCTTCTGTAAATACCTGTGACCATCCAGGCCGTTTGAAGTCATGTTGACTTCGAAGGGAAGAGAGGTTTCTGAGATTATATGATTTGTGTTTTGGATTGTGTTTGTTCATCTCTTGAAGCAGATGTCTGAGAAACAGTGAAATGCACTGAGGCAGCTTTTTGTTGTCTCAACAAGTCAGGTCCTGACACTGGAACATTTAGCAGTCACACAGGTATTTTTTTGTTTCAAGAGTGTTTTCAAGGTGTGTATGTTTTTTTTTCTTTTTAAAGGATATGCTGAAGATTGTCTTTGTGATTTGATGCTCCTTTGGCCACATTTATAGCTGACACTAACCAATAATAGTTTGGTTTTCGTTGGATTAATGTTAGTTGTATCCTTCTGTTAGGTAGAGAAAATGCAGTTATGACTCATTTATGTAGACAGAACAGGGAAGAATAGAAGAGGGAACTAATTTAACATGTACAGTTAAGGTCACTATCAGATATTTCACAATAAACCTGCATTTCGACATTTTAAACTGTATTCTTGATATGCTGGTATGTTTGTAATTACATTTTGTCCCCATCTTTTCACTGTTTATTTACTAGTTTTCTAGTTGGCTTACAACAGTCTGATTGGCCTTTTATATCAACTGTCTGCTGCTAGCAGGACTAAAGTAATGCACTATGGCAGCTTGGAGACTATCGATTGACTCTCTCTAAAAGAAACAAGGAGGGTCATTGCCTCCAAAGACAATCATAAACAGGTAATATCTGATGCTTTCCTTAGACATAGTGCCCCTGGGTAGAGGTAGAGGTAGATACTTGAGCAGATAGGTATTTGCTTTAAGTGCCTAATTTTCTATCACATCAAGGTAAAAATATTGCAATAATACTTGTGTTCCTTGCAAAGAACACCCTTTTCCCCAAAATGCCCGTGAAATATCAATTCCATAAAAGACTTCTTTTAGGATTAGCTTCCAGCATATTTACAGTAGATTGCTAAAAGCTGATCTTAGGGATAATATGCAACATAAAACAGCACATGAAATATAATGGAAAACCAAAGTCTGAATTTGAACTATGTATCCATCAGTTTCTGTCTAAAAAAATGTTAACTTGGAAAATGATTAGTCGTCTTTAAAGTTAAAATTGAAAAAAAAAAAAACCTTTTCTCACGTTTTGGTTTTAGTCATTTACCCATTTTTTCTGTAGATGATTCTCACCTCTTCTTAAGACAAAGGCTTGAATTCTTTCACCAACTTTCTACTGTCTTAGCATTGTAGTTTGCCAAACCTATCAATATTTGATGATACAAATTGTAGGGACAATTAATTTTAAGCTTAATGTGATCACTGAATCGAAAGTTCCTAAAACTCTTTCATAATTATAATCTTGGCACAAAAGAAGGCATTAGCACTTGATTTAATAGTCTTTATGACTGGCTGTTAATAACTGGCCAGCTTGTTGGTGACCTGCTCATTTTATTAGTGCACTAGGTGCTGTAAAAAGAAAAGTGAGACAGGCCCCAAACTTGACAGAACCCTCTGTGTGCTCTGCTGTCTCTGGGCTGTACTTTTTCTTGAACGGGACTTTTTACTATGACCACATAAATCATTAGTCATGCATAATCAACACTGCTGTCAACGGAAATGATACAGCCGGTTTTTTGATAATACAAACATTACTGCCATCAAGCCCCACCCATGGACCTTTGAACTTTTGTGACCTTTTACCTTTTTTGTTTTAGTGCTTCACTGCTTTTGTTCTTCTTTGTTTTTATTATTCACAGCAGAAGGACAGGAAAGTTAAATGGATACTGTAAATAAGATTCAGACTCATAATGGCAGTGCCAGAACACTAAACCGTAATGTACCTAAAGACTATCTCAAATTTAGAACAGATGGCAGGGCCAGCCACTTGTTTAAGTGGTAGATGGCAGGCATTTTGTTTATTACAAGGGGGGTAATATCTACAGTAGTTCAGATTGTCAACCAACCTTGGTGGTCGCAATCCAGGTGGCCTGGGAGTGTAATGTCCCACACGGGTCACATTGAAAGACTGTGGCTGATTTGATATCAGATCAGAACCAGGTCGCTTTGAGTATCCTATTTACTGTGATCAAAGGGGCAGACTGATCCCAGATGGCTCTTGATGAAACACCAGCTGTTGAGGTTTATACACCATAGAGCTGAGACAGTCAGTTACCCAGGTGACTGTGAGGGACAAAAATCTGGTCATTCCTTCTGTAGGATAGAAAATGAAACCCAAATTTATATTAGCTTATTTGACAGACACATTTATCCTAAGTTACTTACATGTGAGTGACAACACTAAAGCTTTAGCACAGTATGAGACCTTGAAGTAAGTACCAAGTTCTAAATCTGTTCAATGAGACAAAGTGCAACAAAAGTGCACAGTAAGTGCTAGTTAGGCATGTTAGGGTGTTAGCAATGTTAGGCGAGGAGCTGCTCTCAGAACAGATTAGTCTTCAAAAGTTTCTTAAAGATAGAAAGAGACACTACAGCTCTGACTCCATTTGGTGGCGCGTTTCTGCACCAGGGAACCACAAACGAGAACAGCGGTGACTGCTGTCGCCACGTGTGCAGGGATTGCAATGCCAGACGAGATTGAAAAGGAGAGTAAGCCTGTAAATTTGAGTTCACGAAGTTGGGTACAAACCTATAAGTCACTCCGAAGGCAAACATTAGTAACTTGAGTTTGACGAGGGGGGCCATGGGTAGCCATGGTAGAAGGGCATTGCAATAGTCAAGGCGAGAGATAACCATGGTCTGTAACTAGAGTTGGGTGGTGTGCTGAGTCAGGTAAGGCCTGATTTTTCATATGTGGTATAATGCAAAGCAGCATGACTAGGAGACAGATGCAACATCATCAGAGAAGAAGTCTATATTTAGCTATGCTGAAGTGATTATTTTATTTGCATTTAGAAGAAATATACTTTGGTTCATATTTGACAGAAAAGATTCTCTTTGATACAAAGTGCCATTACTTTCTAATATTTACTGAAGAAAGGGCTTTTGCTGGTTGTCTACAGGTCCCCTGGGTTAAATTGTGTTGCTGTCACTTCCTTAAATAAAAAAGACACGTATAGTATGTGGCATATTGCCTATACAACATGCATCTTTGGCAGTGAGGAACTACAGTATACGGCAAGTCTCCTCATAGCATCCCTCGGGCTTTCAAACTGCTTAGTGTCACTTTCTGCAACCTAAACTATCTCAGGGATAACACAACCTAAGTAATTTCAAGATATGACCTCGAATCCCATTGCCCGTAACTCAGATGTGCCACTGTCAATACACTAGGAAGACATGGCATGCATTATTTATAAAGCAAGACATCGGAATGGCAAGAGAGACGAATTTTAGCGGGGGGGCATTTTTTTACTAATGCTTAATGCCTGAAGATTTTTGTCTCATCAGCTCATAACAATATCGATATAATTTTAGAAACAAAAAGAGTATTAAAAATGAAAAATAGGCTCAAATATCCGCTCTCTGGTTTATAATACTACTGAAGACACATTGCATTTCTCGAATACCTGGATGACAGAGTTCCTATTAATGTTTGTGGAGCTGATGCCCAACTTGGGTGCTTCTCCGTGTTTTTACACATGTGGTTGTTTGATGCTTAAAAGGGGTGTGGGTCTGTTGGTTTTCAGAGGGAAATTGTTTCTATTTCTTTGTAAATATTACGTTTTTTTGCTCACAAGGATATGTGCAAATTGTATATGCTATATTTGTGCATTTGCTTTTTTGGGATGTTCAAAATGCACCATGGCTCTGTGGTAAGATATTATTATAAAAGTCCTTGAAGCTGTTTTATATATATCTATCTATCTATTTCTATATATATCTATCTGCTTACTGTCATTCTAACGAGCAGCATTACAACAGAGCCAAAACATGCAGCAGATCATTCAAGAGAACAGGTGTTGTATTTCATAATGCCAAGTTCTTTAGGTGACCGTGCCAATGTCACTGCACTTGCAAAGTTTCAATCAGCAGCCGTGGAGATCATGAATTTGTTTTTGTTTTGCTTTTGTAATTCTTTAGTCAATCTTTTTAAGCTTCGTAATTCATTTGATTATTCTTCAATACAACCAGAATGTTTCATTAAACGACTAGAGCTTTAAGTGTGATGAATAAAAAAAGAAAGTAAGACAATAATCACATTTAAGCCTGCCACCTTTATATAACACCTTTTCCCTGATCTGCTTTGGCAGATTTAGATGAAATTAATCTCACATCTCTAAACACCCCAAATAATAGGGGTCAAAGAGGGATCTTCGAAGCATTTTATCACATACCCCTGTGACCTGCTTTCCCCATTTTTTTCCTCCTTCCCTCAAGTAATGTATGTATAGGTACATTTTAAACACATCCAGCTTCAAAAGCCCCCATTAACTCTGTGCTGTCCCCAGTTTATCACTTTCTGGGAAGATGATGTGTGCTGATGAAGTGACACAGACATCTTTTTAAAAAAAAAAAAAAAACTGACCAGATAAAAATATTGTGATATGCATTTTGTTCATATCCTGTGATCCTTTGTCATAGATGAAATGACCAATGACAGATGGAAGCCCTTGTCAAAAGCAGCTTGTTTAGTACCTATTGACACTAGTATCTTTTCAATAGAGCTCACTTTCATCAACCTGCTTATTTTCTGACTTATTTTGCAAACATTTTCATGCAGAATTATACCTTGTCATGAACAGAATGGTGAACAAAATCAAGGCAGTTGTTAAAATGTGGGAATGATAAAGTAAATAAAACCAATTTATTCAGACAGTTAAAAGAGAAAGTTTTCCTCATTTTCCTAACTAATCCAGCCATTGCCTCTCTCTGTCATGTGCAGCCAGGTACCAGTCAGTGCCAACAATGCCAGGGATCGGGAGCTTCCCGTCGCCACCTCCCTGCCTGCCAAAGTGAATCTGGGGCTGGTGCTTGGGGAGGGCGAAGAGGGCCATGCTAACCAGGTTGCCACGCCAGCTTCAGCCAGCGAGGGCAGCGCCAGCCTCGGAGAGCCAGAGGAGGACGGGAATCACTCCCATCACTCCCACTCCCCCGCCTCCAGCCAATGCAGTGCCACATACAGCAACCTGGGTGAGAATGACATGTAAATTCGACATGATTTCTTAAACTTGTGTATGAATGAATTCGTATATGTATATGCGTATATGCATGTATTAGTATTGCATATGACTGACATGAAGTTGAGGAAATAGAACAGTACTTAGTGTGCTGTGTAGGCAAGTGTGGGTACCAGAAACTCTGTAAGCTCTTATTATCCAAATGAGCATAACACTCCTGCGTAGGACTGATTTTCTGATCGTCTCACCAATGAATAACACTATACCCTAAGTGCCACTGCTGCATGCATTAACTGATTTTCACTTGGATTTTCTGCTGCACTGCAAATTTGTATTTTTCCCTCTGCAAAAAGGTACTGTTTGTCATAACTTACAGAGAACATTGTCCTTTTTCAGTTCAGAATATGCTTCTCATAAAAAAAGGTTGAGAGAAACATGAGGGGGAGAATGCAAATAAGCTGCTGATTGTGCACTACAATCCCTCAGAGCATTAAGAGACTACACATGATTAAGTTCCACAGTGTTTGGGCTACAAATGGTGTTTTTTTCTGATTTGCATCCGTATTTTGTAATGATTTCTATAAACTGAGCAAAAGTTGTTTTTGTTTTTGTTTTGTTTTTTTAAGAAAATAGTTCACAGTATATCTCTGTATGGAGGATTAGAGAAGTAAGTCTTAAATGTCTTCAGTTCACTTCATTATTGCTTTAAGTGACTGGTGTTACTTTTTTTCACCGTCAGCACACCTCCACATGTGACAAGTCATAATTCATTCCCTGCTAAAAACAGCTGGAGCTCAAAATCGCAACACACCTTGTCATCCACATGCTGCTACTTGGAATCTGGGATACTTTGAGATAATTTATTTCAGCTCAGGTGGAAATCTTTGTCCCGGGATAAGTGCTCCTGTTTCAGGGAGAGAGCTGCTTCTCTCCCTGTTGAGCCGGGACTAATTCTCATTGGTGCAATTTTCTTCCGCACATTCATTGTTTTTGTCTTGTTGTGTTTCTGCAAACCAAATTTGATTTGACATTTTGATTTATTTATAAAGCAAGACATCCAAGTGGGGGGGGGGGGGTTGCATTTCTTTATTAGTGTTTAATTCCTTACGATTTTTGTTCTCAGCAGCTCAAAACAATTTCAGATATAGTCTTGGAAACAAAAAGAGTATATGAAATGAGAAATAGGCCCAAATAAACCCTCCCTGGTTTTAATACTACAGCAGACTGCCACTTTGCATTTCTCTAATACCTGGATGAGGACAAATTAATGTCCCCATTTTGGAGCCTGTATTTGGTAACCCGACTGTGGACATTAGATCATTACACTCAGTATTACAGGTTTGGTGGTGGTGGGAAGAGGGGAGGAGGAGAGGGGTGGGCACAGCTAGCTGCTTAAAACATGAAGCTCTCTGTGCATGAGAGAAAAAGGAAAGGGTAGATGTAGCTAGGTGTAGGTAGGTGGTAGGTGGGTACATGAAGTGATATGGTGGAGAGTTAGGGTTTGTGGAGCAGATGCACTACTGCTTCACCGTGTGTTTACACGTGTGGTTGTGTGATGCTTAAAAGGGGTGTGGGTACGGGTTTTTCAGAGGGAAAGTGTTTCGTTGTAAACATGACGTTTTTTTGCTTACAAGGTTATAGGCAAAATGGGTAGGCTATGTTTGTGCATGTTTTGGGATGCTCAGAATGCACCGTGTATCTGTGGTCGACTATATTGTGATTGTGCTAAACCCTCCTTGGAGGATGCAGGATGAGCTGCCTGCAGCCTAATTTTACTCTTCTACATGCTTATGAACAGAAACAAGGCAGGAGTCTGCCTTCACACATTGTACAGTATGTCATTTTTGTTCATACGTTTTTGTGTTGCCATCAGCATTAACAAACAGCAGCTGAGTGTGATTTAAGTTTCCACCATCTACCTCATCTTTTCTGCTTTTGATTTACCTTTTCTCTCACTCTGCTGCTCACTTTTGTCTGCAGTAATATTCCTTGTTCACACATTTCGTTTTAGAGGAGAATCACATTCATTTTTCAAGCAAAATGTGTGTGTGTCTCTCTCTCTCGCCATATATACAGTATACACGCACTTGTATTTTAATCAGAGCATCAGGCAGTAAGAGGCAGAGCACTCTCTGCTTCACTCAGTGAGAAATCTCCAGTATTGGTGGGAGCATTGAGCCTGTCTGTTGGCACCAGCGGCTCCGTACAGACTGTCGGGGATGGAAGCAGGGAAAAGCCTTTCACTCTGCCTCCCTGCGCAGCTGCTGCACTGTATTTACCTAGAAACTTTCAGGCATTAGTGGAATTGAGGTAGGCTTGTTTTTCCTGTTTTTCCGCCTTATTGCTCAGTATTTGTCTCTTTCATCACCTGTCTGTTTATCTCTGCTACCAGGTGTCTCCTGCTCACCTCGTCGCCTCTTTCTCTTTCTCTGTCACTTCCCTCACTTTGACCACCTCCACTCCGCTGCTCTCGCTTCATTCCTTCCCTCTGTTCCTCTTTATTCTACCCACCTCCTCCATCGCCTCCTGTTGTTTTGGTGTCAGAGTTGGTTTTATTGCGGCACGATGGCTGAACGTAATCACTGCAAAACGGCAACAAGTTCCTTCACCAAAATGAAAATGAAAATTGCAGTCTCTGTTCACTTGACGTGAATCCAATGCTTTAAAACTGTATTTTTTGATTGTTTTATATATTTAATATATCAGTTTTAACAACAAATATTTATTTCAGTAATATGAGAAGTCAGTTTCCTTTTATTTGAGAGGGTTACAGCTTTGTTCTATTTATTCAAAGAGGAGTTGAATAAATGGCAAATTAATTTTCTGCTGCTTGTGGGTTTTACTTTCAAGTTATATCCTATTTATATTCTTAAAGATAGAAGAAATCAATAACTCAACCCCCTGCTAGGGAATGTAGCAAACCATTTTACTGCAGATGCTTCAGAACAGTAACTTCTTCTCCATATGCATGTGTGTGTGGCTTATTAAAAATCTTTATTTTCTTCTTTTTTTAATACCTTTAATGATGATGATGTAATAATGTGCAGCACAACGAACGTGATACCTTTAAATTTACATATATTGGTACTCAGGTTTTGGTCGGTCTATCTATCTATCTATCTATCTATCTATCTATCTATCTATATCTGTCTGTCTGTCTGATTACTTCTTAATAAGTAATTTTTCAAGCAAAAATGCAAAAAATTTACTGGTTCTAGCTTCTCAAATATGAAAATCTGCTGCTTTCTACCATTTCACATCATTATAAACTGAATAATTTACAGCATTTGAAGATGTTACTTTGGGCTTTGAGAAGCTTTGATGGTTTTTTTCACTCTGTATTTTCACACTTCATAGTCGCAAACAATCAGTTAATTGAAAAAATAATTGCAAATGAATCAATTTATCAAATCCCTAATTTAATGTATCTTTTGCTACTAATTGTAAAGTCATATGCTCATATCAGTCATATGAAGTTTTTAATCTCCCCATACCAATGGTTATATCTTTAAATTTATTTCTTTTATTATCTCTCTACTTTAATGTATTATAACTATGAAAAATACACTCAGCTTGCAGTTTATTTGGTACACCCACCTAAAACTGATGCAGTCTAATACAACAGTCTTGCAATAAATCCTTTCTTTATGGAGGTTACAATGTTCACTTTTCCTGAAAAATGTTTTAGAGATGTGTTGATTCAACAATGTGATCATTTTGGAGGATGTAGTATCTGCTGTGATTGAACTGAATTGCAATATACAAAGAAGCGTTTCCATTATTTGGCCCACCGTTGTTAATGTAAATACGGGTGGATTAAATGATAGAAACATGTTTCAGTTTAACACAATACAATGCAACAACAGCACAAACCACAGCCTCCAAAATGATCATAAAAGTTGAATCCCCTCAGTCTCAACACAAATTGAACATTATAATCCTCCCTGAAGGAGGGTTTATTGCAGGACTTTTGTATTAGATTGCATTAGTTTTAGCAAGGTGTACTTAATAACCTGCCAACTGAGTGTATTTTCTTGATTTTAAGTGAAGCGACTGTCACAAACTGGGTTAGTCTTATGTAATTAAGTTAAATCACAGCCACGTTGCTGCTATAAAACATCGAAAGGGACAGTTGTTTTCTTGGGTGGATTACTGCAGATTGGTGGAGGAACACATTAAATATACTCGTTCCAGGGAGGATTACCAAGACTCATTTACTTTATCCTGACTGCTCTATCTTAAGGCTTCTACTGCTTACTTAAGATGATGGCAGCGTGACACACACGTGAGGAGTTATTCATATTGTTTGACAAGAATTTGAAATCAGTTGCGTTCAAACTGTGCAAAGAGAAACGGTTTGCTCAAGTAGATTCCTTTACTGCATGGATGGCAGCCTCTCATCGTGATCTTCCAAGTAACGGGGGTGCTCCCTGGTGAGTTAAAACTATCAGGCTGTTTCATTCCCGTCGTGCAAGCGGCACAACCCCTTTGTTCTTTTCATCTTATCAGAGACTTTTCTCTGACCCATCTGCTACTTTGGTCCTCAATTCTAGAGAACATCGAGAGAGCACAATCAACCCCTAAATCCTCCAGCCCCCCAACCGCTATCCCAGAAAAATAAGGTCATTGTAAGTCACTGATGTGCTCTCCACGCTGCCTCTTTAAGCCTCACAGCAGAGCAGAACTACAGATTGAGTGAGGCAGCTGGATGGTTAGAGGGATGACGTGTGCCCAGCTGTTTTGTTCTCTGGCTCGAATTCTCCTTAGGGCCACCGGTTACCTCACGTGCCCCAACCTTGTGTCATCTGCTCGCCTTCATGAGAGGCAGCAGGCCAGTGGGAGGCTGGAAATGCTGCAGGGGAGAAACAAGTAGCTCTAGGGAAGCTGGGGATGAAAGTGTGGAGTGATTTGTATTTAAGGGGTCTTTTTTCTTTTTTTTTTGTCCCTTTCAGCTGTTAGGAATTTTGGTTTGATTATTGTAAATGTCTCATTTAGTGATAATTTTAAATCATATTTGATACATGTTTTTAAATAGTTTTTTCTTTAACGAAACCTCTTTTCTCAGACCATTAGAAGATATCTTGACTGCTAAAAGCAAAAATACAACCTTTTTAAGTACTGAAACATTTTTGCAATGAATGATTTTCTGCCTACAGGAAAGTTAATCAAAGAATCAAAACTTGAAAGTAAAATACAAGGGGCAAAAAGTGGCTAACCCTTTGAAAGATGATTTTTTTTTTTTTTTTTGGCATATATTGAACACAGCAAGACATATTCATGTGCATGTAAGCAGTATGTTTATGTTGTAGTTGCCGTCGTGGAGCTTTTTTTTTATTGTTTTACAGACTGTTGAGTAGTTTTATCTATATAAATGCATTTTTTTTAAAGATGTTTTTCTTTTGCGTGTGAAATCTCAATCTGCAATAAGGTAACAAGTAACTGCAGCTATCAAATATATGTAGTGGAGTAAAAAGTACAATATTTCCACTGAAATGTAGTTGAGTTTAAACACATAGTTCCCGAAAAGGGAAACACTGTAGTAGAACAAACTCAAATCCTACAGAAATGAGGTACAGATAAAAGTACTTAGTTACTTTTGGCCAATTCAGTTGGTAATCATAAATGCAGTTATGCCTAATGTACTGACATCACATTATCATGCAATTAAATTAATTTTAGCTGTCTTTCTTGCTGTCCGAAGCCGCCTTATGTATAATATTATCCTCTGCATTCGGTTTTATATGGTGCAGTGGTTAACACACAAGATAAACACACGATAAACATGGTATTATATTCCCTCTCCTCCAGGTCAATCCAGAGCCAGCATGATCCCACTGAAACAACCACGGAACATCAAAGCGTCAAACGACACCTTGGCCTCCATCGACCTGGAAGGCCCCGCTGACCAGCCAGGCCTCAAGGCCACACCACCTCCACTACCTAAGAAGGCTGTACCTCGCTCCAGTACCGAACCCAGCCTGGCAGGAAAGGAGCCAATCCAGGGAGCCCTGAGACCTCGGGCTGAGGCTAAACCTGGGGGCACCAACCTCAGTGTGGCCAACCCTCTATATGACTTGGACTCCACCTGGGAGACAGCCAGTCAGAGCTCCTCTCTCAGCTCTGAGCCTCATCGAGCCCACAACCATGAAAGCGGTGACTCTCTAGAGAGGCCATCAGCTGCCACTGCCACCAACAAGGGCCGCTCGACTACAAGCGCATCCTCCCTAGTTCCTCAGCCTGCATCTGTTGCACCCAGTGCAACCGCTGGCAGAGAGAGGTGGGCCTACCCAAGTACAGAGTCTCTGGCTGGAAGGGGTCGGTCGACAGGTCGAGGTGCTGTTGCCGGAGGAGGAGGAGGTGGAGGCCCCAAACCTCAGAGATCTGCACTTTACAGGGGTTTGGACAGCTGGGACGAGGTGGTCGGGAGGATCCGGGGCCTCCACACGGACACGCTGCGAAAGCTCGCGGGAAAGTGCGAGGACCGTTTCATGGCTGGCCAGAAGGATCACTTGAGATTTGGCACTGACAGCTGGTCCCACTTCAGGCTGACCACTGGAAAACCCTGCTGTGAGGCAGGGGATGCTGTTTACTACACCGCTTCCTACGCCAAGGACCCACTGGTCAGCTATGCCATCAAGGTGAGATCTCTGGTTTTGTTTGTAAATCACTTTGTCCTGCCAAGTGACTACTTCGGTTTGATGTGCAGTATATTGCTGTTTGCATTTTTTCAGATGGAGTATGTTTAGGTTAGGTGTTCTGCCTCTAGTATTATGGGGCCTGAGAGATGTCTTTCAGTCCATTAAGTTTAGTGAATTTTACCTCATATAAATTCATTCAGTTTCATGCTTCACTTTACTTTAGTAAACAAAACATGATGCAACTTAGATTTTTTTCCTCGTGTCTAGAAATTGTAAAAAAGACTTCAACATTCAGTAGAAATACATTCAGTGATATGCTGTATAGCTGCAATGATGAGTTAGAAAATAATCATTAACTTTAGATGAAAGAGCCATTTTGATAATCAGTTAATTGTTTCAGGAAAATTTCATTTAAAAATGCCAAAAATTCTCTTCTTTCCTCTTCTCCAATGTGAGGGTTTGCTGCTTTTCCCTGTTTTATATTAGTTCATAATATATCTTCAAGTCTAAAAATTTTGGCTGGACAAAATAAGACAAAAGTGCTGAGCATTTTTTGTACTTTTTTATTTCATAGTTCAAACCATTTATCCAGGGAAAGGATTAGCAAATTAATCCATAATAAAACCAAATGATTGTTTCAGGCTTGGTCTGCTGAACCATGAGATGTGACCATAAGAGTCACAGACTGACTGAAGTATTATTTTTGTCCCTTGATTTGATATAATGATGTAATGTGATACTAAATCTCACACATTACAAATAATATTTAAAACCCTCAAACATTGTATGACCCTGACACCCTAAATGACAACAAGACTGAGCTAGTTTGTTCTACTTTTCTGTCGCAGTACAAACAGCTGCTTATTATATGATATCAAATCAAGCTTCAGTTTATAATGCTGGCTTTTATCAAAATATGGCAACAAACATCTTGTTTTCAGCATCATATTACTTGAAATTTTTTTGTATTTTGGAATCCTTGCTCTGTAGGCTCCCTGCATCGAAAGGGATTTTAGATAAATTTGGACTCTGGTGATTGCTGTCCTTGCAGTAGATTCATTAAATCCTTGTATTTTGCTTTCGGGTTGCAGAATCTCCTCCCACTCGCTTAGCTGAGGTGGAGAAATGTGTTTGTGCTGAAATATTAGCACTTAAACTTTAAGCCTTTAGGCCACGACCTTGTGCAATAAAACCTGTCAGTGCATGAGTTTGGGTTTATATTTTTTTTCCTCTATATACCATAGTAAGGGTATTTTTTTTCTGCATGCGTTACTCAGTGTTTGTGTTTGTGTGTGTGTGTGTGTGCGTGTGCGTGTGCGTGTGTGTGAGAGAGAGGTGGGGGTCTGGGGCAGAGCTTGCCGGAAGAGTTCTGAAGCTAAACACAAAGCAGATATGGATGAAAGTTGCATTATTCACAGGATATGAAACTCACTGTGCTCCACAGAACTTCAAAGCTTTGCCTTCATATTAGCAGCAGGCTCAAGAGAAAGTATTGTTTTTTTATGTTGCTCATCCATAAATAAGGCAACCAAGAGCAGCAGCAGAAGCAGCAGAACAGAAACAGGCACCAACTTCCCAATTAAATTTCCCCAAACTCTCCATTTTAATGTGGCCCAATTGTGCTGTTGCCTTCCTTCACCCCGTAAGTGTGTCCCCTCCAAATGAGATTTTACACTCTGTGATATTTTTAACACGGTGCTAATTATTCACAATCCACCTTCAGCTTGACTGTGTGAATTCCCAACGCTCAGGAGGAATTGAGCGAGTGACTCGATGAGCTTTAAAGCTTCTAAGTTTCCCCGAAATGTCAGCAGGAAACAACCTGGAGCTCCATGTTAGAACCTGCAGTACTGCGACAAGACGTGGCATCTAAGCAGTGAAAAATCTTCAAGTATGTCTTCAAAGAATGATCAGTAGGCAGCTGTAATCTCAGAGCCAACATGTCTAAACGAATATCCAGTGAACATATACGTTCCTACAGACATACGCAGTATATTTGAAGGGAATTCACTGGTGCAATTATTCACTTTGCATCACAATCTAATAAACAGCACATAAATTATGCTGTAGACCGCAAAGTTTAAAGTTAATCTTAATAGAGGTGATAAAGTGAAGTGATTGAGGTAGTAGGAGTCATAAAAGACAACACACACACACACACACACACACACACACACACACAGTTTTATTACAACCCTCTTTATGTTACTCAAAGATCGAGGACAAAAAGTCACGTTTTTAAGGGACACAGAGCAGGGCTTTAATTCAATATGTTATATTAACTTTTAGTGGAACCCTGTCATTATGATGGCATTATCTTATTTTACAGAAATAAGTTGTCCAAAGTAATAGTTCTAAGGGCATTAAAGTAATTAAAAACTAACAGATTTACTTTAGTTTTATACATTTGAAGAGTTTAGTCTGATAGAAACATATAAAAGTGGAATTAAGTTTACAACATCAAAAATTTTATTTCAGTTTAGTGCAATGTTTCATATACATGCCATGTCATGATTTATATCAACAGTGACTGTAGCTCATTTGACAGTGTGAGTCAGTCATGGGGTTAAGTGGTTACTGGTGTGATTCCTCCGTCTTCATGTCAAAGTGTCCTTGAGCGAGACACCATACCCCATATTGGCACCACTGTCAATTTTCCACATTTTGAAAGTTAGTTTGGACAAAATGTAATATTGCTGTCATTGAAGGTTATTTTATCCTGTCCTCTGCATATTTTTGTTCTCAAATCATGAATCCCAGTTTTTCAAAAAACTAGCGTAAATTTTGTTTTCCTAAGACAGGCAGCTCTGCAGAATAGGTATTTATTGTTAACTGTCACATCCAAGTCCTTTTCAGTTTGAGAGAATTAAGCCAGTTAACTAATAAACAGCAATTCTAAACAAAATTGAACCTGCACCGGGGACTAAAAACCTTGTTTCATTTTTAACATACCTAGTGCAGACGGCATGCAGGAATACATTACTATGTTTTGCATGATCTCATTTTCCTGTGTACCAGTGTTTGACTACCAGGTTTGCATTAGAATACAGTTAAAATGATATACTGCATGTATAAGCAAATAAAAATGCAGTGCACTTATCAAATATGTCAGCAAATATTAAAGTTAAAAAGACTAATTCCTATCTTACAGAGTAACTCTCTTACAGAAGGACCGCTCTTTCTGTAAGACAGTTACTTATAAACTGACCCTTAATTTGAAGAAAAAAGAAATGCGAATATTGTTCAACCAAAAATATCTCAATACGTAGTGACTACTTTCCCTTTGTTGGTATTTTAATGAATGTTGTGACGTCTGCAGAGGCTGATCCTATCCTTGTTTCAGCTTCTTCTCCCTGCTTTGATCAAAGTGTGGAGAGACAGGGAGCTGCAGAGCCTGTCACTGTGGTTTAAGAGACAGAGACACACTCTCATCGCTGTCCATGTCAGCCTGGGGTCTGCTGTCTGCTTCTCTCAGCTCTACACAGTCTATCATTAATGGCAGGAGCTGAAATGTTCTAGAGAGATTGAATGGGACAGAGAATTTTGAAAGGAACCGTAAACATTTTTGATCCCCGGGCTCTCCAGTGCGTTCTCTGTTAAATTGTTTATTTTGTTCCCAATGTTGCAGAGGCTTGCTTTTTGTTTTAGAGTGAATTTCTGTTGTCAGTTGTTTATTTTGTTTTAATCCTTTTTATCAATTGTTCTTATTATCAAACAATTAATTTTTTCAGAATTACAGAAGTTTTTACAACTGCTTGGCAGAGAAACATTTAAATAAGCAAAGATAAAAACATCTGCTTTTATAATTTAAAAGTCATTGGCAACCATATAAATCTGACATTGCTCTGTATTTTTCCAAACCAACAACGTTTTAGTTTGTCCTTCAGTGCTCCCCGACCTTCATACCCTGTCTTTGGCACTCGGCCCCAAACTTATTTATCCCTACTGATGATCTAAGTCTTTAAATTCAGGGTCTACGCAGGTCTCTAATAAATAAAAGAGTGCAGAGAATAAAACTACTGAGGTTCACAAACAATACTTGTAAGTAAGATACATTGTTTTTTCATGTTATTTGTTGACAATAGCAAATATATAGAATATCCCCAGAGTTAGCCTTTTATACCAGTATTTGTAATGTAACAATTCTTTTATTAGGCAATAGCTTCATAATTAGAGGTTTCTCAGCTCAAAAGCAGACTTCACATTAATGATATGCTTCTCTTCCATATCTTTATTTATCTAGATCTGTCGGAGCAAGGTGAAGGAGACCCAGCAGCAGTTTTTCCACAGCCTTGCAGTGAGACAGAGCCTGGCTGTGCACTTCAACATCCAGCAGGACTGTGGACATTTCCTGGCTGATGTCCCCACTCGCCTGCTGCCCTGGGAAGAAGAAGAAGATGAGGAAGAGGAGGACGACAACGAAGACGACGATGAGGAAGATGTAAACGGGCTGAAGGAGAAAGAAAAAGAAACTAAGACTGAATCCAAGACGACGGACTCCAAAGCTCCAAATGGTAAATTAGATGAAACCTCAACAACAGGTCACATGAACACTGCCGGTCGCCTGAGGAGCCGAGTGGTGGTCATCACACGTGAGGTGCCCTTCCAGACGGTGTCGGACTTTGTCCGAGAAGGTGTGGCCCGACACACCCATAACCCGGAGCTGTATGAGCGTCAGGTCTGTCTCCTCCTGCTCCAGCTGTGCTCCGGCCTGGAGCACATGAAACCTTATCACGTGACCCACTGTGACTTGCGACTGGAAAACCTCCTACTGGTCAACTGCCAACCTGGCAACCCCTGGAATCTGGACTTACTTGAGCCCAACAACAACAGCAACAGTGGCAGCAGCGGCAGCTCTGGCACGACCTCCACAAGCGCTGCCGCCACTGCTGCCAACGCCACATGCCCCGCCCGCCTCATCATCAGCAACTTCTCCCAAGCAAAGCAGAAGAGTTCTCTCATGACGGCCGATCCTGGTACATTTCGCGATCAGTCACGCCTGGCGCCCGAAATCGTCACAGCCACTCAATACCGCAAATGTGACGAGTTTCAGACCGGGATTCTCATCTATGAAATGCTGCACCGGCCCAACCCCTTTGAGGAGACTCCAGAGCTGAAGGAGAGGGAGTACACCTGGGCCGACCTGCCACCGCTGCCGGTCAGGTCGCTCTATTCGCACGGCCTGCAACAGCTGGCCAGGTTACTGCTCACCGTCAACCCCTCCGAAAGGATCCGGATGTCTGAGGCCCGGGCCTGTCTGCAGTGCCTCCTCTGGGGCCCTCGGGAGGACTTGTTCCAGGCACTGGGCTGCGGCAGCACCGGCCCCATGTCGGGAGCCACCTCCAGTCAGCGCGAGGCCACGCTCCAGAACTGGCTGGACCTGAAGCGGACGCTGATGATGATCAAGTTTGCAGAGCGCTCGCTGGACACGGCTTGCGGTGTGAGCCTGGAGGACTGGCTGTGCTGCCAGTATCTGGCATTTGCCACCACAGACACCCTGAGCCGGGTGGTGCACATCCTGCAGCAGCCGCAGCCACATCCTCAGTCCCAGAACCAGAACCAGCCGGCGCACGCGGCACAGAACCAGACTCAAACCCAGACACATCTAGCACACACCTTCCACCTGACTCAGTCACAGCCGCTCTGAGTTGCTCTTCCCAGCTGTTACTATGGCAACAGATCCAACTTCCCCTGCGTGGTCCCTCTGCTGACGTTAGAGTGTGATGTAAGCTAATAGTCGGCTTTGTTGTTGTTGCAGCAGCCACAGGGCTCACCTTAAACTAATCAGCTGGTTGTGCAATGTCTGTGTTTTCTTCATGGACAAATCAATCCACAGAGCGAGAGGCTGTGTTCCCATCAGACAGCATCGGGGTTATTTGTAGCACTCAGATTAACAACTGCATGATCGTCACAAGTCCAGCGAATTAAGTGGCTGCCTGACATCATTCTCAAATCCAGTCCAAGACAAACTAAGACATTATAGCAAGTTAATGTCATTTTGGCTCTTGGGGGTGAACTGGCAGGTGTCCAGTTCATCTGTTTCTTGAGCTTTCACCTCTCGCATGTGTTACGACACTAAAAAAAAACAGTGCTAGATTGAGGAGATTTACCGAATATGTGGGTGATTTTTAGATTTCTCGGTTTTTGGTTTTTTTTGTTTGTTTTTTCAGACAAGTTATGAAAGACTACAAAGTTGTGAGATCTATGTATTAGATACAGTTTGCCAAGCAGAAATCTCTGGTTTATTTGAAATTTTATATTATTACACAAGTGAATATTTTACAGAGGTTTCCACCACAATTAGATCTTTGGAGAGGAGACTTGGGGTTGCATTATAAATTTTAATCCCAAATATTTAGGTCATTACAACACAGCATTGTAGTCAATGAAACAAATTCCCTCTTGAAAAGATGCAGATTTAAAATATTAAAAAGTGTAAAAAATTGAAATGAAGGGAGACCATTTGAAATGAAGGCAATGGTAGGGGAAAAGAAAGGGTCAAAACAAGTTCTCAAAAATCTATTTGTCCTCTTCAAAATTAAATATACTAGGGATGATATTTTTTCCCCATATACACTGATGCAAAAATAAGTTTTTCTATTAACCACTTAAGCCAAAGATATACTACAAATGGTCCATTTGACGAATATAAAGATACTTTTACAAGTTTTTACCAGTGAGGTTTATTTCAGTTTATTACAAAACACAGCAAGACATGATTTCTCAGTAACTCGATCAATTATTGGTCAGTCCCAATCTTTACACGGCTGAGACTCCATTCAGATCAGTTTAATGTCCCTCTTTACAGTTTAAAGGTTAAAAAACCAGTATGGATTTGAATTAAACCTCTTCATTATTTACTCTTGAATGCTGTTGCATCACACCATACTTTACACTTCTTAACAGGGCTTTGACTGATGTAGGTGATGAACACTGAGCTAATTCTGGCTTTGCAGTTTTCAGAACACAGTTAACAAATTTTAGACGCTTTGAAGTTAAAATGGGACACAGCCGCCCTAGCTGTTGGTGTGGTTTCTCGTCGGAGTATGTGCAATTAATTATCTTTGTTTTGTTGTGTCTTTTGGAGGTAACGGTGTATGAACATTTTATGACATTATGCAGTCTTCTACTAATCCTCTCTTCCATTAGTTTTGTGGCACATAAGCTGATTCATTTTGGTTAAATCCTGCGACTTTAGAAACAAAGTGAACTTCAGTGTAAAGAACTTCTTACAGTGGATGGGAAACGGGGACGTTTCTGGGACTGCAAAAAGTTCTCCTTTGTCTATTGTGTTGTTTTTGTCAAGTTGTTTTGGAACGGTTCTGCGTTACAGATGACATTTGCACATTCGGTCTGAACGTTGGCGCTCCTCGATGGAGACTGAGGACATGATGATGATGATGATGATGATGATGATGCAGGAGAGACTGAGAGAAGTTCCTGTGAATTAAAGGAACTGGATATGATTTGTTTTTGCAGCGTGTGGAATGTAAACGTTTTGCCTGAACTGAAACAGACATTTGGACCTGGTCTCATCTGCTTCTGAAACACACTCATCTTCCGAGGGAACCACTCTGTTTCACATATGGACTCTTTGTGTAAAAATCAACCACGGCCTTGAAGAGAAACTACTCAACCACTGAGACTTCCATTCCTCCTGCCTTGTTTTCCCCGTCCTCTTGTAGTTATCCGGCAGCAGATTCTGCTTCGATGCTCGTCACTCAACAGTTCTACTCTGCTTTAATTAAATGAGCTCCGTCTTATCATTCAGCAACTTCCAGCCTGGAGTCAGTGGAAGCAACACATGTACACAATCCTCATCTTACCCATAAAAACAGTAAGCAACATTTGGTGTTGTATGCACATGGGTTCATTTGTGGTTATGATGAACAGACAGCTTGAAAAACATCTTAAATTCCAAACTATGCTCGGTGTACTTCTGTGCATAATGTTCCCTTGATTTGCATCCACAAGTCTACTTAATTTGCTCTGGTTAAATTTTTGCTTTTCCTATCAGAAAACTGCAGCAGTTCAGCTTATAACTGAGTGGGGGGGGGGGGGGGGGGTTGTACTTTTGGGATCCAGGATCCTGCGTTTGTTTTCCTGCACATGCACAATACAAGACTTTAATGGTCCATGGAGTGAAAATGAGACAAAGCAGGTGTGAGTTTGTTGCTGCGTTAAAATGGTTTGTGTACTAAGGAATGTGTGTGGACAGCACTGGTGGCTGTCCTTGTATTTAGAGATTTAAGCCTTTATATATTATATATAGTATAAATATATATAATCTTTATCTATTTTAACCCACACACTATTTTGTCGAGTACGGAGCACCTGTATTTCTGTCTTTAGAGTCTAAATATCATTTATTCATTTTTAAAGCTTTACTTGACTTTCTTCAGCCCTGCTCGTTTTGAGGGGAAGAAAAAAGGGTGAGTAGTTATCACTGTCCTAAACATAGGATAAACGAAAAAAAGCTTATTCTTCATTTGCATTAATATACAGAACAATGTACAGTATTTTTACCCCTCTTGTAAAAAGAAAAAAAAATTATCTGCTTAGGAGATGAACCACTTTGAAAAGAGGCTGAAGGATGACATTTGAACACACCATTACAACCTGACATTCATTAAATGTACGGCCTACAGCAAATATGGCTTTTTTCCCCTCTCTGTCTTTGCTCTGGTTTTCTCTTTGTGCTGTTAATTGCCACTGAACAGAAAAACAGAAGCTCACTGAGGCTTTCTATTAATACATGTACAGTATGTCTCCTGGCCTGCCGCCATTTATTGTTGATCAAGTTAACCAACAGTAACAGAACAATAAATATATGTTTTTATAGATAAACTTTGTGCCGTTGTGTTATTGGTGCTGTGATTCGCTTGATTTGACCCACCAGTGGAAAATGACATGGAATTGTAGCAACCAGACAGTTTTCAAAAGAAAAGAAGTCAGAGAAGTCAGGAAAGAAGAAGTTTGAACTGATTTTTTTCTTTAAATATTTAAGTTATTAATGCCTTTTTTAACATATGTGTGTGACATTTTTAGGATTAAGAGTTTTCTGTGCAGTGAAACCCTCTCTAGTCATTTTTGACCTGAATTGATGGTACTGTGTCACTGATTTCGGCAAAATAAGAACCGTCCTCAACCCCTGTGATGATAATGAGCCTTCAAATTATTTCCAGTGACCATACTAAGACTGGAAGCATATTAATCATTTCCAGCGATTTGAAACATAATTTTCTTTGATTTGATTTAATTCTTTTAAACTCTAGAGAAACCTGACATCCGAGTGTTTTAATTAGAATTTTCTTTCTTAGTAATTTCTAAGAACTTGCCCTTCCTGTTTCTCTGCAGACGTATCTCAAGAGGAGCCTTGAAGAAATGCCCAGAGAGCTAATGATTATAATCAAATCTTCAGTCTTATATATATCTTTCTATATGCATCAACAGATTTTTCCAGAATGTAGGACAGCAGCCTCAATAGTGCACCATTGATCTGCAATGAACTGAAGCATGTTATTTAAATGTTTCATTGTGTCATGTTTATTTGTTTTTAATACAAAGTCATTTGGCTAAAAATGACAATTTGGGCCAAATGAAACAGGTTTTCTTTTGGTGTTTTTTGTTTTTCTTTCAACATATTTTCGAGTGATACACAGGCTCAGTGAGGCAGGTTCCCTGAAGGCTGGATTGACTGGAACATGAAGTATTTCTGTGCCTGCATCACTACAGTAGCTCCACCACCAGATGGAGACATTGAAAAGGGAAACGGAAAGGAGGAAAACCAGACTGCAGTATTCTCCTGCTGTTAAGCTTCTTAACTGACTATTGTAGTGTTTACTCCAACT